>OX940801.1:45116315-45716315 GCA_954870605.1 Acer campestre | reverse complement strand
TGTTCATATAATTGTGCAGGGTATCAGTTTGGTTGTGGGCAGTTTTTGGTAGCTTGGCTTAGCTGTTTTGTTATGGTTTGCGTAGCCTCTGTTTTGATATGATACTCTGATTTGTTGGTTGTAATGCCTTATTTGGCTTCTTTTTTATTAATAAATTTATAGCAGTTTCAAAAAAAATGTCTCTTAATGCAATTAAGAAGGCATAAAAATATTAAACATTACATGAAAATAACTGAAAAAATTAACATTTTTTCCCTTCTGTTTCTTAATTACTGTTGCTATTTTTTTCCTGATAACATGTTTTACTAATTAGGGTTCAGATCCCTAATAATCTTTTTTTTTTCCTTTTAATTTTTGCCTTCTAAGTTTGTAGTTGGGGTATTCATGATCTGATAGATACTTGTAGCTTGCCGTCATAATCAACTTAAATTAGTCTCAGGTGAATATGATAATTTGGTACAAAAATTAATTGTAGATTGAATGGATTGTTATGTTTGATGATAAAATAATTACCGAGTGTTGCAGACTGTTAGGGACATTCAAGTTTTTCACTAGAAATACAACAGAAAAATATATATCCATGTTTGTTCATCATCTCTAAGGTTGCAAAAGTTTCATTAATAATAATCTATGTTGATGTCTTAATTATATACTAAATTTTGATTATAAATCCGAACGTGTTGCCTGGTTTCGATTTTGTCTTGTGTATGGCTGTATATTATGTAATTAATTAGTGGATAATGTGAAATGTGAAGTGTGAAGTGCATTTATCGAAACTATTTTGCACTCGAAAGGTTTCGAAAGATTACTGTTTCTGAAAAAATATCTTTTTTTTATTATTTTATTTCTTAATTTATTTTTTTCCTTTTTAATAGGTTTTTTGTAGACCCTATTTTGGAACGTCAAGCAATTTCTGAGGTTAGTATATATATATATATATTATTTCATTTAAGATTGGGATGTAATTTGTTTTAGTTGAAATAGAAAATTAATACAAAAAATAATAGTGATTTTGTTGATATTTCATTGATTCCTTCCAAAAGTAATTTATCCGTAATATGACATTGGAACATATATAACATCCACCATATAAGTTTGGATTAAAATTTTAACTAGTATTGTTTATAGGGATGTTCAATAGAGTATAAATTATATTGTTATTTTGCAGATTAGATGGCTCCAGGACGCCGTTTGTCTGTATTTACCATGGTAGATTCATCTGGTGATGACACTTCTAATGTAAATTGTCAAGGAAAGAAGAGGAAATGTCGTGGAGTGACTCGAGGACTTAAAGTGGATAAGATTGTCCAATCTGTTGGACGAATACCTATTAGATTTACACCAGAGCAAAAAGAGCCTGTATGTGAAAATGCAAACAAATTTTCTACTGAAATGGGTATTTTGGTTCGTCAGTTTGCCCCACTACAAGTGTTTGATTGGAGTCACATGCCTGAAGTTGAGAAAAACACATTATTTTATCGTCTAATGGTAAGTAAATCTTTAAATATAATTCAATGTTATTGATTTTATTATTTTATTTAACATTTGTTGATTGTGATATTTTAGGCCAAATTTGATGTCGACTTATCATTGCCACATGTGTACCAATATGTTAACACAACAATGGGAAAGTTATTCAGTAACAACCGTTGTAAAATGCATAAGCATTTTAAGTCATTTCCAAAAGTTGAGGACGCAGTATTAAAACCATATACAAATGTCTCGAAAACTGATTGGGAGTGGTTATGCAAGCATTTCTGCAGTGATGAGTTCCAGGTACACTTTTTATTAACACATTTTAAAGAAATGGTTATTCAAGCATTTGTGCCTAATTGATTTCCACTTATAAACAAGATATTAAAAATAATATTGACAAGGGCCAATAGCATTGATATACTTGATATATTTATTATTTTTCTATACAGATTATCTCAAAAAGAAACACCAAAAGTCGTGATGCTCTTAAGATTAAACATCGTGGAGGTTCCAAATCTATTCGTAGACTTGTGGAAGAAATGGTAAAATTTAATATAATTACATTTTCAATTGTAACCATATGTATATTATCTAATAAACTATTTCTTATATCGATTAGAAAAAAATGCCTGAGAAGCACTTCAGCTTGCTTGATGTGTTTAAAGATACACACTTTTCAGAAGATAATGGTTGGAAAAGTGAAGAAGCAAAAAAAAAATATGTAAGTGTCAATTTTTTATTCAATTGGTTTTCTAAATATTATTTCTTTTATATATCTACTTAATTGAAATTTTATACGTAGGAGGAAATGCAAAAGTTAGAAGGGGAATTAACTCATGACGAAACACCACCAACAGATGTTGAAATTATTGAGCGTGTCCTTGGACCTAGATCTGCATATATCAAGGGTTTACGTAAAGTACACAAGACATTGATGTCATCAATACCATCATCTTCAACACAAGATGTTGAGATGATTGCCTTGAAAGCTGAGTTAGAGAGTACACAAGAAGAGTTAAAAATTGCCAAAGAAAAGTCACTGAATACAGAAGAACGAGTGAAGCGACTAGAGGAGCTTTGCTTAGGCAACAAGAACAGTTTGATTATGCATCTTCTTTCTTAAGAGATTAAACAGAACAATTTTATTTGTTGTGTATTCATGTTGGATTTTTTTTTAAATTTATATATTTTTTATTTTGTTTATAATTATTTCTTTAGGTTTAATTTTAGTAGCATATATTCAACCTTTTATATTTTTGTTTCATGGTTGATGTATATCAAACTTATATAAATTTTTAAATGATATTTATAATTATTATTTAAAAATGTGTGTGAATATAATATGTAATGGTACAAAATTAAAAAGAAAATAAATGAATTATGAATAAATAAATATTAGTGAGTAATAATTATTATGTCAAGTGATGTATTTTTAATTCAATTTTAGTATTATTGTTTGTATTATTTTGTAAAAACTTTTATTTTAAGAAAACAAAAATTAATTATTTTTCACTTATAATTTATATAATTATAATTTTAGCGACATCATCACTGCACAAATTAATATGTCTCGCTAAAAGTTGATTTTTAGCGATGTTTAGTACATTTAGTGAGACAATATACGATATCACCATAATGACATCAAGTAGGGGTCTCCAAAACTCTACAATTACGTCACTAAAAGATAGAAATTAATATGTCACTTTGACGACAAATATTTAACGACATCATGCCTAGAGGGTCACCAAAGATAGGTTTTAGCGATACATTTTTAATGTAGCTAATAAATGCATCGCCAATGAGCAATTTTCTTGTAGTGAACTAACCCTCGACTTTTGCATCCATTCTTGCTCTTCTCTTCTAAGAATTTTCCACAACTTTTCCAACAGCACTCTTCTTTGATGACGCAGAGCATCGGACCACCCTTCTACACCCGCCTTTTCATCAACCTCCCCCAACTTCTCTTCTATCTCAGACGACTGCAGCCTCTTCTTCTTGTTATCCTTAATCCAATTCTTAATGGCAATTTTGGCCGCCTTGGCTTTAGAAAACAGAACAAAACCTTTTGAGCCAGCAACTTTGCAATCTGACCATCCCCTCATAGACTCCTCCATCATGACTTTTTCTTCCAGCCACCAATTCAAGAAACGAAATGGGCTCGGACCCCAATCAAACCTCTTCACACTAAGCATGATCGGATTGTGGTCGGAAAGACCTCTTGGAAGCCCCTTTTGGCTAAGAAACGGAAACCATCGTAAAATTGACGGCGAGACAAGGAAACGGTCCAATCTAGCCCACGCTTGCTTCTCTCTATTATTGGACCACGTAAACTTCATGCCCTGCAGTGGGATGTCTACCACCTTTGCCTGAAAAACGAAACTTCTGAAAAATCTCATCGACCCCAAGTTGCTCCCCACCCCGATTCTTTCCGACGGATCAAGAACGGTGTTGAAGTCTCCTCCAACAATCCAAGGATCCTTAAAAACTAGCATTGCTTGCAAAATGAACGACCAAAGGTCCCTCCTTTCAGACTCAACTGAGGCTGCATAAACATTGCATATAACAATCTTTTTGTCCACCTTCAACAACGAACCTGCCAGAATAATGCAATTCCTATTCGAGATGCAAGCCTCCACCGAGAAAGACTCCTCATTCCACAAGGACAAAATGCCTCCTGAAGCCCCTTCAGAATTAACGCCCAACCCTCTCGTTAGCCACGACCCACCCAAACTCCTATAAACACTGCCATCAACCGAAGACAGCTTAGACTCTTGAATAAGAAGAATCTCAGGCTTCAACTTCAGAACAAGATTTCTCACCATTCTTCTTTTTTCACCCCTACCAAGACCTCTAACAAACAAGCAATTGTTATAATCATCTTCTGAAGTAATTGCAGATGAAATTACCTCTTTAAAGCTAAATCTATGTTCATTGCTTATTACCGTTAGCCTCCAACTTCTTATCTTAGAAATAGTGGAAATTTGTAGTAGAAGAACCCGCTAGGAGGATGCTAGATTCAAAATTGCAAATTGGTCAATCATGAGAAAGTTTGCAATAAGTACCAGAAACATAACACTTCAATATGAAACATTTCGTACCTCCAAAACACAATCTCCAACTAGTCCACTCATGAATAAGATAAGCCGGGCATCTGCAAATCATAAACAAATAAATATGAATAGATAAAAAAAAAAAATGCAAACTGAAAATGTTTCTGATTTTATACACATAAAACCATAAAACTTTGTAGCTGCAATACGCAAAAGCTTAAAATCTTCCAATATAAACATTTAAGAAAATGCTTAGTATATGTCCTCAGCATGAAATCTATGACCGGCAGATGATGCTGGGGTTGGAATCTGCTTAATTTCAATTTTTTTTTGGGATCTTTGGTGGGATTGCACAAAAATTCATAGTCCAATTTACCAATTGAAAGGAGGGAAGGTGTTTGTTCTCTATTGCTCCAAGTATATTGTTGCAGCGGCTCTTTCACCAGCAAGCCAAAGTGTGGAACTATATTGGACCTTGCAGCATCTTCTAAGATTTTTTGTGCAAAAATGCAACACCAAAATTTCAACATATAACATCTACCTGAGGTCAGCCAGCCGTAGCATATAACATCTTTCTCTACATGATCAGCCATTCAACTCAGATATGCAATACAACTTGTCTGAAGAAGAACACTACAGAAAAGACTCCAACTCAGCCACAGAAAACAGAAGCAAAATCCAGTCTCTAGCAGAAGATAGCAATCTACAGATTTAGAGATTATTGCAACGTCAATTAGCTAGAGTAGCATCAAACTCAAATCAACCAGATTCGAAGAAATCCCTGCTATATACTAAAAGCTGAGACAGACAGAAATACTGTACAACATCAATTAGAAAATGTAGTTTGGATATTTGTACCTCGAGCTTTCTGGCAATAAGATCGAAGTTGACCCAAATCAATCGTAAAACTTGCAATTTTTGATCAATATGAGCTTTTCTTCACATTTCAATGAATTGGGATTGGACTATCAAATAAGCTTGACAAAACATCTCACAAGTGAAAAGGGATATGATGTAGCGGAAGCTCTTTCGAGAAAAACCTGCGTAAAACGATTAGAAACAACCTACTAACGTTCCGTTGATTTGCGCACAAATACCGGAAGATTAGGCTTCAATTCGTTGATTCACAAAGAATACCGAAATTGGGATAATTAGAGAAAACTCCAAAATTTTATAAATCAAAAACTGACTGGCCAATTCGGCCTACATCTCTATTTAAAGCAAGAAAAACCTAAACCTAATCGAATTCCTTGGAAAGCAAGAAAAACGATTTAAAACGGAAAATTACCAAAAAAGGCAAAAAACGAATTTAAAGCAAAAACTGAATCTACTGAGAATCCTAAACATTCCAGAACTGACGGAAGCCGATTCGGAATTGGGAAACTCAAATTAAAGCAAAAACAAAACTTTCCTAAAATAGCAAAAACGCCAAATTCAAGGCCTAAACGACGGAATTTGCCTAAAAAAGGATGTGCTTACATAGCAAAGCTATGTAGTAGTTCCGGAAACGCCGAAATGCATCAGCTGTCAAAATTTCAAGTCAATCTAAATCCGTCGCCCGAGTTTGGTCTTACTTGGCTTGTTTCAAATCCCACCCCTCCAAATAATCCAGTGCCAGTTGGTCTGCTGCCGCATCAGGATATAAATTAACGACACTTTCAATTTAAGGCAGAGGAATTATATTCAGAAGATTAGAAATTGCGGGATTAAAATGTGAAGCAATTCATAAAATTTAAAGGAAGAAAGAATCTGAAATTGTTTATTAAGAAAATTTTTGGAACCGTTGTGCTATTATAAATTGGCATACCTTTTTTTTGAAAAGGTTATATTATTAAAGGCAACAGCCGAGGCTCAAAGCGAGCAGCAAAAAGCAACAAAACCACCCACAAAAAAACACCCAAAAGCAGCAGCAAAGAACAGAAAACACCGAAGCACAAACAACAACAGCACCGCAGCAGCACCCCGACTGGAAGCCACGCACCCATCAGACATCTCCCCACTCCACAAAGTCCCCAGTCCCCTTCGCTCCCATTTTTGCCAAACTATCGGCAAAAGAATTAAAGATTCTAGAATCGAACACTACCTTCACAAGGATCAAATCCTTAATTGGCATACCTGAGATAGAAGATACGAATGAATGAATTAAGGGAAAGCCATAGCAAGAATCTGTTGATGAGGCTGGAGCAAGAATCTGCTTAATTTTCATTGTTTCAAGATCTACGGTGGGCTCGCACAGTTCAATTTACAATTTTAAAGAGGGGATGCTGTTTGATCTCTGGTGGTCCTACTCCTCGCTTGCATGCCAACATATGCAGCTTCAGCAACTCTTTTACTACCATGACGGGTTTTGGAACTACTGCTCAACCTTGCAGCCTCCTCATAATTTTGCAGCAATGCTCCTTTTAAAATGCAGAATTTGGTCTCTAAATATAAATAGATAGTATTAGCATCTCAAAAGGTATACAAAAACTGCAAACCAAAATTCCAACATATAACACCACAACTCACATTGTCCAGCCATAACAGAACATCTCTCAGCAGCATTATCACCAATAAAAACACAGAACCACCAGGACTTGTCTAGAATAAGAAAACTACATCAGGAACTCCAACTCATAATAGAATACTAGAAATGATATTACATCATATTCTGTCTTCTCATAAACATCATTTAGAATGATATAGAACAAATATGAAAATTTGAACATTGGTACCTTAGACCATGGTGTCAGAACTCATTGTTCAACTTGCAAACTTTGATAGTAAGAAATTGTCAATCTCTTGAAGTTGCCTTATAATATATGGGGAATCATAATAATATATGCCTTAAACCACCTTTAATGGAAAACTAGCTAGAAATATTTTTGTATCTTCATACATAGATGTTGAACAAGAATGCTCAGCCCTTCATTTTAGCAGCCCTTCACTGTGGTAACAGCTGGTCAAGTGGAGGATTCCTTGGATTGCTGTTGTCCTTTAAATCAGTTCTCAAGAAAGGAAGAAACAGTCTGAACAGGTTGTTTAATAGAGACATCAATTTATTTTGTGAACACAAAAACAGGAACTTATTTGCACAAAGTTTGAATGTTTTAAGATATTTTGAACGTTGTAGGACCTGCATACCAACTGATCGGTAGCTGAATATGGAAAAGAGATCTGCATTCACCTAAAATAAGAGAAAAAGAAACCGTTATAAACCGATTGAAATAAGAGCAAAGAAACTCTAGGAAAGATGCAATTTGCAGTGAAGTCAGAGTGAAGGGCAAAGTAATCCTCATCTCCTCCTCTTGGAAAGACTTTGCATCCAGCCAAATTAGTTCCAAAACACTGAACAGAGTTGAACAAATATGGCAAAAACTTGTGTACAAATTAAAGTCAAATCAGTTCTATACCTTATGGCTTCAAGGAGTTCCAAGAATCTTGCTGTACAGGAGTTCTTCCACAGGAGTCTGTGTTTTCCTTACCCTATATGTAATCTGCAGATGTCAACATGATTATTCATTATTATGTAGTGAAAGCCAAATTAGGCTGTACATTGATTTTAAAAGTTAAAAGCATATAATTGAGTCAGATAAAAAAGTTTTAACTCTTCAATGGAAAAAATGAGATTCAACTCTTCAAATAAGTAATCCAACTTCTTTTACCTTCAAATAAGAAAGGACATCTCCATGATGCCAGTATCAGATGAAATGGTGTGTGTTGAATATAATGATTATTAAACATAGAAGCAAATCACATAAATTTCTTTGGAAGATTATATGAACATTTTCAAGGCATTAATGTAATGTTGACAAACATAGATAATCACAACACCGTGCATAAATGTAAAGAAAGTGAAAAACTCACCAATGTAATGAATGAATCCACAAGTTATGTAAGTAGTCCAGTGCTAGTCAAAACACGGGTGAAAATGTCATCCATTGATAATCAAAAGGGCCTGTACTTTTCATGACATAATAACATGCCTGGCCTGATAAGAAAACCTATATTAGACTTAAATATGAGCTTTCAAAAAAGACTAAAGATGCTATGACTTAGTCTCTAATATAAATAGATAGTATTAGCACCTGAAAAAAACTGCAAAACCAAAATTCCAGCATATAACACAGCACCTCATGTGGCCCAGCCATAGATGAACATCTCTCGACAGCATCATGTTCACCAATTAAAACACCAAACCACAAGGAATTGTCTAGAAGAAGAAAACTAGATTGTGAACTCTAACTCGGAATAGAAAACTGAAGTAGAATATAGACTCTGGTAAATGATTCTACATCATATTTTTTCCTCTCATAATTAAACATCATTTAGAATGATACAGAACAAATATGAAAGTTTGAACATTGGTACCTCAAGACCATGGCGTCAGAAGTTTGAATAAGTCAAGAAACTCATTGTTCAACTTGCAAACTTTGATAGTAAGAAATTGTCAATCTTCTGAAGTTGTGTTCTAATATGGGGAATCAAAATAATATATACGCCTCAAACCACCCTTCATGGAAAGTGGAAATATCTTCATATATAGATATTGAACAAGAATGCTCAGCCCTTCATTCTAGCATCCCTTCATTGTGGTAACATCTACTGGTCAAGTGTAGGATTCATTGGATTGCTGTTCCTTTAAATTCAAATATGAGAAAGGACTAAAGAGATTCAGTTCTTCTTTTACCTTCAAATAAGAAAGGACATCTCCATGAGGCCAGTGCCAGATGAAATGGATCTTCTGCACATCTGTTGACATCTTGGGAGTACAAGATCCTCTGCAGTAAATACATCATGATTATTAAACAATATGACATTCTACATTTTCAAGGCATTGATGTAATGATGACAAACACAGATAATCACAACACCATGCATAAATGTAAAGAACGTGAAAAACTCACCAATGAATCCACGAGTTATGTAAGTAGACCACGTCACAAGACAAGTGAAAATTAATGTCATCCATTGACGAGAAGAATCCAAGATGATCAAAAGTGCCTGTGCTTTTCAAGACATCATAACAGACATGCCACCTGATAAGAAAACCTATATTAGATTGTGAAATCTGAGCTTTCAAAACAAACTAAAGATGCTATGACTTACATGTCAACAATATGCAGGAAGCACTAAGTTAATTTCATAATTTTTTTTTTTAAAAAAATTAGTTACTGCACATGATAAGCCCTTGTCTAAGGTCACACTAACTACATTAAGATCAACCATATTGAAAAAATACATTTTCTTTTTCTTGAAACTGACTCAATACTATCACACAATGACTATGCCATGGAATAAAATGTGATTTGTTAATCTCTTCTGATAAAGCTATCAAATGAAGATTACTTACAGGTAGAGGGACTTCAAGGATTTTTCTGTGAATTTCTAAATCTTCCATTAGTTCTTCCAATGCTGAGGTTATTCCAAAATATTTTCAACCTGAATAAGAGAACAGTGATGCAAATCCAATCCTTATCAGAGCATATAACATAGATCTCTAAAGAACACATTTGGAGCAGAAAAGCTATAATCTAAAGGAATAGATCAATCTGATGAATTTTGACTGAGGCTACATTCAAACACAGTTTGGAATTCATGTCCATATGTTGAAAGAATGTATGAAAAATTAGCAACATTGAGTTAAAAAAAACGTCAAACTTAGCAATAGTCCTATTGAAAACAAAAACAATTGCTTGATGATGATTCCCAATTTCTCATAAGCAAATCATATAAGAAACAGAAGAAGCAATCTAAGAGAGTGACTTACACAGAAAAGGACAGAGATGGCTCACAAACAAGAGAGACTCCAATTTACAGATCAGTAGCTCATACGTTTATCTGACAAGTGAAATGGCAGATAGTATCTTAATTTAAGGCAGATGAGTGATTCCAAAACACTAAACAGAGCATTAAAAAATATGATTAAAACAATAAAATACCGAGAAATTGTTTATCATGAAAGTGTAATACCTGAAATAGAAGATGGGATGAATGAGCTAATTCACAGAGGTTTATACCTGTACGAAGAATCTATCTCAACGCGAGGGATATCGGCTATTTTGGACCACTCTTTTCCTTTATCTCTCTTGCATGCTTCTTTCAGAAGAGGACATTCCCTTATATGTAATTGCAAAAGTGAGGGTGGCAGACTCGGAAGGGATGTGAGCTCTGGGCAATTCCGGATCTGCAAGTTCTCAAGAGAGGGGAGGCGTTCGAAATCCTTGAAAGACAGGTATTTCAAACTTGGGAAATCTTCAATCGATATCCAAGTTAGAGTGCGGGGCAAAGTAATTCTCATGTCCTCCTCATGTAAAGACTCTCCATCCCGCTTTCCAGAAATGTAGAGGTATGAGAGAGAGGTGAGATTGTGCAACCCAAATTCCATGAGGGCTTGATATTGTTTGCGGTCACTAATTGAAAGAGCTTCAAGTTTGGTTGGCAGACCTTCTTCAGACAATCGTATATTTGGACAATTGTGTATTGATGAAGAGGAGAGATTGTCAGGGAACCGTCCTTTTGGGAAGGAAGTAAGACCTTTGCAATTGTACATCAAAATTCTATGAAGACTGCTAAGAGTTTCTAGTCCCTCTGGAAAGGATTTGAGATGATCACAATTCCATATTTGGATATCGTAAAGAGTCTTGTTATTATGAAATTTCTCAACTATTGACTCTAATTTTGGACAGCAGTCAATATCCAGGGTTTCAAGAGTCTCAGGTAATTGGCCTTTTGGTAATAAGGCTGTGAGCTCTGAGCAATTCCATATTTTAAGATGTTTGAGTGATACATATAACTGACCTGCAGATGACAAAGTTGTGAGCTTGGAACAATTGTTAATAGTGAGACTTGTGAGTGTGGCAGGGAGTTGGTGTATTGATGGCAGGCATGTCAGAGATGGACAGTTACTTATAGTCAAGTCTTGAAGATGATGAGATGTACTAGTATCCTCATCAGCACAACGTAATGAAGTACTAATATCCTCATTATCATCCAACAAACATTGCAATTTCTCACAATTTACTATATGAAGCTTCTTTAGAGATTGGGGTAGTTGTCCTCTAAAAATGAAATTTAGAGAATCACAACTGTCAACACTCAGTTCTTCCACTTGTGTATTCTTCTGTTTAATTCCTTCAAGTAAAGTTGTGAGGGTATTGCAATTTCTAAAATCGAGCTTTCTGGGGGATATGAGACAATGCAACCCTTGAGGTGGCTTTTCAAGGAAAATCTCATTCTGCCATAATTCTATCAGCTCTTTACAACCCTCAATCTTTAGACTTTCAACTTTCTTAAATTCAAGCCTTGACCAATCACTAAAATCTGAAATATTTGAAAGAGTAATAGATTCTAATGACTCGCAATAAGCTGAATTGTTGCACACAATCTTCTTGCATTTATCAATCTCCAATTCGCACAACATAGGAATGCTTGATAATGAGACCACCAACTGCTCACACCCACGAATCACAAGCTTCTTCAACGAACATAGATTGTTGGGTAATCTTTTGGAGAGTTCAGGGCAGTTTACAATAGAAAGCTCTTGGAGTTTAGGAAAGCTCTCATTTTCTTTGATAGGATTCCAACACTCCCATGCTTCTAAATCCTTAAAATAAAGAGTCTCCAAAGATAGGAATGGTTTTGACCAACCTTCTCCATAAAATTCAAAACCAATGCTTTTTATCCCCTTCATACCTTCAAGAGTGAGATTCTTAAGTGAGCTTAATAGCCCAAGTGAAGGTAAGATTATGCATTTCATACAACCATCCAACTTTAGGACAGTCATTTTAGAGAATGAACTATCTCCAACCCAAGTAGAAAACTTGGTACCCCCGTAACTTTTTATTGTGAGCTTTTCTAGATTTTGATGAGGTCGAAGCATATCAAGTACTTTTTTATTTAATTCCTCATCCCATGATTCATCAAAGCTAGATCCCCATTCTAGTGAAAGCTCTTTTAAATCTTCCTTATCACTTAATATGGCTTTTCCAATGTCTTGAACGTGAGTCACATTCTCTAATCTTGAAATGTGAAGTTCTCCACAAAGTAATTTTAAATCCTCCAAATCTTTCAAATTCGATCCAGAACCCTTACCAACAATAAAGTTAGATAAGGTTCGAAGGCATTCCCATTTTTTAACTCCGAATGGCATCTCTTCTATTGAAGATGCACCTAAAATATCAAGATGACGTAAATAGATTAAATTCCCCATATCATAAGGCCACTTCTTGAATTTGCGACAGTTTCTTAGTAACAAAGTTTGCAAGTTGCACATTGAATTTACAGACTCGGGTAAACTTCTGATTTCACTACCAGATAGGTTAAGGTACCTTAAAAGTTTCAAGTCTTCGATTGAATTAGGTAATTCAATGATATAATATTTTTGTAAAGATAATACCCTCAACTTTTTAAACCTCGATAATAAATCAGAAACAACTATATTACTAATGTAACAAGTCCGAACCCATACATTTACTCGTGGCACTGACAAGTGCGTCCTTAAGTGCACAACATCATTGAAGACTTGAAATCTTCTTTTGTCATTATATTCATGACATATATAAGAAGCATAACGAGTCTTTTCAGAAATTGTTGAAAAATTATTGGACTCCAGTTCATCCTCCAACCTAAAACTTAGTTTTTTGGAGACTTTTTGAGCTAAATCATTAACAAGGTCATGCATTGTATATTTCGAACTATTGCTACTTGATATTTGAAAGATTGACCTTGATATTAGATCACCAAAATACTTACCTCCCAAATCTTCCAATTGCTCGTTCTTACTTGATTGTTGAATCAAGCCTTCTGCCATCCATAAAAAAACAAGTTCCATTTCTTCAAATTCGTAATCTTTCGGAAGAATGGCACAATAAGCAAAACATCTCTTCAAATGTGAAGGAAGATGATGGTAACTTATTTGCAAAGCTACGGGGATCTCACTTTTATCTTGCAACTCCCATAGTTTGCTACTCAAAATATCTAACCACTTGTCTCTTTTCTCAGAGCGAAAAAGGCCACCAAGGGTCTTGGCTACAAGGGGCAAACCGTTGCACTTTTCAATAACTTTTTGACGAATCAATTCGCTAAGTTCTGCACCCATAACTCCATTATCGAAAGCATGCTTTCCGAACAATGACCAACAATCATCGCTTGACAGTAGCTTTAATCTATGACATTCGGTGGAACATCCCATTGTGAAGGCAACACGTTCATGACGAGTCGTTACAATGATCTTGCTCCCATGAGCTCCAACCATAAAGGGCGACCTCAATGTTGCCCACATGTTATAGTTTTCACTCCAGACATCATCCAGGACAATCAAGAATTTTCTTCCACTTAGTTTCTCTTTGAGTTCATTTTGCACCGCATCTAAATCCTTTAGATTACAGGGATTGCGGGTGATGGACTCCAGAATGGCTGTGGAGATTCTTGTAACATCAAAATCGTCAGAGACGCAGACCCATGCTTTCGGGTTGAAACCTTTCAATGACTGGTGATTGTACACTTCTTGAGCCAATGTTGTTTTACCGAGTCCTCCCATGCCCACGATGGATATTACACCGAAGTTATTGGCATCACCCAGTTCATCGGTCAACACCATTTTAAGTATTTTAGCTATGTCTTCATCTCTTCCATAAACATCAAGTTCGGTTTGCAAACTTGAAGTGGGTGGCCTTTTCAATGAAACCGTGGTGGATCTACCTCCAGCAATCTCCACCAACCCAAGTTCAGTTCTTTGCCTACAAAGATCATCCAACCGGCTAGTAATATCATCTATCTTGGATCGCATACTGAAATCGGACCGTAAAGTACTTGGAGTAAAACCAATGCAACAAGCAGGAAAGAGTTTCCGAGCTCTGCTAGTGCTAGCAGCCTGAAACTCTTGTATCTTCAACTTTCTTCTCAAAGCCTCAGTCGCATACTCATCCAAGATATCCTCCGCATCGTAAGCCAAGTCTTGGAGATCCTCCAGCCACATCTTCACAGCTTCATTCGTCATCTGCTTGTCCTCTGCATCGGCGAGAAGTGCTTTGATCATCTTCAAAGTCCTTTCCCATTTTTTCAGCTTCTCACGAACACCCTCTTGAGTTGCAAAGTTGAGCAGTTCAGGAGACATCAATTTCTCGAACAGAACAGGAAGTACCGCAGAAACAATGAGCTCAGCCATTGGAATGGTTTTTTTTTTTTTTTTTTGGATTAGTTTGTGGAAACAGAGAAATGAAAGGAAAACGAAGAGAGAAAGCAAGAATTCAGACTGGTTTGGTTTTATGGTATAATTTACTTCGAGCTAGTGCTTCTTTGATTGATTTTTTGAACAATTATTGGTGTGGACTCCACCACTAAATCGAAGCAACCTTATCACTTTGTCTTCTCTTATTGATTTTTCCAAAACCGTGTGGGTTCCATTAAACAGTGATGTTCTGATGAGTGCATAGCCAGGCGGGTGTGTGCATAAATTTGGGCTAAGTAGCATTTTCCAGTAGTCAAATTTTATTTTCCTTATTCAATAACATTACAAGTTTTGATATTCTCCAATTGACAATCACATAATTGTTTTTTAAATCCTGGCCGGCAAGATTATTTAATCACCCTCTCCCCACCCTTAGCTTATTTTAAATTTTTTGATGGATGAATTCAATGACCAACAAGAAGAATATAGTTAAAAAATGACCTACCTAACAAAGGAAATATATAATATAGTATATAGTGATGAAGAGGCTAATGACAAGCAAAACAGCAGAGTCAGCTTGACATTGCCATTTTACCAACTCCCGTGTAATTCTCCAACCACTGCACCATCTATGCTCCTTATTCTTTGTTTTCTATTGTCTCTTCTTCGACCAATGTGAATCTGCTGAGAAGAAAACAAATGAGCTGTTATGATAAACAAATTGCAGAGGATGGTAAGTAAATATTCTTCTTCTTGGAAACTACTATCAATAAAGCATCTTTATTGATTCCACTCCACTCCACCCAATGTCCCAATTATCAATAAAGAACAAAAATAAAGCAAGTGGATTCCACCCATTTTAAATTATTTTTTATTTACTCTAAAATGAACCGAAAAAATGAAAAACAAAAAAGAAGGTATTGTTTTAATATTTTGGTTCTTCTGTGAACTCCACCAGTCATAAAGTGATTCTACTAGCAGGCGAAAGCACATAGAATTGTTTATTTTCCTCAAAAGGACACACCACACAATTGAATTTGACAATTAAAGAGCAGCCTGAGATTTTATTTTATTTTATTTTATTTATTTATTTTATTTTTTTTGAGAAACCAATACTCACCATAATTTTTTTTCAGGAGTAATGCTATATTGATCAAATTTGGTGCCCAAATGATGTGGCAACAATGTAAACCATTCATTTAAATCATGCGAATCTAATACAATTTAAATGAATGGTCTACATTGTTGCCACATCATTTAGGCACCAAATTTGGACACTAAATTTGGACAATGTAACATTACTCTTTTTTCAGTCATCATGAAAATAATTTAAGGCTTTTGCAAAATTTCACAAGCTTGGGAGTTTCATTTTCTCCTACAAATATCTGATGATTTGATAAATTGATTTCATTGTCTGGAAATTTCAAAATACTTGTAATTTTTCTATCCGTACTGTGAGTGGTATACAACTGAACCAATTTTATGTTTTTAAAATTTTATGTTTTTTTATTTTTTATTTTCAATTAACCAATGTGAATTTCAAGTGCCAGTTTAAATTTGCAACGGTTTCTTTTTAGGTGATTTGGACCCATTATTCACTGTGTCTTGAGATCAATGTTTAAAATATCGACAATTTCCCTTATATTTCTATGGATATTTCCGTATTTAGGGGTATCAATATCAATATGAGAGTGAAATCTTTGCTGTAAAATTTCCAAAAACTTTTTGGTTATAAAATATCATAGCGGCGAACATGTAATGTGTTTATACATAATATCAATGATCGTGAGATACCATCTAGATTAAGCACTATATATGATTTGTGGGTATCAAACCTCTCTCAGAGTTATATTTTTATGAGTAATCAAAAGTTTATAATCAAAGGAGGTGTAAAACCAACTCAATCAAAAGTTTTGTGTGCTAGTGCAGTAGTGCTACATGTAACAAATTTTTGTTATCATAAATTACAAATAATAACAATAAATCAGTACAGTTAATAACCGAATCAACCGAATCGGGTAAAAGCCCAAAAAGTGAGTTAAGGCCCATCTCTTACTAACAGAACCCAAATCCATAATTGGTCATACCCAGCAAACAGGGCCAAAACGCCCAACAAAAGCCCAATAAGTAGCCATGGCCCCCACCTATACCCACCTATAAAAAGCCCATTTATGGATCTTCAATAATTTGTCTTTGTATATCATCTTCTTCGAGAGAAAACCATATATAGCCACATGAATTATTAAACTTTTGTTACTAACCACTTTTGAAATTTTAATTGTTAATAGCCACTTTTTTAAAATAATTTCAGTGTATGTCCATCAATTACCAGAGTACCCCTGAAAATAGTTTTATTTAAAATCTCGAAGCAAACTTGAAATCATGGGTAAATTGAAATGTCCAAACTTGAAATCAGACCTAAATTGAAATATCAAAACTTGAAATCAGGCCCAAATTGAAATACCAAAACTTGAAATCTGGACTAAATTACAATTTTCCCTTTCTTCTTCTTCCTCTTCTTCTTCCTTAAACATTAGGGTTTTTTTTTTTTTCTTCCTTCCCTTTTCCTGCAGATCAACTTGCCGGCGAAGAGGGATGGATTTCATCGCCGGCGAAGCACCAACGGACGGCGAGGAGGCAGCGCACGACCGTGGCTCGTCCCCGTCGCCCACGCCTGGCCGTCGCACCAGCGACGAACCAGCTGCCACCAGCGCCCACCATCGACGCTGCCGTGAAGTCCAGAAGGTCGCCGGCGCTCGGCGACCCTCAAAGCAAGCCGGCGAGGAGATCGGGGGAGAGAGAGAGCGACTTCGGGGAGAGAGAGAGCAGAAGAGAGAGAAAAAAAAAGAGAAAAGAGAGAGAGAGTGGGTTTGGGGACCCTATTTATATGAGGGCTTTCCAGTAATTTTACAAAAATGTGGTTATTAATAAATAAAAGTTCGTTTGTGGTTAAAAACAAATATTCCCTAATATATGTGGTCAGTTTGTGTAATTTCCACCATCGACTTCTCCACAAAAACAGAAACTTTTTTAAAAAATAAATATAAATTCTATGTATATATATTTGATTATTTTCTGAACTGTTTTTTTTTTCAATGATTTATTAAAATATTAACTACGTACTTCTGTATATTAAGATAATTTACAAAATAGTTTCACATACAAATATTCGAAATAGTTTTTTTTTTTTTTTTAATATTCAAAATAGTTTCTATATCTAATATTTATTATGATTATTAGATATCTCTAATATTTTTGAATTTTTAGATTTTGCAAGAGTGATGATACTACTCAAATAAGTTGTTGGGTTTGAATAATTTAAGAAAAATCAGGAAAAAAAAAGAGAATTATATTGATAAAATTCAATAAGCATATCAAATTACAATTTCTGTCAAACCACTGAAGAAAATATCCAATAATGCATGAAAATGATGAGATTAATAAATAAATAAATAAAAAACTAAAATTTTGAAAATTTTATATTATATTCAGAATTATGGAATTATCAAATTAAAATAGTAAAAGTCTATTATTGTTGATTTTGTTTGACAAAATTCATATAAGTCACATTTCAATGCAAAAACCATCCACAAGAAGCCAAGAACATAAGAAGAAACCATTGGTACTTGAGAAATTGCAGCAAATACCAAATCATAAAAACTAAAAACAAAAATGTTCTTAAACCCATCCAAAAGGGTTAGATAGAAAACCATATCTAATAATATATCCACCGAAGATAGACCGACAAACCAAATCAGGTCCTCATCTAAGAACACTTAAAAAAAAACTTTTATTTTTCTTATTGAAATGGCCTAAGAGAAATCTGAAAATCAAGTAAGGGCAGCTTTGCTTTGTTTATTTGGATGGAGGGAAGAAAATCTCATTGGAAGTCCTCTTCGAACGGAAAAGCTTCTCCAGATCCGAAGGCACGTTGAAAGCTGCCTCGAGCGCTTGAGGAGGCAAGGCCTTCCATGCTGATGTCCTTCCAGCCAAATGTGTGAAAAAACAACAATGGATCAATAATGTGAAATTGATGCAACAATTGATTAATAATGGGATATGTGGGAAGGATTGATATGCAGGATATGTGATCAATAGAGCAGATCGAGAATATTCCTGCTAATTGCAATTTACAACAGCGCTGCAAATTTCAATCTCTTTCGCTCTAAAATATATGTTTCATATATATTATAATACGAATCGTAACAATACATGAAATTAATTTCACTCTTTTGGCAGAATAACTCGGGCAAATTATGAGAATTAGCTTGCTGTAGTTTCTACTGATTTCTACTAAATTTGGATTTTAATTGAATATTGAATCATGTTCACAATATGCAAGATTAAAACTTATCTTTATTGTTTCCACTAAGACAAAAATTTATATTTACAAATCAAGCCAACTCAGAATTTACTCTTCAAAACATGCACACATTATGTTTGGTACGCTGTATTGTATTATACTGGATTGTATTGGATTAGATTGGATTGGATAGTATTGCATTGGACTGTATTATTATTATACAATCTTATGTTTGGTGATATTTTGTATTAGACTGTATTAAGTTATACAATGTTTGGATGTGATTTCGTATTAGACTGTATTAATAGATTTCATGACCAAATAATTCAACTCCAATTTTTTTTCCCCATTTTTTTTGTTTGCATCAATAATTTTTTTTTTTTTTTTTTTTAATTTTTATCTCTTATCTGGA
Organism: Acer campestre; assembly: GCA_954870605.1. NCBI lineage: Eukaryota > Viridiplantae > Streptophyta > Magnoliopsida > Sapindales > Sapindaceae > Acer > Acer campestre. The sequence goes on along the minus strand of OX940801.1, from coordinate 45,696,924 downwards.
CAACACCACTTGAATCCCCTCTCTTTAACTTATCTTCTTCTCTCACATCACCAAACCCGCCATCGCCTCTCTTTCTTTCCTCTCACCACCGCCGCACCAGCCTTCTCCTTCTGCCGCCACGGCCTTCGCCTTCTTCTGCTTCTGCCACACCAGCCTTCGTCTTCGTCTCCTTCAGCCGCCACGGCCTTCATCTTCTTCTCCTTTCGCCGCCGCAACCTTCGTCTTTTTCTCTCTCTCTTCCTCTCTTCTGATGTGTGTGGATTGTAATGGTTTGGGTGCGGTTTGGGTGTGGATTTGGTGGTGATTTGGTGTGGATGTTTCTGGGTTTGTGTGAATGTGGTGGTGGTTTGGGTGCTGATTTTGGGTTTGGGCGTGGATGTTTCTGGTTTTTGGAAAAAAAAAATGAAAAAAAAAAAAATTATCTTGCCAAAATTACTAATACAACTAGGTTTGGGAAGATGAAGATGGTGGGTTTGGCGATCTGCTGGGTTTGGGAAGATGAAGATGAAGGTTGGCTTCTAATACAATACATCATAATACCATATGATATTCTGTATTAGCTAGTGCAGTGAATGGTGTATTAGTGTGAAATTCTGTATTAAATTAATACAATACAAATGAACTTCAAATGAACACCAAACATGGTATTGTATTGTTTTAATACATTTTAAAGTGCTAATACAGTACAATACATGCCACCAAACATGGCCTAAAGTGTTTGATAGAGTTTGTACTTTGAGAAAACCAAAGAACATAGAGAGAAAACTAATCCACCATTACTGAGAAAAAAAACTCTCTTTCAAATATGAAAGAATTACAGCTGCTAATCTAAAACTTCAATTAACAATAACAAACTATTTATACTAATTAGTTGAGTATTCATGTCTTACCGCCATTTTTAACTAACTCCCTATATTTGGCAGGAATTAACTTAATTAATGAAGATGCCAGGTCAGCTTCTCCAGCTAATTATAACCTCACAAAAAGCCGTAACACATCTTGTGTTTATTTACTTACTAAACAGCCGTAACAGCCGTAGTCATTACCATAACACTACTAGAGCGAGATGTGAGTACTTATCGTGGTGAGAAGAAAAGAGGGAGGTGAGAAGTAAAACAAAACCCAACCCTTTTAGGAAAATATATATATATATATATATGAGACTCCTACTCCTAACGTAAAAACAAAACAAAACCCACTCCTTTTACGAATATATATAAGACTCCCGAAAGGAACAACTTTTAGGAATATATAAGTATATATATATGCCCACCCTCGTGCAGTTTATATATGTATAGCGTATATACGAAGAAAAATCAAAAGCAAGGAATTAGAAAGAGATTGAGAGATGTATATGGAGTTGGAGGGCAGTCAGAAGGGCAAGCGGAGGAGGAGGGAAGAAGGAGATGATGAGATTGTCGAGAAGTATACAAAGGGTATTGGGTTGAAGTTATTACGGAAAATGGGATATAAAGGTGGTGGCCTTGGCAAGAATGAGCAAGGGATTGTCACTCCGATTGAAGCCAAGATGAGGCCAAAATATATGGGGATGGGGTTCAATGAAACAGCCCCCAAGACAAGGGTCACAGCTTTTGGAGACTATGATATTACAGTAGAGGATGAGAAGAAGGACGTGATTGATAATGATATGCGAGGGCCAGAGTTTTTGGAGAATCCGGAGGATGCAGATGAGAAACTTGCAATGCCAATGCCTGAGCTACAGCATAATCTAAGATTGATTCTGGATTTGACTCAGCTTGATATCCAAAACATAGATGAAGATTTGAGAATTGAGAAGGAGACAGCATTCAGCCTCCAAAAACACAAGGACGAGTTGGAAAACATGGTTGCCCAGCAGAAGCTGCAAAATTGGATAACATGGACAATGTTGTATGTGTAAATTTGATGAAAGGACACGTCAGCATAGAAACAATAAAGACATAGACACGTCATCCATTGACTCGTCAACGAGAGGAAATCAGTCAAAAGGAGTGCCAGTAGGCACGTTCGCCGATTCAAAGAAAAATAGTGTTCGCCGCAGCCATTTACCCAATGAAGAGGCGAACGCGCTCGCCAGTCTAAAGGCGTTCGCCAAAGATACACAGCCAGAAAGAGTAATCCAATTCCAAGTATATTTCCACGTCAAAGCAGGGATCAAATCCAGACAAGACTCAAAGATTAAACCCTATTCCACACAAGATACGAACCTTCTTCAAACAAGGAAGAGTCCAAACAGGAAACAAACCCTAAAGAAGTTATTTGCGGACTCTAGACTCCTTATACAACACAAAATAAGGACTCCCCTATCAACACGGCATATAAACCGGAAACCCTAGAGAGAACCCATATAAATAGAACCTAAAACCCCATGAAAAGGGGTTCGAGAATATAGAGAGAATAGTCTGACTATTATATGAGAGTTTTGAGTGTGTAAACTATAAGCAATTCATAGTGATTTCTCTCGCCCCCAAGGGGCACCGTGGTTTTTTCCCATTCAAGGGTTTTCCACGTAAAATTCATCTTGCATGTGTTGATTTATTTTCTTTGATTATTCGTTTTTATTAACATACTATTGTTGACCGAGGCAATCCAAAAATCACCGTCAACAATTGGCGCTAGAAGGAGGGGGAGTTTACTGAGTTTAAAAACTTCCAGGAATCCTTACAAAACAATCACAGCATGAGCAGCGGTAGCGGTAGGGATGAAATTCCCAATAATGAACAGATCCCTCAAGCAGCAACTATACTGGGGGAGGAGACGTTGACAACAGGGGAACAATCTGCCGCGACTCCAGGGACGAGAGTAGCCAACGAAACTCTGCAACACTTTCACACCGCTTTGGCGAACCTGGTCAATGAGGCCAACAAGATAGGACTCACACTTCCCATAGGATTGGGAGCCTCGTCTCCTTATGAACTAACGACCAGCACTCCCGGAAATCATCCCACAGGGAGAGTGCGATCAGAAATCCACGTTGTAACTCCCGGTACTCAGGCAGAGCCAATTGCGGAAGAAACCCCCCAAGATTCGCCAGAGGCCCAGGAAGAAATAAGGCAAAAGAAGGGAAAAAATCTGCTGGATGAAGATTTCCCAGGAAAACGGTATCATGGGCGGGCGCATAAGGGACCAGCCGACGACAGAATTACCAAAGTTCGTAGGAGGCGACGATCGATCTCGCTGGAGGACAGGAGTCCACCACTGAGAAGGGAATTGCGATCAAAAAGGGCGCGGCAGCAGAGGTCCGAAAGCACAGATGACCTAGAAGGTAACAGAAGCGCCGATAGCAGGGAAGATGATTATCGGAAGATGACAATCAAAAGCAGGCTCAACCAAGAAGGAGAACCAACTGGTCATCGAAGCGTTACCCTCCAACAGCTTTCACAGAAAGTTTCGGCAATGGCTAAGCGATACAGACACAATGTGTTTTCAGATGATGAGTCGGATAATCCGTTCATCGACCACATCACTCACACCCGGTTCCCTGACAGATTCAGAATGCCAACTATCGAGCAATACAAGGAAAATAGGGATCCAAAGGAGCATGTTCGCAGATTTCGCAATATCATGGCCCAATACGCATCCAATGATGGCCTCTTGTGCTTAACATTCCCACAAACCTTTGGCGATCTCGCCTCTAGATTGTTTGGACGTCTGCCAGCCAGGAGTATTAGCAACTTTTCCAGTTTCAGCAAGGCATTCATAAGGCAGTTCATGGGGAGTGTACAAAGGAGGAAGTCGCTGGCTCACTTGTCGAACCTGAAACAAGAGAGTAACGAGTCACTAAAGAAATATTTAGCCAGGTTTGGGAAAGAAGTCGCTCAAATAGAAGATGCGAGCGATGTAGCTGTCATAGCAGCCTTCACCAATGGGTTGCAAAGCGGACGTTTGTCTTTTGACCTACGGAGAGACCGACCCAAGACATATAAGGAGATCTTTGCTTGGAGCCACGAAGATATGCCGGGAATCAATGCAAACGTAACCACACACCATCTAACAGTAAGCAAAGACTGCAAGCCGGTAATACAGAAAAGGAGAAGTTTCAACCCAGAGAGAAGCGCAGCAATAAGAGAAGAAATATCCAAGCTGCTCGCGGCAGGATCGATCAGAGAAGTCAAGTATCCTGAGTGGGTAGCAAACGTTGTGCTGGTAAAGAAGAAGAACAATCAGTGGAGGATGTGCGTAGACTTCACTGATCTCAACAAAGCCTGCCCAAAGGATAGTTTCCCCTTGCCAAGAATTGACCAGCTGGTCGACGCAACAGCCGGACACGAGCTGTTAAGCTTCATGGATGCGTACTCAGGATACAACCAAATCAAGATGCACGAGCCGGATGAAGATAAGACAGCCTTCACCACGGACCAAGGGTTATACTGCTACACTGTCATGCCATTCGGCCTGAAGAACGCTGGAGCAACATACCAACGACTTGTCAACAAGATGTTCGCTAGCCAAATAGGCAGGAATATGGAAGTGTACGTCGATGACATGCTAACCAAGAGCGTCAAAACCGAGGGACATGTAGACGATTTACGAGAAACCTTTGATGTGTTAACAAAGTTCCGGATGAGGCTAAACCCCTCAAAGTGTGTGTTCGGCGTGCCATCCGGTAAGTTTCTCGGGTACCAAGTACATCAAAGAGGGATAGAGGTGAATCCTGACAAGATCAAAGCACTAGCCAACATGATCTCCCCTAAAAACTTGAAAGATGTCCAGAAACTTACAGGATGCTTGGCATCACTGAACAGGTTCATCGCAAAATCAACAGACCGATGCTTACCCTTCTTCAAAGCACTTAAGAAGGGAAAAGGGATAGAATGGACCAAGGATTGTGAGCAGGCCTTTGTCGCTCTGAAAGAATACCTCGGCCGAGCACCGTTGTTATCAAAACCCATCACAGGAGAAATGCTGTACATGTACCTATCAGTCACAGAAGCAGCCACCAGTTCCGTATTGATAAGACAGGAGAATGGGATACAGAAGCCCGTGTACTACACAAGCAAAGCATTACTGCCAGCTGAGACGAGATATTCATCAGTTGAAAAGATGGCGCTCGCATTAGTAACGGCAGCAAGGAAGTTGAGGCCGTATTTCCAAGCACACAAGGTAGGAGTATACACCAACTGTCCATTGAGAATGATACTGCAAAAACCAGAGGTGTCGGGCAGACTTACAAAATGGGCCATTGAGCTAAGCGAATTCGACATAGAGTTTATCCCAAGAACAGCAATCAAAGGCCAAGCAGTAGCAGACTTTGTAGCAGAATTTACCGAGCCAGACACTGAAGTGGCGAAGATGTTGATAGATCGAACAAGAAAGGACTTTCGCTGGAAACTTTGGGTCGACGGCTTATCAAACACACATGGCAGCGGGGCAGGGATAGTGGTCACCACCCCAGAAGGAGATTCCGTAGAATGTGCCTTGCGGTTTGACTTCAAAGCCACCAACAACCAAGCCGAGTACGAAGCACTGATAGCAGGACTGAAAGTATGTACGGCCCTAGGGGCTGACGAGATTGAGGTGTTTAGCGACTCTCAAGTCATCGTCAACCAAGTGCTCGATGAGTACCAAGCAAGGGATGACAACATGATTGCATACCTAAGACTAGCAAAGGAACTGTTGAGGCGATTCAAAGAATACAGGATTGTGCAGATCCCAAGAGAAGAGAACGAACAGGCAGACGTTTTGGCCAAGCTGGCATCTGCCACGATCAGTATCTGGCCTCGAACAATCCCTATGGCACATCTGCTTCGACCCAGCACAGCCGAGCAGGTCGAAGTAGGGGTCATCATGGATGTATCAACCAACTGGATGACCCCAATCAGAGAGTACCTGATCAATGACACCCTCCCAAGTGACTTGCTAGAAGCCAAGCGGCTGAGATACAGAGCAACAAGATATTCGGTCCTCAACGGTGAATTGTATAGGAGAGGATTCTCGAGAACATTGCAAAGATGTGTCGGGCCTGAAGAGGCAGAAGGAATCCTAAAAGGCATACACAGCGGAAGCTGTGGGAATCACGCTGGAAGCATCAGCTTGGCCCATAAAGCACTAAGACAAGGATTCTACTGGCCGACCATGTTCGCCGATGCAAAAAGAATAGCGACCAGATGTGAAGCATGTCAAAAGATCGTGAACAACATTCGCCAGCCACCTGAGCGCTTACAGAGCATCACCTCCCCATGGCCGTTCGCCATGTGGGGAATTGATTTGATCGGCCCAATGCCCACAGCGTCAGGAGGGGCGAAACATGCCATTGTAGCAGTGGATTATTTCACCAAATGGGTAGAGGCCGAATCACTGGTACACATCACAGAAGCAAATACAACCAGCTTTGTGAAGAAAAACATTCTATACAGGTTCGGAATACCAAACACCATCATCACTGACAATGGGACACAGTTCGATAACAAGAAATTCAGGGACTTATGTAAGAAATATGGGATCAACAACTACTATGCTTCCCCAGCTCACCCACAGACAAACGGACAAACTGAGGCAGTGAATAAAATCATCAAGCATAACCTGAAAGCCAAACTGGCCGTCAAAAAGGGAAACTGGGCAGAGAAGCTACCACAAGTGTTATGGGCATACCGGACAACGGAAAGAAACTCCACTGGGGAAACACCCTACTCCATGGCTTTCGGAACTGAGGCAGTCATTCCGGTTGAAACGACGTTCTCTTCGCCAAGAACACAGTTCTTTCAGCCAGAGCTGAGCGTTGACATGCTGAAGAGTGGCTTAGATGAACTAGAGGAAAGACGGGAACACGCCCGAATAAGGAATGCCGCCTACCAGCAGAGAGCAGCGAGGTATTACAACTCACATGTGAAAATCAGAAGATTTGCGCTCCGGGACCTGGTTCTAAAAAGAGTGACGCCTGGAACTAAGGATAGAACTGCAGGATCACTCGCAGACAAGTGGGAGGGACCATATCACATCACAGGTATAGCAGGCCATGGAGCGTATCACATAGCAAAGAGAGGATTCGGCGAGCTACCCCGACCATGCAATGCTCAGTACCTGAAGATCTACTACCCCTGATGCTCCAGTTTAAAGAAGACCTTTTATTATGTTTTTGTTTCTTCAAATTCATCTTTTTAGACGTTTCTCTTGTTTTTTAACATTAGAGTTTACAGGAAAATAATCAATAAAGAGTAATTTATTATTAAGAAGCCTGCCATCGTTGAAATCACAGATCAGCCTTGACGAACAGATCGCCCAAGGTAGTAAATTGAACTACCTAAATCCGGCGAACAACCAAGAAAACCGGGAAATACCCCGTATTACAGCAGGCTTAAGGCAAAGATGCCACAAAGTAGCCTGAGCTAGAGAAAAATGTCACATAAAAAGGCAATCGCCATTAATAAAGGCATAAAACCCCCAAAAAGAAACTGTACAAGACGTTCAGCCAACAGTATTCGGGAAGATCCCTGAAAACTAAAAACGCTGGGGGTAAAGCAAAACTAGCATTCAAAAAAAACAGTGAGCAAAAGCGGGAGACGTCCCAACAGTATGCTCGCATAAAACCTGGTGTATGGTCGGACATGTCCTGACAAACACTTGGTAAAAAACAAAAAACTAGCAATTATAAAGCTAAGTGATAAAAGGCTTTAGAGCTTGAGCCGAAAGCTCAGCAATGGCAGCCGAACATAAACATATAGCATTAAATAAACGGCGAACAGAAAAGAAACGCATCGCAAGAAAAAGCGATATTTTATTTACTTGTCAAAATATTTACAAAGTCAAACAAAAATAAATAATACACGTGATCAAGCGCTCGCCGGCGGAAAGCCCCCATCATCATCCTCCTCTTCCTCACTCGCCTCATCCTCTGATGGCCAGACAACATCCTCGTCCCCTTCGGGCATAAAGGGTGTGTAGTCCCGACCAGCCACAGGACCCAAGTCAGGTTCAGCACCAGACCCGGTGAGGCTCCCCTTCTGGCCTGAATAGTAAGTGCTACTAGCACGTTTTGTGGGGATCTCCAGGTGCATGGGAAGGGTCTCTACTTGAGTATAACGGCAATGGGCTTTCCACAGCTTCAGCTGACTCTTTATTGAGCTTACCGCATCATCCATATGCCTCTGAAGGTTTCGGTCATAACGCCTCAGGGCTCTCTCATTAGAGTGGTCTTTCAACGCGAAAAACTTCTTTGCCTGCCACATACCTCTTTCAAACTCACGGAAGAGGAGCGCATCATATGCAGGAGATCTCTTAAAGCGATCGACGGCCTCAACCTCCCAAACGGCCTTCAAGTCCTTCATAAGAAGATCCTGAGTAGCCTGTTGGTGTCGCAGGTCTTCAGACTCGCGTTCAGCCTTCTCCTTGGCCTCATTTGCCAGACTCTCTCCTTCCATATGAGCAACCAGGGCGTCCTGACTATCGGCGAGCTGCTCCTTTAATTGCTTAAGTTGCTCTTCAGCGGCAAGAAGTTTCTCTTCGGCAGCAAGCTGAGCGGCTAAATAACCATCGGCGAGCCCCTGCATTTGAGCAATGTGTTGCGCGTGTGATTCTTCAGCCGATAGTTTCTCAGCCGCCGAGCGAGAGATTATTTTTTGCAAGCGTATACTATCGCTCGAAGCGGCATTCGCTCGCCTATAAGCGCTTGCCATCTCCGACATCATCTACGATTAGAGTAAAGTTAAAAGAAGGTAAAGCAAGAGAAAGTAAAAAGAAGAAACGAGACCAATAAAATTACCAATGAGTGGCAATTGAAGAAAAATTCCATCTTGTTGTTACATTTTTTTCCCTTCACTCTCTCCTAACCCTCGCCAAAATAGATGTCATTATTGATAAAATGATTGAGGAGCTCGGCGGGAGAGAAATCTGACAACGAGACAACTCCCGAGCCTTCACCTTGGTCGGCCGGACCAACAGATGGCCCTTCTTGAGAACCCCCCAAATCTGTAGCAGGGACAGATGATGGACCAGGGATGTCAGCCGGAGCAGCGGTGTCCCTACCATCTGCAGTAAAAGGAGATGAAGGCCTGGGTGTATCCTCTTGTACAGCGGTATCCCTCGCTCTAATATTCGCCGGGGACATCGAAGGACCAACATTGTCCGGGGCAGGGATCGGTGCAGCTGAAGGGGTAGTAGTCTCTGCACCACCACCTTCCTCTGGACGAGAGGCTGGATCAGCGCCCTGAGGAACTGTAGAACCTGACTCACTGACATTGACAGCCTCAAGGCGAACAGGCTCCCCATCCCCCTCCTCGTCAGATGAGACCACAAACTGAACCACCCTCGACGCCCGCTTCAAAGGACGGGTAGCACCCTCGGGGGTAGTCTCTGCAGGGCGTTTTCCCCGACCAACCCTTGGGTGAAGGTCATTGGAAGGGTCCTCAGGAGGCTCAGGAACGTTCGCATCAAAAACCAGAGCGTCCGTACTCGCTGCAGGGGCCACAACCTTTTCTTTCCCCTTGCGGCCTAGAGGGGGGGCGAAGTGTCAATCCGACTTTCATGAGGCTGAGCAACCGCCCCAGAAACAGCAGCAACACCTGCACTCGCCACAGGAACCCCAACTTTCTCCTTACCTTTGCGGCTAGGAGCTTGAGGGGGCGTATCCCTACTACCACCTCGGGGTTGCGCAACAACCTCTGCAACGTTAGGGACGCCACCCGCTCCCGCATCCGGAGAGTCATCACCGTCGGGTGGCGCAACCCCCTCCTTAGGCAAGCCCGCAGCATGCCTTTGACTTGCAGCTTCCGCGTTCTTCACTGCCCGGGCTTGCTCGTCACAAATAATATCAAACTCGCTCACTAAAAAGTAAAAACATAGTGTTATCCAAGGCAAAAACCAATAAGAAGTTTTAGGGAAAAACAGCTGGTAAAAGGAAACTTACAGCGACGTCGCCGACCGGACAGACGAGAGAAAACACCAAGAGTGACCATCCTGGCTTCATCAAGGAGTTGCTCCTGACCCCTCTTTATTAAACTGAGCACCGCAGCGTCAGTTACGTTCTTCACCTCAAGAGGAGTCAAAATGGGCGAGGCCCTCGTCCAGGCATCATGAGATGTAAAGTGTCTCGGGACCCTGCTCGCTCGCAAGTTTCGGCGAGTATCAGCAGGATTATTCCTTCCCCACTCGCCACCCGCGAAGAACCAGCTGTTTTTCCACCTCTTGTTTGAAGTGGGGAAACCCCAAATAAAACCTATTTTCTTCTTATCACTTGAAACCTCCAGTTGTCCTGCGTTGGACACTCCCTCGGGAATCCAATTCTCCACAGCAGTCGACTGGAGATAGTAAGTCCCGCCATGGCCAGATTGCCGCAGGACGTAGAAATGACGGATTTCGCGAGAGTTGGAGATCGTCGACCCATTGATTTCCACATCACAGCCAGGGCCATCAAAATCCTGTAACTGTTTGGCGAGAGCTGTGCCGGAGCAATCTTAGCGTCAGCCAAAAACCTGGCTATAAACGGCTGAAGGGGTAGAGTCACTCCACAGCCGAACATCGACCCGTAGATGGCGACCGCGCCGCTCGGCGGATTCCATGCAGCTCGATCGCCCGAGGGAATAAGGACAACCGAGCTCGGAATGTCATATCTTCTCCTATATTTCCCAAGCTCCCGCTCGCCAACTACATTTACCTCTATGTCGAAGGAACTAGGGCGGTCGCCCGCAAAACATAAAGCGTCTCGCCGATGGTCCTCAACATCTGAGCCCACTACCGTTTGAGTACCAACGAGAGAATCTCTAGGGGCTCTAGGTCCCCGTCGACCACTGCCAACAGCGTTTGGAGTTTTTGCCATATCTGGAGAATCACTGTCAGAAGTCGAAATAAAAACAAAATCAGGAGCATCAGATCCGGAATTAAGAGAAGTATAAAGTGGAATAGGTATAGGAGAAGCTGGGTTATAGTTGCGCAAATATGACTCGATTTTATCAGCAACTTCCTTATCACCAAGCTCAAAAGCTTGCATCATTTGATTAAAAAGAAAATGGCGTTGAGAGAAATCCATGAACACTCACCAGAGATAGATGAAAGAAGATGGGTAATAGAAACCGTGCTTCAAAGAAAACCACCGGAAGCTTAAACAGCGTCGAAATCTGAGATTTTGGGAACCACCAGAAGCTAAAGCAACGTCAAGTCGGAGATTTTTGAAGATCTTCTCTGAGAGAGCACTTTTTGTAAAAAATAAAAGCAAGCAGAAGTAAAAAAGAAGACGAAGTGGAAACAGTTTCGTCCTTTTAAAGGGGGAAATTCGAAATTCAAGAAAAAGTAATAATTAGAAAAAACGGCTGTGATAAAGTACCACCGCCTGTGAGTAAATGCTGTGGTGAAGGTATCCATCAAACGGGGGACACGTGGCGTCATGGGGGTTCACAACAGACGCGACATTACTGCAGGCGTGACAGCATTTGCAGCGCATCACATCAATACATCCCGTTTGAAATTCTGTGGCTGAAAATGAAAGCTTGCCATGGAAGATTCAATATCAGAAGAAGCGCGTGGCAAAAATTAAAAAGAGAGGGAAAAGACATCTGCAAAAAAAAAAATCTTCAGAAAATGAAGAAAGTCAGGAAATACAAGTAAATCGTATAAACGCTGCTCGCCAAACCAAAGAGACCAGCCTACATTGGATCAGCTCGAAGCATTTATGGGGGTATTGTTGTATGTGTAAATTTGATGAAAGGACACGTCAGCATAGAAACAATAAAGACATAGACACGTCATCCATTGACTCGTCAACGAGAGGAAATCAGTCAAAAGGAGTGCCAGTAGGCACGTTCGCCGATTCAAAGAAAAATAGTGTTCGCCGCAGCCGTTTACCCAATGAAGAGGCGAACGCGCTCGCCAGTCTAAAGGCGTTCGCCAAAGATACACAGCCAGAAAGAGTAATCCAATTCCAAGTATATTTCCACGTCAAAGCAGGGATCAAATCCAGACAAGACTCAAAGATTAAACCCTATTCCACACAAGATACGAACCTTCTTCAAACAAGGAAGAGTCCAAACAGGAAACAAACCCTAAAGAAGTTATTTGCGGACTCTAGACTCCTTATACAACACAAAATAAGGACTCCCCTATCAACACGGCATATAAACCGGAAACCCTAGAGAGAACCCATATAAATAGAACCTAAAACCTCATGAAAAGGGGTTCGAGAATATAGAGAGAATAGTCTGACTATTATATGAGAGTTTTGAGTGTGTAAACTATAAGCAATTCATAGTGATTTCTCTCGCCCCCAAGGGGCACCGTGGTTTTTTCCCATTCAAGGGTTTTCCACGTAAAATTCATCTTGCATGTGTTGATTTATTTTCTTTGATTATTCGTTTTTATTAACATACTATTGTTGACCGAGGCAATCCAAAAATCACCGTCAACAGACAAAATTCTTCTTCTACTTTCAGGCCAACTTGAGAAATTAGACTACTCATTATCATTGGACCAACAACTAAAGTGTGCTCCATACATACTTCCCATATTATAGATTGCCTTACAAGAATTGCAGATAAACCCCGAAAACCAGAAGAAGATTGATCACTTCTGTTGGGTCATGTCTTCGGCTTCTATGCTCCCTAGTCACCTCATGGTAGATTTGATGGACAGATTTTTCTTCCCTAACTGGCTACACGTTTTATATCACTGGTTGACCACAAATCCATACTTTGAAGAGGTTCATAATTGGTACGTGAGTTGGAATGGATTCATTCCAAAACAACTTTTGGCCAATGAAAACATTCGGGCTCACTTTAATACTGCTCTCAACATGATGTCCCAGGCTGCTGATGGACTCAGGGTGGAGCTGAGAGCTCACAAAGCATAAGCAACAGCACAAGCAGCTAATGATGAGATGACTTTAAAAGAAATTATCCAGGCCTATGCACAGCAGAATGACTTGCTTTTTAAGCCTAAACCTAGGAGGATGCATAATGGTCGCCAAATATATGCTTTTCATAATAAAAGCATATACATCGACTCCCTAAATCAAATGCTGGGATTCTGGATTCGAACATAGCTGAGTTATGGGTAATCAAATGAGCTACGGAACTGATTGCTGCCAATTCGGATCTTAATGTTTGCGATATCACGGTGGTGAGTGATTCGAGGGTGGCTGTGTCGTGGGTGAATCAAGGTGATTATGGGAATATTGCTTAGGTCAACACTATCTATGACATTCGTCAAACTATTAAAGCTTCTGGTTTCATTAAGGTTGTGTTCGATTCAAGAATCTTCAATTCTTTTGCTGATAGCTTAGCAAAGATGGGTGCTGATTCGATGGGTGACTTTGTGGAATGGGGTGACCTTTGAGTTTGTGCTCCTTTTGTTTATGTTCTCATTTTGTTCTGGGGTCTGTTTTGTTGGGGTTCTTCTTTGTTGCGTTTTCTGGGCTGCTCTCTTGTTGTTTTTGCTGGCGTTTAGTTTTGTTTTTGGCCCAGTCTGTTGTGCTCTGTTTTTGTGGTGTTGGGTCTGTGTTTGCCTGTCCGTTGGTCCTCTGTGGCCTGTTCTTGCCCTTGTGGCTGCTTATAATATTTTTCTTTTCAAAAAAAAAAAAATGCTGTACACCAAAAAGAACCTAGGATGGGTACCGGTAACACTTGACACTTTGCTCAACATGTAACATTTATTAGTTTTCTACTTGTATTGAATTTTGGGTACCGGTATCAATTACTTCTCTTAATATATTTCAAATTTTGGTGCAAAAACCATGCCGTTCCTTCAATTACTTCCTTACTATATGTCTGACACATTATACTAATTTAATTATACAGTATATGAACAAGTATTATATTCCATTTTGGTGCAAGATGTATTAGAATTTGGATATACAGGACTTGGATCTTGTATTTCGAGATGTCAACAGATGCTCAGAAGATTGTCTTGAAAATGTAAAATTGTAAGAAATGTGATTATCTATGTCTCACGTTCTTTAGTCCATTGAAGAGTTGAACTTTTTCATCTTTCACATAAAAATGAATAATCATATTGGCAACTGCAGCATTACATATAGGGAAAACATGTACTCCTGGAATGAATAACTTCGCTGCAGATTGCATCTTTCCCAGAGTTTCTTTGCTAATTTTCAAAAAACTCAATGTTGCGAATTTTTGGTTATCCTGATTCTCACTCTCGCTACATTTTTGTTTCACACATTCTTTCAACATATGGACATGAATTCCAAACTGTGTTTGAATGTATTCCTTTAGTTGATAGCTTTTCTGCAAAGTATATAAATCCTACCAGTAGCTACTAGTGCTCCAAATGTATTCTTTAGAGATCTATGTTATATGCTCTGACAAGGATTGGATTTGCATCACTTTTCTCTGATTCAGGTTGAAAATATTTTGGAATAATCTCAGGATTGGAAGAATTAATGGAAGATTTACAAATTCACATTTGATAGATTATACTCATTTGATAGATTTATCAAATCATATTTTTTAATTGATCATGCATGGTCTTGTTGTGACTTGGTGACATTTTCACTAATCTCTACTTACATAACTAGTCGATTAATTCATTACATTGGTGAGTTTTTCATGTTCTTTGCTCTTATTCAGCTAACGATCAGTTGGTTGAAAGTTGGTTTGAGGCTTATAAATTATTCTGATTCCCCGTATTATAAGGCAACTTCAAGAGATTGACAATTTCTTACTATCAAAGTTTGCATGTTGGACAATGACTTTATTGATTTAGGCAAACTTCTGAGTTCTTACGCCATGGTCTTGAGGTACCAGTGTTCAAACTTTCATATTTGTTCTATATCATTCCAAATGTAGAATCATTTACCGGAGCCTGTATTCTCTTCTAGGTTTCGATTCTGAGTTGGAGTTCCTGATGTAATTTTCTTCTTCTAGACAAGTCATTGTGGTTCTGTGTTTTAATTGGTGATAATGCTGCTGAGAGATGTTCTGCTATGGCTGGACAACGTGAGTTGTGGTGTTATATGTTGGAATTTTGGTTTTGCAGTTTTTATATACCTTTTTAGATGCTAATACTATCTGTTTATATTTAGAGACCAAATTTCTGCATTTTAAAAGGGGCATTGCTGCAAGGTTGAGCTGTAGTTCCAAAAACCTGTCATGTTCGTAAAAGAGTTGCTGCAGCTGCATATGTTGGCTTGTAAGTGAGGACCAACAGAGATCAACCGGTTTTCCCTCTTTAAAATTGTAAATTGAAATATGCGAGCCCACCAGAGATCTCGAAACAGTGAAAATTAAGCAGATTCTTGCTCCAGCATCATCAACTGATAATAAGGCTACTGCTGCTGCTGCTTTGGCTTTCCCTTAACTCATTCATTTGTATCTTTTATCTCAGGTATGCCAATTTATAATAGCACAACAGTTATACACATTTTCTTAATAAGCAATTTTATGAATTGCTTCAAATTTTAATCCCGCAATTTCTAATCTTTTAACTATAACTCCTCTGCCTTAAATTGAAAGTGTTGTTAACTTATATCCATTTCCACATGTGAGATATTTTGTCAAGCTTATTTGAAAGTCCAATCCCGATCCATTGAAATGTGAAAAAAAGCTCATATTGATCAAAAATTGCAAGTTTTTCAACTTTGATCTTATTGCCGGAAAGCTCAAGGAGCAAATATCCAAACTACATTCTAATTGATGTTGTACGGTATTTTTGTCTGTCTCCGCAGGGTTTTCTTCGAATCTGGTTGATTTGAGTTTGATGCTACTCTAATTGAAGTTGCAATAATCTCTAAAGCTTTAGATTGTTATCTTTTGCTAGATACTGATTTTTAAATGCTTTTGTTTTGCTGTAGATGAGTTGGAGCCATTTCTTTAGTGTTCTTCAGACAAGTTCTATTGCATATCCGTGTTGAATGGCTGATCATGTAGAGATGTTTTATGCTACGGCAGGCTGACCTCAGGTAGATTGTATCTGTAAATGTTGGAATTTTGGTGCTGCATTGTTGTACAGAAAATCTTAGAAGATGCTACTACTATCTGCTTTTATTAATGGAGACTAAATCGCCGCAATTTTGGTCATAGTTTTGCTGCAGAATTATGAAGATGCTGCAAGGTCTGTTGTAGTTCCACACTTTGGCCTGCTAGTGAAAGAGCTGCCGCAACCATATACTATGAGCAACAGAGAACAAACACCTTCCCTTCTTTCAATTGGTAAATTGGACTTTGAATTTTTGTGCAATCCCACCAAAGATCCCAAAAACAGGTTGAAATTGAGCAGATTCCAATCCCAGCATCATCTGCTGGTCATACATTTCATGTTGATGACATGTATATACTAAGCTCTTGCATTTTGCAGCTACAAAGTTTTATGGTTTTATGTGTACATAATCAGAAATATGTCCAAGCATGGAATGTGAACGCACTAATATTATTTTTAGTTTTCATTTTCTGTTTCTATTCATATTTATTTGTGTATGATTTACTAGTTGGAAATTGTGTTTTGGAGGTACAAAGTGTTTCCTATTTAAGTCTTATGTTCCGGCTCTTATTGCAAACTTTCTTATGATTGACCAATATGCAATTTTGAGTCTAGCATCCTCCTAGTGGGTTCTTGTACTACAAATTTCCATTATTTCTATGACAAGCAATTGGAGGTTAACATCAATAAGCACTAAAAGTAGATTTAGATTAAATGAGGTAAGTATTGTTGGTTATAAGATTTCTATTAAATAAATATCCATCCGTATTATGTTTTAATTCTTGCTTTACGTTTTACATGTATCTCTGTTTTTAGTTCTCTTTGCGTCTGCTTTACGTTGTGATGAAGATAGGTTTTGGGTGAGGAATTATCTGTAATGGACAGCATAGTTACTGTGGATTATAGCTAGATTTTTTTTTACGATTGTTTCCAAAAAAACTCAACAGATTGAAAAAAAAAAACAGATTATTTATTTTCATATGTTTTTAGTTTTTATTTTTTAAATTCCTAAATCTTTTGAGTTGTTGAATGGGTATTTAATAGATTTGAATGAAATAAATTGTTAATTACAGATTAGCTGATAAACCCAAAGTAGAATTTGGTCGAAATTCTTTTCTTAATTTTTTTTTTTTTTTTTTTTTGTAACTATTATGATAATTTATTGATCAGAGAAGTAGAGACTATGACCAGTGAAATTTTTATCTTATTTATGACAGGGTGGAACCGAAACGTGGCACTATCCTATTCGTTTGTTCTTTTATACTTTTCATTCACAATGTTGGCAATCTCTGCTATAAATAACACAAGACCCCCAAATTCAACCCTTAAATTGTATACATCGAATTCCAGTCTGCAAATACAATCTCCGATAATTTCTCTCTTCTCGTTCTTTCAATCTTTTCAAGGTAATTTTCGCTTCAGATCTAAAAGATCATCTCTTTATCTATTAGCTTTTTAATAATTCTCTTGATTCGTGATTTTATGCATGAATTTTTGTTAGGTATGGAGTTTACTGTGGATTGATTATATGTTTGACTTTTTTTTTTTTTTTTTTTTATCAAGAGCGTTATTTACTGCGTTTGATGTAATTGAAAATTATATTTATCTTTGGTTCTTATGATATAATCGATATCGAATTTTTTTGATTAATTGATTATATTAGATCTAGTATTAGTTTAATCGAATCTGTTGGTTCTTATGAGGATTCTTGTAGTTCCTGATTCAAATCTGGAGAGGGTTACAATATCGAGGCAAAGTGGAGAGGAACTACATATATAATTGTCATTTGTCAATGTAAAAGAAAGGACATTAACACAACTATGAGATAAAAAAAAAAATTATATTTGGCTGCTACTAAAGGAGTAAAGGGTAGCTCATTGTAGCCTGTATAGTATATACTGTATAAATGATGAGGATCTACTGTACCTGTACGTAATCTGTATTCTGTATGTTTTAATATATCAAGTCATCAACTAGTCTAGTGTGGTTTGAAAAGGTTAGAAAGATGGGCAATATTGTAATCTGGAAGTGAATAGGTGGAAATGAAGAATTTGGATCGTCTGTTGATTTGATATTTTTCCTGAACTTACTGATCTCATGACACATAAATATTATAATAATTGTATGGTTAAGATGTAATTGATTTCCACTACCATTTTATTAAAAACTAATCACATGTTTTTAAAATGTCATGAGAGAATGAAAGAGAGACCTGTTACAAGAGAGAGGTGAAGCCGTGAAGGTATCTTTCCACGTAGTCCGCATCTTTCTCGAGATTTTGAGAAGCATCGATGGTTGGCTCATTTTCATTGTGCCCATTTATTGTCTCCTAATTTAACAATTTTCAATGGGAATGGCTGCTCCTTTTTGGCAAATCTTACAAATTTTCTGTATAGATAGAAAGCTGAAAATATCATAAAAAGAAAAACAGTGAAATCTATGCTGATAAAGTGCCAAGGTTATTATAGTAATGATGCATTATTATTTTTTCCATGTTTTTTATATCTGATTGTATGCTTAGAAATCAGACTTTTTATGCCGGAATTTTGATTCATTGGTTGGTGCTATTTATTTTGTTCACTAAAATATGTTGCTAACTGTTGAATGTTGAAGTCCATGTGCTAGCCTGACTTATTTTTGTATCTGAAAGTAAAGTTTTTATTCCATTTAGTTATTTATAATATGTTTTTCTTTTCGTTTCAACAGATGCAAATCTTTGTTAAAACTCTCACCGGTAAGACCATAACCCTTGAGGTAGAAAGCTCCGATACCATTGACAATGTGAAAGCTAAGATCCAAGATAAGGAAGGGATCCCACCAGACCAGCAGAGGCTTATCTTTGCTGGTAAGCAACTCGAGGATGGTCGCACCCTTGCCGACTATAACATTCAGAAAGAATCCACTCTTCACTTGGTGCTTCGTCTCAGGGGTGGCATGCAGATCTTTGTGAAAACTCTTACCGGCAAGACCATAACCCTCGAAGTAGAAAGCTCTGACACCATCGACAACGTAAAAGCCAAAATCCAAGACAAGGAGGGGATCCCACCCGATCAGCAGAGGCTTATCTTTGCTGGTAAACAACTTGAGGATGGCCGCACCCTAGCGGACTACAACATTCAGAAAGAGTCTACCCTACATTTGGTGCTCCGTCTTAGAGGTGGCATGCAGATTTTTGTGAAAACCCTCACCGGTAAAACTATTACCTTGGAAGTCGAGAGTTCTGATACCATAGACAATGTTAAGGCAAAAATCCAAGACAAGGAGGGGATCCCACCAGACCAGCAGAGATTGATCTTTGCCGGAAAGCAGCTTGAAGATGGTCGTACCCTTGCTGACTACAATATTCAGAAGGAATCAACTCTCCACTTGGTACTCCGTCTTCGTGGAGGCATGCAAATCTTTGTAAAGACTCTTACTGGGAAGACTATTACCTTGGAAGTTGAGAGTTCCGATACAATTGATAATGTGAAAGCAAAAATCCAAGACAAGGAAGGAATCCCCCCAGATCAGCAAAGACTAATCTTTGCTGGTAAACAACTTGAAGATGGAAGGACCCTTGCTGACTACAATATTCAGAAGGAGTCTACCCTTCACTTGGTTCTCCGCCTTCGTGGTGGCATGCAAATCTTTGTGAAGACATTGACTGGTAAAACCATTACTTTGGAAGTTGAAAGTTCCGACACCATTGATAATGTCAAGGCAAAGATCCAAGATAAGGAGGGTATTCCACCAGATCAGCAGAGGTTGATTTTTGCAGGGAAGCAGCTTGAAGACGGGAGGACCCTTGCAGACTACAATATCCAGAAGGAGTCCACCCTGCACTTGGTGCTGAGGCTGCGTGGAGGGATGCAGATTTTTGTCAAGACCTTGACTGGAAAAACCATAACCCTGGAAGTCGAGAGTTCGGACACCATTGATAATGTGAAAGCCAAAATTCAGGACAAGGAAGGCATTCCCCCTGATCAGCAGAGGTTGATATTTGCTGGGAAGCAGCTTGAAGATGGGCGCACCTTGGCAGATTACAATATTCAAAAGGAATCTACTCTGCATCTTGTCCTTCGCCTCCGTGGTGGTTACTGATGGTGTTATGGTTCTCTCTCCGTGTCTGGTGGTCTTTTTTAGCATTGTGATGTTTGTGTTTCTGGTTTTATGTTCTATGCAAGTTTCCAAACTTTGATATATGCTCTCTTTTGTTAGAGCATGGCTGTTTCTATTGAATAAAGTTGCTTCTTGTTAGTTTTCATATGCTCTCTTTTGTTAGAGCGTGGCTGTTTCTATTGAATAAAGTTGCTTATTGTTAGTTTTCTTCTGTATTATATATATATATATATATCTTCTTTTGTCATGGTTGTGTTTCCTGTTCTGTTGATTGCGTATGGTAAGGTAAAGATTTATTTACTAAACTGCCATAACACTACTGGAGTGTGGACTGTGGAGATAGTGAACTTTATTGACACAATTTGATTACATGAAACATATTCAAGAGCGAGACAGAATGAAATTTGCAGCGCTGTTGTAATTGCAATACAGGAACTTTCTCTGCCCTCTTTATCACCTCCTGCATATCCACCCCTTTATCAAATCCCATTTGTTTTGCTATTCAATCGAATTAATGAATTAGTGCATAATATTAAGGCAAATGTTGATGAGTTTGAACATCAAGAGAATTGAGATTCGATTTGAATTTGTTGAAAATATCGTATATATGATCAATTACAAATTTACAGCACAAGGAATCACTTGGTTTCCTCAACATCAACATTTTTTTTATGATGTTGGAGCAAAAAAGAATGAAGAAGTTTGAATACTTAGTTGCCCCTGCATGGTGGAAGCAACAACAGCAGCTTTGGCACCAATTGATGATGTTGGGGGTGGGAATCAGTTCAATTTCGATTTCGATTGGTTTAAGAACGATGAAACACTGAAATTCGAAAACATGAACACCGACTCAAGTCAGCTTGCAGCAGCAGAAAAACGCCTCTGAGTAGCATGACCTCCAAGATACAATCGAGAACCATAACAGTAGCTCGAGAAGGAATACAGCCACCGACAGTTGATAGCAGTCCACAACTTTAGACTTCACCGGTAGATAAAAGAGCAGCAACAAGCATAAACCAACTGGATTTGAAGAAAATTGTGCTATCTCCTTAATGTATAAATCATTTTTGGAGAAAAAAAAAAAAACTTCTTGTAGTATAATACAATACAAAGATTCCGATAAGTTAAGATGTATATACTAGTTTGGCAAAGGAGAAAATAGTAAGGTTATTGAATTAATGAATTACTGCATCATATTGAGGCTTGAAAATATTGTATATATGATTGATTAGAAGTTTACAGCATAAGGAATCATGTAGTCTCTTCAATATCGACTTTTGTTTTTTTAATGATGTTGGAACAAAAAAGAAGGATGAAGTTTGAATACTTAGATGCCCCTGCATGGGAAGCAACAACAGCAGCTTTGGCACCAATTGATGATGTTGGGGCAGGAATCAGTTTGATTTCGATTGGTTTTGGAATCTGTGGCAGGCTTGCACAACATAAACACCGTCTCATGTCAGCTTGCAGCAGCAGAAAAAACACTTGAGTAGGATGATCTCCAAGATATAATACAATCGAGAACCATAACAGCAGCTCTAGAAGGATAAGAAATTCACATCAAAGACTTCAACTCAGCAACCGAAAACTGAAAAGGAATACAGCCTCCGGCAGTTCATAGCAGTCCACAACTTTAGACTTCACCGGTAAATAAAAGAGCAGCAACAAGCATAAATCAACTGGATTTGAAGAAAATTGTGCTGCAAGCCTCCTCAATGTTGATAGACAAACAACCTCTGTATGAATTTTTACCCCATTAATGACACAAGTTAAAAAATCTTGTACAGATATAATTTGGACATGAGAGATCTATGATACAAGTTATAATACTTACTATCAGAAGTGGAGATATGTATTTTGAGTACTATGCTCTAGAATAAATGTCAGAGAACGTCTGCTTGGGTTCGTAGGATATTCTAGATTGGCCTAACCAATTTGAACCATACTGCTGTAGAGAGGTTATAGCTTGGTTCGAGCTTGATGTCAACTACAATACAACAATAGGGGAGGTAATAGTAATTGATTCCAGCACTTACAATAATAGTAATAACTACAGAGTAGAACCATTCTCATTTCAAGTTTTGAAATACTATTAGAAATTTACTATGTAGAAAAACTTTTAGCTGGTGCTATTTCTAAAATTACAACCAAATGGGAATTTCAGAAATTAATTCATTTACTTACATCTTTTCTCAACTTTGTTGTTTGTATAAATTTAGATAAAGCATTGCATTGAGTAGATGCCTAAAATAAATAGGGCATAAAGACAATAGAGGCGAATTAGAGTCATAAAGGCCATATATCAATCATAGCAAACAATTTTTGGTTTCAAATCACAACACATAAGAGGTAAGAAGTATGATAAATTAGTAAAATATATAACAAACAAGGAATTGAAGTAATTGCAGATGAATATAATATCTTCTACATTCAGTGCTTATTGATGTTAGCCTCCAAGGCTCCAACTGCCTATCTTAGAAATAGTGGAAAATTGTAGTAGAAGAACCCACTAGGAGGATGCTAGACTCAAAATTGCATATTTGTCAATCATGAGAAAGTTTGCATTAAGTGCCAGAAAAATAAGACTTGAATAGGAAATATTTTGTACCTCTAGATCACAATCTCCAACTAGTCCACTCATTAATAAGATGAGCCGGGCATCTGCAAATCATAAACAAATAAATATGAATAGATAAAAAAAAAAAATGCAAACCGAAAATATTTCTGATTATGTACACATAAAACCATAAAACTTTGTAGCTGCAATATGCAAAAGCTTAAAATCTTCCAATATAAACATTTAAGAAAATGCTTAGTATATGTCGTCAGCATGAAATCTATGACCAGCAGATGATGCTTAGGTTGAAATCTGTTTAATTTCAACTTGGTTTTGGGATCTTTGGTGGGATTGCACAAAAATTCAGTCCAATTTACCGTTTGAAAGAAGGGAAGGTGTTTGTTCTCTGTTGCTCAAAGTATATTGTTGCAGCAGCTCTTTCACTAGCAGGCCAAAGTGTGGAACTACAACAGACCTTGCAACATCTTCATAATTCTGCAGCCAACTATGACCAAAATTGGGCGATTTAGTCTCCATTAAAAGCAGATTGTAGCAGCATTTTCTAAGATTTTCTGTACAAAAATGCAACACCAAAATTTCAACATATACTGATACAATCTACCTGAGGTCAGCCAGCCGTTGCATAAAACATCTCTACATGATCAGCCATTCAACACGGATATGCAATAGAAATTGTCTGAAGAAGAACACTACAAAAACGACTTAGCCACCAAAAAAAAAGCAAAATCCAGTCTCTAGCAGAAGATAGCAATCTACAGCTTCAGAGATGATTGCAACTTCAATTAGAGTAGCATCAAACTCAAATCAACCAGATTCAAAGAAAACTCTGCTATCTGCTGAAAGCTGAGAAGACAAAAATACTTTACATCAACATCAATTAGAAATTATAGTTCGGATATTGGTACCTTGAGCTTTCTGGTGATAAAATCAATTGTACAACTTGGTATTTTTGCTATCAAGAATTTTTCTGTCTCTTGAATTTTGCTTCTAATATGAGGAATTTGATCAACATATGTCTTGCAAACCAGTATGAGCTTTTCTTCACGGTTCATGCAATTGGGATTGGACTATCAAATAAGTTTGACAAAACATCTCACAAGTGGAAATGGATATAAGTTAACAACACTCTCAATTTAAGGCAGAAAAGTTATTATCAGAAGATTAGAAATTGCAGGGTTAAAATATAAAGCAATTCATTAAAATTTAAAGCAACAAACAATGTGAAATTGTTTATTAAGAAAATGCGTGTAATAGTTGTGCTATTATAAATTGGCATACCTGAAATAGAAGATAAGAAAGAATGGGTTAAGACTTAAGATCATGAATTTCCAATCTATCTTATGGAAGGGATGCCGGCTATCTTGAATCACTTGTTAGTATCAGGGAAAGCCAAGGCAGCAGCAGCCTTACATTATCAGTTGATGATGCTGGAGCAAGAATCTCCTTTATTTTCAATGTTTCGAGTTCTCTGGTGGGCTTGCACAATCCAATTTACAACTTTAAAGAGGGGACAATGTTTGATCTGTGTTGGTCCCTGCTTCCATGCTTCCATGCCAACATATGCAGCTGCATCAGCTTTTTTACTAGCATGATAGAATGTGGAACTACAGCCGAACCTTGCAGCCTACTCATTACTTTGCAGCAAAACCCTTTTTTAAAATGCAGAAAATTTAGTCTCTCATATAAACAGAGAGTAATAGCATCTAAAAAAGTATAAAAAAAATAACTGCAAAATATATAACACTGCACCTCACGTTGTCTAGCCATAGCATATCATCTCTCAGCAGCATTAAAACACAGAACCTCAAGGACTTGTCTAGAAGAACAAAAGTACTACATCAGGAACTCCAACTCAGAATAGAAAACTGGAGTAGAAGACAGTCTCTGGTAAATGAATAAATGATATAGAACATATATGAAAGTTTAAACATCGGTACCTCAAGACCATGGCGTCCGAAGTTTGCCTAAATCTTTAAACTCACTCATTGTTGAACTTGCAAACTTTGATGATAAGAAATTGTCAATCTCTTTAAGTTGCCTTTAATATGGGGAATCGGAATAATATATAAGCCTCAAACCACCTTTCATGGAAACTAGAAATATTTTTTGTCTCTTCCTACATAGATGTTGAACAAGAATGCTCAGCCCTTTATTCCTTCACTGGTCAAGTGGGGGAGGATTCCTTGGATTGCTGTTGTCCTTTAAATTCAAATATAACTAAATCAGTTCCCAATAAAGGAAGAAATCGTCTGAATAGGCATAAACTTGTTTAATATAGACATTAATTTATGTTGTGAACACAAAAACAAGGACTTATGAGATCAATAAACCAGTGGATTGGTTGTGGTAGCAGTAGCACATACCAAATAACAATGGAAAATCCCAGCACAAGGTTCCATATAATTAGCCTACGATGAGAAATCTCATTTTGCAATCAACTGCACCAACTGATTGGTTGCTGAATATGGAAAAGAGATTTGCATTCACCTAAAATAACAGCAAAGAAACTCTGTGAAAGATGCAATCTGCAGCAAAGTTAGAGTGCAGCAATCTGCATGCATCCAGCCAAAATAGATCCAAAACAGAATTGAAAAACTATGACAACAGCTTCTGTCTATACCTTGGTTTCAAGGAGTTCCAAGAATCTTGTTGTACCATCTTCCACAGCCATTTCTAGTAGTCTGTGTTATTCTTACCATATATGTAATGCTGCAGATGCCAATATGATTATTCATTTTTATGTGAAAGATGAAAAAGTTCAACTCTTCGATGGACTAAAGAGATTCAAATAAGAAAAACCAACTTATTTTACCTACGAATTTAAACTTGAAAAACATCTTTATATAATAGAAAGGACATCTCCACGAGGCTAGTGCCAGATGAAATGGTAGTCCAATCTTCTGAGCATCTGTCATAACAGGCCTGGCCTGATGAGAACACCTGTATAGACTGAAATATGAGCTTTCAAATCAAACTAAAGATGCTATAACTTCAAGGCATATACAAGACCATGCATGATCAATTAAAAAATATGATTTTGTTTTTTTCTCTTCTGATAAATCTATCAAATGAATATAATTACCTATAGGTAGAGTGGAGCTTCAAGGAATTTTCTGTGGATTTGTAAATCTTCCATTAGTTCTTCCAATGCTGAGATGATTCCAAAATATTTTCAACCTGAATCAGAGAACAGTGATGCAAATCCAATCCTTGTCAGAGCATATGACATAGATCTCCAAAGAATACATTTGAAGCACTGTAGCTACTGGTAGGATTTATATACATTTGCAGAAAAGCTATCATCTAAAGGAATAGGTCAATCTGATGAATTTTCACAGAGGCTACATTCAAACACAGTTTGGAATTCAGGTCCATATGTTGAAAGAGAGTATGAAAAATTAGCAACATTGAGTTAAAAAAAAATTGTCAAACTTAGCAATAGTCCCAATTGCTTGATGATGATTCCTAAATCCTCATAAGCAAATCATATAAGAAACAGAAGAAGCAATCTAAGAGAGTGACTTACACAGAAAAGGACAGAGATGGCTCACAAACAAGAGAGACTCCAATTTACAGATCAGCAGTTCTTACGTTTATCTGACAAGTAAAAGGGCAGATAGTCTCTTAATTTAAGGCAAAGGAGTGTTCCGAAACACTAATCAGAGCATTAAAACAATAAAATACTGAGAAACAGTTTGTCACGAAAGTTTAATACCTGAAATAGAAGATGGGATGAACGATCTAATTCTCAGATGTTTCCTCCGGATCGTAGATTAATTTTTAATCTATCTGAATGTAAGGGATGTCGGCTATTTTGGACCACTCTTTCCCTTTATCTCTCTTGCATGCTTCTTTCAGAAGAGGACATTCCTTTATATGTAATTGCAAAAGTGAGGGTGGCAGACTTGGAAGAGATGTGAGCTCTGGGCAATTCCAGATCTGCAATTTCTCAAGAGAGGGGCGTTCGAAATCCTTGAAAGACAGGTATTTCAAATTTGGGAAATCTTCAATCAACATCCAAGTTAGAGTGCGGGGCAAAGTAATTCTCATGTCCTCCTCATGTAAAGTCTCTCCATCCCGCTTTCCAGAAATGTTGAGGTATGAGAGAGAGGTGAGATTGTGCAACCCCAATTCCATGAGGGCTTTATATTGTTTTCGGTCTCTAATTGAAAGAGCTCTAAGTTTGGTTGGTAGACCTTCTTCAGACAATCGTATATTTGGACAATCGTATATTGATAAAGAGGAGAGATTGTCGGGGAGCCGTCCTTTTGGAAAGGAAGTAAGACCTTTGCAATTGTACATCAAAATGAAACGAAGACTGCTAAGAGTTTCTAGTCCCTCTGGAAAGGATTTGAGATGATCACAACCCCATATGTGGATATTGTAAAGAGCCTTGTTATTATGAAATTTCTCAACTATTGACTCTAATTTTGGACAGCCTGTAATATACAGGGTTTCAAGAGTCTCAGGTAAGTGGCCTTTTGGCAATAAGGTTGTGAGCTCTGAGCAATTCTGTATTTCAAGATGTTTGAGTGATACATATAACTGACCTGCCGATGACAAAGTTGTGAGCTTGGAACAATTCCAAATAGTGAGACTTGTGAGTGTGGCAGGGAGTTGGTGTATTGATGGCAGGCATGTCAGAGATGGACAGTCTCTTATATTCAAGTCTTGAAGATGATGAGATGTACTAGTATCCTCATCAGCACAACGTAATGAAGTACTAGTATCCTCGTTATCATCCAACAAACATTGCAATTTCTCGCAACTTCCTATATGAAGCTTCTTTAGAGATTGAGGTAGTTGTCCTCTAAAAATGAAATTTAGAGAATCACATCTCTCAACTGTCAGTTCTTCCACTTGTGTATTCTTCTGTTTGATTCCTTCAAGTAAAGTCATGAGGGTATTGCAATTTCTAAAATCGAGCTTTCTGGGGGAGATGAGACTATGCAACCCTGGAGGTGGCTTTTCAAGGAAAATCTCATTCTGCCATAATTCTATCAGCTCTTTACAACCCTCAATCTTTAGACTTTCAACTTTCTTCAATTCAAGCCTTGACCAATCACTAAAATCTGAAATATTTGAAAGAGTAATAGATTCTAATGACTCGCAATAAGCTGAATTGTTGCACACAATCTTCTTGCATTTATCAATCTCCAATTCGCACAACATAGGGATGCTTGATAATGAGACCACCAACTGCTCACACCCGCAAA
This sequence comes from Acer campestre, assembly GCA_954870605.1. Classification (NCBI taxonomy): domain Eukaryota; kingdom Viridiplantae; phylum Streptophyta; class Magnoliopsida; order Sapindales; family Sapindaceae; genus Acer; species Acer campestre. The sequence goes on along the minus strand of OX940801.1, from coordinate 45,669,177 downwards.
TCACAAGCTTCTTCAACGAACATAGATTGTTGGGTAATCTTTCGGAGAGTTTAGGGCAGTTTACAATAGAAAGCTCTTAGAGTTTAGGAAAGCTCTCATTTTCTTTGATAGGATTCCAACACTCCCATGCTTCTAAATCCTTAAAATAAAGAGTCTCCAAAGATAGGAATGGTTTTGACCAACCTTCTCCATAAAATTCAAAACCAATGCTTTTTATCCCCTTCATACCTTCTAGAGTGAGATTCTTAAGTGAGCTTAATAGCCCAAGTGAAGGTAAGATTATGCATTTCATACAACCATCCAACTTTAGGACAGTCATGTTAGAGAATGAACTATCTCCAACCCAGGTAGAAAACTTGGTACCCCTGTAACTTTTTATTGTGAGCTTTTCTAGGTTTTGATGAGGTCGAAGCATGTCAAGTACTTTTTTATCAAATTCCTCATCCCATGATTTATCAAATCTAAATCCCCATTCTAGTGAAAGCTCTTTTAAATCTTCCTTATCACTTAATATGGCTTTTCCAATGTCTTGGACATGAGTCACATTCTCTAATCTTGAAATGTGAAGTTCTCCACAGAGTAATTTTAAATCCTCCAAATCTTTCAAATTCGATCCAGAACCCTTACCAACAATAAAGTTAGATAAGGTTCGAAGACATTCCCATTTTTTAACTCCAAATGGCATCTCTTCTATTGAAGATGCACCTAAAATATCAAGATGACGTAAATAGATTAAATTCCCCATATCATAAGGCCACTTCTTGAATTTGTGACAGTTTCTTAGTAACAAAGTTTGCAAGTTGCACATTGAATTTACCGACTCGGGTAAACTTCTGATTTCACTACCAGATAGGTTAAGGTACCTTAAAAGTTTCAAGTCTTCGATTGAATTAGGTAATTCAATGATATAATATTTTTGTAAAGATAATACCCTCAACTTTTTAAACCTCGATAATAAATCAGAAACAACTATATTTCTAATGTAACAAGTCTGAACCCATGCATTTACTCGTGGCACTGAAAAGTGCGTCCTTAAGTGCACAGCATCATTGAAGACTTGAAATCTTCTTTTGTCATTATATTCATGACATATATAAGAAGCATAACGAGTCTTTTCAGAAATTGTTGATAAATTATTGGACTCCAATTCATCCTCCAACCTAAAACTTATTTTTCTGGAGACCTTTTGAGCTAAATCATTAACAAGGTCATGCATTGTATATTTCAAACTATTGCTACTTGATATTTGAAAGATTGACCTTGATATTAGATCACCAAAATACTCACCTCCCAAATCTTCCAATTGCTCGTTCTTACTTGATTGTTGAATCAAGCCTTCTGCCATCCATAAAAAAACAAGTTCCATTTCTTCAAATTCGTAATCTTTTGGAAGAATGGCACAATAAGCAAAACATCTCTTCAAATGTGAAGGAAGATGGTGGTAACTTATTTGCAAAGCTGCGGGGATCTCACTTTTGTCTTGCAACTCCCATAGTTTGCTACTCAAAATATCTAACCACTTGTCTCTTTTCTCAGAGCGTAAAAGGCCACCAAGGGTCTTGGCTACAAGGGGCAAACCGTTGCACTTTTCAATAACTTTTTGACGAATCAATTCGCTAAGTTCTGCACCCATAACTCCATTATCGAAAGCATGCTTTCCGAACAATGACCAACAATCATCGCTTGACAGTAGCTTTAATCTATGACATTCGGTCGAACATCCCATTGTGAGGGCAACACGTTCATGACGAGTCGTTACAATGATCTTGCTCCCATGAGCTCCAACCATAAAGGGCGACCTCAATGTTGCCCACATGTAATAGTTTTCACTCCAGACATCATCCAGGACAATCAAGAATTTTCTTCCACTTAGTGTCTCTTTGAGTTGATTTTGCACCGCATCTAAATCCTTTAGATTACAAGGATTGCGAGTGATGGACTCGAGAATGGCCGTGGAGATTCTCGTAACATCAAAATCGTCAGAGACGCAGACCCATGCTTTCAGGTTGAAACCTTTCAATGACCGGTGATTGTACACTTCTTGAGCCAATGTTGTTTTACCGAGTCCTCCCATGCCCACGATGGATATTACACCAAAGTTATTGGCATCACCCGGTTCATCAGTCAACACCATTTTAAGTATTTTAGCTATGTCTTCATCTCTTCCATAAACATCAAGTTCGGTTTGCAAACTTGAAGTGGGTGGCCTTTTCAATGAAACCGTGGTGGATCTACCTCCAGCAATCTCCACCAACCCAAGTTCAGTTCTTTGCCTGCAAAGATCATCCAACCGGCTAGTAATATCATCTATCTTGGATCGCATACTGAAATCGGACCGTAAAGTACTTGGAGTAAAACCAATGCAACAAGCAGGAAAGAGTTTCCGAGCTCTGCTAGTGCTAGCAGCCTGAAACTCTTGTATCTCCAACTTTCTTCTCAAAGCCTCAGTCGCATACTCATCCAAGATGTCCTCCGCGTCGTAAGCCAAGTCTTGGAGATCCTCCAGCCACATCTTCACAGCTTCATTCGTCAGCTGCTTGTCCTCTGCATCGGCGAGAAGTGCTTTGATCATCTTCAAAGTCCTTTCCCATTTTTTCAGCTTCTCACGAACACCCTCTTGAGTTGCAAAGTTGAGCAGTTCAGGAGACATCAATTTCTCGAACAGAACAGGAAGTACCGCAGAAACAATGAGCTCAGCCATTGGAATGGTTTTTTTTTTTTTTCTGATTAGTTTGTGGGAACAGAGAAATGAAAGGAAAACGAAGAGAGAAAGCAAGAATTCAGACTGTTTTGATTTTCTGGTAGAATTTACTTCGAGCTAGTGCTTCTTTGATTGATATTTTGAACAATTATTGGTGTGGACTCCACTCTCCACCACTAAAATGAAGCAACCTTATCACTTTCTCTTCTCTTATTGACTTTTCCAAAACCGTGTGGGCTCCATTGGACAGAAGTACAGAACAAACGAGTGCATGTGCTAATAAATAAAGCATCTTTATTGATTCCACTCCACCCCACCCAATTATCAATAAAGAACAAAAATAAAGCAAGTGGATTCAATTCCACCCATTTTAAATTATTTTTTATTGTGGAATTTTAGTGTGGAATTTATTACAATGAGCGTTGGAACAATAAAATTTATTACATGAAGTTCTGACGAGTTCATGTGATGAAAAAAAAGACAGCAATGATGTATCAACAAAGCAACTTTAATAAAGTTATTGAGTCCAACTAAAATTTTGATTTTCGAAGTTGAACAATAAACTTCTATTTCTTTGATCTTCCACTCACTTAATCTTCCCAATACTTTTGGCAAATATTGTCCTTGATTTTTCATGATTAGTAAGAAAATTATATTTTGTTTTGTTTATTTTAAAATTATTTTTTATTTACTCTAAAATGAACCGAAAAAATGAAAAACAAAAAAGAAGGTATTGTTTTAATATTTTGGTTCTTCTGTGAACTCCACCAGTCATAAAGTGATTCTACTAGCAGGCGAAAGCACATAGAATTGTTTATTTTCCTCAAAAGGACACACCACACAATTGAATTTGACATTAAAGAGCAGCCTGAGATTTTTTTTTTTTTTTTTTTTGAGAAACCAATACTCACCATAATTTTTTCAGTCATCATGAGAACAATTTTAAAGCTTTTGCAAAATTTCACAAGCTTGGGAGTTTCATTTTCTCCTACAAATATCTGATGATTTGATAAATTGATTTCATTGTCTGGAAATTTCAAAATACTTGTAATTTTTCTATCCGTACTAAAAGTGGTATACAACTGAACCAATATTATTTTAAAATTTTATGTTTTTATTATTAAATTTTCAATTAACCAATGTGAATTTCAAGTGCCAGTTTATATTTGCAACAGTTTCTTTTTATGTGATTTGGACCCATTATTCACTGTGTCTTGAGATCAATGTTTAAAATATCGATAATTTCCCTTATATTTCCGTGGATATTTCCGTATTCAAGGGTATCAATATCAATATGAGAGTGTAAATCATTGCTGTAAAATTTCCAAAAACTTTTTGGTTATAAAATATCATATCGGCGAACATGTAATGTGTTTATACATAATATCAATGATCGTGAGATACCATCTAGATTAAGTATATATGATTTGTGGGTATCAAACCTCTCTCACAATTACATTTTTATGAGTAATGTGACTTCAACCTTTCTAATCAAAGGAGCTATAAAACCAACTCAATCAAAAGTTTCATGTGCTAGTGCTACACGTAACAAATTTTTGTTATCATAAATTACAAATAATAACAATAAAACAATACAGTAAATAACCGAATCAACCGAATTGGGTAAAAGCCCAATTAGTGAGTTAAAGCCCATATCTTACTAACAGAACCCAAATGCATAATTGATCATACCCAACAAATAGGTCCAAAATACCCAAAAAAGCCCAATAAGTAGACAAGGGCCCCACCTATACCCACCTATAAAAAGCCCATTTATTGATCTTCCATAATTTGTCTTCCTTTTTGTCTGTATATTGTGGTAGCCAAAAATGGTCCATAGGCCCAAAATACAAAGCCCAAGCTCATCTCACTTTGGCCCAATATGAATAGCCCAACAAGAAAGGCAGCAGCATGACTTGGTCGTTTGAAGACCAAGTCAGCCAGCAGTTTACTTCATGCCCAGTAAATGAGATACTCAGGGAGAGAATATCTCCGGAAATCTAGCCCACAATCATGCCATGATACGATTTAACTGTTTCAAACGGTAACTTGGGGTTTCCTATTAATAGCAAAGCATTTTGACACTAGAGGGGAGATTGAAAAAGCTTACAAGAGCGTACTGAAATTCTGCACTAAAGAATCACGGCTACCGGAATCCAACTTTTACGATCATTACAAACTATTGCTCAGCCCAAGCATACCTAAGGCTAACGATCTAATCCCACTTTCTTTACTTTCATTTTTATCTTTATCTTTTCTGTTCTTGTTCATTTTTGCAGGTTCAATATATGAGTCTATATTAGGTCGATCGACCAAGTTCTTTTGCAAGGTTATTAAACAAGCGACAACATTACTGATGGTTCAACCTAAGTTGCATTGGGCCTAGCAAAACACGACCCGATTCACATCGATTGTAGGTCGACCCCCTGCATATATCATCTTCTTCTCCACTATTATTATCCAAAAAAAACCGAAACTTTTTTTAAAAATAAATATATATTTGATTATTTTCTGAACTGTTTTTTTTTTTCAATGATTTATTAAAATATTAACTACGCACTTCTATATATTAAGGTAATTTACAAAATAGTTTTCACATAGAAATATTCAAAATAGTTATTATTATTTTTTTGAATATTCAAAATAGTTTCTATATCTAATATTTATTATGATTATTAGATATCTCTAATATTTTTGAATTTTTAGATTTTGAAAGAGTGATGATACTACTCAACTAAGTTGTTGGGTTTGATTGCTATAAGAAAAATCAGGAAAAAAAAAAAAGAATTATATTGATAAACTTTAATAAGCATATCAAACTACAATTTTTGTCAAATTAACCAATGAAGAAAATATCCAATAATGCATGAAAATGATGAGATTAATAAATAAATAAAACAAAAATTTTGAAAATTTTAGATAATATTCAGAATTATGGAATTATCAAATTAAAATAGTAAAAGTCTATTATTGTTGATTTTGTTTGACAAAATTAATATAAGTCACATTTCAATGCAAAAACCATCCACAAGAAGCCAAGAACATAAGAAGAAACCATTGGTACTTGAGAAATTGCAGCAAATACCAAATCATAAAAACTAAAAACAAAAATGGTGGAGGGAAGATAGACCCTCCAAAAGGGTTAGATAGAAAACCATATCTAATAATATATCCACCGAAGATAGACCGACAAACCAAATCAGGTCCTCATCTAAGAACACTTAAATTTTTTTTTTTTTTTTCTTATTGAAATGGCCTAAGAGAAATCTGAAAATCAAGTAAGGGCAGCTTTGCTTTGTTTATTTGGATGGAGGGAAGAAAATCTCATCGGAAGTCCTCTTTGAACGGAAAAGCTTCTTCAGATCCGATGGCACGTTGAAAGCTGCCTCGAGCGCTTGAGGAGGCAAGGCCTTCCATGCTGATGTCCTTCTAGCCAAATGTGTGAAAAAACAACAATGGATCAATAATGTGAAATTGATGCAACAATTGATTAATAATGGGATATGTGTGAAGGATTGATATGCAGGATATGTGATCAATAGAGCAGATCGAGAATGTTCCTGCTTATTGCAATTTACAACAGCGCTGCAAATTTCAATATTGGGGCTGTATATTAGTATATTACTTGTTATAGAAGAATTTTAATAATAATTGAGTCATTGGGTGTCAATCAAAATTCACAGCTAGCAAGTAGCAACCTGCAGTGCTGCTGTCCTATCCGAAACCGGAGTTGCCAACTTCAATTTTTTTTTGCAATTCTTAGTTAATGCTCTCAAAAGATTTCTCTGCACCTCCTCACAACACTCTAATTTCTTGTTCTTGTTTATTTTTTTTTTTTTTTTTTATAATTGAAATTACGTTTGTGTGGTGTGTAGTGTGTACACATACCATCTTCTCAAGAGTGATTTAATTGTACGTTAGTTTTACTTTACATGGCGACAATCGGAGTATGTCTTTTCTCGGTGCCCACCGATTTTTGTATCTATTTATCTGAAAATTCAAAATTTACAATGAGGAAAAAAAAAAGATTTAAAGAAGTTGGAATTCAATGGAGTATATAACTTGGCTACTCAAACTGGCATTCTTTTTCTTGCAGCAACGTCTTATAGAAATTCAGTGCTGTACTCATGCCACACCAAGTAACTAGCCTCTCTTAATCACAGGTTCGCTTTCTTTTCATTTTTCTTACTCAATTCATCTCATCAACTTAATTCTGTAAAATGGGATTCTGTTAATTGAACTGGATTCAAGATATGATGGATTTCAAATTTGAATCGGAGTTTTTTTATGGTAGGCTGTATCGGTTTCAGGTTAAATTATCACATCACAAGTTGCAATTCAAGTTGGTATCCTAGCATCACTCTTTCTACTATATTATGGTTGAAATTGATATTAATTACTGGTTATAGTAGATTCCTATTGATTATTTACTGCCCAAGTTCCCATATATACCAACAATTCTATTATATATGTAAATTCAAGACCTTCAGGTGATCCTCGGAAGACGGTGATGGATACTGTGGTAAAAGGACTTTCTCTGCAGTCAAAGTTAACAGTTGAAGAGCTATCACGAAATCTTGTTACATTGTCTTCTTATCTCCCTGTAAGATTCAACTCACTAACATAGAGTCAATTATGAGTCGTATTTCACTACAAGACTAGAAGAGACGGTCGTTATTTGCCAGTCATTATACTATTGTCAAAGTTACTTGAAATATTTTTGCATCCGTAGGCCTTGCTGCAATCTGCAATGGCGTGTTTTTCATGATTTACTTGAAATATCTTCCCTAATGATGTAGAACAAGTGGCTGATGCGTACATGATGAAGAGGGAACATCCTAAATTCAAGGGCAATCGAATTCCAGTAGTCCGGGCATCGAAGTCGGAATGACGCGAAACTCGCACAGTTGATGCGTTTCGGCGTGGGAGGAGTTAGTCAATAGCTTTGCTATTGAGGCATACCTTTTTTTAGCCGAATTCCGTCGTTTAGGCCCCGAAATTGCCGTTTTTGCTATTTTAGGAAAGTTTCGTTTTAGCCATAACTTTTGTTTTCCAAGTCCGAATCGACTTCCGTCAATTCTGGCTTGCTTAGGATTTCTAATAGTTTTTATTTCTGCAATTATCTCAATTTTGCTATTTTTGGTATTTTTTAGTAATTAGTCCCGTTTCTTCTCCAACAAGGATTAGAGTTAGGGTTTTTGCTTTAAATATGCTTATAAGCCTTTTGGCCGAATTATTCAATTATTCAATAATATTTCAGACTTTTCTTTGAGAGTTTCTCTCGTTTTCTGGTGGATTCCAGAGTTTATCAAGAATATTGACGTTGGTCGTATTCTTTTATTATTTCCGCTGCGTCAATTGGTATTAGAGCCAGGATTTGCCGATCTCGATGACAACTAACGGAGCAAGAGATGGAAACCCTATTGGCGGTGACCGTGGGGTAGAGGCCTTGTGGGCGGCGGTGGAGGATACACGGCAACAGGTGGCACAGATTCGTGACTTGCTTGCTGGGGCTAACCTCAACGCTAACAACAGGCCACCAGTTAACAGGACACGCGCCGAAGGATTTGCCCGAGGCCAACCTGCTGATAGGAGACGTAATCAAACACCTCATAATCAACCTGATAGCGAGGATGATTCAGATGAAGATGATGTGGGATATGGCGTAGCCCAGCCGGCAAGACGAACGAGAGAGCAAGATGATTATCGGTTGAAGGCAGAACTTCCAAGTTTCAATGGAAATCTGCGAATAGAAGACTTTCTTGATTGGGTTACAGAAGTGGAGCGGTTCTTTGAGATGATGGAGATACCAGAAGAAAAGATGGTGAGATTCGTGGCGTTCAGATTAAAAGGAGGGGCTGCGGTATGGTGGGATCAATTGCAGAAGAACCAACAGCGACAAGGAAAGGCACTTGTGAGAACATGGCGTAGAATGAAGCAGCTTATGATGGGTAGATTTCTGCCACCGGATTATGAACAATATTTATTCCAGTCGCTTCAGGAATGTTCGCAGGGTTCCAAATCAGTGTTCGATTACACAGCAGAATTCTCTAGACTTTTAGAGCGAAATAATCTGAATGAAACTGAGGGACAGCACGTAGCCAGATATATGAATGGGTTAAAACCGTCGCTGCGAGATAAGATTGGGTTACAAATAGTTTGGACAGTGGAGGAAGCTCATAACCTAGCGTTAAAGGCTGAGTTGTTGGAACGAAGGGGTGGAACTTCGGGATTTCGGAGAAGTAATCCAGATTCATCGTTTGCTAACAGGGATAAGGGTGTTCAATCATCAGGTCCGTCAAACCAGTCTAAAGACGGAAGCAGCAGCAGCAGCAACCAAATAGCAGTTCCAGTCAATAGGGGTATACCCAGAAACCCGAATCCGAATTCGAATCCCAATCCTTATGCTAGACCTGCACCTGGGGTTTGTTATCGATGTAGGAAACCTGGTCACGTTTCTAACACATGTCCTGATCGCCCTAAGCCAGTTAATTGTGTGGAAGGGGAAGAAGAAGATCCAGATGCTCCAGAAGATGTTGAGGGAGAGGGTGACTTGTATGATGGGGCAGAATTCGCTGAAGAAGATGGAGAATGAGTCAATTGTGTAGTGCATCGTGTATTGTATGCTCCAAAGCAAGAAGATTTCGGTCAGCGTAATAACATATTTCGGTCTTGCTGTACAATTAATCAGAAAGTGTGTGATTTGATCGTGGACAGTGGGAGTTGTGAAAACTTCGTTGCAAGGAGACTGGTAGAACATCTGAAGTTGCCAACTGAGAAGCATCCACATCCGTATACTATCGGCTGGATCAAGAAGGGACCCACTGTAAAGGTAACTGAGATTTGTCGTGTTCCTATTTCCATTGGTAAAATATATAAGGATGAGGTAGTTTGTGATGTGATTGATATAGATGCTAGCCACGTGTTGTTGGGTCGGCCGTGGCAATATGATGTTGATATTACATATAAGGGTCGTGATAACACTTACCTGTTTACCTGGGGATCACACAAAGTTGCTATGATTCCTTCCAGTAGAAAAACAGTGCCTAACAAACCTTCCGAAGTGGTGGAGAAGTAGTCATTTTTGACCGTAACCGGATCTGACACCGAGTTTATGGCAGAAATCAATGGTGCACCAGAGGTTTATGCCTTAGTGGTTAAAGCTCTCATTGTAGAAGAAGAAGAGGCACCGACAGCAGTTCCTGAAAAGATAAAACCATTAATAGAACAATTCAGAGACATCACTTCAGAGGATTTGCCGAACAACTTACCTCCCTTGAGAGATGTTCAGCACCATATAGATCTTATACCAGGGGCGAGTTTGCCGAACCTGCCGCATTACCGGATGAGTCCGAAGGAGAACGAAATTCTACGGGAGAAAATTGAAGAGCTGTTGCAGAAGGGTTTCATTCGTGAGAGCATGAGTCCGTGTGCGGTTCCTGCATTGTTGACGCCAAAGAAAGATAGGAGTTGGCATATGTGTGTGGACAGTCGAGCCATCAACAAAATAACCGTCAAGTATCGATTCCCAATTCCTCGCCTAGATGACATGTTGGATCAACTTGAGGGTTTGAAGCTGTTTTCGAAAATTGATCTTCGCAGTGGGTATCATCAGATTCGGGTCAGACCTGGAGATGAGTGGAAAACAACATTCAAAAGCAAGGATGGGTTGTATGAGTGGCTAGTCATGCCGTTCGGATTGTCAAACGCACCCAGTACTTTTATGCGAGTGATGAATCAGGTATTGAGGCCTTTTGTGGGAAAATTCGTTGTTGTTTATTTTGACGATATTCTTATCTATAGTAGGACTGAGGAAGAGCATGTGGAGCAGCTACGAGAAGTGTTGTCAGTTCTACAGGAAAATCAGCTGTTTCTTAACCTGAAGAAGTGCAGTTTTATGACGAACAGTTTACTATTCCTGGGTTATGTGGTGAGTTCGGAAGGGATTCATGTAGATGAAGAGAAGGTTCGAGCAATTCGAGAATGGCCAGCACCGAAAACTGTGAGTGAAGTGCGGAGTTTCCATGGATTAGCCACCTTCTACCGTCGATTTATTCGGAATTTTAGCACTGTCATGGCGCCAATAACAGAATGCATGAAAAAGGGCAGATTTCAGTGGGGAGAAGAGGCAGAGATGAGCTTTGCTTTGATCAAGGAGAAGTTATGCACCGCACCAGTATTGGCCCTACCGAGCTTTGAGAAATTTTTTGAAGTTGAATGTGATGCTAGTGGCGTAGGGATTGGAGCTGTGTTATCCCAAGAAAAGCGTCCAGTAGCCTTCTTTAGTGAGAAATTGAGTGAAGCTCGCCAGAAGTGGAGTACTTATAATCAGGAATTCTATGCAGTGGTCCGAGCCTTGAAGCACTGGGAGCACTACCTAGTACAGAGGGAGTTCGTATTGTACACCGATCATCAAGCTTTGAAGTTCATCAATAGTCAGAAACACTTGGACAACATGCATGTCAGGTGGGCCACTTTCCTTCAAAAATTCCCTTTTGCTATTCGACACAAGTCAGGTGTTTTGAACCGAGTTGCTGATGCATTGAGCCGTCGTGCCAACCTACTAGTGACACTGACTCATGAGATCGTGGGTTTCAAATGTCTAAAGGAGTTGTATGAGGAGGATGAAGACTTCAAAGAAATCTGGGCCAAGTGTATTGAGAAACAACCTGTCAGTGATTTCCATGAAAAAGATGGGTATTTATTTCATGGTAACCGTTTGTGTATCCCTAGGATGTCTCTGCGGGAGAAATTAATTCGTGACCTACATGGAGGAGGATTGAGTGGACACTTGGGTCGAGACAAGACAGTGGCTAGCTTGGAGGAGCGGTATTTCTGGCCGCAATTGAAAAGAGATGTGGGGAATTTTGTGCAGAGGTGTTATATCTGTCAAGTATCCAAAGGTCAGTCATAAAATACTGGTCTTTATACGCCTTTACCTATCCCTAACAATATTTGGGAAGATTTGTCTATGGATTTTGTGTTGGGCGTACCTTGTACCCAGCGAGGAGTAGATTCTGTTTTCGTGGTGGTTGACAGGTTTTCAAAAATGGCTCACTTCATCCCTTGCCGGAAGACATCAGATGCTTCTCACATAGCCCGGCTATTTTTCAGAGAGGTGGTTCGACTTCATGGGGTGCCACAGTCAATTACCTCTGATCGTGACACGAAGTTCCTTAGCCATTTTTGGGTGACCTTGTGGAAGATGTTTAAGACCTCGCTGAACCGTAGTACTACTGCACACCCACAAACTGATGGGCAAACAGAGGTGACGAACAGAACCTTGGGAAATCTGGTTCGTAGCATTTGTGGAGACAAACCGAAACAGTGGGATCATGCATTGCCACAAGCTGAGTTCGCATATAACAGTGCCGTTCATAGTGCCACAGGGAAAACTCCTTTCGTTATGATATATATGTCGCCACCAATGCATACTGTGGACTTAGTTCGTTTACCGAAGGGTCTGGGATTTAGTGTTGCTGCAGAAAATATGGCTACACAAGCCCAAGCTGTGCATGAAGAGGTGCGACAGAAGCTGGAAGAGACAAATGCAAAGTACAAAGCAGCTGCAGACAAGCACAGGCGTCGCAAGGTGTTTAAGGAGGGAGATTCAGTGATGGTTTTCTTGCGCAAAGAAAGGTTCCCAGTGGGAACTTACAATAAATTGAAGCCCAAGAAATATGGTCCGTATCAGATTTTGAAGAAGATAAATGATAATGCCTATGTGATCGACCTACTTGAGACCATGGGGATTTCCAAGACTTTCAATGTGGCAGACCTGTTCCAGTACCATGCAGAAGAGTCCCTCTACCCTGAACCTAACTCGAGGTCGAGTTCTTTCCAAGTGGAGGGGACTGATGTAGAACAAGTGGCTGATGCGTACATGATGAAGAGGGAACATCCTAAATTCAAGGGCAATCGAATTCCAGTAGTCCGGGCGTCGAAGTCGGAATGACGTGAAACTCGTACAGTTGATGCGTTTCGGCGTGGGAGGAGTTAGTCAATAGCTTTGCTATTGAGGCATACATTTTTTTAGCCGAATTCCGTCGTTTAGGCCCCGAAATTGCCGTTTTTGCTATTTTAGGAAAGTTTCGTTTTAGCCATAACTTTTGTTTTCCAAGTCTGAATCGACTTCCGTCAATTCTGGCTTGCTTAGGATTTCTAATAGTTTTTATTTCCGCAATTATCTCAATTTTGCTATTTTTGGTATTTTTTAGTAATTAGTCCCGTTTCTTCTCCAACAAGGATTAGGGTTAGGGTTTTTGCTTTAAATATGCTTATAAGCCTTTTGGCCGAATTATTCAATTATTCAATAATATTTCAGATTTTTCTTTGAGAGTTTCTCTTGTTTTCTGGTGGATTCCAGAGTTTATCAAGAATATTGACGTTGGTCGTATTCTTTTATTATTTCCGCTGCGTCACCTAAGGAAACACTCCTCTGGAAGCTAGAGTTGCTTAAATCAGCTTCTGCATGCCTCCATGCCGGAAAAGCTCAAATGCTAATACTTTGCAGGTTCCTCAAGAGCTTATTGCAATTCAGATTTCAGACCAAAACAGAACATTCCTCTGCTTTTGCTTTCAGATTTGAGTTCGTCATCTTCTTATTTTTATTTTTATAATCAAGTACGTAAATGTCTTTTTTTTTTTTTTCTTTTTCGTATTATGTATTATAATGTTGTTGCTTAAGTTTGTGATTCTTCCTAGAATGGTGTGTTGAGTTCAATGTTGTTCATCTTTATAGTGGAAATGATCAGTATTCAGTTGCTGCCAAGTCAAGAGGAAAGCCAAAGACTGCCGTGCACTACCAAAATGTTAGATGCGTATGTTTGAAAACAGTGGTCATTTTCATTCAATATGTATCTGTCAGATGGGCATTTTTCCCAAAATCCCAAAATCCCTGTTTAGGGGAAAAAATTATCCCCAAATGGGAAAATGGGGAGGGATGAGGATGAATTTCATTCCCAAATTGGAGTAGAGATGGGAATGGGGGGACCTCGTTCCATTTTCCCGTTTTCCTGTTTCCCTTAAAATTTCATCAAAACGAGGATGGGGATAGGTTACGGTTTGAGTTAATTTTTGGGGTTTGAAAGTGTGCATGCATATGAGTAAGAATTTAACATTTTATAAATAAATAAACATAATTAAGGTACGATCTAACTAGCTAACCTAGTGTCCGACACGTACCAACATTTATGTTGCATAATCAATTCCTGTTTCTCTTTCTCACGCTGTAGTCTGCCAGTGCCATGACTTGTGTACGTACGACTAATATTAACACTCTATAAGTAGATTAGATTAAAAGGGTACTTAATTGGCAAATTAAATAAAGGTATGACTAATTTGGTTTTGACTAACGGTACGACTAATTTAATTGATTTTCAATTATATAAGGACCAAATTGATAAAATTTGAATTAAAAAGTAAAAAAGTGATGTTTTCCAATTAAGTTGGGACCAAATTATGTAAGTGCATGTAGTCTGTACCATACATGCAAATACTGCCATAAAATGCATCTTTTGAGGTCTCTGTAGTCTGTACGTATAATTGCTGGTTTAAGTGTAAAAAGTGACAATTTAGTAATGCATTGTGCACAGAATTCACTTTGGCTTGTTTTGAAGACTCTCTTATGACTAAATTTTGTGTTGCCTTGATGACTAGAAGCATATATAAGAGACGCATGGTATTGCCGTGTTCAACTATCAATGAAGAGAATATAAATTTCACTATACACATGCATTTACCACCCAAATAACTAATCGAGCGATCATCACTAATCAAGTTGATCATTATACTATAAATTTGTGAAACAGGAAGCTATGGCTTCCCCCAGGCACTTTGATGGTGTGGCAATGGATCAATACTTGATGCTTGGAGCTTTTTTGCACGTAGAGAGAACATGCAAATGCAGCCATAAAATTCTTCTTTTGAGGTGTGTACAATTTGCTCGTTTAAGTGTACAAACAACAAAGTGACAATATGATCATGCATTGTGGTTGTACGTTTCCTGTCCTGTGGTTTTTTTTCCTAAAATTTCTTTCAAAGAAAAAACAGTGCAGTTGATTGCATAAAGATTTTATTGTGGAGACTAGAGTAGCCACACATATATACCACACTATTACACTAACACTAGCTGAGATCAGAGTACAGTTTGATTACAGAGTGACATTTATTGATGTGCACAGTTTGATTACATGAGCTGCTATGCAGATTGAAATTCGTAGCTGTTGTAATCGGCAATTCACATGAACATCCTCAGCTGCTCTCATTATCACATTATGCATATCCAGCCCTTCCTCTGCCTGGACCTTCACTTGTATTAACTGCTCTAATGCTTCACATTCGCATTCATTGTCCAGTCTCTCCATTTCCCAACAGCAGAGCATGTCATACGTTATTCTTAGCGGAGATCGAGTTATGTGAAGCCCGCAGTTTCAAGGGTATGCGCTTTGAATTTCTTCACGGCAATTAATTGGAAAAGGAGAAAATAGTAAGGTTTTCAAATTAATGAAGAATTGATCTAACCCTTGCTATTCAATTGAATTAACGAATTAGTGCACCATATTAAGGCAAATGTTGATGAGTTTGAACATCGAGAGAATTGAGATTCGATTTGAATTTGTTGAAAATATTGTATATATGATCGATTACAGGTTTACAACACAAGGAATCACGTAGTTTTCTCAACATCAACATTTTTTTTTATGATGTTGGGGCAAAAAAGAATGATGAAGTTTGAAAACTTAAATGCCCCTGCATGGTGGAAGTAACAACAGCAGCTTTGGCAACAATTGATGATGTTGGGGGCTGGGAATCAGTTCGATTTCGATTGGTTTTGGAATCTGTGGCAGGCTTGCATAAAAAATCCAAGCCCAATTTGTAAAAGAAAGATGAAGTTTGGATTCTTTTGCTCTTCATACAGCAAACCTATGTTAGGCTCTTTCAGTAGAAGAACATATATGTGGAAGTGCACCAATTCGGTCTTCAAGAGTAGATAATATCTTCATTTTTAAAGGTTTCTTTAAGAATGATGAAACACTGAAATTCGAAAACATGAACACTGTCTCATGTCAGCTTGCAGCAGCAGAAAAATTCCTCTGAGTAGCATGATCTCCAAGATATAATACAATCGAGAACCATAACAGCAGCTCTAGAAGGAATACAGCCTCCGGCAGTTGATAGCAGTCTACAATTTTAGACTTCACCGGTAGATAAAAGAGCAGCAACAAGCTTAAATCAACTGGATTTGAAGAAAATTGTGCTATCTCCTCAATGTTGATAGACAAACAACCTCTTTATGAATTTTTACCCCATTAATGACATAAGTTAAAAAATATTGTACAAATGTAATTTGGACATGAGACATCTATGATACAAGTTATAACACTTACTATTAGGAGTGGAGATATGTATTTCGAGTACTATGCTCTAGAATAAAAGTTGGGGAACGTCTGATTGAGTTTGTAGGATATTCTAGATTGGCCTAACCAATTTGAACCATACTGCTGCAGAGATGGTAGAGCTTGGTTCGAGCTTGATATACAGTTGACCTGAGATCAGCAAGCTCAACATGATCAGCTGTTCAACTTGTCTGAAGAAGACGACTACAGAAAGGACTCCAACTCAGCTACAGAAAACAAATTTTGGCACTAATTTCAAAAATCAGCAACAGCAGCAATTAGACTAATCAAACAGGTAAAAGTTTAGAGGTCAAGTTGGGTTGAATAAATTTGAAATAAGTTCCAGAAACATTTTGTACCTCCAAAATTATAGTCTCCAACTAGTCCACTCATTAATAAGATGAAAACGATCTGCAAATCCTAAACAAATTAATAAATATAAACAGATAAAAAATGAAAATTAAAAATAATATAAGTGCGATCACATTTCATGCTTGGACATAGTTCTGATGATGTACACAAAATCATAAAAAAGTGTAGGTGCAATATGCAAAAGTTTAAAATCTTCCACTATAAGCATTTAAGAAAATCTTAGTATATGTTTTGTATATTTGGTGGGCTTGCACAAAAATTCATAGTCCAATTTACCACTTGAAAGAAGGGAAGGTGTTCGATCTCTGATGCTCTTTTCCTACATGCCAAAGCAGTATGCAACTGGGACTACAACTTGACCTTGCAGCCTTCTCATTATTCTGCAGTAAAACTATGACCAAAATTTCAGTGATTTAGTTTCCATTAAAAGCAGACAGTAGTGGCATCTTCTAAGATTTTCTGTACCAAAATGCAGCACCACCTGAGGTCAGCCAGCCGCAGCATAAAACATCTCAACAGTCAACATGATCAGCCGTTCAACACGGATGCAATAGAACTTGTCTGAAGAAGAACACTACTACAGAAAATAAAAGCAAAATGCCAAAATCCAGTCTCTAGCAGAAGATAGCAATCTACAGCTTTAGAGATTAAGAGGAAATTAGAGTAGCATCAAACTCAAGCTATATATCTATTGAAAGTTGAGACAGAAAAAAAAATACTGTACAATAACATCAATTAGAAAATGTAGTTTGGATATCGGTACCTTGAACTCTCTGACAATAAGATCAAAGTTGACCCAAATCAATTGTGCAACTTGCAATTTTTGATATCAAGAATTGGTCTGTCTCTCGAAGTTTACTTATAGTATGGGGAATTCGATTAATATTTTACTTGCAAACCAATATGAGCTCTTCTTCATAGTTCAATAAATCAGGATTGAGCTGTCAAATAAGTTTGAAAAAACATCTCACAAGTGAAAAAGGAGATAAGTTAACAACGCTATCAATTTAAGGCAGACACCATCGTTAGAAGATTAGTAATTGCCGGATTAAAATGTAAAGCAATTATTAAAATTTAAATCGACAAAAAATCTAAATTTTTTTTTTCAAGAAAACGTTCAAACTGTTGTGCTATTATAAACTGGTATACCTGAGATAGAAGATACGAATGAATGAATTCAGATGAATTTCCAATCAATTTTCACCGAAGGGATGTTAGGATCAGGGAAAGCCTCACACAGTCCAATTTACAATTTTAAAGAGGGGTCGCCCTTTGATCTCCGTTGGTCCTCGCTTCAATGCTAACATATGCAGCGGCAAGTCTTCAACAAGTACTCTTTTAAAATTCAGAAATTTAGTCTGCAATATAAACAGATAGTATTAGCATCTCAAAGGGTAACAAAAACTGCAAAACCAAAATTCCAACATATAACACCACACCTCACGTTCTCCAGCCATAGCAGAACATCTCTCAGCAGTATTATCATCAATTAAAACACAGATGACAGAACCACAAGGACTTGTCTAGAAGAAGAAAACTACATCAGGAACTCCAACTCAGAAAAGAAAACTGGAAGAGAATACAGGCTCCTGTAAATGATTCTAACATCATATTTTGTCCTCTCATAAACATCATTTGGAATGATATGGAACAAATATGAAAGTTTGAACATTGGTACCTCAAGACCATGGCGTAAGAACTCAGAAGTTTGCCTAAATGAATAAACTCATTGTTCAACTTGCAAACTTTGATAGTAAGAAATTGTCAATCTTGAAGTTGCTTTCTAATATGGGGAATCAGAATAATATATATAAGCCTCAAACCACCTTTTATGGATACTAGAAATATTTTTGTATCTTCGGACATAGATGTTGAACAAGAATGCTCAGTCCTTCAATCTAGCAGCCCTTCACCGTGGTAGCATCTGGTCAAGTGGGGGATTCCTTGGATTGCTATTGTCCTTTAAATTCATATAAAACTAAATCAGTTCCCAAGAAAGGAAGAAAATGTCTGAATAGGTTGTTAATTTTTTTTTTGAAAGGCAAAGTTTATTCAAAGCGGCAAAGCCGAAGAGCAACACAAACAAACACGCCCACAACCCAACAAAACAAGCAACCTTACAGGACCCCAAACAAACAAAAGCAAACGAACCAACAATCCCAACGAGAGATGCCAAGCAAAAAAGAGAAAAACAGAAGCAAAACAGAGGACCAGCAGTCCCCACAACCCCACAAAACAAACACAGGCCAGAAACCCACAGCCAAACCCCACAAAACAGCAACCCAACCCTCTGGCATTACAAGAAAAAGCTAACAACAACACCAAAGAAACCACACCAAAAAACAAAAAACAAAAACCAAACCAGAAATTGCAACAAAACGAGCCATATCCTCCTCCTCCTCCCTGAAAAAAACACAACTACAACTTCCAATACTGAAAAAAAAAAAAAAAACCTATCTCTGATCCAGACGCTTAGACTTTGGCCACCTCATCCTTCATCGAATCCGACACCAACAAATGAAACCCTTTGCCTTCCTGAAACCCCCTAAAAACGAATTCCTTGTTCTCATACCGTGAGAACTAGAAAAGACATGGAAATCAGTCAAGCAGAAATAGCTTCAAAGCGTGCCAAATCTTCCTCTTCCCTTCTAATAATTTCTTCCAACCCCTCCTCATCCACCTCTGAAAAATCGAGACCTAACGCTGATCCAATCGCCATGACTTTGGCCGCCTCTATCTCCGCCGAACCATAATCCTTCGCTTGATTCCCTGAGACTCCTTCCAACTCTCTGAATTTGGCATTCCTTGTTCTCATATTGTGCGAACTAGATCCCTTGGATTTAATTCTGCTACTCTGTCTGATAATCTGACTTGATCCGTTGCCTCCACCATTGGGGCAAGCTTGCTTGATTCCAGCTGCAATAGATGCGTGAACAAGATCCTCTACACTATCGGCCACGCGAACACAATCCTCCTCACTATCGGCCACCACCACATCGGAATTAACACTGCTGGGATTTACATGAGCCTCTGACTCGACTTTATCACCAACAATCTTAGCAACCAGCTCTGGAATTTTCCTCATATCAGAACATTTCCTAACCATTGGGCTTACCTCAAGCGGGCCTAGATCCACACAAATATTAGCTTCCACTAAACTAGAATTGATTGGGCTTGATGGGAGGTTGAAAGACACACTCTTGGGCCTACTGGAGATCAGCCCGCCCACCTCAGCTCTAGGCTCCCTTGAGCAACCACCCTTCTCTGTTGAAGACGCCAAAAATAACCTTTTACACCCACCATCCTCAGAAGAAGAAGAGCTCTCTGTAGCACTACTTACACCTCTCCTGTCATCTCCATTACTTTTATCTAAATTCAGACTGCCATTCATTATCATAAAAGGGGGAGGTTTTTTCTTAATCTTCTTAGACCACACGTTCTTTCCTTTTTCAAGAAACCTTTTAACTAACAACCCCCCACTCTTCTTTTCTAGCCTCCCACGTCCAATCAGCCTCCTCTTAGAAATTTGAACTTCCTTTCCAGCCTTTCCAACCTGACATATCACACCTCTGTCACCCCTCACCTTTCCCACTTGGGAAATGGACTTCTGCACTGACACACCTACCTCCCTTAGCCGATCTATTTGAAAATCATCCTGTTCCGGCATAGAACTCTGGCCAACAACTGAACTATCCTTCCTCAAAGCTAAATAACTCTCCACCCATTTCGTTTCTACCAGCTTCGAGTCTTCTTCCATCTTAACCAAAAATGGCCTGCTGCCACCCACTATCTTAACCTTGACAGAGACTTTCTGATGGTGGGGGATCAATACTAACACTCTTCCCTTGTCTACAAAAACTCTGTCCACAGTGTTAACATCTACCATCAAAGGCTCCCCTATTTGCCAACCAAGCTTCATAAAGAAATCTGAAGACCAACAAGATATGGGAACCCCCCAACAATTTATCCACACCAATCGAGCCTGCACATCTAAAGATTCTGACCACCTCACCATGATAGAGAAACTATCATCCCACAATCCTCTATCTTTGATGAAATGCTCCTTGAGAGTTTCAGTTTCGAAAACCCAGAGAACACATTTGTCCCCTAAATATGCTGAAGTGAACTGAGTTCCCCTGTCCAATAATTTTCGATTCACCCTAGTAACCTCTTTAAAATTTTTTAGAACACCAACTGCACACCTATTCACCCATACTTGATCATTCCTCCTGAAATCCCAAGACATCGACATTACCTCTACCTTATCTTTCTCTACTTGGCTGAAACCCCTGTCTTTCAACCCTTTCACTGCATCCGCATATGAACTCTCTTTATACGAATCTCTCCACTGATTTTCTTTTCCTGGCCACTTCTGACTCACATATTCGGAGTTCCTCTGAAACTCCTGCTTTGAGCTTCTGTTCTTCCATCCATGAGACGCCACTTTCGTTGCTATGGGCCAACTATACACATGCATACCATTGGTAGTCTCAGCCACCTTGGTAGCTTCTTCTAAGGACCCAAATCTCACGAAAGCAAACCTACTCCTCCTATTGAACTTTGCTGCCGATAAATAAATATCCCTCACGTTTCCAAAAGGTTTGAATAAACCCCAAAGACATTCATAATCCACCTTCGAGTTTAAGTTATCAACGAAAATAGAGAACAAATTGTCCCTAAAATCTACTCTATTACCATTACCAGTGAAAGCTGTGTTTCTCTCTCTATAATTCTCTCTCATAGTAATATATCCCTGTGTACCAATAGATGTTGAAACAACTTCTTTGCTTTTATTAGCAGGTTTTTCCAATTTTAGCTAAGGGTTGCGTTTCCCACTTGCGTTTCATAAATCTATTTGAAACAACTTCTTTGCCTGAATAGGTTGTTAATTAATTCCTCTTTTTGCAGTACCACATAAACTTGTTTAATATTGTGAACACGAAAACAAGAACTTATGAGATCAGTAAAAAATGAGAACTTATTTGAACAAAATTTGTATGTTTAAAATATTCTAGGACCTAATCAAATTACCATTGGATTGGTTGTGGAAAACCCCTGCAGGGAGGATGGCAGACCCAAGGTTCCATATAATTAGCCTATGATGAGAAAGCCAATCTTGTAATCAACTGCACCAACTGAATATGGAAAAGAGATTTCCCGGAATAAGAGCAAAGATACTCTTAGAAAGATGCAATTTGCAGCAAAGTCAAAGTGCAAGGCAAAGTAGTTCCAAAACACTGAACAGATTCTACTCTTCAAATAAGAAATCCAACTTCTTTTACCTTCAAATAAGAAAGGACATCTCCATGAGACCAGTGCCAGATGATGAAATGGTTTGTGTCGAACATCTTGGATGTTGCTCAGATGAAATGGTAGCCAGCATCTGTTGACATCTTGGGAGTACAGGATCCTCTGCAGTAAACATAGCTATCATGGTCAACAAGTATGGATAACTATGGAATTGCAGTAACTCACATAAATTGTTTTGCAAGATTATATGACATTCTAAATTTTCAAGGCATTGATGTATTGATGACAAATACAGATAATGACAACATGTATAATTGGAGCTCCACTTCCATATATGTATAAAGAAAGTGAAAAACTCACCAATGTAATGAATGAATCAACGAGTTATGTAAGTATTCCGTGTCAAGAGACGAGTGAAAATGTCATCCATTGATGAGAATGAATATGATTTGTTATTCTCTTCCGATAAATCTATCAAATGAAGATAATTACTTACTGGTAGAGGGGCTTCTGTGAATTTGTTAATCTTCCATTAGTTCTTCCAATCCGTAGATTATTCCAAAATATTTTCAACCTGATTCAGAGAACAGTGATGCAAATCCAATCTTTGTCAGAGCATATACCATTGATTTCTCAAGAAAACATCTGTAGCACTAGTAGTTGCTGGTGGGATATATATACTTCGCAGAAAAGCTATCAGGAATAGATCAATTTGATGAATTTTCACAGAAGCTCACATTCAAACACAGTTTGGAATTCATGTCCGTACATTGAAAGAATATATGAGAAAGAAAATGTGGTGATACCGTGATAGTAAGCATCAGGAGAACCGAAAATTAGCAACATTGAGCTAACAAAAAAGGTCAAACATAGCAACAGCCCTATTGAAAAAATTAAAAATTTGCTTGATAATGATTCCCAATTTCTGACAAGCAAATCATATAAGAAACCGAAACGCAAAAAGCAATCTAAGGGAGTGATTTTCACATCTCACATGTGAAAATGCATATAAGTTAACAACACTATCAATTTAGGGCAGAGGAGTTATAGTCTAAAGATTAGAAATTACGGGATTAAAATGTGAAGCAATTATCACCAATTGTCAATCTCTTGAAGTTGCCTTCTAATATGGGGAACCAGAATAATAAATAAGCTTCAAACCAACTTTCAATCAATGGATCGTTAGCTGAATAAGAGCAAAGAAACTGTGGGAAAGATGCAATCTGCAGCGAAGTTATTCGTTCCAGGAGTACATGTTTTCCTTATCCTCTGAAGTAACAACATAGTGATTAAACATAGCTATCACGGTCTTCAAATATGGATAACTAAGTAATTGCATCAAAGCACATAAATTGCTTTGGAAGATATGACATCGTACATTTTCAAGGCATTGGTGTAATGATGACAAACATAGATAATCACATCACCATGTGTAAATGTAAAGAATGTGAAAAACTCACCAATGTAATGAATCAATTGACGAGATATGTAAGTAGTCCATGTCCAGAGATTAGTGAGAATGTCATCCATTAACGAGAAGAATTCATGACATCATAAGTCATACCAGGCCTGGCCATATGAAAAAACCTATATTAGACTGTGAAATCTGAGCTTTCGAATCAAGCTAAAGATGCTATAAGTTCAAGGCAAATACAAGACCATGCATGATCAATTAAAAAAATATGATTTTGTTTTTTTCTCTTCCGATAAATCTATCAAATGAATATAATTACCTACAGGTAGAGAGGGGATTCAAGGAATTTTATGTGAATTTCTAAATCTTCCATTAGTTCTTCCAATCTCGAGATCGTTCCAAAATATTTTCAACCTGAATCAGAGAACAGTGGATACAAATCCAATCCTTGTCAGAGCATATAACATAGATCTCTAAAGAATACATTTGGAGCACTAGTAGCTACTGGTAGGATTTATATACTTTGCAGAAAAGCTATCATCTAAAGGAATAGATCAATCTGATGAATTTTCACAGAGGCTACATTCAAACACGGTTTGGAATTCATGTCCAAATGGTGAAAGAATGTATGAAACAAAAATGTAGTGAGAGTGAGAATCAGGATAACCAAAAATTAGCAACATTGAGTTAAAAAAATGTCAAACTTAGCAATAGTCCCATTGAAAACAAAAAAAATTGCTTGATGATGATTCCCAATTTCTCATGAGCAAATCATATAAGAAACAGAAGAAGCAATCTAAGAGAGTGACTTACACAGAAAAGGACAGAGATGACTCACAAACAAGAGGGACTCCAATTTACATCAGCAGTTCATACGTTTATCTGACAAGTAAAGGGCAGATAGTCTCTTAATTTAAGGTAGAGGAGTGATTCCAAAACACTAAACAGAGCATTAAAACATATTATTAAAACAATAAAATACTGAGAAATTGTTTATCATGATGAAAGTGTAATACCTGAAATAGATGATGGGATAAATGAGCTATTTCTCAGATGTTTCCTCCGGTTCGTAGAAGAATTTGTCATCTATCTCAACGCAAGGGATGTCGGCTATTTTAGACCACTCTTTTCTTTTATCTATCTTGCATGCTTCTTTCAGAAGAGGACATCTCCATATACGTAATCGCAAAAGTGAGGGTGGCAGACTTGGAAGGGATGTGAGCTCTGGGCAATTTTGGATCCACAATTTCTCAAGAGAGGGGAGTTGTTCGAAATCCTTGAAAGACAGGAATTTCAAATTCGGGAAATTTCTAATCGACATCCAAGTTAGAGAGTGGGGCAAAGTAATTCTCATGTCCTCCTCTTGTAAAGACTCTCCATCCAGCTGTCCAGAAATGCTGAGGTATGAGAGAGAGGTGAGATTGTGCAACCCCAATTCCATGAGCGCTTTATATTGTTTGCGGTCCCCAATTGAAAGACGTGCAAGTTTGGTTGGCAGACCTTCTTCAGACAATCGTATATTTGGACAATGATGTATTAGTAAAGAGGAGAGATTGTGTATTCCGCTGGGCAATGCTTTCAGCTTCTCACATCTTTCGACATAAACGGTTAAATTACTGTCGGGGAACCGTCCTTTTGGAAAGGAAGCAAAACCTCTGCAATCCTTCATATAAAGTTTACGAAGACTGCTAAGAGTTTCTAGTCCCTCTGGAAAGGATTTGAGATGATCACAATACCACATGTGGATATCGTAAAGAGCCTTGTTATTATGAAATTTCTCAACTATTGACTCTAATTTTGGACAGCTATCAATATACAGGGTTTCAAGAGTCTCAGGTAAGTGGCCTTTTGGCAATAAGGCTGTAAGCTCTAAGCAACTATCAATTCTAAGATGTTTGAGTGATATATATAACTGACCTGTCGACGACAAAGTTGTGAGCTTCGAACAATTGCTAATAGTGAGTCTTGTGAGTGTGGCAGGGAGTTGGTGTATTGATGGCAGGCATGTCAGAGATGGACAGTCATCATCATCAGCACAACGTAATGAAGTACTAGTATCCTCATTATCATCCAACAAACATTGCAATTTCTCACAATTTACTATACGAAGCTTCTTTAGAGATTGAGGTAGTTGTCCTCTAAAAATGAAATTTAGAGAATCACATCTCTCAATTCTCAGTACTTCCACTTGTGTATTCTTCTGTTTAATTCCTTCAAGTAAAGTTGTGAGGTTATTGCAATTTGTAAAATCGAGCTTTCTGGGGGAGATGAGACTATGCAACCCTTGAGGTGGCTTTTCAAGGAAAATCTCATTCTGCCATAATTCTATCAGCTCTTTACAACCCTCAATCTTTAGACTTTCAACTTTCTTAAATTCATACGTTGACCAATCACTAAAATCTGAAATATTTGAAAGAGTAATAGATTCTAATGACTCGCAATAAGCTGAACTGTTGCACACAATCTTCTTGCATTTATCAATCTCTAATTCGCACAGCATAGGAATGCTTGATAATGAGACCACCAACTGCTCACACCCGCAAATCACAAGCTTCTTCAACGAACATAGATTGTTGGGTAATCTTTCGGAGAGTTCTGGGCAGTTTACAATAGAAAGCTCTTGGAGTTTAGGAAAGCTCTCATTTTCTTTGACAGGATTCCAACACTCCCATGCTTCTAAATCCTGAAAACAAAGAGTCTCCAAAGATAGGAATGGTTTTGGCCAACCTTCTCCATAAAATTCAAAACCAATGCTTTTTATTCCCTTCATACCTTCAAGAGTGAGATTCTTAAGTGAGCTTAGTAGCCCAAGTGAAGGTAAGATTATGCATTTCATACAACCATCCAATTTTAGGACAGTCACTTTAGAGAATGAACTATCTCCAACCCAACTAGAAAACTTTGTACCCCAATAACTTTTTATTGTGAGCTTTTCTAGGTTTTGATGAGGTCGAAGTATATCAAGTATTTTTTTATCTACTTCCTCACCCCATGATTCATCAGACCTAGATCCCCATTCTAGCGAAAGCACTTTAAGATCTTTCTTGTCACTTAATATGGCTTTTCCAATGTATTGAAAATGAGTCACATTTTCTAATCTTGATATGTGAAGTTCTCCACAAAGTAATTTTAAATCCTCCAAATCTTTCAAATTGGATCCAGAATCTTTACCAATGACAAAGTTAGATAAGGTTCGAAGGCATTCCCATTTTCTAACTCCTAATGGCATCTCTTCTATTGAAGATGCACCTAAAATATCAAGATGACGTAAATTGACTAAATTCCCCATATCATAAGGCCACTTCTTGAATTTGCAACAGTTTCTTAGTAACAAAGTTTGCAAGTTGCACAATGAATTTACCGACTCGGGTAAACTTCTGATTTCACTATCAGATAGGTTGAGATACCTTAGAAGTCTTAAGTCTTTAATTGAATTAGGTAATTCAATGATATAATATTTTTGTAAAGATAATACCCTCAACATTTTAAACCTCGATAATAAATTAGAAACAACTATATTACTAATGTAACAAGTCTTAACGCGTGCATTTACTCGTGGCACTGACAAGTGCGTCCTTAAGTGCACCGCATCATTGAAGACCCGAAATCTTCTTTTGTCATTATATTCATGACATATATAAGAAGCATAACGAGTTTTTTCAGAAATTGTTGATAAATTATTGGACTCCAGTTCATCCTCCAACCTAAAACTTAGTTTTCCAGAGACCTTTTGAGCTAAATCATTAACAAGGTCATGCATTGTATATTTAGAACTATTGCTACTTGATATTTGAAAGATTGACCTTGATATCAAATCACCAAAATACTCACCTCCCAAATCTTCCAATTGCTCGTTCTTACTTGATTGTTGAATCAAGCCTTCTGCCATCCATAAAAAAACAAGTTCCGTTTCTTCGAATTCGTAATCTTTCGGAAGAATGGCACAATAAGCAAAACATCTCTTCAAATGTGAAGGGAGATGATGGTAACTTATTTGCAAGGCTGCGGGGATCTCACTTTTATCTTGTAACTCCCATAGTTTGCTATTCAATATGTCTAACCACTTGTCTCTTTTCTCTGAGCGTAAAAGGCCACCAAGAGTCTTCGCTGTTAGGGGCAAACCGTTGCACTTTTCAATAACTTTTTGACTAATCAAATCGCTAAGTTCCGCACCCATAACTCCATTATCAAATGCATGCTTTCCGAACAATGACCAACAATCATCGCTTGATAGTAGCTTTAATCTATGACATTCGGTCGAACATCCCATTGTGAAGGCAACACGTTCATGACGAGTCGTTACAATGATCTTGCTCCCATGAGCTCCAACCACAAAGGGCGACCTCAATGTTGCCCACATGTTATAGTTTTCACTCCAAACATCATCTAGGACAATCAAGAATTTTCTTCCACTTAGTTTCTCTTTGAGTTCATTTTGCACCGCATCTAAATCCTTTAGATTACAAGGACTGCGGGTGATGGACTCCAGAATGGCTGTGGAGATTCTCGTAACATCAAAATCGTCAGAGACGCAGACCCATGCTTTCGGGTTGAAACCTGTCAATGACTTGTCATTGTACACATTTTGAGCCAATGTTGTTTTACCGAGTCCTCCCATGCCTACAATGGATATTACACCAAAGTTATTGGCATCACCCGGTTCATCATTCAACACCATTTTAAGTATTTTAGCTATGTCTTCATCTCTCCCATAAACTTCAAGTTCGGTTTTCAAACTTGAAGTGGGTGGCCTTTTCAATGAAACAGTGGTGGATCTCCCTCCAGCAATCTCAACCAACCCAAGTTCAGTTCTTTGTCTGCAAAGATCATCCAACCGGCTAGTAATATCATCTATCTTGGATCGCATACTGAAATCAGACCATAAAGCACTTGGAGTAAAACCAATGCAACAGGCAGGAATGAGTTTCCGAGCTCTGCTGGTGCTAGCCGCCTGACAGTCTTGTATCTTCAACTTTCTTCTCAAAGCCTCAGTCGCGTACTCATCCAAGATGTCCTCCGCATCGTAAGCCAATTCTTGGAGATCCTCCAGCCACATCTTCACAGCTTCATTCGTCAGCTGCTTGTCCTCTGCATCGGCGAGAAGTGCTTTGATCATCTTCAAAGTCCTTTCCCATTTTTTCAGCTTCTCACGAACACCCTCTTGAGTTGCAAAGTTGAGCAGTTCAGGAGACATCAATTTCTCGAACAGAACAGGAAGTACTGCAGAAACAATGAGCTCAGCCATTGGAATGGGTTTTTTTTTTTTTTTTTTTTTGATTAGTTTGTGGAAACAGAGAAATGAAAGGAAAACGAAGAGAGAAAGCAAGAATCCAGACTGGTTTGGTTTTGTAGTAGAATTTACTTCGAGCTAGTTCTTCTTTGATTGATTTTTTGAACAATTATTGGTGTGGACTCCACTCTCCACCACTAAAATGAAGCAACCTTATCACTTTATCTTCTCTTATTGATTTTTCCAAAACCGTGTGGGTTACATTCTGATCGAATTTTCCACAATTATTGAATTTTCTCAATGACATGACAAATCGTTCTTGTAAATTTCTATGGAATTATAAAGGGTGTGGGCTGTGTGGCTCTATGTGGAACAGTGAAGTTCTAACGAGTGCATGTGCTAAAAAAAAAAAGATAACTATAAACTTCTATTTCTATTTGATCTTTTACTTACTTAAATCTTCCGAATATTTTTGCAAATATTGTCCTCCCTTGATTTTTCATGATTAGTAAAATTATTTCTCTAAAATGAAACGAAAAAATGAAAAACAAAAAAGAAGGTATTGTTTTAATATTTTGGTTCTTCTGTGGACTCCACCAGTCATAAAATGATTCTACTAGCAGGCGAAAACACATAGAATTGTTTATTTTCCTCAAAAGGACACACCGCACAATTGAATTTGACAATTAAAGAGCAGTCTTAGAATTTTTTATAATTTTTTGGAAACCAATACTCACCATAATTTTTTCAGTCATCATCAAAACAATGTTAAAGCTTTTGCAAAATTTCACAAACTTTGGAGTTTCATTTTCTCCTAAAAATATCTGATGCTTTGATAAATTGATTGCATTGCATGGAAATTTCAAAATACTCTTAAGTTTTTTTTAATCTATGTAAGTGGTATACAACTGAACCAACGTTATTTTAAAATTTTATGTCTTTGTTCTTAATTTTCAATTAACCAAGTTGAATTTCAAGTTCTTTTTATGTGATTTGGATCCATTATTCACTGTCTTGCGATCAATGTTCGAAATATCGACAATTTCACTTATATTTCCATGGATATTTTCGTATTTAAGGATATCAATATCTGTACGAGGGTGTAATATCTTTTTTGTAAAATATCCAAAAACTTTTTGGTTATAAAATACCATATCGATGAACATGTAACGTGTTTACATAATATCAATAATCAAGAGATACCATCGGATTTTATTATCAAAATAAAAGGAAATGTTATATTTGGGCCATCCCGTGCACAGTGGCCATGATCAGCTTTGCACCAACGCCATCATCACCAAAGTTCTTTCCCATTTTTTCAGCTTTGCACCAGCGCCCTATTGATTTGCAAAGTTAATCAGGTCAGGAGACAATTAGCTCTGCCATTGGAATGGTTTATTTATTTATTTTGATTAGTTTGTGGAAACAGAGAAACGAAAGGAAAACGATGAGAGAAAGCAAGAATTCAGACTGGTTTGGTTTTCTGGTAGAATTTACTTTCACAAAATTGATAATTGAACATAGACAGGAGTGCTGCTCTTCTCTTCTTTGATTGATTTTTTCCACCATTATTGGTGTGGACTCCACCATTAAAATGAGCCATCGTTGTCATTTTCTCTACGACAAATTGTTCTTGTAATTTTTTATGCAGGTGGAATTTTATGAATCATGATTCATGAAGTCATTATCTCTGGGGAATTTTTTTTTTCCTGTTCAGACCAGTCATCAGTTCACATTAC
This sequence comes from Acer campestre, assembly GCA_954870605.1. Classification (NCBI taxonomy): domain Eukaryota; kingdom Viridiplantae; phylum Streptophyta; class Magnoliopsida; order Sapindales; family Sapindaceae; genus Acer; species Acer campestre. Next base: position 45,639,074 of record OX940801.1, on the reverse strand, counting down.
AAAAATTGATTTGCATGAAATATTTTGCTCTGTTCTTAATGATGACGATTCTCCAAGAAAAAAAATATCTTGTAGAAATTTGTTTGATGTTTGCAAAATGTGTGGATTACATTATAAAAACAGAAGCAAAATATCAGAATCAATAAAGCACATATTATAATTATTTTAATTTAAATAGAGAGCTCTGATATTTTAAAAGAAAACGTAGATAGAAATATTTGATGCTTAATTTTATAGAGGGTGCCTTTGGTATCGTTTTTAAAAGGGTATTTTTAAAATTGATTTTTAAGAATAAATAATTATGTTTTTAAAAACCTAATGTGTTTGGTAGTGTTTGTTAAAAGGAAAACAACTTAAATGTGTTTGGTATTGTTTTCTTAAATGGGTAATATAGTTGTTTGGAGATTAAATTTGTGGTTAGTTTTGAAAATAATGGAAAATAGAAAATTGTTGTTTTCAACTTTTTAGTTATAATTAAGTTTAAAAACATTGTTTTTCAATTTCGAAAACAACCTTTTCGGAATCATTTAAACAAACAACTTTATGAGTGTTTTTTGTTTTCAAAAACAAAAAATCAGTTTTTAAAGACAGATCCAAACAGCACCTAAATGGAGAACATTTTTGCTCACCCTCTTTAAGGGAGGTAACCATTACCCCCTCGTAAATAGATGATATGTGTCTATGGAAGGGTTAAATTTTTCCAAACACGCTTATCTTTTGGACAAATTTACCCCTCTCTAGACACATGTCATCTTTTTGGGAGGGGGTAAGTTGTAGAGGGGTGAGTAAAAATGGACTCACCTAAATGCATATTTTTGGAATAAAGTTGAATGTTATATCTAGGATATTGATTACATAGTCGATCAAAATAGATTAATCGGAATCAAAAAAGAACAGATTATTATTATTATTATTATTATTATTATTATTATTATAAGTTAGGATATTAAACGGTGAATGGCACCATTTAAATTTTGCCCTGTTTTGGTATAATCACGTGTAACTCATTGAAAATTTGGATTTTGATTTGTCTAACAATTTATTGGATAAAATGAACTATTAAAAAAAAAAAAAAGGGAGAACCGATACCACCACCCTATGTGGTTTGGTGGTAATTGATACTCATTAAGTCCGATTTTATCCCAAATTCGAGTAACGGCACACCATGTGATATACAAGTCGAATGCATATTCTGTGAGTAAAGTTGAATTGTACGTGTTCGATATTGATTACAAAGTCTATCCAAATAATTTAATATGAGTTATTTTATTATTTACTTTTTGATGTTCAAATTAAAATTATTATTATTATTATTATTTTTAAGAATCAAAATGTGTATTGGACCAGTGAATTCTAGAGAGTGCATATACGTACCGAAAAAGACAACATATATAAAGTTAAGTTTGATGTTTCAGCAACTTTAATTTCCAAACTGTGTGGACTCCTCCCCACCCCTTTATCAATAAAGGTTTGTACGTGGTTATGCCATGGAATTTTGGTTATCGGTCCACGTTATAATAAATTAAACAGTTGTACAAGAAAATAGTTTTATTCATATTTATATGTTGATTCTTATAAATGAAAAAATAAAAAAAAATTTGCTTTTAAATTTCTTTTTAAAAGAATAATAATTTTCTAGTTGAGTCAAGAATATTGTGGTAGCCAAAAATAGCCCACAGGCCCAAAGGTACAAAGCCCAAGTACTTATTAACTTCGATCCAATCTGAAGTAGCCCAAATGACAGCCAGCAGCGTGATTTGGTCGTTTGAAGACCAAGTCAGCTAGCAGTTAAAAGACACGTTCAAATAAACGAGATACTTGGGGAGAAAATCTCTCCAAAGATCTCGTTTGCAATCGTATCGTGATTTGGTTTAAACGGTCATCTGAAATTCCTATATAAAGAGCTTCATTTGACACTAGGGGGGGGGGGGGGGGGATATAGAAAAACAAGCTTAAGAAAGCGTACTGAAATTCTGTCTCAAAAGAATCACGGTCACCGGAATCCACATTATCACGATCATCATTGCTCAGCCCAAGCATAACTAAGGCTATCAATCTAAATCAATTCCTTTACTATTCTTTTTTATTGCTATTCTATTTTATCTGTTCTTCAATTTTTGCAGGTTATTAGGTCGGACGACCAATATCAATTTCGGTCGACTAAGTTCTTTTGCAGGTCAATCCAGCAGACGACAACACGATCCACGGAAACTCAACCCAAGTTGCATTGGGCCTAACAATATACAACCCGATCTATATCGATTGTAGGTCGACACCCTACAAATATGAAGAACCCATTTGGTTGAACATTAATCTTCTGAATAATTTGCATATTTTTTCAAATTTCAGTTCATTTTAGATTAAATAAAAAATATATATACAAAAATATATATAAATTTCAGTTCATGATTAGTAAAAGAATTTATATTTTGTTTTTGTATATTTAATTTTTTTTTTTTTAATCTAAAATGCACTGAATTTTAAAAAAAATATATAACAATAGAAAAAGTGTTGTTTTCAATTTTTGGTTCTTCTCGTTTGTGGACTCCACCGGTCATAAGTGATTGTACTAGCAGCCAAAACACATAAATTTATTTATTTTCCTAAAAAACACACCACACAATTGAATTTGACAATCAATTATTGCGCAGTCTTAGGATTTTTTTTTTTTTTTTTTTTTTTTTTTTTTTTTTTGAGAGAGACCAATACTGACCATAATTTTTTCATACATGTCATAAAAACAATTTTAAGCTTTTGCAAAATTTCACAAACTTTGTAGTTTCATTTTCTCTTTTCAATTTTACAAATATTGGATGCTTTGATAAATTGATTGTTGCATTGCATTGAAATTTCAAAATGCATTTAAATTTTTAGTGTGTGCAAGGGCATACAACTTGAACCAACCTCATTAAAAGTGGTGGGCAATGTATGTAATGATATAGGAACTAAAGTCCCACATCGGCTTGTATAACCGGTGTGCCTGGCTGATATGGAGGTGGTCTCCACCTCCTATCAGCTTGAGCATTTGAGATGGCATGCCTCATGCATCATTTGATATCAGAGCGGGTTTTCCTCGTTGCGTCGCCCACCCATTGACTGTCGTTCTGACGGTCCTCCAACTTGATTTTAAAAAAAAAAAATTCAAACTTTGTTCTACCCAATAAAGAAAAAAGGGAACACACTGAAGCTGGAGATGAACATAATGTAAATTGAAACGTTGGTTATGCTTATTCAGTGGTGTTCTTCCCTAATTAATTAGTTGATTTATTTATTGTATCACAAAGATTATGTTGATACTTCTATAAATACTTGTATCTGTATTAATCATGCGTTTAGCCTGAAAAATATAAAATAAGAAACTAAATACAGTCCTCTCAAGTTGTATAAATCATGCTTTTCCCCTCGAGCATACTTGTGCTTTTAACGTATCTCTGTTTAATTATAAAAATTGTCATTCGATGATTGCATGTGTATTATAAAAGGTAATTTTATATTCTTTTCATTAATAATTGTTCGGTGTAGTTATCTTATATCGATTGCCATTTAAAACTTCATACAAGGAAATGTCACCATAGAAATATATTACACATTACATTGCTTTTAGGCTAAAATTCAGTTAGAATTCTATAAAAACCTTTTAAATTTGCGGGTATCAAACCTCTCTCACATTTACAGAACTCAAATGGGCTTGGGTCAGACACGGCATAATTGGTCATACCCAGCAAACAGGCCCAAAACATCCAACAGAAGCCCAATAAGTAGCCAGGCCCCCACCTATACCCACCTATAAAAAGCCCATTTATTGACCTTCAATAATTTGTCTTTCATTTTGTCTGTATATCATCTTCTTCTCCACTATTTTTTTTTTTTTTATCTTTCTATTATCTGTTTTTTTTTTTTTTTTTTTTTTTTTTTTTTTTTTTTTTTTTTTTTGTCAATGATTTATTAAAATATTAACTACTTCTATATATTAAGGTAATATACAAAATAGTTTTCACATAGAAATATTCAAAATAGTTTTTTTTTTTTTTTTAATATTCAAAATAGTTTTGATATCTAATATTTATTATGATTATTAGATATCTAATATTTCAAGAATATAAGAAGAAACCATTTATTACTTGAGAAATTGCAGCAAATACCAAAATATAAAAACTAAAAACAAATATGTTCTTAAACCCAACCAAAAGGGTTAGATTGAAAACCATTATCTAATAATAATAATATCCATGGAAGATAAAATCTTGATCTTACTTTATGCAATTAACTGCTGAAAAAAAAAAAAAAAAAAAAAAACTCCTCATAAAAGGAAACATACAACCATCATGCACAGGGATGGACCTATGTGGGGGCTAGGGTGAGCCCACCTTGACCCCCTTAAAAAAAAAAAAATTAGTAATGAAAAAATATAAATTAATTAAATAATTAATTTTAATTTCTAGTCGGATTAAAAAATATAATCTTTCTTTCCTTTTTCTTCTTTTTATAATAATAATTATTTTTCCACATTCGTCAAACTTGGTTCAATCTATTTATCAACATCAACATTTAGATATGTTTGAGTGAATATTATGGCTTTAAATATTTTATTTTGTTACTTTAAAAAAAAATATTTTATTTTGTTTTGAAATTTTAATTAGGGTTATTGTTAAATATAGATAATGAGATTTTATGAGTAATCCAATTATTATTTAATCAAATTTTAAATTTACAAAGTAACGATATTGTTAAATAAATTTCATTAAATTTCTCAAAACATTGTATTAGTATATTTAGAATGAATCAAATTAATATAAGAATATTGTATAATTTAATTACTGTTCCCATTTGCATTTCATATTTCTCTTATAATTTAATTTGATTTTTAAAAATAAAATAACATTTTGTAAAGTATTTATTTAGAATATACATTTTACAGGGATGTCTCACTGTGTCCTCCTAACTAGATGATATCGATGTTTAGTAAAAAAAAAAATCCTATCCTACCCTAGTCTTCAATCCTGGTTACGTCCCTAATCATACATGATCAAGAACAATGAGGCAAGCTATGCAAACACTAATACAGTATTATACTAAATTAATTTGTATGTCCAGTGTGTTTATTTAGTATTATTAATCATGTTTTTTTTTTTTTTTTTATTATATATATATATATATATTTTTATCGAAATCTTATTTAATATATTTTAGCCATCATTTTTTTTTTCATTAATTGATTATATTAGATCTAGTATTATTTTAATCGAATATATTGGTTCTTTTGAGATTTCTTGTAGAAGGTGTGTAAGAAATCTTATAGCGACCGAACGATTCAACAGATACTTTATGATTCATTATATTAATCTGTGTACATGTATCTGATTTATTTTTAGATTATTAAATCGTTATTTTTTGTCTTTTTTTATTAAGATTTTTTTTTTTTTACGTTAATTTGAAAGCCCTTTTTAGATTTACGATGATATTTCTCTTGGGGTTAATTAGTTTGATTTGATATCATATTTGGTATTTTCCATTTTTGATTGAACTTAATTGCTTAAAATCGTATACTTAATATGTTGTGGGTGATGGACCAGTAGTTATGTTTCTTGTTATGATTTTATTGCATATATAACTTGCCCCACTGGTCTTGATCATGTAAGGTACGTGGTCGTATATTTCCTGTACTGGGATTTTTTTTTTTTTTTTTTTTCTTCTGGTTAATCAGTTTTTCACAATTAATTACACATGAAATAAATCTATAATTAAAGATTTTGTATAGTGTAGGGGGTCGACCTACAATCGAAGTGGATCGGGTAGTGTTTTGCTAGGCCCAATGCAACTTGGGTAGGACCGTTTAAATGATGTTGTCGTTAGGTTTATTTTCCTACGAATAAACTTGGTCGATCGACCTATTAACCTGCAGCAAACGAACAAGAACAGAAAAAGTAGATGAATGAAGTAAAAAACAAAAGGAGTGATTTAGATCGTTAGCCTTAGGTATGCTTGGGCTGAGCAACGGTTGTAATGATCGTGAATTTTGGATTCCGGTGGCCGTGATTCTTTTACTTAGAATTTCAGTACGCTCTAGTAAGCTTTTTCCAATATCCTTTTGTTGAGAAAATGCTCTGCTATTTATAGGTAAAACCAGGTTACTGTTTGAAACAAGTAGGTAGAATCATGGGCTGATTGTGGGCGAGATTCTTGGAGAGATTTTCTCCCCCAGAATCTCGTTACTTGGCACTCCTGGCTGACTTGGTCTTCAGACAACCAAGTCATGCTGTTGCCTTTCTTGTTGGGCTACTCAAGCTTGGGCCAAAACGAAATAAGTCTGGGCTTTGCACCTTTGGGCCTATGGGCCATTTTTGGCTACCACAGTTTGTCCCCCACTCTCTAAAGAGTTACTGACGAAGTAGAGAGTGATTCAGATTCAATTGACTGTTGTCGAGCGAAAAAGAAATTAACGTAAATCGGCTGTTTTCATAGCTAATTTATTGAGATGAGTTCTTGATGCCGTTCGAATATACCATCTTGAGTTGACACGATCACTGATGTCAATAAAACAAATGTCGTTCGACGAATTCCAACTATTAGAATACTCTATGATGAGGCAAGCCAAAGGTCAAATTGAAAAGACACCTTTCGTTTCACAAACCCTAGTGACGTCACGTGCATTTAATTCAGGCGTGCTCACTTTCTTCGAGATAAAAGGTTTTCAAAATTTGAAACCTATCATCATTAGCAGGCGGTTGTGTGTGGGTTACATTGGTAACTGAAAGGGTTATCAGTTCAGTTGTTGACACGTGGCAGAGGTGTCAAAAGGTTATAAGTAAAAACCCTTCTACTTCCTTAAGCCATTTGCACCGAAAAAACTTTCCAAAGGCTCTTGTCAATAAGCTGCATTATTCCCTCATGGATTTCTCAAACTTTCAGAAGCTCTAGCTTCAGAACTTCAAAGATTTCTCAAGGTTAGCAAAAATGCTTTATTTTTTTCTTTATTTTGCTTTATTTTCCATTTTCCTGAAACAAAAGTTACATCCAGAAACAAAAGTTACATTTGAAATACGTAATGATTTACCTTTTGAATTCCTTTGAAGTTTTGGGTTTCTATTTGTTGTTCTTCGTTGTTTCTTGCGTTTGCTTTGCTATATTCTGGTTTATTTCCTTTGTTTGACCTTCTTTGCTATGTACTTGTTTGTGGAAGAATTCTCTCGTTCGACCTTTAGGACACTAGAGACTGTAGGTTCAGATTTGATTTGTTGTCGCCTCAAAACTCTAGGTTTTGATTTTAGAAACCCTAAGTTGTGATTGTAGCGTGTTAGTTTTCGACTTGTGCACTCTTTGCAACTGTCAGCTTTGTCAACATTTCGAACGACGATGTGAACCTGTCGAGCGACGATACGATCTCTGACCCACAATATACTTGGTCAAGTGAGGGAAAAGATAGTGTTGGAGAAGGTAGTGTTGGAGTTGATAGAAGAATGGTAGATGTAGATCGACAAGTGACGATAGAGGACCCGTCGAACGTCGTTGCCATAAACACAATGGGCATGCTTGAAAAAGGCGGCGTACGTGCTGTTGCAACAATAATCGATCACCCGGAATACGTCGACGTAGATGAAGCTACCACATCCGGTTGACCATTAGGTGTCCTCGATGAAAGTCCAGCCAGTCTGGTTTCAGAGGAAAATTTATGTGTGTTGAGGGAGATTTATGGCATCCCAAGTGATGTCGAGCTACGCGCACCCAAGAAACATGAGTGGGCGGACTAGGATATACCAGGGTGGACGTGTTTCTTCTAGTACACCATTCGCTTAGGGTTTAGATTCCCTGTCCCCCAACTGGTGCGACGGATGCTGCTATACTACGACCTTGCTCTTGGTCAACTGATGCCAAACACATGGAGGATATTGATGAGTTTGGGTATTCTCAGCGAGAGATACAACTTACCTTTTGGGTTAGGAAGTCTCCTCCATAACTATTACTTGAAGGAACATATACACGACCGGGGTTGTTATATGCTGATACCTAGGAGTAAAGAACAGCAGATCATTATTGATACGACGACGAACGAACGATCGATATTGGAAGGACACCTACTTTTTTGCCAAAGGTCCTCCAATTGATGGTCCCTGGTCGATGGGGGATGAGTCGTATCAATGCAGGAGAACTTGGAATAGGTTCGGTGAGTGTCATTCGACAATTGTCGTTTCGTGTTTTTATTTACTTAGATTACCCTTGCTGATTCTCAGCTCATTTTGTAGAAATAAAAGGCGTAGGGAGTAAGCCGTCGTGCGACGTTGCTCCTGCTCGCACCGAAGCAATGCTTGGTATTCCCGAAAAGGATAGGAGTTGTAAGGTGTTGCTAACAGAAGGTAAACTTAGGCCTAGCAGTTTATGGAGATGGTCGACTCTAAACAGGTCGCGAGCGCCCTATCCTAGTATGAAGGACTTTGTGTCGTATGTCTGGATTAGGAGGAGTTTCGAAATTCTTCAATATGAAATGAAATTCTTGTCGCCTATATCTTATAATGAACGTCGTTTCGCAGTGACGTCGATGGCGAGTGCAAGATTGAACCTTCCGAATGAAGCTGACGCCTTGAAGAACTTCCGGGACGAAATGGCTAGAAAAAGGGCAGCAGCAGCAAAGAAGAGCAAGGCAATCGACAAATCGACAGAAGGCGCTTCAGTGCCTTTCAAGCATGTCTACACTTTTTCCCCTGAACGATCCCCAGCAAAGAAAAGGCAAAAGAAAAGCTTGGGGCTCGACAAGGGGAAAAGAGTCGAGTCAACCCTTAGGAAGCAGATTTCCGCCTCTGTCCCTGAGAAGACGACAACGCCTCCTTCTGGTCTGTCGTCCTTTGCTGAGCCGACTCAATTCTTAAAGAAGACGGTTGATTACGTTCTCTCAGCGGATGAAAAAATTCTGAAGTCAAAGAGGACGGAAGAAGTGTTGGACACTAAAATCCTTTCGACTTTCCAGGTAAGTTTGTATTTGATCTCTTTAGTTTTTTTTTAATAACGCAAAACTCACGACTTTTTCCTATTTTTGTAGGCTTGGCAGGCGCAGCTGCAATTGCAAGAGAGGTTCAAAACGATCATTGACAGATGCGGGAAGCAGAGAAAAGTCATCGATGTTATGAAGGTCGAGAGAGCAACGGTTGATAAGACTGTCGAAGAACTTCAGCAGAAGAACATGGCTCTTGAAAAAGAGCTAATGAAGGTGAAGAAGGAGAAGGATCGGCACGCTCAGGAGTCGACCGAAGCTCGTGCTGCTGCTGACGAGAAACAACGCCTTATTGATGAATTGAAGGGGCAATTGACATCGATTGCGTCGGCTGCCATTTGTAAGGCTAAAGCGGAGCTCTATCAAGACTATCTCTCTGGCAACCATACCACCAAGTGGGATAACGCCATGATGCATGAGATGATCAAGCTTTATGAAGAGATGAAAAAGTTGGAAGAGGCCCCGCCTGTGGATGAGCAGTCGCCGAGTGAAAGCGCAGCCCTTGAGAATGTCGACACCAATGCTGTCCTTATCGATCCACCCATCGTCGACGTGCCTATTGTTAATCTTCCTCCTGCAAATCTATCTGCTAATGCTTCGTCTGTCGACCCACCTGCAAGCCCACCTACAAGCTGATATATATATTTTCTTTTTGCATTAAAAAATTTGTATTCGTGGATGCATTAAAAAATTGTATTCGTGGATGATTTGGTCGTCTTGACCATTTATTACGTTACTATCAATCTCATCGGATCGATGTTTATAATCTGTTTGCATGTGGAAACGACACGACCATCTTATAATGGGGGTTTACACAAGATTAAATATTTGAATGATATAAGCCTGTAAACCTATATTCATGCATAGATCGAACGACATTATAGTATAGATAAAGAATTGATAAGAAACATGGATGATATTTATTTATAGAATACTCACGTAAATGCGTCAGTCGACAAATTACATTGCGTACATGCGTCAATCGACAGATTTCATTTCATCGAGTACATGCGTTCAGTCGACAACTTCATCGTGTACATGCGTTAGTCGATAATTTTATCGCATACATGCGTTCAGTCGACAATTTTATCGCGTACATGCGTTCAGTCGACATTTACATTTGTCTAGTGTTGTCCCCCTGACTCCCAGCGTTCGTTTGTCAAATAAGAATGTTGGGAGTAGGTTTTTGTTGTCGTCGACATCGGGGCACAATCCGTCAATGCTGTAATAACAATAAAATTTCGTAGCAATATAATATGTCGAAGTCGACTTAAATATAATATGCTGGAAGTCGACTGAAATTATGAAAAATATTTTTTGTGAGCTCAGTACTTAACTTAGTACTAAGTTTTTCATCATTGCTCTTTATGCGTCGTTAGTATCATTGGAAATATCATATCAACGAAAGTAAAAAATAAAAAGATTCTAGTTTAGAAGTGATACTGTTTTAAGTGTAGTGCATTCCAACTGTTGTTTAGCTCTCGGCCGTCGAGTCCGTGCAATTTATATGCTCCTTGACCAACGATTTCCGTTTTTGGTAAGGTCCTTCCCAAGTCGGCCCCAATTTTCTGGCTCCTTCTTCTCTGGTGTTTTGGAAAATGCGACGTAATACCCAGTCATGTAACTTGAAGGTTTTGATATGCACTTTCTTGTTGTAATGTCGCGCGACCTGTTGTTGATACGACTGAACTCTGAGGGCCGCTCGGTCACGTCGTTCATCCAAATGATCTAACTCGAAGGCGAGCTCACAGCTATTTTGGGCTTCGTTTGGATGTTCACTTCGTGCGGTTACGAGTCGTGTCTCGATGGAGATCACTGCTTCAGATCCATAAACAAGGGAGAATGGAGTTTCCCCAGTTGACCGTCGAGGAGTAGTACGATACGACCATAGGATCTCTGGGAGCTTTTCCACCCATTCACTCTTTTCAGCTTCTAGTCGCTTCTTTAGTGTGTTGATTATGGTTTTATTTGTCGACTCCGCTTGTCCATTGGCTTGGGGATAACGTGGAGTCGAAAAGCTCAGTTTTATGCCATATTTATCGCAGAAGTTCTTGAAGTCGAATGAAATGAACTGGGATCCGTTGTCTGTCACTATTTCTCGTGGAACTCCAAACCTACAAATAATGTATTTCCACACAAAATTGCGTACCTCAATGTCGCGTACTTGAGGTAAAGCTTCGATTTCTACCCACTTTGTAAAGTAGTCTGTCATCACCAACATGTAGACGACGCCTCCAGGTGCAGCTGGGAGTTTTTCTACAATGTCCATCCCCCATTTCATAAAAGGCCAAGAGGCTGAGATTGAGTTCAACATACCTAGGGGAAGATGGCAGACTGGTGCGAATCTTTGACATTTGTCGCACGACTTTACATGATATTGGGAATCTGAACACATTGTCGGCCAGTAGTATCCTGCGGTGATGGCTCTATTCAACAGACTACGAGATCCAGAGTGATTTCCACATTCTTCGTAGTGTAGACTCCTGAGAACGTCGTACGCTTCTCGTGTGGTTACACATCTTAAGTAGGGCCCTGTGAAAGATTTCTTGTACAACTTTCCATACAATATGCAGAATTTCATAGCTTTTGCTTTGATTTTCCTCGCCTCAGTTCTGTCTCCTGGTAGGATGTTGGCTCGTAAATAATCCAGAAGTGGGTCCATCCAATTTCTATTGTTGTCAACTAGGGCGATTATTTTTGCTGCTTGGATAGTTGGTGATGTAAGGTGTACAACTGGAATTGACTTTGATCCGTTGGTCGTTGTCGAGCCTAGATAAGCTAATGCATCTGCCCGGGAGTTCTCCGACCTTGGTATTTGTTCAATGGTGAATTCATCGAAGGTCGACTGAATCTGTTTGGCCTTGGCCAAGTAGGCGGTCATCCTTTGATCCCTTGCTTCATACGACCCATTTATTTGTCGGACAACCAACTGCGAGTCGCTGAGCACTTGGAGGTTTTTGATGTTCAAGCTCTTGGCTAAGTCGAGTCCAGCAATTAGTGCTTCGTACTCAGCTTCGTTATTTGTCTCCCGGAACTCACAATGGATGGACTGCTCTATTATGTCCCCATGGGGAGACTTGAGCACCAATCCCAGTCCACTGCCTTTGACATTGCTTGATCCGTCGATAGATAATGTCCATTTCTCGTTCGACGTTGACTCCGTAAGAGCTACCAACTCTTTTTCAGCCTGCAAATTTTCGTTAGGTGTAAAATCTGCAACAAAATCAGCCAATACCTGTGATTTCAATGCTGTTCGCGGATGATAGTTGATGTTGTATTCACTTAGTTCGATGGCCCATTTCGTCAGTCGACCTGAAACTTCAGGTTTATGCAGTATATTTTTGAGAGGATACGTGGTTAATACCTTAATGGAATGGCATTGGAAATACGGCCTCAACTTTCGGGCTGCAACGACCAAAGCTAGTGCCAGTTTTTCCAATCGACTGTATCGTGTCTCAGCGTCGAGCAATGCCTTGCTTACGTAGTACACGGGATGTTGTCGATCACTTTCTTCCCTCACCAATACTGCGCTGACGGCTGTACTTAAGACGGCTAAGTATATGAGTAACGTCTCACCGTCATTTGGTTTTGACAACAGTGGTGGTGAAGTCAAATATTCTTTTAGATCTTGCAACGCCTTCTCGCATTCGAAGTTCCATTCGAAGGCCTTGTTTTTCCTCAAGGTGTTGAAGAATGGATGGCATCATTCAGGCGACTTGGAAATGAACCTGTTCAATGCTGCTACTCGGCCAGTGAGCTTTTGTACGTCTTTAATGCATTTTGGCGACTCGATTTCTCATATTGATCGGATTTGGTCAGGGTTGGCTTCAACACCTCTTTGTGTGACCAAGTATCCTAAAAACTTTCCTGATGAGACACCAAAAGAGCATTTAGTAGGATTTAATTTCATACCGTATTTGTCGAGGACGTCGAACAACTGCCTCAAGTGGTCTATGTGTTGTTGGGCCACAAGTGATTTGACCAGCATATCGTCGATGTAGACTTCCATTGTCGAGCTATGCATTTTGGCGAACATCATATTCACAAGTCGTTGGTAGGTGGCACTTGCATTTTTCAAACCAAACGGCATTACTTTATATAACAAAAGGTACCTCGTTCTGTTACAAAGGCTGTTTTCTCTTGGTCGTCTGGATGCATTAGGATCTGGTTGTAGCCAGAGTAGGCGTCCATGAAACTGAGTAGTTCGTGTCCGACTGTTGCGTCGACAAGCATGTCGATATGGGGCAGAGGGAATGAATCTTTGGGGCATGCTTTGTTGAGGTCTGTGAAGTCGATGCATACCCGCCACTTGCCGTTTTTCTTCTTAACGACCACGACATTTGCTATCCAGTCGGGATACCAGACTTCTTTCACTGAGCCGATGTCGATCAGCTTCTGAATTTCTTCATTGATTACTTTGTTTCTTTCCGGAGTGAATTTTCTCTGCTTTTGCTTTACCGGTTGATGATCGGGGTCGACTTGCAGTTGGTGAACTATTACCTTTGGATCGATGCCGACCATGTCTGAATGCGACCATGCGAAACTGCCTTGCCGTTCTTTTAGGAAGTCGATCAGTTGTTGTCGGGTTTCCTTTGATAGTCTTGACCCTATGAACACCTTACGATCTGGTCGACTTGAGTCGATCGACACCTCGTCAAGATCCTCCATTGTCGGTGCGTTTGGAGTCGACTCGACTTTAGATTCCTATAATTGCTATAATGACTCTTTTTTCTTCTTCATGGCATTTTGATAGCATTCTCTGGCTGCTCTCTGTTCTCCTTTAATTTCATGAACTCCCCACCTCGTTGGAAATTTTATCATTTGGTGGTAAGTCGAAGGGATTGCCTTCATCTCATGAATCCATGGTCTCCCTAGGATTGCGTTGTAGGGTGACTGACAGTCGAGCACCAGGAAGTTGACGTAAAGGTTCACGCCTTCAGCATAGATTGGTAGCACGATTTCTCCCAACGTGCTTTTTTGGTCTCCACTGAATCCAGTCAACATTGTCGTCCGATGGCTTAGCTTCGACTCGTCGACCTGCATTTCTCTCAAGGCACTGTTAAATAAAATGTTACATGAGCTGCCATTGTCAATCAAAATTCTTTTTGTTAAACAATTATCAATATGTAATGAAATAACAAGTGCATCGTGATGAGGAGAGAACAAATCTGATTTGTCTGTAGATTTGAAGGTGACGGTCTCATCGAAGGTCAATGGATGCTCCCTACTCGGCTAGATTTCTGTGTTTAAAACCTGCCGCGTGTGTCTTTTAGCTGCCGAGTAACTAATGCCACTCACTTCAGAACCCCCTGCAATGAAATTTATAACTCTGTCGTGTCGAGGTGGTTCTGGTGGACTGTCGTTAGCATTGGTCATTCTGTCGTTCCGTCTTGCCAGGGTTTGTTTTCCCTTCTCCGTTAAGAACTCTTGTAGATGTCCTTGTTTCAGTAGTTCTGCAACTTCGAATTTGAGGGCGATGCAATCTTTAGTTCGATAGATGTGATCTTCGTGGAATTCGCATCTTAGCTTTGCATCTCTATGTTCTGGAAGTGCATTCATTTTCCTTGGCCACTTGACTGTCTTGCCCATTTCTCTCATAACCGCAACGAGGTCGACCGGTTCGATGTTCAGATTGTATTCTGGTACTTCTGCTCGTGGTCGACTAGTTCTTGGGTAAACATGTTTGTACGGTCGATTGTCGCTTGAACCTTCACCGTTTTGTCGAGTGGATCTTCTGTCACCAGTCGAATAGGGTTCTGCCCTTCTGTCGTTCGACCGTCTGTCCACTCGGTCGTTTCTACGGTTCGAATAATTGTTGGCTTTGCTGACGTAGTTGGCTTCATCTTCTTCCCATTTTATCTGGGCCCACGCTTTGGCCAACACATCTTCCATTATCTTGCATGTATATTTGGTTAATTCCTTATAAAGGTTAGAATCAAACCTGAGGCCCTTTCTAAAGGCATAAATCGCGGTCGTCTAATTGCAGTGAGGGATTTGAACTTTCTCTCTGTTGAAGCGTACAACGTAAGTCCTTAAATTTTCACCGTGCTTTTGTGTTATGGTGTATAAGTCGTCCGACTGTTTCTCCAACTTGTGACTACTCGTAAATTGCTCCACGAATGTATCTGTAAGCTGCGCAAAAAAGTTAATAGAATTGTTAGGTAAATTTGTGTACCACTGCAAAGCTGGACCATTGAGGCTGGACCCGAAGGCTTTGCACATGCACACTTCTCGTAGGTCGCGTGGAATTACTGCAGTGAACATTCTCTATTTGTACTGCGCTATGTGGTCGTCTGGATCAGTCGTCCCTTCATACTGCTTCATGTTTGAGAAACTGAACTTTTTGGGCATCTCGACAAATGCTATTGCGTCGACGAAAGGTGAATCTGCAAAGCTGTTCATGTTGCTCCTTTTAATTGGAGCTGGAACACCAGAGATCCTTTGAATGAGGGCTTCCATCTCTGTGAACCTGCGAGAAAATTCAAGATTAACAAGGGAAGATTGGTCGGGTCCAGATTTTACCAAACCTGGTGTCGACTGGAGTGACACGGGTGTCCCCAAGACATTTTCGGGTTGCCTTCCCACAACAGGATCTTGCTCGTTGTCATTTCGGATTGGCAAGTTGTTGAGGTCGATGTTGACTCGAGCAGTCTGGGGAGTTTGTTGGGTTTGTCCGATATTTGGGTTAGAGTTTAGGATCTCTAGCCCCACTGGAACATCCGGAGCTCGTCGGTTGACTTCTTGTTCGACGTTAAGAACCGGAACTGGGTGCTCGACGTCTTCGCTGTCGGGTACCATGCCATCGACCATAGCTCGTAGTTCTTCATTAGTCGCCCGGATTGCAGCATTTTCAGGTTCTAATGCTCGTAACTTTTCTGCATTTGCTGCTGTTTGAGCGACCAATGCAGCGATCTGCTCTTCGATGGTTGGGACGGCTCCTTCGCCAGACATCGTTGTTCGTTTGAAAGTTAGAAAGTTTTGGTTGATACTTGTAAAGTTGCGATGGACCCCACGGTGGGCGCCAAACTGTAGGGGGTCTACCTACAATCGAAGTGGATCGGGTCGTGTTTTGCTAGGCCCAATGCAACTTGGGTAGGACCGTTTAAATGATGTTGTCGTTAGGTTTATTTTCCTACGAATAAACTTGGTCGATCGACCTATTAACCTGCAACAAACGAACAAGAACAGAAAAAGTAGATGAATGAAGTAAAAAACAAAAGGAGTGATTTAGATCGTTAGCCTTAGGTATGATTGGGCTGAGCAACGGTTGTAATGATCGTGAATTTTGGATTCCGGTGGCCGTGATTCTTTTACTCATAATTTCAGTACGCTCTAGTAAGCTTTTTCCAATATCCCTTTGTTGAGAAAATGCTCTGCTATTTATAGGTAAAACCAGGTTACCGTTTGAAACAAGTAGGTAGAATCATGGGCTGATTGTGGGCGAGATTCTTGGAGAGATTTTCTCCCCCAGAATCTCGTTACTTGGCACTCCTGGCTGACTTGGTCTTCAGACGACCAAGTCATGCTGTTGCCTTTCTCGTTGGGCTACTCAAGCTTGGGCCAAAACGAAATAAGTCTGGGCTTTGCACCTTTGGGCCTATGGGCCATTTTTGGCTACCACATATAGTAGCATGAACGAGTAATTATAAAAGAGTCATTATCAATTTTTATTTGTTTTTAGTTTTTATAAATCTAATCATATTAGCATAACCCTAGTTTTTAATGTCATATTTTATAGAAGTGCCTTTTACAAATCAAAATTCTTTTATATATATATATATATATATTAAACTATTACAATCATTTATAAATTTTAAAGAATGAATGGGATTCGAACAGTCGAACCCACATCCCATAATATAAGGGCAAGGGGCATATCAATGAGCCGAGTCATCTCTTGAAATTTTTTTCTTAATTATAAAGTTAAATTCAATTGAATTATATACTTAAAATTGAATATTTTAAAATGATATTGACATGTGAGTTGTTAACGTCTTGTAAAAAAATTAGGAAGCCTAAATTTAAATTCATTTTCTTTCGAAAAATATAAGTAATTAAATGTAAGGATAGTTCATTAAAATATAGATGTATTTTAAGTAATTAAATGTAAGGATATAATATTTCTTTCCTTTTTCTTCTTTTTATAATAACAATTATTTTTCCACATTCTTCAAACTTGGTTCAATCTATTTATCAACATGAGTCAGGAATATACACAACTCATGACCCATGAGTCAAGAATATGAAGAACCCATTCGGTTGAACATTAATCTTCTGAATAATTTGCTTACTTTTATAAATTTCAGTTCATTTTAGATTAAATACAAAAAATTAAAATATACAAAAAATATATATATATATATATAAATTTCAGTTCATGATTAATAAAAGAATTTATATTTTGTTTTTTTTATATTTTAATTTTTTTTAATTTAATCTAAAATGCACTGATTTTTTAAAAAAATATATATAACAAAAGAAAAAGTGTTGTTTTCAATTTTTGGTTCTCCTCGTTTGTGGACTCCACCGGTCATCAAAGTGATTGTACTAGCAGCCAAAACACATAAATTTATTTATTTTCCTAAAAACAGAATTTGACAATCAATTATTGAGCAGTCTTAGATTTTATTTATTTATTTATTATTTTTTTTTTTTAGAGAGACCATTTTTTCATACACATCATAAAAACAATTTTAAGCTTTTGAAAAATTTCACAAACTTTGTAGTTTCATTTTCTCCTTTCAATTTTACAAATATTGGATGCTTTGATAAATCGATTGTTGAATTGCATTGAAATTTCAAAATACATTAAAATTTTTAGTGTGTGCAAGGGCATGCAACTTGAACCAATCTCATTAAAAGTGATGGGCAATGTACGAATCAGTGGCGTAGTCAGGATTTTTGGTTTGGAGGGGCTAAATTAAAAATAATTAAATCAACGATTTCGATTCCCAATTAGTGTAGATTTATACTCTTTTAATTCTAGTTAATATGGTCCCATGATAATATATACTCTACGAACATCATCATAACAGTTAATAGGATATACCGTTATTGGAAGACGTAATCCCAGATCAGTTTCAAAAGCACTAATATCAACTTCTTTAACCTCATTTGATGGAGACAATATCTTACTTAACAATTGAATCTCATTTTATTTCGGGAAGAAATCCAAATGTTTTTCTTTTGCTTTAATTTTTGATGACTAAAAAAACAATTGGTAACAAATAGAAAGGAGAAAAAAAAAATGAATTTTTTACCTTAGGTTGTTGGAGTTTGAGAGGTTGAAATCGATTTCTTGGTGATTGAGTGTTGGAGATGTATGACATTGAATTCGGTTTTAAGTGGTTAAATAGATATGTTATAAAGGTAAAAGGAAATTAGTGAATCATTACGATTTGTCTTTTTATTGTAAAAGGAAATTAGTAGGTAAAAGGAAAACTATTTGTTTAGTTGGGCCTATTGGACTGTAAACCAAGTTAATTATTTGGACTTAACAATTTAAAATTTGAGTTTTTAGCTTTTGGGTTTAATAAAAATGAAATACAACTTAACGTATTTTGTTTTTTTTGAAGGGGAAGTTAACATAATTCATATAATTATTATATATAATTTTATTTTATTTTTCTAATTTGGACCGAGCTACAGCCTGGTTTTGTCTACACTTGCCTCCACCCTTGGTACATATGTATGTAGTGATGTAGGAACTAAAGTCCCACATCGACTGGTTTAATGCATGGCTTATATGTAGGTGGCCTCCACCTCCTATCAACTTGAGCTTTTGGGATGACATGTCTCTTGCATTATTTGGTATCAGAGCGGGTTTTCTTCCTGCATAGTTGGGCTAAAGTCACGGTTCCCAACTCCAACTTGACTAAAAAATTCAAACTCTGTTCTACCCAATAAAGAAAAGAGGGAACACACTGAAACTGGAGATGAACATAATGTAAATTGAAACGTTGGTTATGCTTATTCGGTGGTGTTCTTCCATAATTAATTAGTTGATTTATTTATTGTTAGGATAATAAATCACAAAGATTATGTTGATACTTCTATAAATACTTGTATCTGTATTAATCATGCGTTTAGCCTGAAAAATATAAAAGAAGAAACTAAATATAAATCATGCTTTTCCCCTCGAGCATACTTGTGCTTTTAACATATCTCTGTTTAATTATAAAAATTGTCATTCGATGATTGCATGTGTACTATAAAAGGTAATTTTATATTCTTTTCATTAATAATTGTTCGGTGTAGTTCTCTTATATCGATTGCCATTTAAAACTTCATACAAGGAAATGTCACCATAGAAATATATTACACATTACATTGGTTTTAGGCTAAAATTCAGTTAGAATTCTATAAAAACCTTTTAAATTTGCAGGTATCAAACCTCTCTCACATTTACATTTTTTATGAGTAATGTGACTTAAACCTTTCTAATCAAAGGAGGTGTAAAACCAACTCAATTAAAAGTTTCATGTGCTACACATGACAAATTTTTGTTTTATCATAAATTTCAAATAGTAACAATAAAACAATACGGTAAATTACAGAGACCTAAAAAGAAGCATTTTATGGCAGCATTTGCATGATTCTGAAAAAGCTCCAACCATCAAACACTGAAAAATGCATTTTTGTTTAATAAGAAGTGGATTCCGAATCGGGTAAAAGCCCAATAAATGTGAGGCCCATCTCTTACTAACAGAACCCAAATGGGCTTGGGTCAGACGCTGCACAATTGGTCATACCCAGCAAACAGGCCCAAACACTTAACACAAAAGTCCAATAAGTAGCCAGGGCCCCCACCTATACCTACCTATAAAAAGCCATGGATGGACCTATGTGGGGGCTAGGGTGGGCTTGAGCCCACCCTGACCACCTTAAAAAGATTAAGTTAGTAATGAAAAAATATAAATTAATTAAATAATTAATTTTAATTTCTAGTCAGATTAAAAAATATAATCTTTCTTTCCTTTTTCTTCTTTTTATAATAACAATTATTTTTCCACATTCTTCAAACTTTGTTCAATTTATTTATCAACATTAACATTTAGATATGTTTAAATGAATATTATGACTTTAAATATTTTATTTTGTTACTTTAAAAAAAAATATATTTTATTTTGTTTTGAAATTTTAATTAGGGTTATTGTTAAATATAGATAATGAGATTTTAAGAATAATCCAATTATTATTTAATCCAATTTTAAATTTACAAAGTAACGATATTGTTAAATGAATTTCATTAAATTTCTCAGAACATTGTATTAGTATATTTAGAATGAATCAAACTAATATAAGAATATTGTATAATTTAATTACTGTTCCCATTTGCATTTCATGTTTCTCTTATAATTTTATTTTATTTTTTAAAAATAAAATAACATTTTGTAAAATATTTATTTAGAATATACATTTTACGGGATGTCTCATTGTGTTCTCCTAACTAGATGGTATCGATGTTTAGTAAAAAAAAAATTATATCCTACCCTAGTCTTCAATCCTGGTTACGTCTTTGATCATACATGATCAAGAACAATGAGGCAAGCTATGAAACACTAATACATTATTGTACTAAATTAATTTGTATGTCCAGTGTGTTTATTCAGTAATATTAATCATGTTTTTTTTTTTTTTTTTTTTATATATTTATTTTTATCGAAATCTTATTTAATATATTTTAACCATCATGCTTTTTTTTTTTTTTCATTAATTGATTATATTAGATCTAGTATTATTTTAATCGAACATATTGGTTCTTATGAGAATTCTTGTAGAGGGTGTGTAAGAAATCTTATTGTGACCGAACGATTCAACAGATACTTTGTGATTCATTATATTAATCTGTGTACATGTATCTGATTTATTTTTAGATTATTAAATCACTGTTTTTTATCTTTTTTTATTAAGATTTTTTTATGTTAATTTGAAAGCCCTTTTTAGATTTACGATGATATTTCTCTTGGGGTTAATTAGTTTGATTTGATATCATATTTGATGTAAGGTCTCTTTGAATTCAATTGAAGTTGCAATTTTTTTTTTATTAGATGTGCATTTTTTTTTTTTTTTTTGTTGGTATTTTCCATTTTTGATTGAACTTGCTTAAAATCGTATACTTAATATGTTGTGGACCAGTAGTTATGTTTCTTGTTTTGATTTTATTGCATATATAACTTGCCTCACTGGTCTTGATCGTATATTTCCTGTACTGGGATTTTTTTATTATTTTATTTTTTTCTGGTTAATCAGTTTTTCACAATTAATTACACATGAAATAAATCTATAATTAAAGATTTTGTATAGTAGCATGAACGAGTAATTATAAAAGAGTCATTATCAATTTTTATATGTTTTTAGTTTTTATAAATCTAATCATATTAGCATAACCCTAGTTTTTAATGTCATATTTTATAGAAGTGCCTTTTACAAATCAAAATTTTTTTTAAAATTTTTTTTTTAAACTATTACAATCATTTATAAATTTTAAAGAATGAATGGGATTCGAACAGTCGAACCCACATCCCATAATATAAGGGCAAGGGGCATATCAATGAGCCGAGTCATCTCTTGAAATTCTTTTCTTAATTAATTATAAAGTTAAATTCAATTGAATTATATACTTAAAATTGAATATTTTAAAATGATAGTGACATGTGAGTTGTTAACGTCTCCTAAAAAAATTAGGAAGCCTAAATTTAAATTTATTTTCTTTCGAAAAACTTAAAATTTTAACACTTCAGGATAATAATCTAGAAGTTAACGTTGACAAAATGGAACGAAACGTGGCACTATCCTATTCGTCTATTCTTTTATTCTTTTATTCCACAATATTGTCAATCTCTACTATAAAAGCAATGTATTTTAAGTAATTAAATGTAAAGATAGTTCATTAAAACATAGATGTATGAAAATATTTTGTGGATGGCAATAGAGCCGCACATTTTGTAAAGTAAACCTAATTAAAATATAATTTGTTATAAATGAAGTTTTTATTTTTTATTTTATTTTATTTTTTTTAAGTCTTCACTATAAGAATCAAAACATGGCACTATCCTATTCGTCCGTTATTTTATACTTTTCCTTCGGTGTTGGCATTCTCTGCTATAAATACACAAGATCCCCCAATTCAACCCTAAAATTGCATACTTTGAATTCTAGTCTGCAAATACAAATTTTCTCTTTTCTTGTTCGTTCAAGCTCTTCAAGGTATTTTGTCGCCTCAGATATAAAAGATTGTCTCTTTACTTTGGATTGATTATATACGGTTTATATGTTTTACTCTTTTTTTTTTGCTTTTGATCAAGAACGTTATTTCTGCGTTTGATATAATAATTAGAAATCCTTTTTATTTTTGGGTCTTATGATATAATCGATATTGAATTTTTTTGATTAATTGATTATATTAGATACTAGTATTAGTTAAATCGAATATATAGTTTCTTATGATAACATTTTGAGTAAGGTCTCTGAATATGATGGAAGTTTTTTGTTATTGGTTATTTTTTATGTATTATATATTATTAGTCTTTGTATTTTTGATATCTGATTGTAAGCTTAGAAATCCGACATTATATGCCTTAATTTTGATTTATTGGTTGGTGCTGTTTATTATGTTTTACTCAAATATGTTGCTTCATTGATGTTGCTGCTGATTATTAAGATTAGATTAATAGAAAATCATTATGAATGTTGATTTCCATATGCTATTGCCTTGACTGATTTTTGTGTGTCTGAAAGTAAAGTTTTTCTTCCATGTAGTTATTTATAATATGTTTTTGATTTAACAATTCAACAGATGCAAATCTTTGTTAAAACTCTCACCGGTAAGACCATAACCCTTGAGGTAGAAAGCACCGATACCATGGACAATGTCAAAGCTAAGATCCAAGATAAGGAAGGGATCCCACCAGACCAGCAGAGGCTTATCTTTGCTGGCAAACAACTCGAGGATGGTCACACCCTTGCCGACTATAACATTCAAAAAGAATCCACTCTTCACTTGGTGCTTCGTCTCAGGGGTGGCATGCAGATCTTTGTGAAAACTCTTACCGGCAAGACCATAACCCTCGAAGTAGAAAGCTCTGACACCATCGACAATGTAAAAGCCAAAATCCAAGACAAGGAGGGGATCCCACCTGATCAGCAGAGGCTTATCTTTGCTGGTAAACAACTTGAGGATGGCCGCACCCTAGCTGACTACAACATTCAGAAAGAGTCTACCCTACACTTGGTCCTCCGTCTTAGAGGTGGGATGAAGATTTTTGTGAAATCCCTCACCGATAAGACTATCACGTTGGAAGTGTAAACGTTGCTTAAGACATTTGATAGTAACAACAAAGTGTTTGTTAAAATGACTGAGAGAGAAAACAATGTTTGGTAGATAAGAAAATGATTGAGAAAATCTCCATTGCAGAGAGAGAGTTTTCTAATATTGATTCTCTGAAATTTCAGTTACAAAGCTCTCAATATATATACAGAAAGGTGTTGAGATCACACACTTTCTGTGAGAGCATTACAACAGTAAAGTTTGTTACTAACAGACAATTAACAGAGTACTAATAGCTAACTAACTTTCATCTAACTTCTATCACAGTTAGGCATTAGGAAACTAACGCCTTCCAGTTCTATCGTCAGTATTCTGATGCTCTGTTTTGTGCCACTCCTTAGGCTGTAGACTACCATTACAAACATTCTGTTCTTTGACACTGGGCACACCTGTAGATGTCACATGGACATCAATATGAGACTTCCTTACATTCCCCCGCAAACTAAACTGGGGAGAGATCACCAGCTTAAGTTTGGAGCAAAGAAATCGGAAACGATCCTTGGTGAAACTTTTGGTGAATATGTCTGCCACCTGATGTTCAGTTGGAACATATCTTGTCTCAATTTCACCTGA
Organism: Acer campestre; assembly: GCA_954870605.1. Taxonomy (NCBI): domain Eukaryota; kingdom Viridiplantae; phylum Streptophyta; class Magnoliopsida; order Sapindales; family Sapindaceae; genus Acer; species Acer campestre. The sequence continues at coordinate 45,615,189 of OX940801.1, read as the reverse complement.
CATGACTTTCTCACGAATGAAGTGAGAATCTATGTCGATGTGCTTCGTTCGTTGATGAAAAACCAGATTTTGGGAGAGAGAATTGGCACCAATGTTGTCACACCAAACAATTGAACTTCGAACAAAAGGAATCCGTAATTCTATCAACAAGGAACGAAGCCAGAGAACATCAGTGGTTACCTGAGCCATTGAGCGATATTTAGCCTCCGTGCTAGAGCGAGCAACAACACGCTGCTTCTTCGAACTCCAGGAGACAAGATTACCACCAAGCAACATACAATTTCCACTCGTGGAACACCTATCATCAATGCAGCTAGCCCAATCAGCGTTTGCGAAGGCCTCAAGGGAAAGAGTGGCTGCTGGTGCAAAATGAATGCCAAGATGAGGAGTACCCCGTAAGTAATGAAGAACATGTTTGCAAGCCTGCCAATGAACCATCGTCGGGGCAGCCAAGAACTGACTGAGTTTGTTTACAATGAAGGAAATATCCGGACGAGTGTTTGTGAGGTATTGGAGAGCACCAATGGTGCTTCTATAAAGTGTAGGATCCGAGAAAGCAACACCATCAGACTTTGAGAGTTTAGTTCCGACTGCAATTGGAGTATCACTTGGTTTAGAATCAGCCATACTGGTTTTGAGCAGTAAGTCTGAGATATATTTGGCTTGAGTAAGGTAAATTCTAGTGGAATCACGGAATGCCTCAAAACCAAGAAAATAGCCAACTTGACCAAGAGTTTTCAAGGCAAAGGTCTTATGAAGAGTAGAAATGAGATCCTTGATCAGTCTTGAATCACTCCCTGTGATAAGGATGTCATCGACATACACAAGGAGAAAAATAGATGCAGTACCTGAGAACTTAGTAAATAAAGATGTATCAGAAGTGGAATTCAGAAAACCCCATGACAGCAAGGCTGTCTTTAACTTGTGAAACCAGCTCCTTGGAGCATGCTTGAGTCCATATAAGGACTTGTGCAGCTGACACACGTGCGTAGGCCTGAAAGCATCAATAAACCCCTCTGGCTGTGACATATAAACCAGCTCGGAGAGATCACCGTTGAGGAACGCATTGTTAATATCGACTTGTTCAATTGGCCAATCATAAGAGACAGCAATGGTGAAAATAACCCTTATGGTAGAGGCCTTGACTACCGGACTAAAGGTGTCAAGAAAATCCAAGCCGGGTGTTTGATGAAACCCCTTGGCCACAAGTCGAGCCTTGTGTTTTAACAAGCTCCTATCTTGGTTAAACTTGGTGCGAAGAACCCATTTGCAGCCTACCAAGTTCATATCAGAAGAAAAGGGAACAAGTGACCATGTTTTATTGGATTGCAAAGCCCGAAATTCATCATGCATTGCAGCAAGCCATTTCGGATCCTTGAGGGCCACCTTAGCTGAAGTTGGGTCAGACTCAGATAGGTAGCAATAGAGTGATAGACCATCAGTCAGAGTAGAGGCATAGACCTTTGGTTTGAAAATGCCACTCCTAGACCTTGTTTGCATTGGATGCATGGAACGAATAGGGCCAGAAGAAACTGAAATGGTAGCATTACCAGAATCAACAGGTGCAGCTACGGTGGACACCAGTGGTTCAGTTGCTGGCACATGTGAAGCATCAGGTACACCAGAATGAGAAGCATCAAGTGGCCTTACATTAGAAGCTGGACTAGGCATATGTGAAACCCCTCTTGATACAATAGATATGGGTGCTAAATTACTGGGACTTGGCCGAGAAGGAGGAGCATAGGACACCAATCTTTGCACAGCAGAAAAAGGAATGCTACTGGGGGAAAAAGAGTGCCGTGACATAGGTTAAGTGGGAAAAAGAACCTCAAATGGAAATTCTAATTCATTAAACTCAACATGTCTTGATAAATAGACTTTTCCCGATGGGTGAAGACATTTATAGCCTTTGTGTGATTGGCAATAACCAATAAAAAGACACTTGGATGTATGGAAATTGAACTTCGATTTTGAGTAATCTCTAAGATAGGGGAAGCATGAACATCCAAAGGTTTTGAAGAAATTATAGTTTGGTTTTCTATGATAAAGCTTCTCAACAGGAGACAAAAAACGAAAGATGGATAATGGCATGTTATTTATGAGAAATACTGCAGTATTAAAGGCCTCATACCAGTAATGTAGCGGCATTTTCGCGTGAGCAAGCAATGTAAGACCAGTTTCCACAACATGCCTGTTGATGTAGCGGAAGCTCTGTCGAGAAAAACCTGCAAGAAACAAATTAGCAACAACCTACTAATGTCCCGTTGATTCGCGAACGAATACCGGAAAATTAGGCTTCAATGTTCGTTAATTCACTATGAATGCCGAAAATTGGAATAATAGAGAAAACTCTAAATTTTATAAATCAAAAACTCCATAGCCTTTCGGCTTACATTCTTATTTAAAGCAACAAAAACCTAAACCTAGCCGTATTCCTTGAAAAACAAGAAAACGAGCCTAAAAAGGAAAAATTACCAAAAAAGGAAAAAAAATGAGATTAAAGCAAAAACTAATTCTATTAAGAATCCTAAGCACCCTGGAATTGACGGAAGTCGATTTGGAATTCGGAAACTCAATTTATTGAAAAAACAAAACTTTCTTAAAACGGCAAAAATGGACTTTTCGGGGTCTAAACGATGGAATTCGGCTCTAGTGACTTTGAAAGGTCTCACCGATCCGTATCAACTGTCAAAATTTCAAATCATTATGACTCCGTCGCCCGGACTAGTAGGATTGAAATGGCCATTTTCCTTGGTTTTTCTCTTATCCCACCCCTCCATGTACTCTAACGCCAAGTGATCTACTGCTGCTGCATCATTCTCCCCAGGTTGGAGAAAATTCATCCTCGAATTTCCTACAGTGTCATCATCAGATGAGTCGCCATGAAAAGGAAACAAATGCTTGACAATAAACACATCATGAGTACGAATATGGCTGGGAAGCTTCAGGCGATAGGCATTCGGATTAATCTTTTCTATAATTTCAAGTGGTCCAATCTTCTTGGCAGCAAGTTTATTGTAATCCCCTACAGCAAACCTGTCCTTGGTAAGGGCTGCCCACACAAAATCGCCCACATCAAACTCCAAGTGACGACATTTCTTATCAGCGTCCAGCTTGTATTTTTCAGCCGCCTGAGACAGATTTTGCTGCACCCGCTGATGGACCTTACGCAACCCTTGGACGAAATCTTCAACCTTACCATGAATCCGGGTCCTGTTCGGCAGCGGCATTAAATCAAGTGGGCTGCGAGGAACCAACGAGTAAACCACCTGAAAAGGACTGAATCCCGAACTCCTATTGACAGCATGGTTGTAGGCAAATTCGGCTTGGCTAAGTTTTATATCCCATGATCGGACATTATCCCCTACCAGACATCTCAGCAAATCTCCCAGAGCTCGATTCACCACTTCCGTCTGTCCATCAGTTTGTGGGTGGTATGCACTACTAAAGTCCAACTTGGTATTGACCATCTTCCAAAGGCTTCGCCAAAAGTGACTGAGGAATCGAGTGTCTCGGTCAGAAACGATCGACGTAGGTAATCCATGTAGACGGTACACCTCCCGAAAGAATAATTGGGCCACCTTCACAGCATCAGTAGTTTTTTTGCACGGGATGAAGTGAACCATTTTAGAAAACCGATCAACAACGACATATATGGAATCAGAACCTCTCTGAGTTCGTGGTAACCCCAAGACAAAATCCATACTCAAATCCGCCCATGGTTGAGTAGGAATGGGTAGTGGCATGTACATACCTGCGTTAGTCGCTTTGCCTTTGGACAATTGACAGATCCTACATCGTCCGACATATTTCTCCACTTCTTTCCGGATTGTTGGCCAAAAGTAGGAAGTCTTGACTAGCTGTAGGGTTCGGTCCCTCCCCACATGGCCCTCACCATGTAATTCCTTAATAATTTGCAAACATAGACTACAATCAGGAACACAAAGCTGATTTCCCCGAAATAGAAACCCATCGACCAATAAAAATTTCGACTTTTCCCCCGCTTGCACAGCTGCCATCACCTCAGAAAAATACTTGTCAGAATTAAACAATTCACGAAATGAAGCAAAACCCGGTACCTGAATAGCCATTGTGGACAATAAGCTGAGTCTTCGACTCAGAGCATCAGCCACCCGGTTTGTAACTCCCGCCTTGTGCTTGAGAATGAAGGTGAACTGCTGTAGGTAGGCGGACCATGTTGCATGCCGGGCTGAGATCTTATCTTGGCTATGAAGATGCCGTAATGAATCATGATCAGTGTACAAAATAAATTCACGATGGAATAAGTAATGTCTCCAGTGTTTCACAGCTTGGACCACAGCATAGAATTCCATGTCGTACATACTGTAACGAACCCGAGACCCCGTCAGTTTTTCACTAAAATATGCCATCGGTTTCCCAGCTTGACTCAAAACAGCTCCGATGCCTACTTTGGATGCGTCACTGTGTAGCTCAAAAGGTTGAGAAAAATCAGGTAGGACTAGGATAGGGGCTATTGTTAGTTGTTCTTTTATTTTCTGAAACCCCTCTTCTACTTCGGGTGTCCATTGAAACTTGACTCCCTTCATGCATTCTGTGACAGGAGCCATAATGCTACTGAAGTGTGGAATGAACCGGCGATAGAATGACGCCAACCCATGAAAACTGCGAACCTCTGTCACTGTTTTTGGCCGAGGCCACTGCCTTACTGCCTCAATCTTGGACTCATCTACCTGTAGTCCCTCTCCAGAAATAATATAACCCAAAAACAACACCTTTGGCGTCATGAAAACACATTTTTTTGCTGCAGCAACAAATTTCTCCCTTCGTAGAACACATAAAACTTCCCGAATGTGCTGAATGTGCAGCTCGGGGTTTGCACTGTAAATCAAGATGTCATCAAAATATACAACGATAAACTTACCAATGAAGGGCCGGATTGCTTGGTTCATTACTCTCATGAAAGTGCTCGGCGCGTTTGACAACTCAAAGGGCATGACGAGCCACTCATATAAGCCCTCTCGTGTTTTAAACGCTGTCTTCCATTCATCCCCAGGCCGAATATGGATTTGATGATATCCACTCTTCAGGTCAAGTTTGGTGAACACCACTGCTCCACTAAGCTGGTCTAATAAATCATCTAGCCTCGGAATTGGAAAACGATACCTCACAGTGATCTTGTTAATTGCATGGCTATCAACACACATCCTCCTCGTCCCATCCTTTTTTGGTATTAAAAGGGCAGGTACAGCACACGGGCTAAGACTCTCACGAATATGCCCCTTAGAATGCAACTCTTCAACCTGTCTCCTTAACTCTTCATGCTCAGTCGGACTCATGCGATAATGTGGCCTGTTTGGCAACATTGCTCCGGGCTCCAAGTCAATATGATGTTGTATATCCCATAGGGGTGGCAGTCCTTCGGGTAACTCCTCCGGAAACACATCCATAAATTCTGAAAACAGATGAGCTGCAGTTGAAGGCACCTCCACTTCCGCACTTTTTTCTTTTCCAATCAACACATACACTGTTTCTGATTCCGCCATTACCAACTCGAATTTTGCATAGGTCAGTAGATTAGCATTCTCTCCAGGTGACTTCGAATGTTCAGTTGGCTTGCTTGGTAGTAGTACAATCTTAGTGCCCTCAAAAACAAAAGAGTGAGTATTTTTGACTCCATCATGATGCACCTTTCTATCATGTTGCCATGGTCTCCCTAACAATAGATGACACGCATCCATATTCACTACATCACACCATATCTCATCTTTGTAGTTAGAACCCACTGAGAACGGAATTAGTGCCCGCTGGGACACCGTTACCTCTCCGCCTTTCTGCAGCCATGCTAACCGGTACGGGCTTGGATGTTTCTCTGTCTTTACCCCTAATTTTCGCACTGCTTCAGCTGACACGATGTTCTCACAACTTCCTCTATCTATGACGAATCTACACACCTTTCCCAAAATGGTACATGTAGATTGAAATATATTATTTCGAAGCCAATTTTCCTCATCAGTTTTTGGTGCCAAACATGTACGATGCACCATTAACAAGGTTCCAGTGTCACTGTCTACCAAATCTTCGTTCACCACATCCTCCTCTTCTATTTGCGGATCCATGTCTACTTCCGCATCCTCTTTATTGAATTCTGCCAGATCAATAAATAAAACCCTTTTAGCTGGTCTCTTACATTCATACAATCGATGTCCCGTCTCACCACAACCAAAACAGCGAAAACCACCCGTTGACCTGGGAGGCTGACTTGTATTTGGGGGGTTTTGTTGCGCGGGATTTGAACTGCTACTCACTCCCCAACGGTTCCTTGTGTTATTACCACCATTGCTATTCCCACTTGTTGTTCTGCTCCAACTGTTAAATCCTCCTCCAAAATTCGAAAACGGACCAGTATTAGGTTTTCGAGTCAAACTCTTCTCCAACTGCAATGCTCTCTGATGTGCCTCAGTCACTGTCACCGGATCAAAGAGGTTAACCATGTCGAGAATTTGTGTTCGCAACCCCCCACAGTAGCGCGACACTAGCTGGTCTTGTGTCTCTTGAATGTCGTTTCGCACCAGTAATTGATAGAATTCCATGGTGTATTCATCCACGGACCTCATACCCTGTCGTAAGTTCTGCAATCTCTGGTACATCAGCCTCTAAAAGTTGTGGGGTAAAAACTCAGCATGTAACTTTCCCTTCATCTTCTCCCAGTCTGAAATCTTAGGTTTTCCGGATCGATTCCGAGTGAGTTTGAGTTGTTGCCACCATGCGGCTGCTCTTCCTCGAAGTCTGGTGGACACCAACGCCACTTTCTCCTTCTCTGGGACTTTCTTGAATTCGAGAATTTCCTCAACGATTCCGACCCATTCGAGGAACTCTTCTGGCTGTAGACTGCCATGAAATTCTGGTACCTCTGTCTGCATCCCTGATTCCCAACGCCTACTGTCATCAGCCTCTGGTTCCCTTCGTCGTCGGCATTGCAGGATCCCTTCCTCTCCATCGCTCTCTTCCTTTGCATCACTGTCACCACCCGTTTCAGGATTTAGGTTCTGAAAAGGGTTTTGGTTTTGGTTTTGGTTTTGGTTGGCCCTCATCGTCGCAAGCTGCGCTGTCAATTGCTCAACATGTTGTTCTAACTGTAAAACGCGGTCACGTTTGATGGCTTCTTCTACGGTAATATGTGGCCGTCTTCTAGGCGGCATGATGATGTCATCCCAAACGAACCTGGCTCTGATACCAAACTGATGTAGCGAAAGTTCTGTCGAGAAAAACCTGCAAGAAACAAATTAGCAACAACTTACTAACGTCCCGTTGATTCGCGAACGAATACCGGAAAATTAGGCTTCAATGTTCGTTGATTCACTATGAATGTCGAAAATTGGAATAATAGAGAAAACTCTAAATTTTATAAATCAAAAACTCCATAGCCTTTCGGCTTACATTCTTATTTAAAGCAACAAAAACCTAAACCTAGCCGTATTCCTTGAAAAACAAGAAAACGAGCCTAAAAAGGAAAAATTACCAAAAAAGGAAAAAAAAATGAGATTAAAGTAAAAACTAATTCTATTAAGAATCCTAAGCACCCCGGAATTGACGGAAGTCGATTTGGAATTCGGAAACTCAATTTATTGAAAAAACAAAACTTTCCTAAAATGGCAAAAACGGCCTTTTCGGGGCCTAAACGATGGAATTCGGCTAAAATTGTGTATGCCACACAAGCAAAGCTAGTGAATTTGAGAGGTCTTGCCGATCCGCATCAACTGTCAAAATTTCAAATCATTCTGACTCCGTCGCCCGGACTAGTAGGATTGAAATGACCCTTTTCCTTGGTTTTTCTCTTATCCCACCCCTCCATGTACTCTAACGCCAAGTGATCTACTGCTGCTGCATCACCTGTGCTTCCTTTTCGCCACTCCATTTTGTTGGTGAGTGTGTGGACAGGAAAAACGTGGCTAAATACCCTATTGTGCAAGATATGGAGCAAAAGCAATGTACTCTCCTCCCATATCCGTGTGGAGACCTCTGATTTTCCTTCCAAACTGCAGCTCAACATTCCGCTGAAATCTCTTGAACACCTCAAGTGCCTCTGATTTCAGTTTTAATGGAAACAACCACGTGAATCTTGTATGAGCATCAACAAAAGAAATGTAGTATCTATGGCATGCTGTGGACAATATAGGGGTTGGTCCCCAAATGTCCAAGTAAATGAGTTCAAGAGGTGAATTGGCAGTGATATCAACTCTAGAAAAGGGCAATCTATGAAGCTTACCAAACTTACAAGCATCACAAAAGTGTGGCACACGAAAATTGTTAGAAAAATGAATATTATTTAACATTTTTTGGAGTATCAATGGAGTTGGATGCCCCAACTTGGCATGCCAAACATTGGCATTCACAAGAGCTAGATTAGCACTTTGTGACTTGGATCCTAACAATTTTCCAAGGCTCTTATTTTGTGAAGAAAAACAAGCTGAATTCTGTGCTGAGTATGGCTCAGTTATGTTGTCACACTTGTGGCTCGAGAACTTCTGTTCAGGAACACCAACCAACTGTAAGCAATATAGGCCATCCTTAAGTGCTCCTTGAAGCAAGACCCTCTTCGTTCGGATATCCTTAATCACACATTTATCACCATAGAACTCAGCAAAGGCTTTGTTATCATGTGTAAATCTAGAGATACTAAGCCAATTCTTTGTTATTTGTGGAACATGCAATATTCGATTGAGATGTAAATGTTGGACAGGCTGTGTGTGTGACTGAACTAAAGAGTCACCAATGTGAGATATGTGAAGTTGTTCTCCATTACCAACTACAAGTTTATTAGTACCTCTGTAATTTGAGCACAGTGAGAGGTTGTTGAGATCAGATGTGATATGGTTGGTGGCACCACTATCTACATGCCAAGATGGATCATTCACAGATTCAGGTGTGGCCATATAAGCTGATCTTTGATGATAGCCGATCTGAGGTGTAGCAATGTAGGCTGAATTCTGATGAAAATTGTCCTGAGATTCAAACACTCCAGGATTCATAGTTGTTCCAGTTTGCAGTTGATGAAACTGTCCATTGAAGTTATGTTGCTGCTGTTCATTGAAGTTATGTTGCTACTGATGAAAATGACCCTGGTGGTGTTGTTGTTGTTGTTGAGGAGGCCCTTGGAAAGCTTTATCAAACCTATGATAACATTTAAGAGCACTGTGTCCAGGTTTGTTACAAACCTGACAGTGAATTCTTCCCTTACCACCAAAACGACCACCTCTTCCTCTACCACGTTGATGCTGAGCACCTCTGTTATTGTGAGAGTATCCATCTCTTTGTCCTCTCTTCTCTTGATTGTTATTGTTCACATAGTGAGCTGAAGCTTGACCGATTTCAAGAGGAGTTGAAGAATCAAGATGTTCAAGTCTCTGCTCATGAGTTAACAGTAGAAAATGTGCATCATCAAAACTCACAAATCGTTGTTGAGCAGAAATGACTGACACAATAGAGTCAAAGTCGTGACCAACACCATTGATCAGACACATAACAAGATCTCTATCTCTTACATCCTCACCAGCAGCCATCAAGGCATCACCTGCATTTTTGATTTTTAGAACAAAATCACTTACTGAATCATTGCCTTTCTTCATGGAATTCAATTGATTCCTGAGTTGCAAAATTTTAGCTATAGATTGCTGTGAATAGATCTTTTCTAGCCTGTTCCAGACATTAGAGGATGTTTGACAACCTACAACTTAACCAATGATGGTCTTACTTACAGTCGAATAGATCCATGCCATGAGAATCTTATCTATTCTTTTCCAATTGGAGTACTCTTTGCTCATTCTCTTTTTTACATGTTTTTCACCAGATTCATCAGTTACTTCAATATTCACAAGCTAATTAAAAGGTTGATTACCTCCAATAAGATACTCCTCAAGATCTAGACCTTGAATTATTGGAAGAACTTGCATCTTCCAATAAAGATAGTTGGACTTCGTGAGTTTTATGTGAAGATTAAAGTTCAAGCTCTTGGACAGAGATGAAAACTCCATTGCTGATGCTGCTAGTGAACGAGAACTTTGAGAATGATCTTCAGTTTGTGGCTATGACTGTGATTGCGAGAAGGAAGATGTTCCTTCTGCAGGTTGACTTTGATTCGGGATCGAAGCATTGTTTTGAGAAGCCATGACGTTAGTCAATGAAGCTCTGATACCATGTAAACGTTGCTTAAGACGTTTGATAGTAACAACAAAGTGTTTGTTAAAATGACTGAGAGAGAAAACAGTGTTTGGTAGATAAGAAAATTATTGAGAAAATCTCCATTGCAGAGAGAGAGTTTTCTAATATTGATTCTCTGAATTTCAGTTACAAAGCTCTCAATATATATATACAGAAAGGTGTCGAGATCACACACTTTCTGTGAGAGCATTACAACAGTAAAGTTTGTTACTAACAGACAATTAACAAAGTACTAACAGCTAACTAACTTTCATCTAACTTCTATCACAGTCAGGCATTAGGAAACTAACGCCTTCCAGTTCTACCGTCAGTATTCTGATGCTCTGTTTTGTGCCACTCCTTAGGCTATAGACTACCATTACAAACATTCTGTTCTTTGACACTGGGCACACCTGTAGATGTCACATGGACATCAATATGAGAATTCCTTACAGGAAGTTGAGAGTTCTGATACCATAGACAATGTAAAGGCAAAAATCCAAGACAAGGAGGGGATCCCACCAGACCAACAGAGATTAATCTTTGCTGGAAAGCAGCTTGAAGATGTTCGTACCCTTGCTGACTACAATATTCAGAAGGAATCAACTCTCCACTTGGTACTCTGCCTTCGTGGAGGCATGCAAATCTTTGTAAAGACTCTTACCGAGAAGACTATTACTTTGGAAGTTGAGAGTTCTGATACAATTGATAATGTTAAAGCAAAAATCCAAGACAAGGAAGGAATCCCCCCAGATCAGCAGAGACTTATCTTTGTTGGTAAACAACTAGAAGATGGAAGGACCCTCGCTGACTATTATATTCAGAAGGAGTCTACCCTTCACTTGGTTCTCCGCCTTCGTGGTGGCATGCAAATCTTTGTGAAGACATTGACTGGGAAAACCATTACTTTGGAAGTTGAAAGTTCCGACACCATTGATAATGTCAAGGCAAAGATCCAAGATAAGGAGGGTATCCCACCAGATCAGCAGAGGTTGATTTTTGCAGGGAAGCAGCTTGAAGACGGGAGGACCCTTGCAGACTACAATATCCAGAAGGAGTCCACCCTGCACTTGGTGCTGAGGCTGCGTGGAGGGATGCAGATTTTTGTCAAGACCTTGACCGGAAAAACCATAACCCTGGAAGTCGAAAGTTCGGACACCATTGATAATGTGAAGGCCAAAATTCAGGACAAGGAAGGCATTCCCCCTGATCAGCAGAGGTTGATCTTTGCTGGGAAGCAGCTTGAAGATGGGCGCACCTTGGCAGATTACAATATTCAAAAGGACTCTACTCTGCATCTTGTCCTTCGCCTCCGTGGTGGTTACTGATGGTGTTATGGTTCTTTCTCCATGTCTGGTGGTCTTGTTTAGCATTGTGATGTTTGTGTTTCTGGTTTTATGATCTATGTAAGTTTCTAAACTTTGATATATGCTCTCTTTTGTTAGAGCATGGTACTCTTTTAACAATAAAGTTGCTTATTGTTAGTTTTCATAATATACATATCTTCTCTAGTCCAGTTTCTTGTCATGATTTGATATGATTTTATTGCATATATAAGCTTGCTTCAATTGTTCTTTTTGATCAGTTTATTGCATATATAAGCTTATCTTTGCTGGTAAACAACTTGAAGATGGAAGGACCCTCGCTGACTACAATATCCAGAAGGAATCCACCTTGCACTTGGTGCTGAGGCTGCGTGGAGGGATGCAGATTTTTGTCAAGACATTGACTGGAAAAACCATAACCCTGGAAGTGGAGAGTTCAGACACCATTGATAATGTGAAGGCCAAAATTCAGGACAAGGAAGGCATTCCCCCAGATCAGCAGAGGTTGATCTTTGCTGGGAAGCAGCTTGAAGATGGGCGCACCTTGGCAGATTACAATATTCAGAAGGAATCTACTCTGCATCTTGTCCTTCGCCTCCGTGGTGGTTACTTATGGTGTTATGGTTCTCTGTTCGTGTCCGGTGGTCTAGTTTAGCATTGTGATGCTTGTCATTACAATATATGCTCTCTTTTGTTAGAGCATGGTACTCTTTTAACTGCTGTTTCTATTGAATAAAGTTGCTTAGTGTTCTTAATATACTTATATATATCTTCTCTTGTCATGATTTGATATGATTTTATTGCATATATATCTTCTCCATGGTGGTTGTATGTTTCCTGTTTTGTGATTGTTTCCAGAGCAGTTGATTGCATGTAGGAAGGTCAAGATTTATTAAACTGCATTTGACATTGTAAATAATATATTGTATATAAATCATTTTTGGAGAAAATAGAACTTCATTTAGGATAATACAATACAAAGATTTTGATGAGTTCAAACTGTATGTACAAAGATTTCTCTGTTTGGCATCGGAGAAAATAGTAAGGTAATCGAATTAATGAATCAATTGAATTAATGAATTAGTGCATCATATCAAGGCGTGAAATATTGTATATATGATCGATTATAAGTTTACAGCATAAGGAATCACCTTAGTTTCTTCAACATCACCTTAGTTTCTTCAACATCGACATTAGTTTTTATGATGTTGGGACATAAAAGAATGATGAAGTTTGAATACTAAGATGCACCTGCATAGTGGAAGCAACAACTGCAGTGGCACCAATTGATGATGTTGGGGGCGGGAATCAGATCGATTTCGATTGGTTTTGGAACCTGTGGCAGGCTTGCACAACAAATCCGAGCCCAATTTGTAAAAGAAAGATGAAGTTTGGATTCTTTTGCTCCTCATACAGCAAACCTATGTTAGGCTCTTTCAGTAGCAGAACAATATGTGGAAGTGCACCAATTCGGTCTTCAAGAGTAGATAATATCTTCATTTTTAAAGGTTTCTTTAAGAATGATGAAACACTGAAATTCAAAAACATGAACACCGACTCATGTCAAGCTTGCAGCAGTAGGAAAACGCCTCTGAGTAGCATGAAATTCACATCAAAGACTTCAACTCAGCAACAGAAAACTGAAAAGGAATACAGCCTCCGGCAGTTGATAGCAGTGCACAACTTTAGACTTCACCGGTAGATAAAGAGCAGCAACAAGCATAAACCAATTGAATTTGAAGGAAATTGTGCTATCTCCTCAATGTCGATCGACAAACAACCTCTGTATGAATTTTTACCCCATCAATGACTTTAGTTAAAAAATATTGTACAGATATAAGTTTTGACATGAGAGATCTATGATACAAGTTATAATACTTACTATCAGGAGTGGAGATATGTATTTCGAGTACTATGCTCTAGAATGAATGTCGGAGAACGTCTGGTTGAGTTCGTAGGATATTCTAGATTGGCCTAATCAATTTGATCCATACCGCCGTAGAGATGGTAGAGCTTGGTTCGAGCTTATATCAACTACAATACAACAATAGGGGAGGTAATAGTAATTGATTCCAGCATTTAGAATAATAGTAATAACTACAGAGCATAATCATTCTCATTTCAAGTTTTGAAATGCTATTAGAGATTTACTATGCAAAAAGCTTTTAGCCGGTGCTATTTCTAAAATTACAACCAAATGAGAATTACAGAAATTAATTCATTTACTTACATCTTTTCTCAACGTTGTTGTTTGCATAAATTTAGATAAAGCCTTGCATCGAGTAGATACCTAAAATGAATTAATACAATAGAGGTAAGAACACATAAAGACAATAGAGGCAAATTAGAGTCATAAAGGTCATATATCAATCATAGCAAACAGTTTTTTGTTTCCAATCACAACACATAAGAGGTAAGAAGTATGATAAATTAAAAAAAACATATAATAAACAAGCAATTGTTGTAATCATCTTCTGAAGTAATTGCAGATGAAATTACCTCTTTAAAGCTAAATCTACGTTCATTGCTTATTGACGTTAGCCTCCAACTGCTTATCTTAGAAATAGTGGAAATTTGTAGTAGAAGAACCTGCTAGGAGGATGCTAGACTCAAAATTGCATATTGGTCAATCATGAGAAAGTTTGCAATAAGTACCAGAAACATAACACTTCAATATGAAACATTTTGTACCTCCAAAACACAATCTCCAACTAGTACACTCATGAATAAGATGAGTCGGGCATCTGCAAATCATAAACAAATAAATATGAATAGATAAAAAAAAAATGCAAACTGAAAATGTTTCTGATTATATACACATAAAACCATAAAACTTTGTAGCTGCAATATGCAAAAGCTTAAAATCTTCCAATATGAACATTTAAAGAAAATGCTTAGTATATGTCGTCAGCATTAAATCTATGACCGGCAGATGATGCTGGGGTTGGAATCTGCTTAATTTCAACTTGTTTTTGGGATCTTTGGTGGGATTGCACAAAAATTCATAGTCTAATTTACCAATTGAAAGGAGGGAAGGTGTTTGTTCTCTATGGCTCCAAGTAGATTGTTGCAGCAGCTCTTTCACTAGCAAGCCAAAGTGTGGAACTACAATGGACCTTGCAGCATCTTCTAAGATTTTTTGTGCAAAAATGCAACACCAAAATTTCAACATATAACATCTACCTGAGGTCAGCCAGCCGTAGCATATAACATCTTTCTCTACATGATCAGCCATTCAACACGGATATGCAATATAACTTGTCTGAAGAAGAACACTACAGAAAAGACTCCAACTCAGCCACAGAAAACAGAAGCAAAATCCAGTCTCTAGCAGAAGATAGCAATCTACAGATTTAGAGATTATTGCAACTTCAATTAGCTAGAGTAGCATCAAACTCAAATCAACCAGATTCGAAGAAATCCCAGCTATATACTAAAAGCTGAGACAGACAGAAATACTGTACAACAACAATTAGAAAATGTAGTTTGGATATTTGTACCTCGAGCTTTCTGGCAATAAGATCAAAGTTGACCCAAATCAATCGTAAAACTTGCAATTTTTGATCAATATGAGCTTTTCTTCACATTTCAATGAATCGGGATTGGACTATCAAATAAGCTTGACAAAACATCTCACAAGTGAAAAGGGATATAATTAACAACACTTTCAATTTAAGGCAGAGGAATTATATTCAGAAGATTAGAAATTGCGGGATTAAAATGTGAAGCAATTCATAAAATTTAAAGGAAGAAAGAATCTGAAATTGTTTATTAAGAAAATGTGTGGAACTATTGTGCTATTATAAATTGGCATACCTGAGATAGAAGATACGAATGAATGAGTTAAGGGAAAGCCATAGCAAGAATCTGTTTAATTTTCACTGTTTCGAGATCTACGGTGGGCTCATACAGTTCAATTTACAATTTTAAAGAGGGGATGCCGTTTGATCTCTGGTAGTCCTACTCCTTGCTTGCATGCCAACATATGCAGCTTCAGCAACTCTTTTACTATCATGACAGGTTTTGGAACTACTGCTCAACCTTGCAGCTTCCTCATAATTTTGCAGCAATGCCCCTTTTAAAATGCAGAATTTGGTCTCTAAATATAAATAGATAGTATTAGCATCTCAAAAGGTATATAACACCACAACTCACGTTGTCCAGTCATAGCAGAACATCTCTCAGCAGCATTATCACCAATAAAAACACAGAACTACAAGGACTTGTTTAGAATAAGAAAACTACATCAGGAACTCCAACTCATAATAGAAAACTAGAAATGATTCTACATCATATTCTGTCTTCTCATAAACATCATTTAGAATAATATAGAACAAATATGAAAATTTGAACATTGGTACCTTAGACCATGGCATCAGAACTCATTGTTCAACTTGCAAACTTTGATAGTAAGAAATTGTCAATCTCTTGAAGTTGCCTTATAATATATGGGGAATCATAATAATATATGCCTTAAACCACCTTTAATGGAAACTAGCTAGAAATATTTTTGTATCTTCATACATAGATGTTGAACAAGAATGCTCAGCCCTTCACTGTGGTAACATCTGGTCAAGTGGAGGATTCCTTGGATTGCTGTTGTCCTTTAAATCAGTTCCCAAGAAAGGAAAAAACCGTCTGAACAGGTTGTTTAATAGAGACATATCAATTTATTTTGTGAACACAAAAACAGGAACTTATTTGCACAAAGTTTGAATGTTTAAAATATTCTGAATGTTGTAGGACCTGCATACCAACTGATCGGTAGTTGAATATGGAAAAGAGATCTGCATTCACCTAAAATAAGAGAAAAAAAAACCGTTATAAACCGATTGAAATAAGAGCAAAGAAACTCTAGGAAAGATGCAATTTGCAGTGAAGTCAGAGTGAAGGGCGAAGTAATCCTCATCTCCTCCTCTTGGAAAGACTTTGCATCCAGCCAAATTAGTTCCAAAACACTGAACAGAGTTGAACAAATATGGCAAAAACTTGTGTACAATCAAGAAAGATAAAATTAAAGTCAAATCAGTTCTATACCTTATGGCTTCAAGGAGTTCTAAGAATCTTGCTGTACCATCTTCCACAGGAGTCTGTGTTTTCCTTACCCTATATGTAATCTGCAGATGTCAATATGATTATTCATTATTATGTAGTGAAAGCCAAATTAAGCTATACATTGATTTGAAAAGTTAAAAGCATATAATTGAGTACAATGGAAAAAGGTTAACTCTTCAATGGACTAAAGAGATTCAACTCTTCAAATAAGAAATCCAACTTCTTTTACCTTCAAATAAGAAAGGACATCTCCATGATGCCAGTGCCAGATGAAATGGTGTGTGTTGAACATAACTGTTATTAAACATAGCAACAAATCACATAAATTTCTTTGGAAGATTATATGAACATTTTCAAGGCATTAATGTAATGTTGACAAACATAGATAATCACAACACCGTGCATAAATGTAAAGAAAGTGAAAAACTCACCAATGTAATGACTGAATCCACAAGTTACGTAAGTAGTCCATGTCAAAACACGGGTGAAAATGTCATCCATTGATGAGAAGAATCCAAGATAATCAAAAGGGCCTGTACTTTTCATGACATCATAACCTGCCTGGCCTGATAAGAAAACCTATATTAGACTTAAATATGAGCTTTCAAAAAAGACTAAAGATGCTATGACTTAGTCTCTAATATAAATAGATAGTATTAGCACCATAAAAAAACTGCAAAACCAAAATTCCAGCATATAACACAGCACCTCATGTGGCCCAGCCATAGATGAACATCTCTCGACAGCATCATGATCACCAATTAAAACACCAAACCACAAGGAATTGTCTAGAAGAAGAAAACTAGATCGTGAACTCTAACTCGGAATAGAAAACCGAAGTAGAATATAGACTCTAGTAAATGATTCTACATCATATTTTATCCTCTCATAAACATCATTTAGAATGATACAGAACAAATATGAAAGTTTGAACATTGGTACCTCAAGACCATGGCGTCAGAAGTTTGCCTAAGTCAAGAAACTCATTGTTCAACTTGCGAACTTTGATAGTAAGAAATTGTCAATCTCTTGAAGTTGTCTTCTAATATGGGGAATCAAAATAATATATACGCCTCAAACCACCTTTCATGGAAAGCGGAAATATCTTCATATATAGATATTGAACAAGAATGCTCGGCCCTTCATTCTAGCATACCTTCATTGTGGTAACATCAACTGGTCAAGTGCAGGATTCCTTGGATTGCTGTTGTTCTTTAAATTCAAACATGAGAAAGGACTAAAGAGATTCAGTTCTTCTTTTACCTTCAAATAAGAAAGGACATACCATGAGGCCAGTGCCAGATGAAATGGATATCTTCTGTGCATCTTTTGACATCTTGGGAGTACAAGATCCTCTGCAGTAAAGATCCTTAGATTGTGAAATCTGAGCTTTAAAAACAAACTAAAGACGCTATGACTTACATGTCAACAATATGCAGGAAGCACCAAGTTAATTTCATAATTTTTTTTAAGAAAAAAATAGTTACTGCACATGATAAGCCCTTGTCTAAGGTCACACTAACTACATTAAGATCAACAGTATTGAAAAATTACATTTTCTTTTTCTTGAAACTGACTCAAAACTATCACACAATGACTATACCATAGAATAAAGTGTGATATGTTATTCTCTTCTGATAAATCTATCAAATGAAGATAATTACTTACATGTAGAGGGACTTCAAGGATTTTTCTGTGAATTTCGAAATCTTCCATTAGTTCTTCCAATGCTGAGATTATTCCAAAATATTTTAAACCTGAATCAGAGAACAGTGATGCAAATCCAATCCTTGTCAAAGCATATAACATAGATCTCTAAAGAATACATTTGGAGCACTAGTAGCTACTGGTAGGATTTATATACTTTGCAGAAAAGCTATCAGCTAAAGGAATAGATCCATCAGATGAATTTTCACAGAGGCTACATTCAAACACAGTTTGGAATTCATGACCGTATGTCGAAAGAATGTATGAAAAATTAGCAACATTGAGTTAAAAAAAAAATGTCAAACTTAGCAATATTCCTATTGAAAACAAAAACAATTGCTTGATGATGATTCCCAATTTCTCATAAGCAAATCATATAAGAAACAGAAGAAGCAATCTAAGAGAGTGACTTACACAGAAAATGACAGAGATGGCTCACAAACAAGAGAGACTCCAATTTACAGATCAGCAGTTCATACGTTTATATGCTTAATTTAAGGCAGAGGAGTGATTCCAAAACATTGAACGGAGCATTAAAGCATATGATTAAAACAATAAAATACTGAGAAATTGTTTATCATGAAAGTTTAATACCTGAAATAGAATATGGGATGAATGAGCTAATTCTCAGATGTTTCCTCCGGATCGTAGATGAATTTGCGATCTATCTCAACGCAAGGGATGTCGGCTATTTTGGACCACTCTTTTCTTTTATCTTTCTTGCATGCTTCTTTCAGAAGAGGGCATTCCCGTATATGTAATTCCAAAAGTGAGGGTGGCAGACTCAGAAGGGATGTGAGCTCAGGGCAATTGTCGATCTGCAATTTCTCAAGAGAGGGGAGGCGTTCGAAATCCTTGAAAGACAGGTATTTCAAATTCGGGAAATCTACAATTGACAGATGAGTTAGAGAGCGGGGCAAAGTAACTCTCATGTCCTCCTCAAGTAAAGTCTCTCCATCCCGCTTTCCAAAAATGTAGAGGTATGAGAGAGAGGTGAGATTGTGCAACCCCAATTCCATGAGGGCTTTATATTGTTTGCGGTCACTAATTGAAAGACCGCTAAGTTTGTTTGGCAGACCTTCTTCAGACAATCGTATATTTGGACAATTGTGTATTGATAAAGAGGAGAGATTGTCGGGGAGCCGTCCTTTTGGAAAGGAAGTAAGACCTTTGCAATTGCTCATCAAAATGAAACGAAGACTGCTAAGAGTTTCTAGTCCCTCTGGAAAGGATTTGAGATGATCACAATACTGTATGTCGATATCGTAAAGAGCGTTGTTATTATGAAATTTCTCAACTATTGACTCTAATTTTGGACAGCTGTCAATATCCAGGGTTTCAAGAGTCTCAGGTAATTGGCCTTTTGGTAATAAGGCTGTGAGCTCTGAGCAAGACCGTATTGTAAGATGTTTGAGTGATACATATAACTGACCTGCCGATGACAAAGTTGTGAGCTTGGAACAATTCCAAATAGTGAGACTTGTAAGTGTGGCAGGGAGTTGGTGTATTGATGGCAGGCATGTCAGAGATGGACAGTTACTTATAATCAAGTCTTGAAGATGATGAGATGTACTAGTATCCTCATCAGCACAACGTAATGAAGTACCAGTATCCTCATTATCATCCAACAAACATTGCAATTTCTTGCAATTTTCTATATGAAGCTTCTTTAGAGATTGAGGTAGTTGTCCTCTAAAAATGAAATTTAGAGAATCACATCTCGCAATTCTCATTTTTTCCACTTGTGTATTCCTCTGTTTAATTCCTTCAAGTAAAATTGTGAGGGTATTGCAATTTGTAAAATCGAGCTTTCTGGGGGATATGAGACAATGCAACCCTTGAGGTGGCTTTTCAAGGAAAATCTCATTCTGCCATAATTTTATCAGCTTTTCACAACCCTCAATCTTTAGACTTTCAACTTTCTTAAATTCAAGCCTTGACCAATCATTAAAATCTGAAATATTTGAAAGAGTAATAGATTCTAATGACTCGCAATAAGTTGAATTGTTGCACACAATCTTCTTGCATTTATCAATCTTCAATTCGCACAACATAGGGATGCTTGATAATGAGACCACCAACTGCTCACACCCACGAATCACAAGCTTCTTCAACGAACATAGATTGTTGGGTAATCTTTCGGAGAGTTTAGGGCAGTTTACAATAGAAAGCTCTTGGAGTTTAGGAAAGCTCTCATTTTCTTTGATAGGATTCCAACACTCCCATGCTTCTAAATCCTTAAAATAAAGAGTCTCCAAAGATAGGAATGGTTTTGACCAACCTTTTCCATAAAATTCAAAACCTATGCTTTTTATCCCCTTCATACCTTCTAGAGTGAGATTCTTAAGTGAGCTTAATAGCCCAAGTGAAGGTAAGATTATGCATTTCATACAACCATCCAACTTTAGGACAGTCATGTTAGAGAATGAACTATCTCCAACCCAGGTAGAAAACTTGGTACCCCCGTAACTTTTTATTGTGAGCTTTTCTAGGTTTTGATGAGGTCGAAGCATATCAAGTACTTTTTTATCAAATTCCTCATCCCATGATTCATCAAATCTAGATCCCCATTCTAGTGAAAGCTCTTTTAAATCTTCCTTATCACTTAATATGGCTTTTCCAATGTCTTGGACATGAGTCACATTCTCTAATCTTGAAATGTGAAGTTCTCCACAGAGTAATTTTAAATCCTCCAAATCTTTCAAATTCGATCCAGAACCCTTACCAACAATAAAGTTAGATAAGGTTCGAAGGCATTCCCAATTTTTAACTCCAAATGGCATCTCTTCTATTGAAGATGCACCTAAAATATCAAGATGACGTAAATAGATTAAATTGCCCATATCATAAGGCCACTTCTTGAATTTGCGACAGTTTCTTAGTAACAAAGTTTGCAAGTTGCACATTGAATTTACCGACTCGGGTAAACTTCTGATTTCACTACCAGATAGATTAAGGTACCTTAAAAGTTTCAAGTCTTCGATTGAATTAGGTAATTCAATGATATAATATTTTTGTAAAGATAATACCCTCAACTTTTTAAACCTCGATAATAAATCAGAAACAACTATATTTCTAATGTAACAAGTCTGAACCCATGCATTTACTTGTGGCACTGACAAGTGCGTCCTTAAGTGCACAGCATCATTGAAGACTTGAAATCTTCTTTTGTCATTATATTCATGACATATATAAGAAGCATAACGAGTCTTTTCAGAAATTGTTGATAAATTATTGGACTCCAATTCATCCTCCAACCTAAAACTTATTTTTCTGGAGACCTTTTGAGCTAAATCATTAACAAGGTCATGCATTGTATATTTCAAACTATTGCTACTTGATATTTGAAAGATTGACCTTGATATTAGATCACCAAAATACTCACCTCCCAAATCTTCCAATTGCTCGTTCTTACTTGATTGTTGAATCAAGCCTTCTGCCATCCATAAAAAAACAAGTTCCGTTTCTTCAAATTCGTAATCTTTTGGAAGAATGGCACAATAAGCAAAACATCTCTTCAAATGTGAAGGAAGATGATGGTAACTTATTTGCAAAGCTGCCGGGATCTCACTTTTGTCTTGCAACTCCCATAGTTTGCTACTCAAAATATCTAACCACTTGTCTCTTTTCTCAGAGCGTAAAAGGCCACCAAGGGTCTTGGCTACAAGGGGCAAACCGTTGCACTTTTCAATAACTTTTTGACGAATCAATTCGCTAAGTTCTGCACCCATAACTCCATTATCGAAAGCATGCTTTCCGAACAATGACCAACAATCATCGCTTGACAGTAGCTTTAATCTATGACATTCGGTCGAACATCCCATTGTGAAGGCAACACGCTCATGACGAGTCGTTACAATGATCTTGCTCCCATGAGCTCCAACCATAAAGGGTGACCTCAATGTTGCCCACAAGTTATAGTTTTCACTCCAGACATCATCCAGGACAATCAAGAATTTTCTTCCACTTAGTTTCTCTTTGAGTTGATTTTGCACCGCATCTAAATCCTTTAGATTACAAGGATTGCGGGTGATGGACTCCAAAATGGCTGTGGAGATTCTCGTAACATCAAAATCGTCAGAGATGCAGACCCATGCTTTCGGGTTGAAACCTTTCAATGACCGGTGATTGTACACTTCTTGAGCCAATGTTGTTTTACCGAGTCCTCCCATGCCCACGATGGATATTACACCAAAGTTATTGGCATCACCCTGCTCATCAGTCAACACCATTTTAAGTATTTTAGCTATGTCTTCATCTCTCCCATAAACATCAAGTTCGATTTGAGAACTTGAAGTGGGTGGCCTTTTCAATGAAGCAGTGGTGGATCTCCCTCCAGCAATCTCAACCAACCCAAGTTCAGTTCTTTGTCTGCAAAGATCATCCAACCGGCTAGTAATATCATCTATCTTGGATCGCATACTGAAATCGGACCGCAAAGCACTTGGAGTAAAACCAATGCAACAAGCAGGAATGAGTTTCCGAGCTCTGCTAGTGCTAGCAGCCTGATACTCTTGTATCTTCAACTTTCTTCTCAAAGCCTCAGTCGCGTACTCATCCAAGATGTCCTCCGCATCATAAGCCAAGTCTTGGAGATCCTCCAGCCACATCTTCACAGCTTCATTCGTCAGCTGCTTGTCCTCTGCATTCGCGAGAAGTGCTTTGATCATCTTCAAAGTCCTTTCCCATTTTTTCAGCTTCTCACGAACACCCTCTTGAGTTGCAAAGTTGAGCAGTTCAGGAGACATCAATTTCTCGAACAGAACAGGAAGTACCGCAGAAACAATGAGCTCTGCCATTGGAATGGTTTTTTTTTTTTTTTTTTTTTTTTTGATTAGTTTGTGGAAACAGAGAAATGAAAGGAAAACGAAGAGAGAAAGCAAGAATTCAGACTGGTTTGGTTTTGTGGTAGAAATGAAAGTAAAACAGAGCTAGTGCTTCTTTGATTGATTTTTTGAACAATTATTGGTGTGGACTGTGGAGTGTGGACTCCACTCCATCACTTTATCTTCTCTTTTCCAAAACCGTGTGCTAACAAAACATCTATCAATAAAGCATCTTCATTGATTCCACTCCACGTCTCCACCCAATGTCCCAATTATCAATAAAGCATCTTTATCTTTCCAAAAGAACAAAAATAAAGCAAGTGGATTACATTCCACCCATTTAAAATTATTTTTTATTTACTCTAAAATGAACCCAAAAAATGAAAAACAAAAAAGAAGGTATTGTTTTAATATTTTGGTTCTTCTGTGGACTCCTCCAGTCATTAAGTGATTCTAATAGCAGGCGAAAGCACATTGAATTGTTTGATAAATTGATTTGATAAAGCACATAGAATTCATTTTCTCCTACAAATATCTGATGATTTGATAAATTGTAATTTTTCTATCTGTACTGCGAGTGATATACAACTGAAGCAATATTATTTTAAAATTTTATGTTTTTTTTTTTTTTTTTTAATTTCAATTAACCAATGTAAATTTCTAGTGCCAGTTTATATTTATAACTGTTTTTTTTATTTTATGTGATTTGGACCCATTATTCACTGTGTCTTGAGATCAATGTTTAAAATATCGACAATTTCCCTTCTATTTCCATGGATATTTCTATATTCAAGGGTATCAATATCAATAAGAGAGTGTAAATCTTTCCTTTAAAATTTCCAAAAACTTTTTGGTTATAAAATATCATATCGGCGAACATGTAATGTGTTTATACATAATATCAATAATCGAGAGATACCATCTGGATTAAGCATTTGTGGGTATCAAACCTCTCTCACATTTACATTATTATAAGTAATGAGACTTGAAACTTTCTAATCAAAGAAGGTGTAAAACCAACTCAATCAAAAGTTTCATGTAAAATAGTACCAAATTTTTGTTATCATAAATTACAAATAGTAACAATAAAACAATCCAGTTAATAACCGAATCAACCGAATCGGGTAAACGCCCAATAAGTGAGTTAAGGCCCATATCTTACTAACAGAACCCAAATGAATGATTTGTCATACCCAGCAAACAGGCCCAAAACACCTAACAAAAGCCCAATAAGTAGCCAGGGCCCCCACCTATACCCACCTATAAAAAGCCCATTTATTGATCTTCAATAATTTGTCTTTCTTTTTGTCTGTGTATATCATCTTCTTCTCCACTATTATTATCCAAAAAAAACCGAAACTTTTTTTTTTTAAATAAATATATATTTGATTATTTTCTGAACTGTTTTTTTTTTTTTTTTCAATGATTTATTAAAATATTAACTACGTACTTCTGTATGTTAAGGTGATTTACAAAATAGTTTTCACATAGAAATATTCAAAATAGTTTTTTTTTTTTTTTTTTTTTTGAATATTCAAAATAGTTTCTATATCTAATATTTATTATGATTATTAGATATCTCTAATATTTTTGAATTTTTAGATTTTGAAAGAGTGATGATACTACTCAACTATAAGTTGTTGGGTTTGATTGCATATCAAACTTTAATAAGCATATCAAACTACAATTTTTGTCAAATTAACCAATGAAGAAAATATCCAATAATGCACGAAAATGATGAGATTAATAAATAAATAAAAAACTAAAATTTTGAAAATTTTAGATAATATTATGGAATTATGGAATTAAAATAATATAATTTTTGTCTATTATTGTTGATTTTGTTTGACAAAATTAATATAAGTCACATTTCAATGCAAAAACCATCCACAAGAAGTCAAGAACATAAGAAGAAACCATTAATTACTTGAGAAATTGCAGCCTCGAGCGCTTGAGGAGACAAGGCCTTCCATGCTGATGTCCTTCCAGCAAAATGTGTGAAAAAACAACAATGGATCAATAATGTGAAATTGATGCAACAATTGATTAATAATGGGATATGTGTGAAGGATTGATATGCAGGATATGTGATCAATAGAGCAGATCAAGAATGTTCCTGCTTATTGCAATTTACAACAGCGCTGCAAATTTCAATATTGGGGCTGTATATTAGTATATTACTTTTTATAGAAGAATTTTAATAATAATTGAGTCATTGGGTGTCAATCAAAATTCACAGCTAGAAAGTAGCAACCAGCAGTGCTGCTGTCCTATCCGAAACCAGTGTTGCCAACTTCAATTTTTTTTGCAATTCTTAGAGGGGTGTATTCAATTAGGATTCTTAAGGACATTTAAAGACATTTTTTAAGTGACGGATTTTCATGGATTTTTACGGATTTTTACGGACATTTATAAATCCACATGGATTTTCATTGATTTGTTTAGACATCTATCTCAGACTTTTATGGATTTGTTTAGACATCTATCTCAGATTGTTATGGATTTGTTTAGACATCTATGGACTTTCATGGATTTGTTATCTCTGACTTCTATTATAAATAGAGAAGAGTGACGATATTTGCACCCCTTAAAAGCTGTATGTACACCCCTTTGGTAAGTCCAATCAACTTTATTATTATTTAAAAATTTGTTATTGAATTTATTGTTTTCAAAAAAAAAAAAAAAATCTAACTCTTAAATACATAAATTACATCAAGATGAGTTGAGGTTTAAGCTAATTTTATTTTAAAGCAGTATATTAAAATAATAAAAGAAGATAAAAAATAAAAATAAAAATAAAGATAAGTTAAATGCATAGAACCTGTATAAAAGGCAAAACACAGACAAATAAAAAAAATTAAAAAAAAAAAAAAAATCAACGTTTTTGCTTGTATGTGTTGCCACGTGCCAGTGTGTGTAACTCATAGGAAGAAGGAAAAAAAAAACATAGTTTTTTTTTTTTTTTTTTTTTTGGTGTTGTTGGGCAAAAGATTGCAGTCAAAAAAATCGGCACGGGAAGATCATCGATCATAATTATTTGAGCAGAGAATAAGTGAGAAGAAGCAACACGTTTCTGTTTTGAGAGAGAGAGAGAGAGAGAGAGAGAGCAAAGTCCACCAAAATCTTTGGGGAGAAGGCTGGACATGTTATGACATTTGATATTTATGTTTCCTACTATCAAATCCACCAAAATCCATCAAAATCCATGACTTAAGAAAATCCTTTAAAATCCAGTCCTAATTAAATACACCTTGATTCTTGTAGACATTTTTAAAGTCTCAATTCAATACACCTAGATTTGGAAGGATTCTTTAAAAGTCCATAGAAATCCTAATTGAATACCACTGGATTAATATAGACTCTTTTAAAGTCTTTAAATGTCCTAATTGAATACACCAGGATTTATAATGTCTTTAAATGTCCTAAAGAATCCTAATTGAATACACCCCCCTTAGTTAATGCTCTCAAAAGATTTCTCTGCACCTCCTCACAACACTCTAATTTCTTGTTCTTGTTTATTTTATTTTTTTTATAATTTAAATTACGTTTGTGTGGTGTGTAGTGTGTACACATACCATCTTCTCAAGAGTGATTTAATTGTACGTTAGTTTTACTTTACATGGCGACAATCGGAGTATGTCTTTTCTCGGTGCCCCCCGATTTAGACATCAATCATATTATATATATATATATATATAAAATACTCCATAATATATCACAATTATTTATTTGATGAATTTTTATTTAGTTATTAAATATTTTTGGGAACCTATTTGTATCTATTTATCTGAAAATTCAAAATTTACAATGAGGAAAAAAAAAAGATTTAAAGAAGTTGGAATTCAATTGAGTATATAACTTGGCTACTCAAACTGACATTCTTTTTTCTTGCAGCAACGTCTTATAGAAGTTGTTGAATTATCCCTCCTTGGTTGGCTAGGTGGTAATAAATGTGGGGAGCCCACATGAAGACAAAGTCAAGAGACATGATCCATGAATCATGCAATATCCTTGACAAAGTGAAGACAAAGTCAAGAGACATGATCCATGAATCATGCAATATCCTTGACAAAGTGAACACAAAGTCAAGAGTCATGATCCATGTTTCATGCAACTTGTTCATGTGCACATGAAGAAATTGAGCCAATCCTTGCACTATAAATTGAGGTGCTTGGCTTGAAGAAAAATCACACCAACACTAGCAACAAGTGTTAAGCAAGTGAGTTGAGAGAAACACATTTGTGAGAAATCCTCTCTTGAGAGAAAAGAGAGAAGAAAAGAGTGAGTGTTCTTGGGAAAATTACCCACTGTAATTTTTCACCAAAAGATTGTAATACCTCAAGTTTCTTGTCAAACTTGAGAGACTTTTGTATCTCATTATTTTACATAGTGGAAGTTTTCTCGGAGTTTGTCCCGTGGTTTTCTCCCTCTACTTTGAGGGTTTCCACGTAAAATATCGGTGTTCATCTGTGTTATTTATTTGTGTATTTTATTTTTAATTTGACGCTGAGGGAAAGTTTAATCCTAACAATATCCGCTGTGCACTTGGCCTTGTATTAGGCAGTCTATTTCCCAACAGTGGTATCAGAGCTCTGGGTTGTTATCTATCCTTATAAGTATGCTCTGTGGTTGCCAGAAATGGATCTGTCACATCAGAAAGTAAGGATAGATTTATAACCAGACTGCCGTTCGGGGGTACTATTCACGTGACACTATTCACGGGGGTACTATTCACGAGTACTATTCATCAGATTAAAAATGGAGGAATCATCATCATCATCATTGGGAGCAATGATTAAATTGAATGGAGCGAATTATTCAATTTGGAAGCCCAGAATGGAGGACATCCTTTATTGCAAGGATTTGTACATTCCCATTTGTGATGATAGGAAACAACCAGCAGACATCACAGACAATAAAAAATGGGAAGTGATGAACAGAAAGACTGTTGGCCAAATTCGACAATGGGTCGGTCAGAGTGTATTTCATCACGTGGCAAAAGAAACAAATGCCTACACATTATGGCAGAAACTTGAAGCCATGTACGAGCGAAAGACTGCACAGAACAAAGCGTCGCTCATCAGAAAAATTGTGAATCTCAAATACAAAGATGGTCACAGTGTTACGGAACATATGAGTAATTTTCAAGGCGTGATCAACCAGCTGACAACCATGAAGATGGTGCTAGATGACGAGATGCAAGCATTATTACTATTAAGTTCCTTGCCAGACAGTTGGGACACACTAGTGGTGTCACTAAGTAACTCAGCTCCACAAGGCAAACTCACAATGGCGATGGTGGAAGACAGCATGCTCAATGAAGAGGCCAGAAGAAAAGAGCAGGGAATATCTTTTGAGTCAGAGGCCCTTGTTACAGAAAGACGGGGGAGAAGCAAAAGCAGAAGGCCTCAAAATCGTGAAAAATCAAGAGATAAATCAAAGGGCAAGTTCAAGTCCAAAATAGAGTGCTACCATTGTGGCAAGCATGGCCACATCAAGAGAGAGTGCAGACAACTGAAAAGAGAGTTGGCCAAAGAAAATACCAACGAGAAAACCGAAGACACAACAGCAACCACTTCAAGTGGAGATGATATGTTCATTGTCTGTGGAGACAACTATGTGAATACTACGAGTCAAGATGCATATTGGGTGATTGACTCTGGTGCATCTTTCCATGTGACCTCACAACGTGACTTCTTCACATCCTACACTGACGGCGATTATGGTCAAGTTAGGATGGGGAACGATCATGTGTCCAAGATCGTGGGAATGGGAGAGATTTGTCTTGAGACCAGCACAAACTGTCAATTGGTGCTCAAAGATGTAAGGCATGTTCCAGACATGCGTTTAAATCTGATCTCCACCGGTGTTCTCGATAACGAAGGCTACAAGAATGAGTTCTACGGTGGAAAGTGGAAACTTAGCAAAGGGTCTTTAGTTTTTGCTAGAGGCAAGAAAGAAAGCACTCTCTACTTGACACAAGCAAAAATAAGAGGAAAAGATGTGAATACTCTCAGTAATAACTCTTCCATTGAGTTATGGCATAAAAGGCTTGGTCATATGAGTGAGAAGGGACTTCAAACCCTAGCCAGACGAG
Source organism: Acer campestre (assembly GCA_954870605.1). Taxonomy (NCBI): domain Eukaryota; kingdom Viridiplantae; phylum Streptophyta; class Magnoliopsida; order Sapindales; family Sapindaceae; genus Acer; species Acer campestre. Next base: position 45,586,000 of record OX940801.1, on the reverse strand, counting down.
AGGTACTAATCGGGGTAAAAGGAACGTCTCTAAAAAGTTGTGTTGACTGTTTAGCTGGAAAGCAACATAGAGTTTCCTTTCAAAAGAACTCTACACAGAGGAAGCCTAATGTTTTAGATATTGTACATTCCGATGTATGTGGTCCTATGCCAACCAAATCACATGGCGGTGCACGTTTCTTTGTCACCTTTATTGACGATCATTCTCGTAAAGTGTGGGCATATGCACTTAAGACCAAAGATCAAGTGCTAGATATGTTCAAGGAGTTCCATGTCACCGTGGAAAGAGAAACAGGAAAGACCTTGAAATGCATTCGCAGCGATAATGGTGGTGAGTTTCGTGGCCCTTTCAGCCAGTACTGTAGAAGCCATGGCATCAGACATGAAAGAACTGTTCCAAAGACTCCTCAACACAATGGTGTAGCAGAGAGGATGAATAGAACCATCATCGAAAGAATTAGATGTATGTTGTCTCATGCCAAGTTACCCAAAACCTTTTGGGGTGAAGCATTGCAAACTGCAGTCCACTTGATCAACATGTCTCCATCAGTTCCGTTGAATGGAGAGGTTCCAAACAAACACTGGAGCGGGAAAAACGTCTCATATGGATATTTGAAGGTGTTCGGGTGCAAGGCATTTGTACACATTCCTAGAGATGAGAGATCCAAACTGGATAGCAAAGCAAAAGAATGCATCTTCCTCGGATACGGAAATGAAGAGTTTGGATACAGACTGTGGGACCCGGTTGACAAGAAAATCATCAGGAGCAGGGATGTAGTCTTCTTTGAAGATCAAACCATTGAAGACATCAACAAGCATAAGAAAGAACCCATCAATGAGTATCCAGTCAACTTGGATCCAATCCCTCAACAGGCTACAAATGATGATGGAGAAATCCAAGATAACAACAATGGTGCGGAGCATGAAGTACAAGTCCCACCAGAGCCAACAGTCGAGCCTCAATTGAGAAGATCAACCAGAGAACACAGACCTTCAACAAGGTATACTCCACACGAGTATGTAGTTCTGACTGATGGGGGAGAACCAGAGTGCTATGAAGAAGCCATGGAACACGACCACAAGAAGGAGTGGTTAAAAGCCATGCAAGAAGAGATTAAATCCTTACATGAGAACCACACCTATGATTTGGTGGCATTACCAAAGGGTAGGCGAGCACTGAAAAATAAATGGGTGTACAGGTTAAAAACTGAGGAAAACAAATCACAACCGAGGTATAAGGCGAGGCTAGTTGTGAAAGGTTTTGGGCAGAAAAAAGGGATCGATTTTGAAGAAATTTTCTCACCGGTGGTGAAGATGTCATCCATCCGAGTGGTACTCGGTTTGGCGGCCAGTTTAAACCTAGAGATTGAGCAACTAGATGTGAAGACAGCCTTTCTTCATGGTGACTTGGAGGAAGAAATCTATATGGAACAACCGGAAGGTTTTGAAGACAATGGAAATGAAGGTTTGGTGTGTAGGCTAAAGAAGAGCTTGTACGGGCTAAAACAAGCACCGCGACAATGGTACAAGAAGTTTGACTCCTCTATGATTGAGCAGGGGTACCAGAGAACAACTTCAGACCACTGTGTGTTCATGAAGAAATTTTCAGATGAAGACTTCATCATTCTTCTTCTCTACGTCGACGATATGTTGATTGTCGGACATGACAAAAGTAAAATCAACAATTTGAAGAAGGAGTTAAGCAAGTCATTCGCCATGAAAGACTTAGGAGCAGCTAAGCAGATACTTGGTATGAACATCTCTCGTGATAGAAAGAATAACAAGATTTGGTTATCACAGGAAAGGTACATTGAGAAAGTTCTCAAACGATTCAACATGAGCCAAGTAAAATCAGCTAGTACTCCACTAGCCAATCACTTCAAGCTTAGTTCTAAGCAAAGTCCTACAACTGAGAAAGAGAAGGAGGAAATGAGCAAGGTGCCTTACGCATCAGCAGTCGGAAGTCTTATGTACGCCATGGTGTGTACAAGGCCCGACATCACACATGCAGTTGGTGTTGTTAGCAGATTCTTGGCTAATCCAGGTAAAGAACACTGGAATGCAGTGAAATGGATCCTTAAATATCTCAAAGGTATGACCAAAATGAGTTTATGTTTTGGAAACGAAAAGCCTATGTTAGTAGGCTACACAGATGCAGACATGGCTGGAGATATCAACTCTAGAAAGTCCACGTCAGGGTACTTGATCACATTTGCAGGGGGAGCAGTCTCATGGCAATCAAGATTGCAGAAATGTGTTGCATTGTCTACTACAGAGGCAGAATTTATTGCAGCTACAGAAGCGTGCAAGGAAATGTTGTGGATGAAAAGATTCTTACAAGAATTGGGGCAAGAACAAGAGAAATATGTTCTTCATTGTGACAGTCAAAGTGCTATTCATCTTTGCAAAAATTCGAGCTTCCACTCGAGGTCAAAGCACATTGATGTCAGATATCATTGGATAAGAGAAGTATTGGAGAACAGACAACTCTGGCTTGAGAAAATCCACACTGATGATAACGGATCAGATATGATGACAAAGACCTTACCCAAGCATAAGCACGAAAGCTGCAGAAGCTCAGCAGGAATGATGGACCCCCTCCACCCAAGTCGGGAGGGGGAGATTTGTTGAATTATCCCTCCTTGGTTGGCTAGCTGGTAATAAATGTGGGGAGCCCACATGAAGACAAAGTCAAGAGACATGATCCATGAATCATGCAATATCCTTGACAAAGTGAAGACAAAGTCAAGAGACATGATCCATGAATCATGCAATATCCTTGACAAAGCGAACACAAAGTCAAGAGTCATGATCCATGTTTCATGCAACTTGTTCATGTGCACATGAAGAAATTGAGCCAATCCTTGCACTATAAATTGAGGTGCTTGGCTTGAAGAAAAATCACACCAACACTAGCAACAAGTGTTAAGCAAGTGAGTTGAGAGAAACACATTTGTGAGAAATCCTCTCTTGAGAGAAAAGAGAGAAGAAAAGAGTGAGTGTTCTTGGGAAAATTACCCACTGTAATTTTTCACCAAAAGATTGTAATACCTCAAGTTTCTTGTCAAACTTGAGAGACTTTTGTATCTCATTATTTTACATAGTGGAAGTTTTCTCGGAGTTTGTCCCGTGGTTTTCTCCCTCTACTTTGAGGGTTTCCACGTAAAATATCGGTGTTCATCTGTGTTATTTATTTGTGTATTTTATTTTTAATTTGACGCTGAGGGAAAGTTTAATCCTAACAATATCCGCTGTGCACTTGGCCTTGTATTAGGCAGTCTATTTCTCAAACTGACATTCTTTTTTCTTGCAGCAACGTCTTATAGAAGTTCAGTGCTGTACTCATGCCAGACCAAGTAACTAGCCTCTCTTAATCACAGGTTCGCTCTCTTTTCATTTTTCTTACTCAATTCATCTCATCAACTTAACTCTGTAAAATGGGATTCTGTTAATTGAACTGGATTCAAGATATGATGGATTTCAGATTTGAATCGGAGTTTTTTTATGGTAGGCTGTATCGGTTTCAGGTTAAATTATCACATCACAAGTTGCAATTCAAGTTGGGATCCTAGCATCACTCCTTCTACTATATTATGGTTGAAATTGATATTAATTACTGGTTATAGTAGATTCCTATTGATTATTTACTGCCCAAGTTCCCATATATACCAACAATTCTATTATATATGTACATTCAAGACCTTCAGGTGATCCTCGGAAGACGGTGATGGATACTGTGGTAAAAGGACTTTCTCTGCAGTCAAAGTTAACAGTTGAAGAGCTATCACGAAATCTTGTTACATTGTCTTCTTATCTCCCTGTAAGATTCAACTCACTAACATAGAGTCAATTATGAGTCGTATTTCACTACAAGACTAGAAGAGACAGTCGTTATTTGCCAGTCATTATACTATTATCAAAGTTAATTGAAATATTTTTGCATCCGTTGGCCTTGCTGCAATCTGCAATGGCGTGTTTTTCATGATTTACTTGAAATATCTTCCCTAAGGAAACACTCCTCTGGAAGCTAGAGTTGCTTAAATCAGCTTCTGCACGCCTCCATGCCGGAAAAGCTCAAACGCTAATACTTTGCAGGTTCCTCAAGAGCTTATTGCAATTCAGATTTCAGACCAAAACAGAACATTCCTCTGCTTTTGCTTTCGGATTTGAGTTTGTTATCTTTTATTTTTATTTTTATAATCAAATACGTAAATGTCTTTTTTTTTTTTTTTTTTTTTTTTTTTTTTTCGTTTTATGTATTATAATGTTGTTGACTTGTTGATTAAGTTTGTGATTCTTCCTAGAATGGTGTGTTGAGTTCATCTTTATAGTGGAAATGATCGGTTGCTGCCAAGTCAAGAGGAAGACCAAAGACTGCCGTGCACTACCAAAATGTCAGATGCGTATGTTTGAAAACAGTGGTCATTTTCATTCAATATGTATCTGTCAATGTAGCCCTATGTAGGGATGGGCATTTTTCCCAAAATCCCCAAATCCCTGTTTAGGGGAAAAAATCATCCCCAAATGGGAAAATGGGGAGGGATGAGGATGAATTTCATTCCCAAATTGAAATAGAGATGGGGATGGGGGAACTCATCCCATTTTCCCGTTTTCCTATTTCCCCTAAAATTTCATCAAAACGAGGATGGGGATTAGGTTACGGTTTGAGTTAATTTTGGGGTTTGAAAGTGTGCATGCATATGAGTCAGAATTTAACATTTTATAAATAAATAAATATAATTAAGGTACGATCTAACTAAGCTAACGTAGTGTCCGACACATACCCACTTACATGTTGCATAATCAATTCCTGTTTCTCTTTCTCACGTTGTAGTCTGCCAGTGCCATGGCTTGTGTACGTACGACTAATATTAACACTCTATAAGTAGATTAGATTAAAAGGGTACTTAATTGGCAAATTAAATAAAGGAAAATGAAATCTGAAAATGGAGTGCCACCAGTAAATGCATGTGGCAGCATCATATAATAGTCACAATTAGAGAGATTGGAACTACAAAAAAAAAAAAAAAGTGACCTATAGTGGCTCATTTTCTTTTGACAAATTTTGAATGCACCACTATAGTTATTATTTTGTGATAAATTTTATTAATTGTTATTATGTTTTGTTAAGTTGAGACTTTAAAAAAAAAATAGTTTAGAATTAGTTTAAAATTAGTTGTGACAAATAATATATGAGTAATGTTGACACATCACGTGCTATATCATTTAGGACAGAATCTGGGAAAACAAATTAAAATGTCTAGCATTATTCATAATACAATTAGTCACAAAATTACCATATAAAAAAGGAAAGATTTTTATTTTGTGACTCGTAAAAATGTCACTAACAAAAACAAAAAGGATCTTTCTTTTATGGAAAGATAATTGAGGAAAAAAATCTTTTTTTTTTTTTTTTTAAGCTAACATTTAATAGTGGTCAGTTGGCCACCATCTCTAACATTTGGTGTGTGTGTGGCAATGGATCGGTACTCCAATCAAATTGATCATTATATTATAAATTTGTGAAGTCCATACGGTTTTGTAAAACTTTTTATCTTCAGTTTAGTGTAATGTGTTCATCTACTTGAATCGTAGAAGCAATTGTCTAATAAAAGATTAATCAGTGTGTGATCTTTGAAACTAGTACCAGAGATCAGAGTGACATTTATTGATGTGCACAGTTTGATTACATGATCTCTGATGCAGATTGAAATTCGCAGCGCTGTTGTAATCGGCAAATTCACAGGAACATCCTCAGCTGCTCTCATTATCACATTATGCATATCCAGCCCTTCCTCTGCCTGGACCTTCACTTGTTGTATTAACTGCTCTAATGCTTCACATTGGCATTCATTGTCCAGTCTCTCCATTTCCCAACAGCAGAGCATGTCATACGTTATTCTGAGCGGAGATCGAGTTATGTGAAGCCCGCAGTTTTGAGGGTACGCGCTTTGAATTTCTTCACAGCAATTAATTTGGAAAAGGAGAAAATAGTAAGGTTCTCGAATTAATGAAGAATTGTTCTAACCCGTTATTCAATTGAATTAATGAATTAGTGCATCATATTAAGGCAAACGTTGATGAGTTTGAACATTGAGAGAATTGAGATTCAGTATTAATTTGTTGAAAATATTGTATATATGATCAATTACATGCTTACAACATAAGGAATCACGTAGTTTCCTCAACATCATCATTTTTTTTTTTATGATGATGTTGGGGCAAAAATGAATGATGAAGTTTGAATACTTAGATGCCCCTGCATGGTGGAAGCAACAACAGCAGCTTTGGCACCAATTGACGATGTTGGGGGCGGGAATCAGTTCAATTTCAATTGGTTTTGGAATCTGTGGCAGGCTTGCACAACAAATCCGAGCCCAATTTGTAAAAGAAAGATGAAGTTTGGATTCTTTTGCTCCTCATACTGCAAACCTATGTTAGGCTCTTTCAGTAGCAGAACATATATGTGGAAGTGCAGCAATTCGGTCTTCAAGAGTAGATAATATCTTCATTTTTAAAGGTTTCTTTAAGAATGATGAAACACCGAAATTCGAAAACATGAACACTGTCTCATGTCAGCTTGCAGCAGCTGAAAAACGCCTTTGAGTAGCATGATCTCCAAGATATAATACAATTGAGAACCATAACAGCAGCTCTAGAAGGAATACAGCCTCCGGCAGTTGATAGCAGTCCGCAACTTTAGACTTCACCGGTAGATAAAAGAGCAGCAACAAGCATAAATCAACTGGATTTGAAGAAAATTGTGCTATGTCCTCAATGTTGATAGACAAACAACCTCTGTATGAATTTTTACCCCATTAATGACATAAGTTAAAAAATATTGAACAGATATAATTTGGACATGAGAGATCAGCGGAAGCAACCTCAGTTGTGCAAATAATTTGGATATAATTTGGATATAATTTGGATACAAGTAATAATACTTACTATCAGGAGTGGAGATATGTACTTCTAGTACTATGCTCTAGAATGAATGTCGGAGAACGTCTGGTTGAGTTCGTAGGATATTCTAGACTGGCCTAACCAATTTGACCCATACCGCTGTAGAGATGGTAGCGCTTGGTTCGAGCTTGATATCAACTACAATACAACAATAGGGGAGGTAATAGTAATAGATTCCAGCACTTACAATAATAGTAATAACTATAGAGCAAAATCATTCCCATTTCAAGTTTTGAAATACTATTAGAAATTTACTATGTAGAGAAGATTTTAGCCAATGCTATTTCTAAAATTACAACCAAATAAGAATTACATAAATTAATTCATTTACTTACATCTTTTCTCAACTTTGTTGTTTGCATAAATTTAGATAAATCTTTCCATTGAGTAGATACCTAAAATGGTTGGGGCATAAAGACAATAGAGGTGAATTAGAGAAATCAGAGAACCATTTTTTCCAGAAAATTATTGTTTCTTTGTCAGTTTGATCTCTGATGCTCTGCGCCTACTTACCAAAGCAGTATGCAGTTGGAACTACAACCGGACCTTGCAGCCTTCTCATTATTCTGCAGTAAAACTATGATCAAAATTTCAGTGATTTAGTTTCCATTAAAAGCAGACAGTAGTGGCATCTTCTAAGATTTTCTGTACAAAAATGCAGCACCACCTGAGGTTCGTCAGCCGCAGCATAAAACATCTCAACAGTCAACATGATCAGCCGTTCAACACGGATGCAATAGAACTTGTCTGAAGAAGAAAACTACAGAAATGACTCCAACTCAGCTACAGAAAATAAAAGCAAAATGCCAAAATCCAGTCTCTAGCAGAAGATAGCAATCTACAGCTTTAGAGATCAATAGATTATTGCAACTTCAATTAGAGTAGCATCAAACTCAAGCTATATATCTATTGAAAGTTGAGACAGAAAAAAAAAATACTGTACAATAACATCAATTAGAAAATGTAGTTTGGATATCGGTACCTTGAACTCTCTGACAATAAGATCAAAGTTGACCCAAATCAATTGTGTGTTGAAAAATAAACTTGCCTTCAGACAGCCACCTTCTCTCCAGTCAGCCACCGAAATTCTAGAAGCAGCCATTGTTGACAATGGCCACTGTCCACCGAAAGTTTCTCAATTAACCAGCTCCCAACTGCCATCTTCCATCTCTCACCTGAAATCTGATCGGTTTTAATTGCTCTGCATTTAATGGGTTTGTTTGTTTCTCATCAGATTTCCCTATATAAAGGGATTTAGATTGTGTTGTAATGTGTGGTGTGGTGTAAGAAAATTAGAGAGAAATAAAAAGTTTGAGAAAGCTTCTCCTTTCCTTCATTTGAGTGTTCGTTTTTTCTCTCAGAGGTGCACCACTAGTGACCTCAAACCTTCCCATCCCACCAACATTGTGCAACTTGCAATTTTTGATATCAAGAATTGGTCTGTCTCTTGAAGTTTACTTCTAATACGGGGAATTTGATTAATATTTTACTTGCAAACCAATACGAGCTCTTCTTCATAGTTCAATAAATCGGGATTGGGCTGTCAAATAAGCTTGAAAAAACATCTCACAAGTGAAAAAGGAGATAAGTTAACACCGCTATCAATTTAAGGCAGACACCATTGTTAGAAGATTAGAAATTGCCGGATTAAAATGTAAAGCAATTTATTAAAATTTAAATCGATAAAAAATCTGAATTTTTTTTCAAGAAAACGTTCAAACTGTTGTGTTATTATAAATTGGCATACCTGAGATAGAAGATACGAATGAATGAGTTTAGATGAATTTCCAATCAATTTTCACGGAAGGGATGTCGGCTATCTTTATCACTTATTAGGATCAGGGAAAGCCTCGCACAGTCTAATTTACAATTTTAAAGAAGGGTTGCCATTTGATCTTTGTTGGTCCACGCTTCCATGCTAACATATGCAGCTGCAAGCCTTCAACAAGTACTCTTGTAAAATTCAGAAATTTAGTCTGCAATATAAACAGATAGTATTCGCATCTCAAAGGGTAAAAAAAACTGCAAAACCAAAATTCCAACATATAACACCACACCTCACGTTCTCCAGCCATAGCTGAACATCTCTTAGCAGTATAATCACAGAATAGAACCACAAGGACTTGTCTAGAACACAGATGACAAGGACTTGTCTAGAAGAAGAAAACTGCATTAGGAACTCCAACTCAGAATAGAAACCTGGAAGAGAATACAGTCTCCGGTAAATGATTCTACATCATATTTTGTCCTCTCATAAAAATCATTTGGAATGATATGGAACAAATATGAAAGTTTGAACAATGGTACCTCAAGACCATGGCGTAAGAACTCAGAAGTTTGCCTAAATGAATAAACTCATTGTTCAACTTGCAAACTTTGATAGTAAGAAATTGTCAATCTCTTGAAGTTGCTTTCTAATATGGGGAATCAGAATAATATATATATGCCTCAAACCACCTTTCATGGAAACTAGAAATATTTTTGTATCTTCGGACATAGATGTTGAACAAGAATGCTCAGTCCTTCAATCTAGCAGCCCTTCACCGTGGTAGCATCTGGTCAAGTGGAGGATTCCTTGGATTGCTATTGTCCTTTAAATTCATATAAAACTAAATTAGTTCCCAAGAAAGTAAGAAAATGTCTGAATAGGTTGTTAATTAATTCCTCTTTTTGCAGTACCACATAAACTTGTTTAATATTGTGAACACGAAAACAAGAACTTATGAGATCAGTAAAAAATGAGAACTTATTTGAACAAAATTTGTATGTTTAAAATATTCTAGGACCTAATCAAATTACCATTGGATTGGTTGTGGAAAACCCCTGCAGGGAGGATGGCAGACCCAAGGTTCCATATAATTAGCCTATGATGAGAAAGCAAATCTTGCAATCAACTGCACCAACTGAATATGGAAAAGAGATTTCCCGGAATAAGAGCAAAGATACTCTTAGAAAGATGCAATTTGCAGCAAAGTCAAAGTGCAAGGCAAAGTAGTTCCAAAACACTGAACAGAGTTGAACAACCAAGAAAGATAAAATTAAGGTCAAATCTTTCTATACCATATGGCTTCAAGGAATTCCAAGAATCTTGCTGTACCATATTCCAGGAATCCGTGTTTTCCTTTACCCTATATGTAATCTGCAGATGTCAATCTGATTATTCATTATTATGTAGTGAAAACCAAATTATGCTATACATTGATTTGAAAAGTTAAAAGCATATAATTGAGTCAGATAAAAAAGTTTAACTCTTCAATGGAATAAAGAGATTCAACTCTTCAAATAAGAAATCCAACTTCTTTTACCTTCAAATAAGAAAGGACATCTCCATGAGGCCAGTGCCAGATGATGAAATGGTTTGTGTCGAACATCTTGGATGTTGTTCAGATGAAATGGTAGCCAGCATATGTTGACATCTTGGGAGTACAAGATCCTCTGCAGTAAACATAGCTATCATGGTCAACAAGTATGGATAACTATGGAATTGCAGTAACTCACATAAATTGTTTTGCAAGATTATATGACATTCTAAATTTTCAAGGCATTGATGTATTGATGACAAATACAGATAATGACAACATGTATAATTGGAGCTCCACTTCCATATCTGTATAAAGAAAGTGAAAAACTCACCAATGTAATGAATGAATCAACGAGTTATGTAAGTATTCCGTGTCAAGAGACGAGTGAAAATGTCATCCATTGATGAGAATGAATATGATTTGTTATTCTCTTCCGATAAATCTATCCAATGAAGATAATTACTTACTGGTAGAGGGGCTTCTGTGAATTTGTTAATCTTCCATTAGTTCTTCCAATCCGTATTTTATTCCAAAATATTTTCAACCTGATTCAGAGAACAGTGATGCAAATCCAATCTTTGTCAGAGCATATACCATTGATTTCTCAAGAAAACATTTGTAGCACTAGTAGCTGCTGGTAGGATATATATACTTTGCAGAAAAGCTATCAGGAATAGATCAATCTGATGAATTTTCACAGAGGCTCACATTCAAACACAGTTTGGAATTCATGTCCGTACATTGAAATAATATATGAGAAAGAAAATGCGGTGATAGTAAGCATCAGGAGAACCGAAAATTAGCAACATTGAGCTAACAAAAAAGGTCAAACATAGCAACAGCCCTATTGAAAAAATTAAAAATTTGCTTGATAATGATTCCCAATTTCTGACAAGCAAATCATATAGGAAACCGAAACGCAAAAAGCAATCTAAGGGAGTGATTTTCACATCTCACATGTGAAAATGCATATAAGTTAACAACACTATCAATTTAGGGCAGAGGAGTTATAGTCTAAAGATTAGAAATTGCGGGATTAAAATGTGAAGCAATTCATAAAATTTAAAGAAAGAAAGAATCTGAAATTGTTTACCTGAGATAGAATAACAAATGAATGAGTTAAGGGAAAGCCAAAGCAGCAGCAGCAGCAGCCTTATTATCAGTTGATGATGCTGGATCAAGAATCTGCTTAACTTTTACTGTTTTGAGATCTCTGGTGGGCTCGCACAGTTAAATTTACAATTTTAAAGAGGGGACGCCATTTGATCTCTCTGGTGGGCTCACACAGCTGCATATGTTGGCTTACATGCCAGCATATGCAGCTGCAGCAACTCATTTACTAGCATGACAGGTTTTGGAACTGCAGCTCAACCTTGCTGCCTCCTCATAATTTTGCAGCAATGTCCCTTTTAAAATGCAGAAATTTGGTCTCTAAATATTAACAGATAGTATTAGCATCTCAAAAGGTAACACCACAACTCACGTTGTCCAGCCAAAACAGAACATCTCTCAGCAGCATTATCACCAATTGTCAATTTCTTGAAGTTGCCTTCTAAATATGGGGAACCAGAATAATAAATAAGCCTCAAACCAACTTTCAATCAATTGATCGTTAGCTGAATAAGAGCAAAGAAACTCTGAGAAAGATGCAATCCGCAGCGAAGTTATTCATTCCAGGAGTACATGTTTTAACATAGTGATTAAACATAGCTATCACGGTCTTCAAATATGGATAACTAAGGAATTGCATCAAAGCACATAAATTGCTTTGGAAGATATGACATCCTACATTTTCAAGGCATTGGTGTAATGATGACAAACATAGATAATCACATCACCATGTGTAAATGTAAAGAACGTGAAAAACTCACCAATGTAATGAATCAATTGATGAGCTATGTAAGTAGTCCATGTCCATAGATTAGTGAGAATGTCATCCATTGACGAGAAGAATTCATGACATCATAAGTCATACCAGGCCTGGCCATATGAAAAAACCTATATTAGACTGTGAAATCTGAGCTTTCGAATCAAGCTAAAGATGCTATAAGTTCAAGGCAAATACAAGACCATGCATGATCAATTAAAAAAATATGATTTTGTTTTTTTCTCTTCCGATAAATCTATCAAATGAATATAATTACCTACAGGTAGAGAGGGGATTCAAGGAATTTTCTGTGAATTTCTAAATCATCCATTAGTTCTTCCAATCTTGAGATCGTTCCAAAATATTTTCAACCTGAATCAGAGAACAGTGGATGCAAATCCAATCCTTGTCAGAGCATATAACATAGATCTCTAAAGAATACATTTGGAGCACTAGTAGCTACTGGTAGGATTTATATACTTTGCAGAAAAGCTATCATCTAAAGGAAAAGATCAATCTGATGAATTTTGAAGCTACATTCAAACACAGTTTGGAATTCATGTCCAAAAGGTGAAAGAATGTATGAAACAAAAATGTAGTGAGAGTGAGAATCAGGATAACCAAAAATTAGCAACATTGAGTTAAAAAAAATGTCAAACTTAGCAATAGTCCCATTGAAAACAAAAACAATAGCTTGATGATGATTCCCAATTTCTCATTAGCAAATAATATAAGAAACAGAAGAAGCAATCTAAGAGAGTGACTTACACAGAAACCGACAGAGATGGCTCACAAACAAGAGAGACTCCAATTTACATCAGCAGTTCATACGTTAAAGGGCAGATAGTCTCTTAATTTAAGGCAGAGGAGTGATTCCAAAACACTAAACAGAGCATTAAAACATATTATTAAAACAATAAAATACTGAGAAATTGTTTATCATGATGAAAGTGTAATACCTGAAATAGATGATGGGATAAATGAGCTAATTCTCAGTAGGGATGGCAATGGGCCGGGTTCGGGGCGGGGTGGCCTTCCCCGCACCCCACCCCATTTATTTTTTGAAAACCCATCCCCTCATAAAACCCCACCAAAGATGGAGCGGGTTGGGGCGGGGCGGGGTACAACGGGGAGTGCTTTCCCCATCCCCACCCATTTACCCCATTTATATATATTTTTTATTAAAAATAAATATATAACCATTGAATATGATATAATATATAAAGTAGCAAATAATTCCAAGAAACTATTAAAAAAACATCTCATAAACATAATTCTCACAAATAATTTAATCATATTCAAACATAAACATAAAGTATGAAATCAAAATGTTCGAAAATCATAACGCTAATCATCTGCATTTATTTCTCTAGTTCTCTCTTTATACGATCAACTCCATTTGGGTTTTCTTAATAGTATTTTGTTTTGTCACTTTATGTTAAATAATGGTGAAGAGATATAAAGTTAGGGTTAATGTATATTTATATATATATATATTTATTTATTTATTTTCTTTGAAACTACGTAGTTTAACTAAGTATTATTTTAAATGGGGCAGGGCGGGGCGGGGAGTATAAAACCCATCCTCACCCCATACCCATTGCGGGTTATATTATCTATCTCCATCTCCGCCCCATCACCACCAAATTAAAACCCATCCCCACCCTAAAAGTGCGGGTCCCCGCGGGGCCCCGTCCCCACGGGGAATTTTGCCATCCCTAATTCTCAGATGTTTCCTCCGGTTCGTAGAAGAATTTGTCATCTATTTCAACGTAAGGGATGTCGGCTATTTTAGACCACTCTTTTCTTTTATCAATCTTGCATGCTTCTTTCAGAAGAGGACATCTCCATATACGTAATCGCAAAAGTGAGGGAGGCAGACTTGGAAGGGATGTGAGCTCTGGGCAATTCTGGATCCACAATTTCTCAAGAGAGGGGAGTTGTTCGAAATCCTTGAAAGACAGGAATTTCAAATTCGGGAAATTTCTAATCGACATCCAAGTTAGAGAGCGGGGCAAAGTAATTCTCATGTCCTCCTCTTGTAAAGACTCTCCATCCAGCTGTCCAGAAATGCTGAGGTATGAGAGAGAGGTGAGATTGTGCAACCCCAATTCCATGAGCGCTTTATATTGTTTGCGGTCCCCAATTGAAAGACGTGCAAGTTTGGTTGGCAGACCTTCTTCAGACAATCGTATATTTGGACAATGATGTATTAGTAAAGAGGAGAGATTGTGTATTCCGCTGGGCAGTGCTTTTAGCTTCTCACATCTTTCGACATAAACGGTTAAATTACTGTCGGGGAACCGTCCTTTTGGAAAGGAAGCAAAACCTCTGCAATCCTTCATATAAAGTTTACGAAGACTGCTAAGAGTTTCTAGTCCCTCTGGAAAGGATTTGAGATGATCACAATACCACATGTGGATATCGTAAAGAGCCTTGTTATTATGAAATTTCTCAACTATTGACTCTAATTTTGGACAGCTATCAATATACAGGGTTTCAAGAGTCTCAGGTAAGTGGCCTTTTGGCAATAAGGCTGTAAGCTCTAAGCAACTATCAATTCTAAGATGTTTGAGTGATATATATAACTGACCTGTCGACGACAAAGTTGTGAGCTTCGAACAATTGCTAATAGTGAGTCTTGTGAGTGTGGCAGGGAGTTGGTGTATTGATGGCAGGCATGTCAGAGATGGACAGTCATCATCATCAGCACAACGTAATGAAGTACTAGTATCCTCATTATCATCCAACAAACATTGCAATTTCTCACAATTTACTATACGAAGCTTCTTTAGAGATTGAGGTAGTTGTCCTCTAAAAATGAAATTTAGAGAATCACATCTATCAATTCTCAGTACTTCCACTTGTGTATTCTTCTGTTTAATTCCTTCAAGTAAAGTTGTGAGGTTATTGCAATTTGTAAAATCGAGCTTTCTGGGGGAGATGAGACTATGCAACCCTCGAGGTGGCTTCTCAAGGAAAATCTCATTCTGCCATAGTTCTATCAGCTCTTTACAACCCTCAATCTTTAGACTTTCAACTTTCTTAAATTCATACGTTGACCAATCACTAAAATCTGAAATATTTGAAAGAGTAATAGATTCTAATGACTCGCAATAAGCTGAACTGTTGCACACAATCTTCTTGCATTTATCAATCTCTAATTCGCACAGCATAGGAATGCTTGATAATGAGACCACCAACTGCTCACACCCGCAAATCACAAGCTTCTTCAACGAACATAGATTGTTGGGTAATCTTTCGGAGAGTTCTGGGCAGTTTACAATAGAAAGCTCTTGGAGTTTAGGAAAGCTCTCATTTTCTTTGACAGGATTCCAACACTCCCATGCTTCTAAATCCTGAAAACAAAGAGTCTCCAAAGATAGGAATGGTTTTGGCCAACCTTCTCCATAAAATTCAAAACCAATGCTTTTTATTCCCTTCATACCTTCAAGAGTGAGATTCTTAAGTGAGCTTAATAGCCCAAGTGAAGGTAAGATTATGCATTTCATACAACCATCCAATTTTAGGATAGTCACTTTAGAGAATGAACTATCTCCAACCCAACTAGAAAACTTTGTACCCCCATAACTTTTTATTGTGAGCTTTTCTAGGTTTTGATGAGGTCGAAGTATATCAAGTATTTTTTTATCTACTTCCTCACCCCATGATTCATCAGACCTAGATCCCCATTCTAGCGAAAGCACTTTAAGATCTTTCTTATCACTTAATATGGCTTTTCCAATGTATTGAAAATGAGTCACATTTTCTAATCTTGATATGTGAAGTTCTCCACAAAGTAATTTTAAATCCTCCAAATCTTTCAAATTGGATCCAGAATCTTTACCAATGACAAAGTTAGATAAGGTTCGAAGGCATTCCCATTTTCTAACTCCTAATGGCATCTCTTCTATTGAAGATGCACCTAAAATATCAAGATGACGTAAATTGACTAAATTCCCCATATCATAAGGCCACTTCTTGAATTTGCGACAGTTTCTTAGTAACAAAGTTTGCAAGTTGCACAATGAATTTACCGACTCGGGTAAACTTCTGATTTCACTATCAGATAGGTTGAGATACCTTAGAAGTCTCAAGTCTTTAATTGAATTAGGTAATTCAATGATATAATATTTTTGTAAAGATAATACCCTCAACGTTTTAAACCTCGATAATAAATCAGAAACAACTATATTACTAATGTAACAAGTCTTAACGCGTGCATTTACTCGTGGCACTGACAAGTGCGTCCTTAAGTGCACCACATCATTGAAGACCTGAAATCTTCTTTTGTCATTATATTCATGACATATATAAGAAGCATAACGAGTCTTTTCAGAAATTGTTGATAAATTATTGGACTCCAGTTCATCCTCCAACCTAAAACTTAGTTTTCCAGAGACCTTTTGAGCTAAATCATTAACAAGGTCATGCATTGTATATTTAGAACTATTGCTACTTGATATTTGAAAGATTGACCTTGATATCAAATCACCAAAATACTCACCTCCCAAATCTTCCAATTGCTCGTTCTTACTTGATTGTTGAATCAAGCCTTCTGCCATCCATAAAAAAACAAGTTCCGTTTCTTCGAATTCGTAATCTTTCGGAAGAATAGCACAATAAGCAAAACATCTCTTCAAATGTGAAGGGAGATGATGGTAACTTATTTGCAAGGCTGCGGGGATCTCACTTTTATCTTGTAACTCCCATAGTTTGCTATTCAATATGTCTAACCACTTGTCTCTTTTCTCTGAGCGTAAAAGGCCACCAAGAGTCTTCGCTGTTAGGGGCAAACCGTTGCACTTTTCAATAACTTTTTGACGAATCAAATCGCTAAGTTCCGCACCCATAACTCCATTATCAAATGCATGCTTTCCGAACAATGACCAACAATCATCGCTTGATAGTAGCTTTTATCTATGACATTCGGTCGAACATCCCATTGTGAAGGCAACACGTTCATGGCGAGTCGTTACAATGATCTTGCTCCCATGAGCTCCAACCACAAAGGGCGACCTCAGTGTTGCCCACATGTTATAGTTTTCACTCCAAACATCATCCAGGACAATCAAGAATTTTCTTCCACTTAGTTTCTCTTTGAGTTCATTTTGCACCGCATCTAAATCCTTTAGATTACAAGGACTGCAGGTGATGGACTCCAGAATGGCTGTGGAGATTCTCGTAACATCAAAATCGTCAGAGACGCAGACCCATGCTTTCGGGTTGAAACCTGTCAATGACTTGTCATTGTACACATTTTGAGCCAATGTTGTTTTACCGAGTCCTCCCATGCCTACAATGGATATTACACCAAAGTTATTGGCATCACCCGGTTCATCATTCAACACCATTTTAAGTATTTTAGCTATGTCTTCATCTCTCCCATAAACTTCAAGTTCGGTTTTCAAACTTGAAGTGGGTGGCCTTTTCAATGAAACAGTGGTGGATCTCCCTCCAGCAATCTCAACCAACCCAAGTTCAGTTCTTTGTCTGCAAAGATCATCCAACCGGCTAGTAATATCATCTATCTTGGATCGCATACTGAAATCAGACCATAAAGCACTTGGAGTAAAACCAATGCAACAGGCAGGAATGAGTTTCCGAGCTCTGCTGGTGCTAGCCGCCTGACAGTCTTGTATCTTCAACTTTCTTCTCAAAGCCTCAGTCGCGTACTCATCCAAGATGTCCTCCGCATCGTAAGCCAATTCTTGGAGATCCTCCAGCCACATCTTCACAGCTTCATTCGTCAGCTGCTTGTCCTCTGCATCGGCGAGAAGTGCTTTGATCATCTTCAAAGTCCTTTCCCATTTTTTCAGCTTCTCACGAACACCCTCTTGAGTTGCAAAGTTGAGCAGTTCAGGAGACATCAATTTCTCGAACAGAACAGGAAGTACTGCAGAAACAATGAGCTCAGCCATTGGAATGGTTTTTTTTTTTTTTTTTTGATTAGTTTGTGGAAACAGAGAAATGAAAGGAAAACGAAGAGAGAAAGCAAGAATTCAGACTGGTTTGGTTTTGTAGTAGAATTTACTTCGAGCTAGTGCTTCTTTGATTGATTTTTTGAACAATTATTGGTGTGGACTCCACTCTCCACCACTAAAATGAAGCAACCTTATCACTTTATCTTCTCTTATTGATTTTTCCAAAACCGTGTGGGTTACATTCTGATCAAATTTTCCACAATTATTGAATTTTCTCAATGACATGACAAATCGTTCTTGTAAATTTCTATGGAATTATAAAGGGTGTGGGCTGTGTGGCTCTATGTGGAACAGTGAAGTTCTAACGAGTGCATGTGCTAAAAAACAAAAGATAACTATAAACTTCTATTTCTATTTGATCTTCTACTTACTTAAATCTTCCGAATATTTTTGCAAATATTGTCCTCCCTTGATTTTTCATGATTAGTAAAATTATTTCTCTAAAATGAAACGAAAAAATGAAAAACAAAAAAGAAGGTATTGTTTTAATATTTTGGTTCTTCTGTGGACTCCACCAGTCATAAAATGATTCTACTAGCAGGCGAAAACACATAGAATTGTTTATTTTCCTCAAAAGGACACACCGCACAATTGAATTTGACAATTAAAGGGCAGTCTTAGAATTTTTTATAATTTTTTGGAAACCAATACTCACCATAATTTTTTCAGTCATCATCAAAACAATTTTAAAGCTTTTGCAAAATTTCACAAACTTTGGAGTTTCATTTTCTCCTAAAAATATCTGATGCTTTGATAAATTGATTGCATTGCATGGAAATTTCAAAATACTCTTATGTTTTTTTTAATCTGTGCAAGTGGTATACAACTGAACCAACGTGATTTTAAAATTTTATGTCTTTGTTCTTAATTTTCAATTAACCAATTTGAATTTCAAGTTCTTTTTATGTGATTTGGATCCATTATTCACTGTCTTGCGATCAATGTTCGAATATCGACAATTTCACTTATATTTCCATGGATATTTTCGTATTTAAGGATATCAATATCTGTACGAGGGTGTAATATTTTTTTTAAAAAATCCAAAAACTTTTTGGTTATAAAATACCATATCGACGAACATGTAACGTGTTTACATAATATCAATAATCAAGAGATACCATCGGATTTTATTATCAAAATAGAAGGAAATGTTATATTTGGGCCATCCCCGTGCACAGTGGCCATGATCAGCTTTGCACCAACGCCATCATCACCGAAGTTCTTTCCCATTTTTTCAGCTTTGCACCAGCGCCCTCTTGATTTGCAAAGTTAATCAGGTCAGGAGACAATTAGCTCTGCCATTGGAATGGTTTATTTATTTATTTTGATTAGTTTGTGGAAACAGAGAAACGAAAGGAAAACGATGAGAGAAAGCAAGAATTCAGACTGGTTTGGTTTTCTGGTAGAATTTACTTTCACAAAATTGATAATTGAACATAGACAGGAGTGCTGCTCTTCTCTTCTTTGATTGATTTTCTCCACCATTATTGGTGTGGACTCCACCATTAAAATGAGCCATCGTTGTCATTTTCTCTACGACAAATTGTTCTTGTAATTTTTTATGCAGGTGGAATTTTATGAATCATGATTCATGAAGTCATTATCCCTGTGGAATTTTTTTTTCCTGTTCAGACCAGTCATCGGTTCAGATTACAAAAATTGATTTGCATTAAATATTTTGCTCTGTTCTTAATGATGACGATTCTCCAAGAAAAAAAATATCTTGTAGAAATTTGTTTGATGTTTGCAAAATGTGTGGATTACATTATAAAAACAGAAGCAAAATATCAGAATCAATAAAGCACATATTATAATTATTTTAAGTTAAATAGAGAGCTCTGATATTTTAAAAGAAAATGTAGATAGAAATATTTGATGCTTAATTTTATAGAGGGTGCCTTTGGTATCGTTTTTTAAATGGTATTTTTAAAATTGATTTTTAAGAATAAATAATTATGTTTTTAAAGACCTAATGTGTTTGGTAGTGTTTATTAAAAGGAAAACAACTTAAATGTGTTTGGTATTGTTTTCTTAAATGGGTAATATAGTTGTTTGGAGATTAAATTTGTGGTTAGTTTTGAAAATAATGGAAAATAGAAAATTGTTGTTTTCAACTTTTTAGTTATAATTAAGTTTTAAAACATTGTTTTTCAATTTTGAAAATGACCTTTTTCGGAAACATTTAAACAAACAACTTTATGAGTGTTTTTTGTTTTCAAAAACAAAAAATCAATTTTTAAAAACAGATCCAAACAACATTTAAATGGAGAACACTTTTGCTCACCCCCTTTCAAGGGAGGTAACCATTACCCCTTTCGTAAATGAATGGTATGTGTCTATGGAAGGGGTAAATTTGTCCAAACACGCTTATCTTTTGGATAAATTTACCCCTCTCTAGACACATGTCATCTTTTTGGGAGGGGGTAAGTTGTAGAGGGGTGAGCAAAAATGGACTCACCTAAATGCATATTTTTGGAATAAAGATGAATGTTATATCTAGGATATTGATTACTGTAGGGTGTCGACCTACAATCGATATGGATCGGGTCGTATGTTGTTAGGCCCAATGCAACTTGGGTTGAGTTTCCGTGGATCGTGTTGTCGTCTGCTGGATTGACCTGCAAAAGAACTTAGTCGACCGAAATTGATATTGGTCGTCCGACCTAATAACCTGCAAAAATTGAAGAACAGATAAAATAGAACAGCAATAAAAAAGAATAGCAAAGGAATTGATTTAGATTGATAGCCTTAGTTATGCTTGGGCTGAGCAATGATGATCGTGATAATATGGATTCCGGTGACCGTGATTCTTTTGAGACAGAATTTCAGTACGCTTTCTTAAGCTTGTTTTTTTATCTCCCCCTTTCAGTGTCAAATGAAGCTCTTTATATAGGAATTTCAGGTGATCGTTTAAACCAAATCACGATACGATTGCAAACGAGATCTTTGGAGAGATTTCCTCCCCAAGTATCTCGTTTATTGAACGTGTCCTTTAACTGCTAGCTGACTTGGTCTTCAAACGACCAAATCACGCTGCTGGCTGTCATTTGGGCTACTTCAGATTGGATCAAAGTTAATAAGTACTTGGGCTCTGTACCTTTGGGCCTGTGGGCTATTTTTGGCTACCACAGTTTGTCCCCCACTCTCTAGTGAGTTACCAACGAAGTAGAGAGTGATTCAGATTCAGTCGACCGCTGTCGAGCGAAAAAAGAAAATAACTTTGGTCGGCTGGATTCGTGGCTAACTTATTGAGATGAGCTCTAAACGTCGTTTGACTTCATCATCTTGAATCGATACGATTGCTGATGTTATTTTTTTAGTCGACACGACCATTGATGTCAACAGAATTTTAGTTTCCAAATGTCGTTCGACTAATTCCTACTAATTCCAACTGTTAGGATATGATGAGGCAAACAGGCAAGCCAAAGGTCAACTTGAAAAGACATCTTTCGTTTCAGAAACCCTAGTGATGTCATGAGCAATTAATTATGGCGTGCTTACTTGGCTCGAGAAAAGGTTTTGAATTTCAAAAAACCCATAATTGGCAGTTGCGTGCGTGAGTAAACAATTGGCAACTGAAAGGTTGCATCTCCTTCTGGCAAGGACACGTGGCAAAGGGGGTTATGCAAGGGTTTAGTTATAAATATAACCTCCCAACCCTTTTAGAGCCACTTTTGCGAAATACTCTCATCGTTTTGAGCCATCTTTGCGAAGAAAACTCAGAAATATCCAGCAACTCCTCCAGTAACTCCAACCGGAACTCCATCTCTGTCTCACTTCAAGGTGATTATTCTTCTCTTCATTATCTTTTAATTTTGCCTGCAAAAACTTTGTTATTTGAAATAAGAAATAGAAACGTAAAGTTACCTGAATATTTAGTGTTTTGAATGTGCAGTTCTTCATTGTTCTTCATTGTTCTTCATTGTTCTTCATTGAATTCTGGTTCTCTGTTGAGTTTGATCTTGTTCCTGCACTGTTAGTTGTATTGTTTGTGTTTATTTATTTCATACGACCGATGTAGACTGGAAGCTTTATTCGGCCGACTTTGTAAGACGCTAGGACTTGTAGGGTTAGGTTAGGTTTTAAGACGATGACCCTAGAGTAGGATTTTTAGAAACCCTAGGTTGTGATTGTAGCGCCACAGTTTCTGACTTGTGCATTTTTTGCCTTGTCAGCTTTAGGAGGAAACATGTCGAACGATGATGTTAGCATGTCGAGTGGAGAAATAAACCTGTCGAGCGACGACACCATATCTGACCCAAAATATAGTTGGACAAGCGAAGAGGATGGTGATGAAGTTGATAGTGGTGTCGATGTCGATCGACGAGTTACACTAGAGGATCCGTCTAGCATTGTTTCGATAAATACGAAAAGGATACTCGAACAAGGCGGTGTACGTGCCGTTGCGTCGATAGTCGACCATCCAGAATATATAGACGTAGATGAGGCCACTACGTCTGGTCGACCAGTAGGTGTTCTTGAAGAAAGTCCGTCAAGTTTGGTGTCGGAGGAAAACTTGTGTTTGTTGAGGGAAATTTATGGCATCCCTAGTAGTGTCGAGCTACGTGCACCAAAGGAGCATGAGAAAGCTGACTGGGATATACCAGAGTGGACATGTCTCTATGAATATACCTTCCGTTTGGGGTTTAGGTTCCCCATTCCCCCATTGGTGCGACGAACACTGCTGTACTACGACCTTGCTCCGGGACAGCTAATGCCAAACACCTGGAGGATCTTGCTAAGTTTGAGTGTCCTTAGTGAGAAATATGACATACCTTTTGGGATGTCGAGCCTCCTTCACAACTATTATTTGAAGGAGCACATATACGACCAGGGTCACTATATGTTAGTACCTAGAAGCAAGGAGCAGCAGATCGTTACCGACACGACAACAAATGACCGAAACTGGAAGGATACCTATTTTTTTGCAAAGGGTCCTCCAGTCGACGGTCCATGGTTCGTGGACAATGAACAGTATGTTTTAAGACGGACTTGGAATCGATATGGTGAGTGTCGTCCGACTTTTGTCGTAGATAGGTTTTTCTTTTTACCTGATTTACCTTTGCTGATACCTAGTTTATTTTGTAGAAATAAAGGGCTTAGAGAGTAAACCGTCGAGCAAAATAGCTCCTGTTCGCACCGCAGCAATGCTTAATATCCCTGAAAAGGATAGAAGCTGTAAGGTGCTATTAACAGAAGGTAAACTTAGGCCTGCCAGGTTATGGAGATGGTCGACTCATAATAGGTCGCGCGACCCTTATCCTCGTGTGAAGGATTTCTTGTCGTATATCTGGATTAGGAGGAGTTTCGAAATTCTCCAATATACAATGAAATTCTTGTCGCCTATTTCTGACAATGAACGTCGTGTTGCAGTGATATCAATGGCAAGTGCAAGGCTAAACATGCCCAATTCGGCCGACGCTTTCAAACGACTAAGGGAGGAGCTGAGTAAGAAAAGAGCAGCATCAAAGAAAAAACAGGCTGCAGAACAGTCGACGGAGGGTGCTGGTGGGCATGTATATACTTCATCTCCTGAAGCATCGCCCAAAAAGAAGAGGCCAAGGAAGGATCCACCGGCCGACAAGGGGAAGAAAGTCGTCGAGGCGACTACAAAGAAACAGGTGGCTGTCACACGGCCAGATTCGTCGAAAGCACTTTCCCCCAATTTTTCATCTTTTGACGAGCCGACCTCCTTCTTGGATAAGTCGTTCGACTACATCCTTCCTGCGGATGAGAAGCATCTGCAGAAGAAGAAGATTGAAGATGTATTCGACACGGCTTTCCTTTCGGCTTTTCATGTGAGTTGCCTAATATTTTTGTTTTTGAATTTTATGATGTCGTTTTATTTATGCTAACTTTTGTTGCTGTGCAGTCTTTGCAGACGTCGCTGCATTTGCATGGGAGGTACAGGGGGCTGAGCGACAAATACGGAAAACAACGGAAATTGATTGAAGTTATGAAGCAGGAGAAGGCCAAGGTCGACTCAGCTGCTGAAGAATTGAAGGGCAAAAACTCTACTCTTGAAAAAGAGTTAGAGGACATGAGAGTAGAGAGGGATCGACATTCCCTGGAGCTGGCCGAAGCCCGAGCCGCCTTGGTCGAAGAGCGGCGCCTTGTTGCTGGTTTGAAAGACCAAGTGATGAAGGTCGCTTCCGTTGTGATGTGCAAGGCGAAGGCGGAGCTCTACAGGGAATATCTTGCAGGCGACCATCGTAACTGGAATCGCGATGAAATGCAAGAGATGGTTGAAGCCTGCGAAGAGATGTGTAGGTTGGAGGAGTTGTCGCCTGGACAAGATGAAGAACAGGTACTTGATGAGAATCAACTCTCTCAAGGTGTCGGTGCTGGCGACAATCCTCTGAACGACCTACCCATGGTCGATCCATCTCTTGCTGATGCTACTAACATCAATCAACCTCCTGCTGATGATACCACAAGGCTCGACCCCCCTGTCAACTGAATTTTTATTTTCATTTTTGTAAAGGATGATCTGGTCGTGTCGACCATTTATTATTTTCTTTAATTTGTCGCATGATATTCTGATCGTATCAATATTGATAATATCTTTGCCATCTCTCTCAACACTTTTATGGCATTTGTTTGCGTGTGGATGTGATACGACCTTTTGCCTGTGAAAACGATACGACCATCATATGATGGGGTTTACACAAGATTAAGAAACTGAATGAAACAAGCCTGTAAACTTATATTCATGCATAAGTCGAATGATATTATAGAAAATTTGATAAAAACATGGCTGATTCAATTATAGAATACTTGCGTATAAGTTAGTCGACAAACAATGTCGCATACAAGCGTTCAGTCGACATTTAACAAAATAACATCACTGATTTATACAACTCGCGTACATGCGTTTCATCGACTATTCATCGCGTACATGCGTTTAATCGACTATTCATCGCGTACATGCGTTTAATCGACCATTCATCGCGTACATGCGTTTAATCGACCATTCATCGCGTACATGCGTCAGTCGACATTTTTCTTTTTATCAAATGTTGTCCCCAACTCCCAGCGTGCGTTTGATTAAATAAGGATGGTGGGAGTAGATTCTTGTTGTCGTCGACGTCTGGGTATTGCCAATGCTGTAATAACAGAAGAATATCGTAGCAAAATAATACGTAGAAGTCGACTGAGGTTATGAAAAATGTTTTGTGAGCTCAGTTATAAACTTGTACTAAGTTTTTCATCATTGCTCTTTTTCGCGTCGTTAGTATCTTTAGAAATATCAGAAAGTAAAAGCAGTAAATGTAATTAATGTAATTTAAGTTTTAGAAGTGATACTGTTTCAAATGGAGTGCGTTCCAACTGTTGTTCAGCTCTCGACCGTCGAGTCCTCGCAATTTGTAAGCTCCTCGACCGACGATGTCTGTTATTTGATAAGGCCCCTCCCATGTCGGCCCCAATTTTCCAGTTCCCTCTTCTCTGGTGTTTTGAAAAACGCGGCGTAGTACCCAGTCGTGTAGCTTAAAGGTTCTGACATGTACTTTTTTGTTGTAATGTCGTGCGACCTGTTGTTGATACGACTGTATTCTTAGAGCCGCTCGATCACGTCTTTCATCCAGGTGATCCAACTCGAAGGCGAGCTCATGGTTGTTTTCAGCTTCATTTGGATTCTCACTCCGTGCGGTTGCAAGTCGTGTCTCGATGGGGATCACTGCTTCAGACCCATAGACAAGGGAGAACGGAGTTTCTCCAGTCGACCGTCGATGAGTGGTTCGGTACGACCATAGGATCTCTGGTAGTTTTTCCACCCATTCGTTCTTTTCAGCTTCTAGTCGTTTCTTCAGCGTGTTGATGATGGTCTTGTTCGTCGACTCCGCTTGTCCATTTGCTTGTGGATATCGTGGAGTTGAAAAACTTAGCTTTATCCCGTATTTGTCGCAGAAGTTTTTGAAGTCGAATGAGATGAACTGGGACCCATTGTCGGTCACTATTTCTCGTGGAACTCCGAACCTGCAAATAATGTTTTTCCACACAAAATTGCGTACCTCGATGTCGCGTACCCGAGGCAAAGCTTCTATTTCCACCCATTTTGTGAAGTAGTCTGTCATCACCAACATGTAGACGACGCCTCCAGGTGCAGCTGGGAGTTTTCCTACGATATCCATCCCCCATTTCATAAAAGGCCAAGGGGCTGAGATTGAATTTAGCATACCTGGGGGAAGATGGCAGACTGGCGCGAATCGTTGGCACTTGTCGCACGACATCACGTGATGTTGTGAGTCGGAGCGCATGGTTGGCCAGTAGTATCCTGCTGTAATTGCTCTGTTCGACAGGCTTCGAGCCCCCGAGTGATTTCCACATTCTTCATAGTGTAGACTCTTGAGAACGTCGTACGCCTCCCGTGGAGTTACGCACCTCAAGTAGGGCCCTGTAAAAGACTTTTTGTATAGCTTACCGTATAAAATGCAGAACTTCGCAGCTTTTGCTTTGATTTTTCTTGCCTCAGCTCTGTCCCCAGGTAAAATGTCGGCTCGCAAATAGTCTAGTAGTGGATCCATCCAATTTCTTCTGTAGTCGACTGGGGCGACTATTTCTGTTGCTTGAATAGTCGGTGTTGTAAGGTGAACGACTGGAATCGACTTTGATCCGCCTGTCGTTGTCGAGCCAAGATAAGCTAGTGCATCTGCACGTGAATTCTCCGACCTGGGTATTTGTTCGATGGTGAACTTGTCGAAGGTCGACTGAAGTTGCTTGGCTTTGGCCAAGTAGGCGGTCATCCTTTGATCTCTTGCTTCGTACGACCCGTTTATCTGTCGAACGACTAGTTGTGAGTCGCTGAATACTTGGAGACTTTTGACATTCAGGCTCTTGGCTAGGTCGAGTCCAGCAATCAGTGCTTCGTACTCTGCTTCGTTATTTGTCGCTCGGAATTCGTAATGGATGGATTGCTCAATTATGTCCCCGTGAGGGGATGTGAGTACCAATCCCAGTCCACTGCCTTTTACGTTGCTTGATCCGTCGACCGACAAAGTCCATTTTTCGTCCGACGTTGTCTCTGTTAGAGCTATTAGCTCTTTCTCAGCCTGCAAATTCTCGTTAGGTGTAAAGTCTGCAAGGAAATCAGCTAATACCTGTGATTTTAACGCTGTCCTTGGATGGTAATTGATGTCGTACTCACTTAGCTCAACAGCCCATTTCGTCAGTCGACCTGAAACTTCAGGTTTATGCAATATATTTTTTAGAGGGTAAGTTGTTAATACCTTAATTGAATGACACTGGAAGTAAGGCCTCAATTTTCTGGCTGCAACGACCAACGAGAGTGCCAGTTTTTCCAATTGACTGTACCGTGTCTCAGCGTCGAGCAGTGCCTTACTTACGTAGTAGACTGGATGTTGTCGATCGCCTTCTTCCCTTACCAATACTGCGCTGACGGCTGTGGTCGACACGGCTAAGTATAGGAGTAGTGTCTCGTTGTCTTTAGGTTTTGACAGCAGTGGTGGGGAGGTCAAATATTCCTTAAGGTCCTGCAATGCCTTCTCGCAATCGTCGTTCCATTCGAAGGCCTTGTTTTTCCTCAAGGTGTTGAAAAATGGATGGCATCGTTCAGACGACTTGGAAATGAACCTGTTCAATGCTGCTACTCGACCAGTCAATTTCTGTACGTCTTTGATGCATTTGGGCGACTCGATTTCTTGTATCGATCAGATTTGGTCTGGGTTGGCTTCGACTCCTCTTTGTGTGACTAAGTACCCTAAAAATTTTCCTGATGAGACACCAAAAGAACATTTAGTGGGATTTAATTTCATACCGTACTTGTCGAGGACGTCGAACGACTGCCTGAGGTGGTCTATGTGTTGTTGAGCCACAAGTGACTTGACCAGCATGTCGTCGATGTAGACTTCCATCGTCGAGCCAAACATTTTGGCGAACATCATATTCACAAGTCGTTGGTAGGTAGCACCTGCATTTTTCAAACCAAACGGCATTACTTTATAACAGAAGGTACCTCGTTCGGTTACGAAGGCTGTCTTTTCCTGGTCGTCTGGATGCATCAGGATCTGGTTGTAGCCTGAGTAGGCGTCCATGAAGCTGAGTAATTCGTGTCCAGCTGTTGCGTCGACAAGCATGTCGATATGAGGTAAAGGGAAGGAGTCTTTGGGGCATGCTTTGTTGAGGTCTGTGAAGTCGATGCATACCCGCCACTTGCCATTCTTCTTTTTGACGACCACGACATTTGCTAGCCAATCAGGATACTGGACTTCTTTTACTGAGCCAATGTCGATTAGCTTCTGGATTTCTTCGTTGATGACTTTGTTTCTCTCCGGAGCGAATTTCCTTCACTTTTGTTTAACTAGTCGATGATCGGGGTCGACCTGTAGTTGGTGCACTATTACCTCCGGATCAATGCCGACCATGTCTGCGTGCGACCATGCAAAGCTGCCTTGTCGTTCCCTTAAGAAGTTGATTAGTTGTTCCCTAACTTCCTTCGACAGTCTCGACCTTATGAATACCTTCCTATCAGGTCGACTTGAGTCGATCGACACTTCGTCGAGATCCTCCATCTTTGGAGCGTTTGGTGTCGACTCGACTTTGGAGTCCTGTAATTGCTATAAAGATTCTTTTTTCTCCTTCATGGGGTTTTGGTAGCATTCTCTAGCTGCTCTCTGCTCTCCTTTAATTTCACGAACTCCCCACCTGGTTGGGAACTTGATCATTTGGTGGTAAGTCGAAGGGATTGCCTTCATTTCATGGATCCAGGGTCTTCCTAGGATTGCGTTGTAGGGCGACTGACAGTCGAGCACCAGGAAGTTGACGTAGAGGTTCACGCCTTCAGCGTAGATGGGTAGCACGATTTCCCCCAACGTACTTTTTTGTTCTCCACTGAATCCTGTCAGCATTGTCGTCCGACGGCTCAGCTTTGACTCGTCGACCTGCATTTCTCTCAAGGCACTGTTAAATAAAATATTGCATGAACTGCCATTATCAATTAGAATTCTTTTTGTTAAACAATTTGCAATATGAAGTGAAATAACGAGTGCATCATGGTGAGGAGAAAACAAATCTGATTTGTCTGTCGCCTTGAAGGTGACGGTCTCGTCGACAGTCGACAGTCGACTGATGCTCCCTACTTGGTTGAATTTCTGTATTTAACACTTGTCGTGTATGTCTTTTTGCTGCTGAATAGCTAATACCACTCACTTCAGAACCTCCTGCAATGAAATTTATCACCCTGTCGTGTCGAGGTGGTTCTGGGGGATTGTCGTTTGAGTTTGACATTCTTTCGTTACGTCTTGCCAAGGTTTGTTTTCCCTTCTCTGTTAAGAACTCTTGTAGATGTCCTTGTTTTAGTAGCTCCGCAACTTCGAATTTGAGGGCGATGCAATCCTCAGTTCGATGGCCGTGATCCCCGTGGAATTCGCATCTTAACTTGGCATCTCTATGCTCTGGTAGAGCGTTCATCTTTCTGGGCCATTTCACAGTCTTGCCCATCTCCCTCATAACCGCTAAAAGGTCGACTGGTTCGATGCTCAGATTGTACTCAGGTACTTCTGCTCGTGGTCGACTTGTTCTTGGGTAGGCCCTCCTGTATGGTCGACCGTCGCTTGAGCCTTCGTCACTCTGTCGAGTCGCCCTATCTCCAGTCGGATAAGGTTCTGACCTTCTGTCGTTCGACCTCCTATCCACTCGGTCGTTTCTGCGGTTTGAGTAGTTGTTGGCTCTACTTACGTAGTTAGCTTCATCTTCTTCCCATTTTATTTGAGCCCATGCTTTGGCCAACACATCTTCCATTGTCCTGCATGGATACTTGGTCAATTCTTTATAAAGATCAGAATCAAACCTGAGGCCCTTTCTGAAGGCGTATATCGCAGTCGCCTGATTGCAATGAGGGATTTGGACCTTCTCCCTGTTGAAACGACCTACATATGTCCTTAAGTTTTCGCCGTGCTTCTGGGTTATAGTGTATAGGTCGTCCGACTGTTTCTCCAGCTTGCGACTACTCGCAAATTGCTCCACGAATGTATCTGTAAGCTGCGCAAAAGAATTGATTGAATTATTAGGTAGGTTAGTGTACCATTGTAGAGCCGGACCATTGAGACTGGACCCGAATGCTTTGCACATGCATGCTTCTCGTAGGTCGCGTGGAATGGCTGCGGTGAACATCCTCTGTTTGTACTGCGCTATGTGGTCGTCTGGATCGGTCGTCCCCTCGTATTGCTTCATGTTTGGGAAGCTGAACTTTTTGGGCATCTCGACCAGCGCTATTGAGTCGACGAAGGGTGAGTCTGCAAAGCTATTCATGTTGCTCCTTTTAATTGGAGCTGGAACACCAGAGATCCTTTGTATGAGAGCTTCCATTTTTGCAAACCTGCGAGAAAATTCCAGATTAGCCAGAGAAGATAGATCCGGATTTGACTTTACCAGGCTTGGTGTCGACTGGAGCGACACGGGTGTCCCTAGGACATTTTCAGGTTGCCTGCCCGTAACAGGATCTTGCTCGTTGTCGTTTCGAGCCGGCAAGTTGTTGAGGTCGATGTCGACTCTGGTCGTCTGGGGTGTTTGCTGGGTTTGTCCGACATTTGGATTCACATCAGGTGCTGATGGGCCTGTCGGAGCGTCTCGACCTCGTCGGTCGACTTCTTGTTCAGTGTTGGGGACAGGAATTGGATGCCCCACATCTTCGCTGTCGGGAACAACGCCATCGACAATGGCTCGCAGTTCTTCATTAGTGGCTCGAATAGCAGCGTTTTCGGCTTCCAATGCTCGTAACTTCTTTGCGTTTGCTGCTGTTTGAGCCACCAATGCAGCGATCTGCTCTTCAATGGTTGGGGTAGTTCCTTCTCCTGACATCGCTGTCTGTTTGAAAGTATGAAGATTGCGGTTGATATTTGTAGAGTTGCAACGGGCCCCACGGTGGGCGCCAAACTGTAGGGTGTCGACCTACAATCGATATGGATCGGGTCGTATGTTGTTAGGCCCAATGCAACTTGGGTTGAGTTTCCGTGGATCGTGTTGTCGTCTGCTGGATTGACCTGCAAAAGAACTTAGTCGACCGAAATTGATATTGGTCGTCCGACCTAATAACCTGCAAAAATTGAAGAACAGATAAAATAGAACAGCAATAAAAAAGAATAGCAAAGGAATTGATTTAGATTGATAGCCTTAGTTATGCTTGGGCTGAGCAATGATGATCGTGATAATATGGATTCCGGTGACCGTGATTCTTTTGAGACAGAATTTCAGTACGCTTTCTTAAGCTTGTTTTTTATCCTCCCCCTTTCAGTGTCAAATGAAGCTCTTTATATAGGAATTTCAGGTGATCGTTTAAACCAAATCACGATACGATTGCAAACGAGATCTTTGGAGAGATTTCCTCCCCAAGTATCTCGTTTATTGAACGTGTCCTTTAACTGCTAGCTGACTTGGTCTTCAAACGACCAAATCACGCTGCTGGCTGTCATTTGGGCTACTTCAGATTGGATCGAAGTTAATAAGTACTTGGGCTCTGTACCTTTGGGCCTGTGGGCTATTTTTGGCTACCACAATTACAAAGTCGATCAAAATAGATTAACCGGAATAAAAAAAAGAACATATTATTATTATTATTATAAGTTAGGATATTAAACGGTGAATGGCACCATTTAAATTTTGCCCAGTTTTGGTATAATCACGTGTAACTCATTGAAAATTTGGATTTAGATTTGTCTAACAATTTGTTGGATAAAATGAACTATTAAAAAAAAAAAAGGAGAACCGATGCCATCACCCAATGTGGTTTGGTGGTAATTGACACTCATTTAGCCCGACTTTATCCCAAATTCGAGTAACGGCACACCATGTGATATACAAATTCGAATGCATATTTTGTGAGTAAAGTTGAATTTTACGTGTTCGATATTGATTACAAAGTCTATCCAAATAATTTAATATGAGTTATTTTATTATTTACTTTTTGATGTTCAAATTAAAATTAGTAGTTTTTTTATTTATTTTTTTTTTTTTTTTTTAAGAATCAAAATGTGTGTTGGACCAGTGAATTCTAAAGAGTGCATGTACGTACCGAAAAAGACAACATATATAAAGTTAAGTTTGATGTTTCAGTAACTTTAATTTCCAAACCGAGTGGACTCCTCCCCACCCCTTTATCAATAAAGGTTGGTTTGTAGTTATGTCACGGAATTTTGGTTATCGGTCCATGTTATAATAAATTAACAGTTGTACAAGAAAATAGTTTTATTCATATTTATATGTTGATTCTTATAAAATAAAATAAAAATTGCTTTTAAATTTCTTTTTAAAAGAATAATAATTTTCTAGTTAAGGCAGTGTCAAAAAATATATATATATATATATATTAAACCAGTACCAACTTCACAATTTATATTTATCACTCACTTGGTTTAACTTTAGCTATTTAACTATTTAGCTATGACCCATGAATCAAGAATATGAAGTACCCATTTGGTTGAACATTAATCTTCTGAATAATTTGCATATTTTTACAAATTTCGGTTCATTTTAGATTAAATAAAAAAAATTAAAATATATAAATTTCAGTTCATGATTAGTAAAAGAATTTATATTTTGTTTTTGTATATTTTAATTTTTTTTATTTAATCTAAAATGCACTGAATTTTAAAAAAAAAATATATAACACAAGAAAAAGTGTTGTTTTCAATTTTTGGTTCTCCTTGTTTTTGGACTCCACCAGTCATCAAAGTGATTGTACTAGCAGCCAAAACACATAAATTTATTTATTTTCCTAAAAAACGCACCACAAAATTGAATTTGACAATCAATTATTGAGCAGTCTTAGATTTTTTTTTTTTTTTTTTGAGAGAGACCAATACTGACCATAATTTTTTCATACACATCATAAAAACAATTTTAAGCTTTTGCAAAATTTCACAAACTTTGTAATTTCATTTTCTCTTTTCAATTTTACAAATATTGGATGCTTTAATAAATTGATTGTTGCATTGCATTGAAATTTCAAAATAAATTTAAATTTTTAGTGTGTGCAAGGGCATACAACTTGAACCAACCTCATTAAAAGTGGTGGGCAATGTATGTAGTGATATAGGAACTAAAGTCCCACATCGGCTTGTATAACCGGTGTGCCTGGCTGATATGGAGGTGGTCTCCACCTCCTATCAGCTTGAGCATTTGAGATGGCATGCCTCCTGCATCATTTGATATCAGAGCGGGTTTTCCTCGCTGCGTCGCCCTCCCATTGACTGTCGTTCTGACGGTCCTCCAACTTGATTTAAAAAAAAAAAAATTCAAACTTTGTTCTACCCAATAAAGAAAAAAGGGAACACACTGAAGCTGGAGATGAACATAATGTAAATTGAAACGTTGGTTATGCTTATTCGGTGGTGTTCTTCCATAATTAATTAGTTGATTTATTTATTGTTAGGATAATAAATCACAAAGACCACGTATAATCTCATTAGAAATACATGGAAGTTTGATTAAACAACCAAGTGGCCGGCTTTGATTAATGCAATCAATTATAAGGTACATGTTCAAAGAGACACTTTTTGAGGAAATGGGGTACTAAGAAATTACACAAAGTATTTTGTTCATATATATGTAACTTGTGTGATGATTGCATGTGTACTGTAAAAGGTAATTTTATGTTCTTTTCATTAATAATTGTTCGGTGTAGTTCTCTTATATCGATTGCCATTTAAAACTTCGTACAAGGAAATGTCACCATAGAAATATATTACACATTACGTTGCTTTTACACTAAAATTCAGTCAAAATTCTATAAAAACCGTTTAAATTTGCGGGTATTAAACCTCTCTCATATTTACATTTTTTATGAGTAATGTGACTTAAACCTTTCTAATCAAAGGAGGTGTAAAAGTGTAAAACCAACTCAATTAAAAGTTTCATGTGCTACACATGACAAATTTTTGTTTTATCATAAATTTCAAATAGTAACAATAAAATAATACTGTAAATTACAGAGACCTAAAAAGAAGCATTTTATGGCAGCATTTGCATGATTCTGAAAAAGCTCCAACCATCAAATACTGAAAAATGCATTTTTGTTTAATAAGAAGTTGGATTCAGTTTATAACCGAATCAACCGAATCGGGTAAAAGCCCAATAAGTGTGAGGCCCATCTCTTACTAACAGAACTCAAATGGGCTTTACCCAACAAACAGGTCCAAAACATCCAACAGAAGCCCAATAAGTAGCCAGGCCCCCACCTATACCCACCTATAAAAAGCCCATTTATTGATCTTCAATCATTTGTCTTTCTTTTTGT
Source organism: Acer campestre (assembly GCA_954870605.1). Classification (NCBI taxonomy): domain Eukaryota; kingdom Viridiplantae; phylum Streptophyta; class Magnoliopsida; order Sapindales; family Sapindaceae; genus Acer; species Acer campestre. The sequence goes on along the minus strand of OX940801.1, from coordinate 45,551,636 downwards.
CTGTTTATCATCTTCCTCTCCACTATTTTTTTTAATCTTTCTATTATCTGTTTTTTTTTTTTTTTTTTCCAATGATTTATTAAAATATTAACTACTTCTATATATTAAGGTAATATACAAAATAGTTTTCACATAGAAATATTCAAAATAGTTTTTTTTTTTTTAATTTTTTTTTAATTTTATTTTTATTTTTTAATTTTTTAAGAATATTCAAAATAGTTTTGATATCTAATATTTATTATGATTATTAGATATCTAATATTTCAAGAACATAAGAAGAAACCATTGATTACTTGAGAAATTGCAGCAAATACCAAAATATAAAAACTAAAAACAAAGATGTTCTTAAACCCATCCAAAAGGGTTAGATAGAAAACCATTGTCTAATAATAATATCCATGGAAGATAAAATCTTGATTTAACTTTATACAATTAACTGCTGTGAAAAAGAAAAAAGAAGGAAAAAAAAAAAAAAAACTAAGTACAGGAAATATACTACCATCAGACCAGGGATGGACCTATGTGGGGGATAGGGTGGGCTTGAGCCCACCCTGACACCCTTAAAAAAAAAAAAATTAAATTAGTAATGAAAAAATTTAAATTAATTAAATATTCATTTTAATTTCTAGTCAGATTAAAAAATATAATCTTTTTTTCCTTTTTCTTCTTTTTATAATAACAATTATTTTTCCACATTCTTCAAACTTGATTCAATCTATTTATCAACATCAACATTTAGATATGTTTGAGTGAATATTATTGCTTTAAATATTTTATTTTGTTACTTTTAAAAAAATATTTTATTTTGTTTTGAAATTTTAATTAGGGTTATTGTTAAATATAGATAATGAGATTTTATGAGTAATCCAATTATTATTTAATCCAATTTTAAATTTACAAAGTAGCCATATTTTTAAATAAATTTCATTAAATTTCTCAGAATATTTATAATGAATCAAACTAATATAAGAATATTGTATAATTTAATTACTGTTCCCATTTGCATTTCATGTTTCTCTTATAATTTAATTTGATTTTTTAAAAATAAAATAAAATTTTGTAAAGTATTTATTTAGAATATACATTTTATGGGGATGTCTCACTGTGTCCTCTTAACTAGGTGATATCAATGTTTAGTAAAAAAAAAATTCTAGCCTACCCTAGTCTTCAATCTTGGTTACGTCATTGATCATACATGATCAAGAACAATGAGGCAAGCTATGCAAACACTAATACAGTATTGTACTAAATTAATTTGTATGTCCAGTGTGCTTATTCAGTATTATTAATCATGTTTTTTTTTTTAATTTTTTTATTCACTTAAATCATATTATAAGTGAATATATGGACCAGTAGTTATGTTTCTTGTTATGATTTTATTGCATATATAACTTGCCTCACTGGTCTTGATCATGTAAGGTACGTGGTCGTATATTTCTTGTACTGGGATTTTTTTTTTTTTTTTTTTTTTTTTTTCTGGTTAATCAGTTTTTCACAATTAATTACACATGAAATAAATCTATAATTAAAGATTTTGTATAGTAGCATGAACGAGTAATTATAAAAGAGTCATTATCAATTTTTATTTGTTTTTAGTTTTTATAAATCTAATCATATTAGCATAACCCTAGTTTTTAATGTCATATTTTATAGAAGTGCCTTTTACAAATCAATTTTTTTTTTAAATTTTTTTAAATTTTAAAGAATGAATGGGATTCGAACAGTCGAACCCACATCCCATAATATAAGGGCAAGGGGTAGGGATGGGCGTTTCCCCATGGGGCCCCATCCCCCACGAGCCCCCATGGGGTTTTGGGGGCAAATTTTGCCCCCAAATGGATTTTGGGGGTGGGGGTGGGGGTAAACTTTGCCCCCAAACATATTTTGGGGGAGGTGGTGGGGGTACCTCCCCCCAAACCCAAAATCCCATTGGGCCCCCCAAAATAATATATATATTATTTTTATTTTTATTTTTATTAAATATTATGGTTGTTCATTTATAAGGTGTAATTAACCCCTAAAATAATATATATATATATATGTATTATACAATTATTTTGTATTGTATTTTGGAGTTTGTATTGTATTTTTATTATAGTTTTATTACTTTTCGGATTGAAAATTTGAAATTTAGAATTGAAAAGGAAATGAAATGGGGGAAATGGGTTTTGGGGGTGGGGGTGGGGGTGGGGGAACCTCCCCCCAAAACATCCCCCCCACTGGTCCCCCCAAATGGATTTTGGGGGAGGTGGTGGGGGGAGGTTTGAGTAATGGGGGTGGGGGTGGGGGTACCCTCCCCCGCCCCATTGGGCCCCATGCCCATCCCTAGCAAGGGGCATATCAATGAGCTGAGTCATCTCTTGAAATTCTTTTCTTAATTAGAAAGTTAAATTCAATTGAATTACATACTTAAAATTGAATATTTTAAAATGATAGTGACATGTGAGTTGTCAACGTCTTGTAAAAAAATTAGGAAGCCTAAATTTAAATTTATTTTCTTTCGAAAAACTTAAAATTTTAACACTTCAGGATAAAAATCTAGAAGTTAACGTTGACAAACTGGAACGAAACGTGACACTATCCTATTGGTCTATTCTTTTTTTTTTTTTTGAAATACAACTACTGTCGGGACCCGGTGAGATTAATTAAATTCTACAAGCACGGCCCGGAATACTGCTCCCACTATCGGGGAGAGGTTACATAAGGACTACAACTCTCACAACCGGAGAGAGGGCTGCTCCCACAAATCGGGAGAAAACTCCCCACACATGCTTGTAAAATACGCATGGTGGGACTTGAACCCCTGACCACTAGGTGTGGAAGGGAGGTGCACAACCATCTCTACTAGGAGGTGATGTGCCTATTGGTCTATTCTTGTATACTTTTATTTCACAATATTGTCAATTTCTACTATAAAAGCAATGTATTTTAAGTAATTAAATGTAAGGATAGTTCATTAAAACATAGATGTATGAAAATATTTTGTGGATGTTAATAGAGCCGCACATTTTGTAAAGTAAACCTAATTAAAATATAATTTGTTACAAATGATTTTTTTTTTTTTTTTTAAGTCTTCACTATAAGAATCAAAACGTGGCACTATCCTATTCGTCCGTTATTTTATACTTTTCCTTCAGTTTTGGCATTCTCTGCTATAAATGCACAAGACCCCCAATTCAACCCTAAAATTGCATACTTCGAATTCTAGTCTGCAAATACAATCCTCATAATTTTCTCTTTTCTCGTTCGTTCAAGCTCTTCAAGATATTTTGTCATTTCAGATATAAAAGATTGTCTCTTTACTGTGGATTGATTATATACGGTTTATATGTTTGACTTTTTTTTTTTTTTTTTTTCTTTCTTTCTTATTTTCTGCGTTTGATATAATAATTAGAAATCCTTCTTATTTTTGGGTCTTATGATAGAATCGATATTGAATTTTTTTGATTAATTGATTATATTAGATCCTATTATTAGTTTCTTAAATATAGTTTCTTAGAGCTTCTCCAACCCAACTTCAAATCCCTCTCTATCTTCAAGTTGCCGCAAAATCCACGCAAAAAACACCTCCAACCCAGCGCCAATCTCCTCGCTATTTGAGGAAGATGAACAGTGCCGTGCAATATATTGCGCGACACTGTTCATCAGCGCATACAATGTTTCTATATATTTTTTTTGATCCCTTAGCTTTTATACAATCACGTTTTTACCCTATTTTTAAAATATTTTCTGATTATATCCTTTATTAAAAGGTTTTGTGTATTCACAGTTTTACCCTAATAAATTAAATTTATTCCAATTTGATCCTTTTTATTATTTAATGATTTTGTTTTGATTTAATTATTATTGATATTAACATTTTTAATAAACTAAAATGAAGTGTATAATTAAAAAAATTAAATGCCATTTTTTTTTAATAAATCACTTCATTCCTTCATTAATTCATAAGTTTGAAATGCAATTTTTTTGTTAATAAATCACTTCATTCCTACATTAATTAATAAAGCAAAATACCCGATTTCGAGAATTCCTAGCTTGACATAGAAGAATCAGGGATAATCATGCTCACGATGCACTCCGAAATGCCTTAATAAATTATTTGTGGGAAGAATATACTAATTCAGATGATTAGATGATGATCAATATGTACTTTCATTTTTATGCTTTTTTTTATTATTTTATGAAATGTAATGTTTATGTTATTTTAATAAAAAATGTAATATTTTACCGAATTAAATTGAATTTCTATTAATGTATTAATTTCATAATTTCGTATTGTATTGCAATATTATATTAATTATTGGGTAAAATGTTAATTGTGGAGAAATATTTAAAAAAGGGAAAGAAATGGAATATTCCTGGGAATATTCCTTATAGAGATAAATTTGAAGTAGTGGGTTGGAGATGGAACAGTGAAATAGAGTGACTGTTAAGCTATTTTAGTGCAAAACTTGTACCAAATTAGAGATTTGGGTTGGAGTTGCTCTTATGATAACATTTTGAGTACGGTCTCTGAATATGATGGAAATTTTTTGTCATTGGTTATTTTTTATGTACTATGTTTTTTTTTATTCTTTGTATTTTTGATATCTAATTGTAAGCTTAGAAATCCGACATTATATACCTTAATTTTGATTTATTGGTTGGTGCTGTTTATTATATTTTACTTAAATATGTTGCTTCATTGATGTTGTTGCTGATTATTAAGATTAGATTAATAGAAAATCATTATGAATGTTGATTTCCATATGCTATTGCCTTGACTGATTTTTGTGTGTCTGAAAGTAAAGTTTTTCTTCCATGTAGTTATTTATAATATGTTTTAGATTTAACGATTCAACAGATGCAAATCTTTGTTAAAACTCTCACCGGTAAGACCATAACCCTTGAGGTAGAAAGCTCCGATACCATCGACAATGTCAAAGCTAAGATCCAAGATAAGGAAGGTATCCCACCAGACCAGCAGAGGCTTATCTTTGCTGGCAAACAACTTGAGGATGGTCGCACCCTTGCCGACTATAACATTCAGAAAGAATCCACTCTTCACTTGGTGCTTCGTCTAAGGGGTGGCATGCAGATCTTTGTGAAAACTCTTCTGGCAAGACCATAACCCTTGAAGTAGAAAGCTCTGACACCATTGACAACGTAAAAGCCAAAATCCAAGACAAGGAGGGGATCCCACCTGATCAGCAGAGGCTTATCTTTGCTGGTAAACAACTTGAGGATGGTCGCACCCTAGCTGACTACAACATTCAGAAAGAGTCTACCCTACACTTGGTGCTCCGTCTTAGAGGTGGCATGCAGATTTTTGTGAAAACCCTCACCGGTAAAGCTATTACCTTGGAAGTCGAGAGTTCCGATACCATAGACAATGTTAAGGCAAAAATCCAGGACAAGGAAGGGATCCCACCAGACCAGCAGAGATTGATCTTTGCTGGAAAGCAGCTTGAAGACGGTCGTACCCTTGCTGACTACAATATTCAGAAGGAATCAACTCTCCACTTGGTACTCCGTCTTCGTGGAGGCATGCAAATCTTTGTAAAGACTCTTACTGGGAAGACTATTACGTTGGAAGTTGAGAGTTCCGATACAATTGATAATGTTAAAGCAAAAATCCAAGACAAGGAAGGAATCCCCCCAGATCAGCAAAGACTTATCTTTGCTGGTAAACAACTTGAAGATGGGAGGACCCTCGCTGACTACAATATTCAGAAAGAGTCTACCCTTCACTTGGTTCTCCGCCTTCGTGGTGGCATGCAAATCTTTGTGAAGACATTGACTGGTAAAACCATTACTTTGGAAGTTGAAAGTTCCGACACCATTGATAATGTCAAGGCAAAAATCCAAGATAAGGAGGGTATCCCACCAGATCAACAGAGGCTCATATTTGCTGGTAAGCAACCTGAAGACGGCAGAACACTTGCAGACTACAACATTCAGAAGGAGTCTACCCTTCACTTGGTTCTTCGCCTCAGAGGTGGGATGCAAATTTTTGTTAAAACGCTCACTGGGAAGACTATAACTTTGGAGGTCGAGAGCTCAGACACCATTGATAATGTAAAGGCAAAGATCCAAGATAAGGAGGGGATTCCACCAGATCAGCAGAGGTTGATCTTTGCCGGGAAGCAGCTTGAAGATGGGCGCACTTTGGCAGATTACAATATTCAGAAGGAATCTACTCTGCATCTTGTCCTTCGCCTTCGTGGTGGCTTCTGATTGTGGTGTTATGGTTTTATGTTTGTCTCTGTTCGTCTTGTTTGGTATTTTGATGTATGTGTTTCTAGTTTTATGATCTATGCAAGTTTCTAAACTTTGATATAATTAGCTCTTTTTGTTAAGGGCTTTGTTATTGTTAGGTTCCATAATATATATCATCTCTAGTACATTTTCTTGTATGTTTTTATTGCATATAGCTTGCTTCACTGTTCCTGATCATGTGTTGCAAGTTTCTTGTTGTATGTTTACTGTTTCAGATTATGTTAGTGCAGAGCAGCTGATTGCATAAAGCAATATCAAAATTTTATTTTCGAGAGTGAGCTTTATTGAGCTGCACAGTTTGGTTATATGAAAGCATGAAACATATCTTCTAGTGTGAGCCATTGTAATTTGCAATATCACATCCTGCATATCCGGCCCCTTCTCCCCATATCTCATTTGTTCCTTCCTGGCCTCATCATGGACATACCCTATTAACTGCCCCATTGCTTCACATTGGCATTGATCGTCCAGGGTTTTCATTTCCATATAGCATTCTGATTGGAGATTGTAGTATGTAAAGCTTGCAGTAGCGAAGGTATCCGCTTGGAATTTGTTTACAGCTCTGCTGGGAATTTGTGGGTTTGTGGCCTCGTTAATCTCAACGGTGGAGATGGTGGTTTCTGAGAGCGTAGGTGTTGGCTGCGAGTACAAGGAAGACGTAAAGGATAGCGGCTAGGGATGTGAATCTGGTGCAAGGTGCAAAAATAAAAGGCAGTGGTTGTGGTGAGAAGAAAAGAAGGTGGTGGGTAAGTAATTTATAGTTGAGTTTGCATGTTTGTAAATGTGTTTGATGGCCTAAAAAAATGTGTTTGATGAAAGTCCAGGCACTTTGATATGGTGTGGCAATGGATCAACTTGATGGTTGGAGCTTGTTTATATGGTGTGGCAATGGATTTATTGATGTGCAGAGTCTGATGCAGATTGAAATTCTCAGCTGTTGTAATTGGCAATCACAGGAACACCCTCACCTGCTTTCATTATCACATCATGCAGAATTGTTGAAAATAGTAATTAATTTCGAATTAATTCATTATCACCTTCACGGCAATTAATTTGGAAAAGGAGAAAATAGTAAGGTTATCGAATTAATGAAGAATTATTTTAACCCTTGCTATTCAATTGAATTAATGAATTAGTGCATCATATTAAGGCAAACGTTGATGAGGTTGAACCTTGAGAGAATTGAGATTCAATTTAAATTTGTTGAAAATATTGCATATATGATCAATTACGAGTTTACAGTACAAGGCATCACATAGTTTTCTCATTATCAACATTTTTTTTTTATGATGTTGGGGCAAAAAAGAATGATGAAGCTTGAATACTAAGATGCCCCTGCATGGTGGAAGCAACAACAGCAGCTTTGGCACCAATCGGAATTGACGACACGTCGTTGCGGTGTCGGTCAAAAGATGAACATTTAAGTTCGACCTCGCTAGCGCGCGAGTCACAAGGACTAGCACAGCGGCAAGTGAGGGTATCGTTCCGCAGGGAGGTGGGATTCGCCGACCGTCACCGGTTCTAGCTATTATTACAACACTCCGAGAGGACTCGTGTGTTGCGGGTTCGGAAAAGTAAGTAATAATATAAATAAATAAACTAACTACCATAATATATACATGGATAGGATGGAATGGAGAGATGGCATGAAATGTGGTTACACTAAGGAAATGACTCAACCGTGACAATCCTCCTAATTAAGCTCTAGACTCACTTAGTCCCTCAATGTGCAAGTATATCATAGGCTCATATCCCCTTAATTAATCTCTAATCTCTCTCGAGTCTTAGAAATCGCATCCACACAATGCATGGATTCATTAAGTACATTGGGACACCTACACAAGCTCTGTACGTCAGCCTAGTGATCTCTCAACTGTCTGGTCATATACAGTGGTTATTTCGTTGGGCATGTAATGCGCAACCGCGTGGGCCATACTACAGCCAATAATTCATTCACAATGGCTAACCAAATACGGGATGGCAACCAAGTAAAAGCATTAAGAATACGAGATACCCATACAACACGTATGCTATATGCTCGCGTCCCCTTAATTAATCTCTAATCTCTCTCGATGTTTTAGAGATCACATCCATGCATAAATGCTTGGATTCATTAAGGACTGTGGGACACACACACGAGCTCTACACGCCAGCCTAGTGATCTCTCAACTTACTGGTCAAATGTAGAGGATATCACGCTGGACATGTTAATGTGAACCACGCAATATATAACACACAGCCTAAATATCATCCACAAGGTGGTCAACCGAATGAAAGCATTAAGCAATGAAATACCCCTATAATTACACGAGCAAAAAGAGGAATTCAATTTGTCTTTACTCTAGATACGGATTCGGTTTTATCAATCTCCCTAGGATGGCTAAAAATGGAAACAAGCTTACCAAACAACTACATGCAACAAGTTGATTGTTATTCATTAAGACCATTCAATTTAAGCTAGGGGTTCATTCTTTTGATTTGGGAATTATCCCTAAATCAATCCATCACCCAACCCAAACCATGGGTGAGCAATTGTGCCTTTGAAAACAAAGACCCATTAAGTACAAGAATATTGAACCAAAGTCTAATTTAGCAAGTACATGCATCAATCAAACTTCTCCCACTCTTTAGAGCTAATACTCAACACTCAAATCATTCTAAACATGGTATTTTGGATCATCCATCAATCAATCAACAATTATGGGATGCTAAATTACTCTACTCCTAAATTAAATTACACTACTCCTAATCCCATTCATGGACACATTAATTTAGACCCATCACACACATGAATATCACAACAAGAGATTTAATCATGAATAAGCAAAGAGTAGAACAAAACTCAAAGAAAATTAAGAACAATCATACATATATTGCAATAAGTGTAGGTTTACAAAATTCCCAAATTGGTGATTACATCCAAGAAAACAAGAAATACAAAAAGAAATGAGTGTAAAGGAGACAACCCTTGAAGACAACTCCTCCAAGCTCTCCTTGATTTCCTAGCTCGGATTTGGTCCAAAGACCACTCCATTCTTCTTGTAATCTACTCCTAGATGGGTGGATGTAGTGTAAAAAGGGTGGTGGAGGTGTATGGTGAGCTCCCATGGAGGAAAAACCTCCATGGGAGCTTGGATCTCTCCTTATTTGGTGGAGAAGATGGAAGAAGATGGAAGAGAGAGAGAGTGGGGCGGAAGAGAGAGAGAGGAGAAGTTGGGATGCAGAGAGGGTTGTGTGTGGTCGTCCCCTTAATTGGAAAGAAGAAGAATGGGTATCCAAAGTCTTTCTCTCTTCTCCCCATGACAACCAACATCATCATGCTTCATAATTGAAGAGGGCCCACCAAGAATTCCTCATCATTACCTCCCCTCTCTCAGCCAAGGCAAAGGTCAGAGACAAGATCCTGGTTGGCCGAAATTTGGGGGCCCAAGGACCTGAAATTGGGCAACTGAAGTTGACAGCATCGGGCAAATTATGCTCCCTGTTCTGCGGCCAAGGGAGCATAATTTCAAAAGTTGTTCCTATAAGAAACTAAAATGCACCCTGTTCTGCGCCCAAGGGAGCATAATCAGGGGCGCAGAATTCGTGACAAAAATGGGATCTTCTGGTCCCTTTTCTGCGGCCCCTAAACGCAAAACCACTAAGGGCGCAGAACCAACTTCCAAAAATTGCACTTTTGCCCCAAAATTTCTACATCTTTGCACAAAAGCCCCTCTTCTGGAAGGAATCCTGAAACGCTTATTAAATCCGTTAAATACCCGGTTTTACTCGGGAAACAAGCCTAAAAGATAAAAGTAAGGGGTTACACAACGTGTAAAAATAAGAGTTATCACACCCCCAAACCTATCTTTTGCTCGTCCCCGAGCAAAACAAAACAAATATGAAAATAAAACAAAGCAAGCAAAACAAACTAAAATGAATAAAAAGTAAAAACTAGGCTAGTCCACTTCCGTAGGAAACACGGTGGCACTTAGCATGTGCCACAAGCCTTTAAACCGCTAGGCGATCCCTAGAGGAGGAGTTATAGTCTCCTGAGGGTTTACAGCTACGACACCCACAAACGTATACTCCGCAAGAAAAGTTGAGATGCAATCCAAACATACCAAATAAAGACTACACATGCATGCTAGTATCTCAAATATACCAATTAATAACAATGCATCACACAATGCAAGTATGCCAAAACTTAGGATGTTTTTGGTTTACAAAACGACTACGCTCGAATTGCCTAAGATGAAATTCGCCTTGACTCTAATCCTCCCTGGATTTCAGTCTGATTTTTCCACTCAGAACCTGGGCGATCACTCAATCAAACATATGCGAATGAGTTTATATACTGGAATCTAATATATCGCATATGAGTATTTCAATAAAAGCACATTTATAGTGATAGATCTCATGGAAGGAATTGAAATGCCATGAACGTGGAAAGAGCATGCATCGACTCGCATTCCCAATATAGACTTCCTAAGAGATCAAATGGGCTTTCCCTCACTTTATATTGTGGCCAAGGTGATTTGTGAAGGTGTATGGGATGGAATATATGGTAGGAGTGGAAAGGATAAAGCTATTAACCACACCAAGGTGTTTACACATTACATTACAACAAAATTAGCTCTATTACATATTACATTACAAGCGTCCAGGCTATAAAATTTACATTGCACATTTGTGCGACATTTGCACTCATATTTAAGAGTAACTTCACATTTGAAGAACTAGAAGGCTTAAGTGTTTATAATTCACACTTATTATTTCTTTTTTCTTTTTTTTTTCTTTTTTTTTTTTTTTCTTTTTCTTTTTCTCTTTTTTTTTTTTTTTTTTTTTTTTTTTTTTTTTTTCTTGTAAGCCTTTGCCTAGCACAATTTGCACACATTTGCCTAAGTACATGCTTTTAATCACAAAAATTAGAGCTTTACACTACATAACTTCTATTAAGCTATACACCTCAACATGATCAATAACTAGGGAATGGTTGGGGGTTTAGTGTTTGGCCTCAATTTGCAATGAATATAGGGGTGTGGGAGTGTTTAGGCTATTTTAGTAGTTTCGCACACACTCAAGCCCAAAATCATTTCTAAAAGTCCATCTAACAAGGGAATACAAATCTCCACAAGCAGTCCACATTATTTTAGTTCTATGGCAATCAATGCAAAATGTATATATGTACAATGAGATCACAATTAAGAACAAAATCGAAGAGTGTTTAAAGAGTAGAAACAAAATATACCCTCTGAATTTGGCGCTAATAGGCTCGAAACCTCACTAGGGTAGTCTCCACTATTTTCTCAAGCTAAACAAACATAGAAGTCTCATCCACCTCAACATCAAAAGATTGGCATTGTACAAGCAAATTTAAGCGATGCACGGAGCTAAAAGCATACAATGCATGTCTCTACCGGCACACAAAGAAAAACAACTCAACATGGAGGCCAGAGATTTCAAAAACTGTCGAAATTTAAAGTCGTCCAAGGTCCACTTTTTGGTGCATATCTTTAAAAGCACTTAAAATAATTTCTCAAAAATTTTACACCATAGAGTAGACATATAAATACACACTTTTCATTTAAAAAGTATTTCAAAATTCTAATGGGAAAAGTGTGAAAATGGACGATGAAAACAGTGAAAGCTCAATTTCGAAAAACAGGGCATCACCCATGACCTTTGGTCGAAGAAATGCTCATAACTTTTGATCCACAACCCAGAATTTTACGTTATTTATATATTCGAAATCAGCACGAAAAATCGAAGAACGCAGCGCGGGCGAAAAAATTAATTTCCTCACCAATGAGTACAGTTTTAATGAAACATTTGCCTCAAAAATATTCAAAACAGGGCAGTTTTTGCAGAGATTTGAAAATTTTCTAAAACAACACCCTAAAAATCCTAAGATCTAAGCACAACACATATCCACTCTTAGATCTAAACATAAATAAAAATCACAAAAATAAGCAAAGCATTATACCCTTGAAGCGCAAGCTCTCGCAAGTGGTTATTCGAACCAACCAAGCCTCCGCGAAGCTCTCTTGAGTTGGGTGGTCCATCCAACCTGAAATTTTCTTTCCTTGCACAAAACAACTCAAAGAAAATCAAATGCATATGCTTTAAACGAAAACAAGAAAAAATAACACGACTTACACCCCCAAACCTAGCCTAAACATTGTCGATCACACAATGAAAAGCATGAGTAAAAGAGATGTTTATTTTCAACATAACGAACTACTCCGCAAAGCAATAAAAAGCAATAAATCTAAGATATTTACAGAACCTAAGCTAAAACTAGTAACTATCAACGAATAAGCCACCTCCCCGGCAGCGGCGCCACTTTGACGACACGTCGTTGCGGTGTCGGTCAAAAGATGAACATTTAAGTTCGACCTCGCTAGCGCGCGAGTCACAAGGACTAGCACAGCGGCAAGTGAGGGTATCGTTCCGCAGGGAGGTGGGATTCGCCGACCGTCACCGGTTCTAGCTATTATTACAACACTCCGAGAGGACTCGTGTGTTGCGGGTTCGGAAAAGTAAGTAATAATATAAATAAATAAACTAACTACCATAATATATACATGGATAGGATGGAATGGAGAGATGGCATGAAATGTGGTTACACTAAGGAAATGACTCAACCGTGACAATCCTCCTAATTAAGCTCTAGACTCACTTAGTCCCTCAATGTGCAAGTATATCATAGGCTCATATCCCCTTAATTAATCTCTAATCTCTCTCGAGTCTTAGAAATCGCATCCACACAATGCATGGATTCATTAAGTACATTGGGACACCTACACAAGCTCTGTACGCCAGTCTAGTGATCTCTCAACTGTCTGGTCATATACAGTGGTTATTTCGTTGGGCATGTAATGCGCAACCGCGTGAGCCATACTACAGCCAATAATTCATTCACAATGGCTAACCAAATACGGGATGGCAACCAAGTAAAAGCATTAAGAATACGAGATACCCATACAACACGTATGCTATATGCTCGCGTCCCCTTAATTAATCTCTAATCTCTCTCGATGTTTTAGAGATCACATCCATGCATAAATGCTTGGATTCATTAAGGACTGTGGGACACACACACGAGCTCTACACGCCAGCCTAGTGATCTCTCAACTTACTGGTCAAATGTAGAGGATATCACGCTGGACATGTTAATGTGAACCACGCAATATATAACACACAGCCTAAATATCATCCACAAGGTGGCCAACCGAATGAAAGCATTAAGCAATGAAATACCCCTATAATTACACGAGCAAAAAGAGGAATTCAATTTGTCTTTACTCTAGATACGGATTCGGTTTTATCAATCTCCCTAGGATGGCTAAAAATGGAAACAAGCTTACCAAACAACTACATGCAACAAGTTGATTGTTATTCATTAAGACCATTCAATTTAAGCTAGGGGTTCATTCTTTTGATTTGGGAATTATCCCTAAATCAATCCATCACCCAACCCAAACCATGGGTGAGCAATTGTGCCTTTGAAAACAAAGACCCATTAAGTACAAGAATATTAAACCAAAGTCTAATTTAGCAAGTACATGCATCAATCAAACTTCTCCCACTCTTTAGAGCTAATACTCAACACTCAAATCATTCTAAACATGGTATTTTGGATCATCCATCAATCAATCAACAATTATGGGATGCTAAATTACTCTACTCCTAAATTAAATTACACTACTCCTAATCCCATTCATGGACACATTAATTTAGACCCATCACACACATGAATATCACAACAAGAGATTTAATCATGAATAAGCAAAGAGTAGAACAAAACTCAAAGAAAATTAAGAACAATCATACATATATTGCAATAAGTGTAGGTTTACAAAATTCCCAAATTGGTGATTACATCCAAGAAAACAAGAAATACAAAAAGAAATGAGTGTAAAGGAGACAACCCTTGAAGACAACTCCTCCAAGCTCTCCTTGATTTCCTAGCTCGGATTTGGTCCAAAGACCACTCCATTCTTCTTGTAATCTACTCCTAGATGGGTGGATGTAGTGTAAAAAGGGTGGTGGAGGTGTATGGTGAGCTCCCATGGAGGAAAAACCTCCATGGGAGCTTGGATCTCTCCTTATTTGGTGGAGAAGATGGAAGAAGATGGAAGAGAGAGAGAGTGGGGCGGAAGAGAGAGAGAGGAGAAGTTGGGATGCAGAGAGGGTTGTGTGTGGTCGTCCCCTTAATTGGAAAGAAGAAGAATGGGTATCCAAAGTCTTTCTCTCTTCTCCCCATGACAACCAACATCATCATGCTTCATAATTGAAGAGGGCCCACCAAGAATTCCTCATCATTACCTCCCCTCTCTCAGCCAAGGCAAAGGTCAGAGACAAGATCCTGGTTGGCCGAAATTTGGGGGCCCAAGGACCTGAAATTGGGCAACTGAAGTTGACAGCATCGGGCAAATTATGCTTCCTGTTCTGCGGCCAAGGGAGCATAATTTCAAAAGTTGTTCCTATAAGAAACTAAAATGCACCCTGTTCTGCGCCCAAGGGAGCATAATCAGGGGCGCAGAATTCGTGACAAAAGTGGGATCTTCTGGTCCCTTTTCTGCGGCCCCTAAACGCAAAACCACTAAGGGCGCAGAACCAACTTCCAAAAATTGCACTTTTGCCCCAAAATTTCTACATCTTTGCACAAAAGCCCCTCTTCTGGAAGGAATCCTGAAACGCTTATTAAATCCGTTAAATACCCGGTTTTACTCGGGAAACAAGCCTAGAAGATAAAAGTAAGGGGTTACACAACGTGTAAAAATAAGAGTTATCAGGAATCAGTTCGATTTGGATTGGTTTTGGAATCTGTGGCAGGCTTGCACAACAAATCCGAGCCCAATTTGTAAAAGAAAGATGAAGTTTGGATTCTTTTGCTCCTCATATTGCACACCTATGTTAGTCTCTTTCAGTAGCAGAACATATATGTGGAAGTGCAGCAATGCTGTCTTCAAGAGCAG
This sequence comes from Acer campestre, assembly GCA_954870605.1. Taxonomy (NCBI): domain Eukaryota; kingdom Viridiplantae; phylum Streptophyta; class Magnoliopsida; order Sapindales; family Sapindaceae; genus Acer; species Acer campestre. Next base: position 45,536,415 of record OX940801.1, on the reverse strand, counting down.
ATACTATCTTCATTTTTAAAGGTTTCTTTAAGAATGATGAAACACTGAAATTCGAAAACATGAACACTGTCTCATGTCAGCTTGCAGCAACAGAAAAACACCTCCGAGTAGCATAACAGCAGCTCGGATAAGAAATTCACATCAAAGACTTCAACTTAGCAACAGAAAACTGAAAGGAATACAGCCTCTGACAGTTGATAACAGTCCACAACTTTAGACTTCACCGGTAGATAAAAGAGCAGCAACAAGCATAAATCAACTAGATTTGAAGAAAATTGTGCAATCTCCACAATGTTGATAGACAAACGACCTCTATATGAATTTTTACCCCATTAACGACGTAAGTTAAAAATCTTTGTACAGATATAAGTTTGGACATGAGAGATCTATGATACAATTTATAATACTTACTATCAGGAGTGGAGATATGTATGTCGGAGAACGCCCGCTTCAGTTTGTAGGATATTCTAGACTGGCCTAACCAATTTGAACCATTCCGCTATAGAGATAGTATAGCTTGGTTCGAGCTTGATATCAACTACAATACAACAATAGGGGAGGTAATAGTAATAGATTCCAGCACTTACAACGATAGTAATAACTACAGAGCAAAACCATTCTCATTTCAAGTTTTGAAATACTGTTAGAAATTTACTATGTAGAAAAACTTTTAGCCGGTGTTATTTCTAAAATTACAACCAAATGAGAATTACAGAAATTAATTCATTTACTTACATCATTTCTCAACTTTGTTGTTTGCATAAATTTAATTAGACAAAGTCTTGCATCGAGTAAATACCTAAAATGAATAGAGCATAAAGACAATAGAGGTGAATTAGAGTCATAAAGGCCTTATATCAATCATAGCAAACAATTTTTTTGTTTCCAATCACAAACACATAAGAGGTAAGAAGTATGATAAATTAGTGAAACATATAACAAATATGGAATTGTTGTAACATCTTCTGAAGTAATTACAGATGAATATACCTCTTTTAAGCTAAATCTATGTTCAGTGCTTATTGATGTTAGCCTCCAATTGCCTAACTTAGAAATAGTGGAAATTTGTGGCAGAAGAACCCACTAAGAGGATGCTAGACTCAAAATTGCATATTGGTCAATCATGAGAAAGTTTGCAATCAGTGTCGGAAACATAAGACTTGACTAGGAAACACTTTGTGCCTCCAAAACACAATCTCCAACTAGTCCACTCATTAATAAGATGAGCCGAGCATCTGCAAATCATAAACAAGTAAATATAAATAGATAAAAAAAAAAAAAAAATGCAAACTCAATATAATATTAGTGGGTTCACATTCCATGTTTGGACATATTTCTGATTATGTACACTTAAACCGTAAAACTTTGTAGCTACAATATGCAAAAACTTAAAATCTTCCAATATAAACATTTAAGAAAATGCTTAGTATATGTGGTCAGCATGAAATCTATTTGGAATCTGCTTAATTTCAACTTGTTTTTGGGATCTTTGGTGGGATTGCACAAAAATTCAGTACAATTTACCAATTGAAAGAAGGGAAGGTGTTTGTTCTCTGTTGCTCAAAGTATATTGTTGCAGCAGCTCTTTCACTAGCAGGCCAAAGAGTGGAACTACAACAGACCTTGCAGCATCTTCATAATTCTGCAGCCAACTATGACCAAAATTGCAGCGATTTAGTCTCCATTAAAAGCAGATAGTAGCAGCATTTTCTAAGATTTTCCGTACAAAAATGCAACACCAAAATTTCAACATATACAGATACAATCTACCTGAGGTCAGCCAGCCGTAGCATAAAACATCTCTACATGATCAGCCATTCAACATGGATATGCAATAGAACTTGTCTGAAGAAGAACACTACAGAAACGACTCCAACTCAGCCACCGAAAACAAAAGAAAAATTCAGTCTCTAGCAGAAGATAGCAATCTACAGCTTTAGAGATGATTGCAACTTCAATTAGAGTAGCATCAAACTCAAATCAACCCGATTCAAAGAAAACTTCAATTAGAGACAGACAAAAATACTGTACCTCAACATCAATTAGAAATTATAGTTTGGATATTGGTACCTTGAGCTTTCTGGTGATAAAATCAATTGTACAACTTGGTATTTTTGATATCAAGAATTTTTCTGTCTCTTGAAGTTTGCTTCTTTTGTTTGAAAAGATTACTTCATTAAAAGAGCTAAAAGGCAAGAAGGGCAAGCCCCACAAACAAGCAGAAGCACAGCCAAGGCAACAACAAACACCGCAGCCAACAAAAGCAAACAAACAACAGAACAACACAGAGCAAGGCACCAGCCAGCAAAAGAAAAAACAAAACAGCAGCAAGAAAGAAACCAACGACCCCAGCGAAGACCAAGCCCAGAGAGCCGACGAAAACGAAGAAACGACCCCAGCCAAACCAGCCAAACCAGAAAGCTGAAACACAAGACAACCCACTCCACAAAAACCCCACACATGAAAGAGCCCAACCTCGCCAAACTAACAGCAACACAACAAGCAACAGCAGCAACAGCCAAAGCAACAAAAAACAGCAGAAACAGACAAAGCAAACCAAAAACCCAATCATGGCAGAGCCAAAGACCACATCAACACTCTCCCCATTCCACAAAATCACCACACAAGTTAGAGCCCATCTTGGCTAAGTTATCCGCATAGGAATTGAAGACTCTGGAATCATACACAACCTCCATATGGCCAAAGACATTCAGATTTCTGCGAATCTCATAAATAGAATGGACATGAGAAATATTCCCGAAGTCATTGCCATTCACCCATGAAACGGCAGTCTTAGAATCACTAACCACCGTAATACACCTGCCTCTAAGATTAGAATTAGGAACTTTGCTTCTAATATGAGGAATTTGATCAACATATTTCTTGCAAACCAATATGAGCTTTTCTTCACAGTTCAATGAATCGGGATTGAACTATCAAATAAGCTTGACAAAACATCTCACAAGTGAAAATGGATATAAGTTAACAACACTCTCAATTTAAGGCAGAGAAGTTATTGTCAGAAGATTAGAAATTGTAGGGTAAATGTAAAGCAATTCATTAAAATTTAAAGCAACAATCAATGTGAAATTGTTTATTAAGAAAATGCGTGTAATAGTTGTGCTATTATAAATTGGCATACCTGAAATAGAAGATAGGAATGAATGGGTTAAGAATCAAGATCATGAATTTCCAATCTATCTTATGGAAGGGATGTCGGCTTTCTTGAATTACTTATTAGGATCAGGGAAAGCCAAAGCAGCAGCAGCCTTATATTATCGGTTGATGATGCTGGAGCAAGAATCTCTTTAATTTTCAATGTTCGAGTTCTCTGGTGGGCTGGCACAATCCAATTTACAACTTTAAAGAGGGGACACTGTTTGATCTGTGTTGGTCCTCGATTCCGTGCCAACATATGCAGCTGCATCAGCTTTTTTACTAGCATGATAGAATGTGGAACTACAGCCGAACCTTGCAGCCTCCTCATAACTTTGTAACAAAACCCTTTTTTAAAATGCAGAAAATTTAGTCTCTTATATAAACAGAGAGTATTAGCATCTAAAAAAGTATAAAAAGAATAACTGCAAAATATATAACACTGCACCTCACGTTGTCTAGCCATAGCATATCATCTCTCAGCAGCATTAAAACACAGAACCTCAAGGACTTGTCTAGAAGAACAAAAGTACTACATCAGGAACTCCAACTCAGAATAGAAAACTGGAGTAGAAGACAGTCTCTGGTAAATGAATAAATGATATAGAACATATATGAAAGTTTAAACATCGGTACCTCAAGACCATGGCATCAGAAGTTTGCCTAAATCTTTAAACTCACTCATTGTTGAACTTGCAAACTTTGATGATAAGAAATTGTCAATCTCTTTAAGTTGCCTTTAATATGGGGAATCGGAATAATATATAAGCCTCAAACCACCTTTCATGGAAACTATAAATATTTTTTGTCTCTTCCTACATAGATGTTGAACAAGAATGCTCAGCCCTTTATTCCTTCACTGGTCAAGTGGGGGAGGATTCCTTGGATTGCTGTTGTCCTTTAAATTCAAATATAACTAAATCAGTTCTCAAGAAAGGAAGAAATCGTCTGAATAGGTTGTTTAATATAGACATAAACTTGTTTAATATAGACATTAATTTATGTTGTGAACACAAAAACAAGGACTTATGAGATCAATAAACCAGTGGATTGGTTGTGGTAGCAGTAGCACATACCAAATAACAATGGAAAATCCCAGCACAAGGTTCCATATAATTAACCTACGATGAGAAATCTCATTTTGCAATCAACTGCACCAACTGATTGGTAGCTGAATATGGAAAAGAGATTTGCATTCACCTAAAATAACAGCAAAGAAACTCTGTGAAAGATGCAATCTGCAGCAAAGTTAGAGTGCAGCAATCTGCATGCATCCAGCCAAAACAGATCCAAAACAGAATTGAAAAACTATGACAACAGCTTCTGTCTATACCTTGGTTTCAAGGAGTTCCAAGAATCTTGTTGTACCATCTTCCACAGCCATTTCTAGTAGTCTGTTATTCTTACCATATATGTAATGCTGCAGATGCCAATATGATTATTCATTTTTATGTGAAAGATGAAAAAGTTCAACTCTTCGATGGACTAAAGAGGTTCAAATAAGAAAAACCAACTTATTTTACCTACGAATTCAAACTTGAAAAACATCTTTATATAATAGAAAGGACATCTCCATGAGGCTAGTGCCAGATGAAATGGTAGTCCAATCTTCTGAGCATCTGTCATAACAGGCCTGGCCTGATGAGAACACCTGTATAGACTGAAATATGAGCTTTCAAATCAAACTAAAGATGCTATAACTTCAAGGCATATACAAGACCATGCATGATCAATTAAAAAATATGATTTTGTTTTTTTCTCTTCTGATAAATCTATCAAATGAATATAATTACCTATAGGTAGAGTGGAGCTTCAAGGAATTTTCTGTGGATTTGTAAATCTTCCATTAGTTCTTCCAATGCTGAGATGATTCCAAAATATTTTCAACCTGAATCAGAGAACAGTGATGCAAATCCAATCCTTGTCAGAGCATATGACATAGATCTCTAAAGAATACATTTGAAGCACTGTAGCTACCGGTAGGATTTATATACATTTGCAGAAAAGCTATCATCTAAAGGAATAGGTCAATCTGATGAATTTTCACAGAGGCTACATTCAAACACGGTTTGGAATTCAGGTCCATATGTTGAAAGAGTGTATGAAAAATTAGCAACATTGAGTTAAAAAAAAAATTGTCAAACTTAGCAATAGACCCAATTGCTTGATGATGATTCCCAAATCCTCATAAGCAAATCATATAAGAAACAGAAGAAGCAATCTAAGAGAGTGACTTACACAGAAAAGGACAGAGATGGCTCACAAACAAGAGAGACTCCAATTTACAGATCAGCAGTTCTTACGTTTATCTGACAAGTAAAAGGGCAGATAGTCTCTTAATTTAAGGCAGAGGAGTGATTCCGAAACACTAATCAGAGCATTAAAACATATGATTAAAACAATAAAATACTGAGAAATAGTTTGTCACGAAAGTTTAATACCTGAAATAGAAGATGGGGTGAACGATCTAATTCTCAGATGTTTCCTCCGGATCGTAGATGAATTTGTAATCTATCTGAATGCAAGGGATGTCGGCTATTTTGGACCACTCTTTCCCTTTATCTCTCTTGCATGCTTCTTTCAGAAGAGGACATTCCTGTATATGTAATTGCAAAAGTGAGGGTGGCAGACTTGGAAGAGATGTGAGCTCTGGGCAATTCCAGATCTGCAATTTCTCAAGAGAGGGGAGGCGTTCGAAATCCTTGAAAGACAGGTATTTCAAATTTGGGAAATCTTCAATCGACATATAAGTTAGAGTGCGGGGCAAAGTAATTCTCATGTCCTCCTCATGTAAAGTCTCTCCATCCCGCTTTCCAGAAATGTAGAGGTATGAGAGAGAGGTGAGATTGTGCAACCCCAATTCCATGAGGGCTTTATATTGTTTGCGGTCACTAATTGAAAGAGCTCCAAGTTTGGTTGGTAGACCTTCTTCAGACAATCGTATATTTGGACAATAGTGTATTGATAAAGAGGAGAGATTGTCGGGGAGCCGTCCTTTTGGAAAGGAAGTAAGACCTTTGCAATTGCTCATCAAAATGCTACGAAGACTGCTAAGAGTTTCTAGTCCCTCTGGAAAGGATTTGAGATGATCACATTTCCATATTTGGATATTGCAAAGAGCCTTGTTATTATGAAATTTCTCAACTATTGACTCTAATTTTGGACAGCTGTCAATATCCAGGGTTTCAAGAGTCTCAGGTAATTGGCTTTTTGGTAATAGGGCTGTGAGCTCTGAGCAATTCCATATTTTAAGATGTTTGAGTGATACATATAACTGACCTGCCGATGACAAAGTTGTGAGCTTGGAACAATTCCAAATAGTGAGACTTGTGAGTGTGGCAGGGAGTTGGTGTATTGATGGCAGGCATGTCAGAGATGGACAGTTACTTATATACAAGTTTTGAAGATGATGAGATGTACTAGTATCCTCATCAGCACAACATAATGAAGTTCTAGTATCCTCATTATCATCCAACAAACATTGCAATCTCTTGCAATTTTCTATACGAAGCTTCTTTAGAGATTGAGGTAGGTGTCCTCTAAAAATGAAATTTAGAGAATCACATCTCTCAACTGTCAGTTCTTCCACTTGTGTATTCTTCTGTTTGATTCCTTCAAGTAAAGTCGTGAGGGTATTGCAATTTGTAAAATCGAGCTTTCTAGGGGAGATGAGACTATGCAACCCTGGAGGTGGCTTTTCAAGGAAAATCTCATTCTGCCATACTTCTATCAGCTCTTTACAACCCTCAATCTTTAGACTTTCAACTTTCTTAAATTCAAGCCTTGACCAATTACTAAAATCTGAAATATTTGAAAGAGTAATAGATTCTAATGACTCGCAATAAGTTGAATTGTTGCACACAATCTTCTTGCATTTATCAATCTCCAATTCGCACAACATAGGAATGTTTGATAATGAGACCACCAACTGCTCACACCCACAAATCACAAGCTTCTTCAACGAACATAGATTGTTGGGTAATCTTTCGGAGAGTTCAGGGCAGTTTACAATAGAAAGCTCTTGGAGTTTAGGAAAGCTCTCATTTTCTTTGACAGGATTCCAACACTCCCATGCTTCTAAATCCTTAAAATAAAGAGTCTCCAAAGATAGGAATGGTTTTGACCAACCTTCTCCATAAAATTCAAAACCTATGCTTTTTATTCCCTTCATACCTTCAAGAGTGAGATTCTTAAGTGAGCTTAATAGCCCAAGTGAAGGTAAGATTATGCATTTCATACAACCATCCAATTTTAGGACCGTCACTTTAGAGAATGAACTATCTCCAACCCAAGTAGAAAACTTCGTACCCCCATAACTTTTTATTGTGAGCTTTTCTAGGTTTTGATGAGGTCGAACCATATCAAGTACTTTTTTATCTACTTCCTCATCCCATGATTCATCAAATCTAGATCCCCATTCTAGTGAAAGCTCTTTTAGATCTTTCTTATCACTTAATGTGGCTTTTTTGTCTTGAAAATTAGTCACATTCTCTAATCTTGAAATGTGAAGTTCTCCACAAAGGAATTTTAAATCCTCCAAATCTTTCAAATTGGATCTAGAACCTTTACCCACAATAAAGTTAGATAAGGTACGAAGGCATTCCCATTTTCTAACTCCGAATGGCATCTCTTCTATTGAAGAAGCACCTAATATATCAAGATGACGTAAGTTGATTAAATTCCCCATATCATATGGCAACTGTAAGAGAGAACGACAATTTCTTAGTAACAAAGTTTGCAAGTTGCACATTGAGTTTACCGAATTAGGTAAACTTCTGATTTTACTATCAGATAGGTTGAGATACCTTAAAAGTCTCAAGTCTTCGATTGACTTAGGTAATTCAACGATATAATATTTTTGTAAAGATAATACCCTCAACTTTTTAAACCTCAATAATAAATCAGAAACAACTATATTACTAATGTAACATGCATTTACTCGTGGCACTGACAAGTGCGTCCTTAAGTGCACCGCATCATTGAAGACCTGAAATCTTCTTTTGTGATTATATTCATGACATATATAAGAAGCATAACGAGTCTTTTCAGAAATTGTTGATAAATTATTGGACTCCAGTTCATCCTCCAACCTAAAACTTAGTTTTCTGGAGACCTTTTGAGCTAAATCATTAACAAGGTCATGCATTGTATATTTAGAACTATTGCTACTTGATATTTGAAAGATTGACCTTGATATTAGATCACCAAAATACTCACCTCCCAAATCTTCCAGTTGCTCGTTCTTACTTGATTGTTGAATCAAGCCTTCTGCCATCCATAAAAAAACAAGTTCCGTTTCTTCAAATTCGTAATCTTTCGGAAGAATGGCACAATAAGCAAAACATCTCTTCAAATGTGAAGGAAGATGATGGTAACTTATTTGTAAGGCAGCGGGGATCTCACTTTTATCTTGTAATTCCCATAGTTTGCTATTCAAAATATCTAACCACTTGTCTCTTTTCTCAGAGCGTAAAAGGCCACCAAGGGTCTTGGCTATAAGGGGCAAACCGTTGCACTTTTCAGTAACTTTTTGACGAATCAATTCGCTAAGTTCTGCGCCCATAACTCCATTATCGAAAGCATGCTTTCCGAACAATGACCAACAATCATCGCTCGACAGTAGCTTTAATCTATGACATTCAGTGGAACATTGATAACTCTTATTTCTACACGAAGTGTAGCCCCCTTATGTGTATCTTTTATGCTCAAATCCCGGGTAAAACCGTGTTTTTAACGGATTTAATAAGCGTTTCAGGATTCCTTCCAGAAGAGGGGCTTTTGTGCAAAGATTCAGGAATTCTGGGGCAAATGTGCAATTTCTGGAAGTTGGTTCTGCACCCTTGGTGATTTTTGCGTTTAGGGGCCGCAGAAAAGGGACCAGAAGGTCCCATTTTTGTCACGTATTCTGCGCCCCTGATTCTGCGCCCTTGGCCGCATAACAGGACGCATTTTGGTTTCCAATAGGAACAACTTTTCAAATTATGCTCCCTTGGCCGCAGAACAGGGCGCAAAACAGGGCGCATTTTTCTCCCGATGCTGTCAACTTCAGTTGCCCAATTTCAGGTCCTTGGGCCCCCAAATTTCAGCAAACCAGGATCTTGTCTCTGACCATTGCCTTCATTGGGAGAGGGGAGGTAATGATGAGGAATTCTTGGTGGGCCCTCTTCAATTATGAAGCATGATGGTGTTGGTTGTCATTGGGAGAGGGGAGAGAAAGACCTTGATATACCCATTCTTCTTCTTTCCAGCAGGAGACACGACCACAACACCTCTCTCTGCAGAAAACCTTCTCTTTTCTCTCTGTTTTGGTGGTTCTTCATCAACTTTGGAGCTTGGAGGAGTGATTCTTGGAGAAGGAAGCCATTGGAGATCAAGCATTGCAAGAAGGAGATCATCATCTTAGTTTATCTCTTAAACTCTACCTTTTATCTTCTTGTAATTGTTATGATCTGTGTTTATTGGAGACTTTGCATGGTTTCTATGTGTAATATGAGCTAAATACTCTTGTGCTAGAACAATGATGAAACCAAACCCTTAATATATTGTTAATGATTCCTTAGTTTCTCTACAAGTGTTTGTGTAGCTATATGAATGTTTTGTATGCTTAATGCTTTTGTCTTGATTGGCCATCTTGTTGAATGATCACTAGATAAACAAACCATTCACTATATATGACTAGAAAGTGAGAGATACACTAGGCTAGCATATAGGGTTCATGTATGTATTCCACCATTCTTAATGAGTTCATCCATATCATGTATGTTTGGATACAATCTCTAAGACATCGAGAGAGATTAGAGATTGATTTAAGGGAATACGAACCTATAATCTACACTTGCACAAATGAGGGATTAAGTGAGTCAAGAGTTAATTGAAGGGTTAGGTGGATTCATGTTCTAGCACACTTTTATCATATCATCACATTCACTTTAGTTGTGGTTAGTGTTTTATTTGCTTTAGATTTAATCTTTATATTGTTAGATGTTAAAAACTATCATTTTCAATTGTCCAAATAGTATATAAGCCGATAAAAGCCGGTAATCAATCCTTAGTCCTCGTGGGAACGATCCCTACTCGGTCATTATATTACACCCCGACCTCGTACACTTGCGAGAGTCTTACCCGTGTGAGTTTGGACCGATCAATTTTTGGCGCCGCTGCCGGGGACTAAGCGGAAAATTGATATTGGAGTTAGTTGGTTTTAACTAGTTTGGACTTGTTACTTTCGTTTCCTTTTGTGTGTATTTTCAGGCAGGTTGCTCTTGTATGCACCAACGTACAAGGAGTAACAGTTCACAGGACCTACAGTTCGATCCGGATATTGAAGGTACCGCAAGGAGGAATCGCCGGAATCGAAGAAGAGCTAGGGCGACAGCTATGGGAGATCAAAATCCCATTCTAAATCCAGCTCCGGTTCCAAATCCCGTTCAAAATCCAAATCCGGTTGGTGACGGTGCCAATATGGCGGCTGAGAGGGTCTTACAAGACTACTTTATGCCAAGGGTGGACATCAATCTATCCTCCATCCAAAGACCTACAGCAAATGCAAACAATTATGAGATCAAGCCGGGTTTGATTTCAATGATAGCAGCCACAGTGCAGTTTTCAGGCGCAGCTCATGAAGATCCAAATGTCCACCTACAGAGTTTCAATGACATTTGTGACACATTTCGATTCAATGGAGTTTCAGATAACTTTATCAAATTGAAGTTGTTCCCGTTCTCCTTAATAGGCGATGCTAGGGGGTGGCTTCAGAGACTACCTCCAAACTCCATAATCACCTTTGAGCAACTAGCCCAAGAGTTTCTCAACAAGTACTTTCCACCTGGGAGAGCGGCTCGCCTCAGAAATGAGATTACAAACTTTGCCCAATATGAGAATGAGAGCCTTTACGATGGATGGGAAAGGTTCAAGGAGCTTGTGAGGAAATGCCCTCACCATGGACTAGCAAGGTGGCAACTTGTAGAGTCATTCTATACCGGCATCAGTAACGCCACAAGAACATTGATAGATGCGGCAGCCGGTGGTTCTCTCATGAAGAAGTCGGAGGAGGCAGCTTGGAGCATTTTGAAAGAGCTTTCTTCCACAAATAGTCATTGGGGGAATGATAGGCAAATAAAGAAAGCCCCGGGGATGATTGAAGTGAGTGATGTTACCGCATTGAAAGCCCAAGTGGAAGCCTTGACCAAGCATGTGAGTAGAATGGGAGCTTCATCAAGTCAAGCTAGTGTTGCATGTTGTGAGTTGTGTTGTGGACCTCATGAAAGCCTAGAGTGTGATCTTGCAAATCCCACATCCAATGACCAAGTGGCATTTGTGAACTACAACAGAAATTATCCTAACCAAAACCCTCAAAACAACCCATTCTCCAACACATATAACCTGGCATGGCGACAAAACCCCGCATTCTCTTGGAAAGATAACACAAATACCCTTCAACCACCTCAACCACCTCAACCCCTCAACCAAAGACGACCTCCAGGCTTCCAAGCTCAACAACAACCTCAAGCCTATAACCGCCAAAATCCGGGCTTTCAAAACCAATTTGTCAACAACCAAGCCGAAAAGAAACCATCTCTAGAGGAAATGTTCTCTACTTACATGGGGAGAATGGACACCCGTATGGAAGTCCAAGATGCGGCCCTAAAGAAGCTTGACAACAAAATAGACCAACTAGCTCAACACTCCCAAGCCGCCATACAAAACCTTGAAGTACAAGTGGGTCAACTAGCAAGAGGTGCCCAAGCAAGACAACAAGGGACCTTACCTAGTGACACAATCATAAACCCAAAGGAGCAATGTAAAGCTATTGCTTTGAGGAGCGGAAAAGAGGTTGAGCTACCTAAAGGTTTTGGAGTGAGAGAAGGAGTTGAAGTTGAGGAGGAAGTTGACCTTGAAGTTGATATTGATGAGAAAGTTGATGAGGAAGAGAGAGTTGAGAAGAAGAAGGTTGAGGAAGAAGTTGTTGGGGAAGATGAGCAAGCTAGTGCACAACCCCTACCATCAAGTGATATACCACCACCTCCAAAAGTCAAAGCTTTTGTTCCACCAATTCCATATCCACAAAGATTGAAGAAGTACAAGGAGGCTCAAAGTTTTGCCAAGTTCTTAGAAGTGTTCAAGAAACTACACATCAACATTCCGTTTGCGGAGGCTCTAGCTCAAATGCCCAACCTCCCCTCTCTCTCTCTTCCGCCCCACTCTCTCTCTCTTCCATCTTCTTCCATCTTCTCCACCAAATAAGGAGAGATCCAAGCTCCCATGGAGGTTTTTCCTCCATGGGAGCTCACCATACACCTCCACAACCCTCTTTCTCACTTCCTCCATCCATTTTAGAACCGAAATTTCAAGGGATTAGGAGCAATTTCGAGCTAGGAAAGATATGGAGCATCTTTGGAGGCTTGTCTTCAAGGGTTTGCTTTTATTTACTCTTTTCTTTGTAATTTTCGTTTCTTTGATGTGTAACCCCAATTTGGGGAATATTGTGAACCTTCACATGTGCTATATATATGTATTTTGTTCATAAATTCATTTGGGTTTTGTTTTGCTCTTTGATTTATATATGTTTAATCTCTTATTGTGAAATTCATGTTTGTGGAGGTTAGAAATTGATATGTATGCATGATTGGGTTTAGGAGTAGAATAATTTAATGTAGGAGTAGAGTAATTTAGCTTCCCATGATTGTTTGTATGTTAATGGATGACCAAAATACCATTTATTGAATGATTTGAGTGTTAGGGATTTTATCCCCAAAGAGTAGAAAAAGCTAGTTTATGCATTTAGTTGCTAAATTGGTTTTGGTTCACATCCTTGTGCTTAATGAGTCTTTTAAAGACACAATTATCCATCCTTGACCGGATTGGGTAGTAAATTGATTTAGGGAAAATTCCCAAGTCAAGAGGAGAGCCCTTAATTCATTTGAATGTCCTTAATGTTTAACATTTTGCATTGATGCACATTAGTGTTAGGTGGACTTGTTTCCCATTTTTTTGCCATCCTAGGGAGATTGATAAAACCGAATCCGTATCTAGAGTAAAGAAAAATTGAATTCCTCTTATTGCTCGTGTAATTATAGGGGTATTTCATTGCTTAATGCTTTCACTCGGTTGGCCACCTTGTGGATGATATTTAGGCTGTGTGTTATATATTGCGTGGTTCACATTAACATGTCCAGCATGATATCCTCTACATTTGACTAGTAAGTTGAGAGATCATTAGGCTGGCGTGTAGAGCTTGTGTGTGTGTCCCACAGTCCTTAATGAATCCAAGCATTTATGCATGGATGTAATCTCTAAAACATCGAGAGAGATTAGAGATTAATTAAGGGGACACGAGCATATAACATACGTGTTGTATGGATATCTCGTATTCTTAATGCTTTTACTTGGTTGCCATCCCGTATTTGGTTAGCCATTGTGAATGAATTATTGGCTGTAGTATGGCCCACGCGGTTGCGCATTACATGCCCAACGAAATAACCACTGTATATGACCAGACAGTTGAGAGATCACTAGGCTGGCGTACAGAGCTTGTGTGTGTGTCCCAAAGTACTTAATGAATCCATGCATTGTGTGGATGTGATTTCTAAGACTCGAGAGAGATTAGAGATCAATTAAGGGGACACGAGCCTATGATATACTTGCACATTGAGGGACTAAGTGAGTCTAGAGCTTAATTAGGAGGATTGTCACGGTTGAGTCATTTTTCTAGTGTAACCACATTTCATGCATCTCTCCATTCCATTCTATCCATGTATATATTATGGTAGTTTATTTATTTATTTATATTATTACTTACTTTTCCGTAAACGCAACACACGAGTTCTCTCGGAGTGTTGTAATAATAGCTAGAACCGGTGACGGTCGGCGAATCCCACCTCCCTGCGGAACGATACCCTCACTTGCCGCTGTGCTAGTCCCTGTGACTCGCGCGCTAGCGAGGTCGAACTTAAATGTTCATCTTTTGACCGACATCGCAACGACGTGTCGTCAAAGTGGCGTGTCGTCAAAGTGGCGCCGCTGCCGGGGAGGTGGCTTATTCGTTGATAGTTACTAGTTTTAGCTTAGGTTCTGTAAATAAAGAACGTAAAATTCTGGGTTGTGGATCAAAAGTTATGAGCATTTCTTCAACCAAAGGTCATGGGCAATGCCCTGTTTTTCGAAATTGTGCTTTCACTGTTTTCATCGTCCATTTTCACACTTTTCCCATTCGAATTTTGAAATACTTTTTAAATGAAAAGTGTGTATTTATATGTCTACTCTATGGTGTAAAAGTTTTGAGAAATTATTTTAAGTGCTTTTAAAGATATGCACCAGAAAGTGGACCTTGGACGACTTTAAATTTCGACAGTTTTTGAAATCTTTGGCTTCCATGTTGAGTTGTTTTTCTTTGTGTGCCGGAAGAGACATGCATTGTATGCTTTTAGCTCCGTGCATCACTTAAATTTGCTTGTACAGTGCCAATCTTTTGATGTTGAGGTGGATGAGACTTCTATGTTTGTTTAGCCTAGGAAAATAGTGGAGACTACCCTAGTGAGGTTTCGAGCCTATTAGCGTCAATTCAGAGGGTATATCTTGTTTCTACTCTTTAAACACTCTTCGATTTTGTTCTTAATTGTGATCTCATTGTACATACATTTTGCATTGATTGCCATAGAACTAAAATAATGTGGACTGCTTGTTGAGATTTGTATTCCCTTGTTAGATGGACTTTTAGAAATGATTTTGGGCTAGAGTGTGTGCGAAACTACTAAAATAGCCTAAACACTCCCACACCCCTATATTCATTGCAAAATGAGGCCAAACACTACACCCCCAACCATTCCCTAGTTATTGATCATGTTAAGGTTTATAGCTTATAGAAGTTATGTATTGTAAAGCTCTAATTTTTGTGATTAAAATCCTGTACTTAGGCAAATGTATGCAAATTGTGCTAGGCAAAGGCTTACAAAAAGAAAAAAAAAAGAAAAAAAAAATGAAAGAAAAAGAAAAAGAAAAAAAAGAAAGAAAGAATAAGTGTGAATTATAAACACTTAAGCCTTCTAGTTCTTCAAATGTGAAGTTACTCTTAAATATGAGTACAAATGTAGCACAAATGTGCAATGTAAATTTTATAGCCTGGACGCTTGTAATGTAATATGTAATAGAGCTAATTTTATTGTAATGTAATGTGTAAACACCTTGGCATGGTTAATAGCTTTATCCTTCCCACTCATACCATATATTCCATTTCATACACCTTCACAAATCACCTTGGCCACAATATAAAGTGAGGGAAAGCCCATTTGATCTTTTAGGAAGTCTATATTGGGAATGTGAGTCGATGCATGCTCTTTCCACGTTCATGGCATTTCAATTCCTTCCATGAGATCTATCACTATAAATGTGCTTCATTTAATATTCATATGCGATATATTAGATTCTGGTACATAAACTCATTCGCATATGTTTGATAGAGAGTGATTGCCTAGGTTCTGAGTGGAAAAATTAGACTGAAATCCAGGGAGGATTAGAGTCAAGGCGAATTTCATCTTAGGCAATTCGAGCGTAGTTGTTTTGTAAACCGAAAACATCCTAAGTATTGGCATACTTGCATTGTGTGATGCATTGTTATTAATTGGTATATTTGAGATACTAGCATGCATGTGTAGTCTTTGCTTGGTATGTTTGGAATGCATCTCAACTTTTCTTACAGAGTATACGTTTGTGGGTGTCGTAGCTGTAAACCCTCAGGAGACTATAACTCCTCCTCTAGGGATCGCCTAGCGGTTTAAAGGCTTGTGGCACATGCTAAGTGCCACCGTGTTTCCTACGGAAGTGGACTAGCCTAGTTTTTACTTTTTATTCATTTTAGTTTGTTTTGCTTGTTTTGTTTTATTTTCATATTTGTTTTGTTTTGCTCGGGGACGAGCAAAAGATAGGTTTGGGGGTGTGATAACTCTGATTTTTACATATTGTGTAGCCCCTTACTTTCATCTTTTATGCTTGTTTCCCGGGTAAAACCGGGTATTTAACGGCTTAAATAAGTGTTTCAGGATTTATTCCAGCTGAGGGGCGTTTTTGCATAAAAGTGGAACTATTGGGGCAAAAGTGTAATTTTAAAAACTTAGAATTCTGCGCCCTATTTTGCGTTTAGGGGCCGCAGAAAAGGGCGCAAATTCTTGGCAGAGATCACATTTTCTTAATTCTGCGGCCTAGGGCGCAGAATAGGGCGCATAAAGCATGAATTTTGTGTTTGGTGAAAGCTTCCTGCAGAAGGCTCAACTTGCAGGGGCCATATCTCTCTCCTCAGAACGAATTGGGTTTCGGTCTATATATGGTTGGAAAGCTCCAGAAGTCTTCTTTCCAACGGTTCTTCAAGAATGCAATTCCGATGTTTGTGGAGGAAGTTATGCCCGTTTCCGTAACGGTGCGCGCTGCTGGAAACCCATCCGCGAGAGGCCCAATTTTCAGCCACTTTTGCAAGGGCATTCTCGTCCTTTCACCCAATTTATGCCCTAAGCCCCCTCTCCACTATATATACCCCCCCTTTTCTTCATTTTTTCAGAATCCAAACTTCTCCTCTCTCTCTCTTCCGCCCCACTCTCTCTCTCTCTTCCATCTTCTTCCATCTTCTCCACCAAATAAGGAGAGATCCAAGCTCCCATGGAGGTTTTTCCTCCATGGGAGCTCACCATACACCTCCACCACCCTTTTGACACTACATCCACCCATCTAGGAGTAGATTACAAGAAGAATGGAGTGGTCTTTGGACCAAAAACGAGCTAGGAAATCAAGGAGAGCTTGGAGGAGTTGTCTTCAAGGGTTGTCTCCTTTACACTCATTTCTTTTTGTATTTCTTGTTTTCCTAGATGTAATCACCAATTTGGGAATTTTGTAAACCTACACTTATTGCAATATATGTATGATTGTTCTTAATTTTCTTTGAGTTTTGTTCTACTCTTTGCTTATTCATGATTAAATCTCTTATTGTGATATTCATGTGTGTGATGGGTCTAAATTAATGTGTCCATGAATGGGATTAGGAGTAGTGTAATTTAATTTAGGAGTAGAGTAATTTAGCATCCCATAATTGTTGATTAATTGATGAATGATCCAAAATACCATGTTTAGAATGATTTGAGTGTTGAGTATTAGCTCTAAAGAGTGGGAGAAGTTTGATTGATGCATGTACTTGCTAAATTAGACTTTGGTTCAATATTCTTGTACTTAATGGGTCTTTGTTTTCAAAGGCACAATTGCTCACCCATGGTTTGGGTTGGGTGATGGATTGATTTAGGGATAATTCCCAAATCAAAAGAATGAACCCCTAGCTTAAATTGAATGGTCTTAATGAATAACAATCAACTTGTTGCATGTAGTTGTTTGGTAAGCTTGTTTCCATTTTTAGCCATCCTAGGGAGATTGATAAAACCGAATCCGTATCTAGAGTAAAGACAAACTGAATTCCTCTTTTGCTTGTGTAGTTATAGGGGTATTTCATTGCTTAATGCTTTCACTCGGTTGGCCACCTTGTGGATGATATTTAGGCTGTGTGTTATATATTGCGTGGTTCACATTAACATGTCCAGCGTGGTATCCTCTACATTTGACCAGTAAGTTGAGAGATCACTAGGCTGGCGTGTAGAGCTCGTGTGTGTGTCCCACAGTCCTTAATGAATCCAAGCATTTATGCATGGATGTTATCTCTAAAACATCGAGAGAGATTAGAGATTAATTAAGGGGACACGAGCATATAACATACGTGTTGTATGAGTATCTCGTATTCTTAATGCTTTCACTTGGTTGCCATCCCGTATTTGGTTAGCCATTGTGAATGAATTATTGGCTGTAGTATGGCCCACGCGGTTGCGCATTACATGCCCAACGAAATAACCACTGTATATGACCAGACAGTTGAGAGATCACTAGGCTGGCATACAGAGCTTGTGTAGGTGTCCCAATGTACTTAATGAATCCATGCATTGTGTGGATGCGATTTCTAAGACTCGAGAGAGATTAGAGATTAATTAAGGGGATATGAGCCTATGATATACTTGCACATTGAGGGACTAAGTGAGTCTAGGGCTTAATTAGGAGGATTGTCACGGTTGAGTCATTTCCTTAGTGTAACCACATTTCATGCCATCTCTCCATTCCATCCTATCCATGTATATATTATGTTAGTTTATTTATTTATTTATATTATTTACTACTTTTCCGCACCCACAACACACGAGTTCTCTCGGAGTGTTGTAATAATAGCTAGAACCGGTGACGGTCGGTGAATCCCACCTCCCTGCGGAACGATACCCTCACTTGCCGCTGTGCTAGTCTTTGTGACTCGCGCGCTAGCGAGGTCGAACTTAAATGTTCATATTTTGACCGACATTGCAACGACGTGTCGTCAAAGTGGCGCCGCTTTTGCTTATAGTAGTTAAGTTTGGTTTATTGTAATTTTTTGCTTATTTTCTTGTAATTATTTCCTTATTTTTCTTGCTCTAGTCTAAGGGTGGTGCTTTTGTGTGGCTTGGTACATGGATTTGTGTATATATGTTTGTTTTGCAGGTGCCAGCAGGTTTGTGCAAGCATGCCTCGTGCCACTAATAAGAAATCTAAAGGCAAGGGTGCTTCTTCGAGTGGGTCGCGTGTTGGGGTCCGGAATCCGGACTATGTCATCAGGATGGAAAATTGTTTGGGTAGGGCACTTTTGAGTGAGCGGTGTATAGACCTCAACAATCTTATTGGGTCTAACATCCCGCAGCAGGTTGATGATATGGGTTGGCGCCAGTTTGTGACCACCGCGCATCGAATCAATGAACGGGTAGTCAGGGAGTTCTACGCTGCCATGGTTCCAGCTGAGTTTGAGAAGGGTACGCCGGTCAAAGTGAGGGGGGTTGATGTAGAGTTCAATATTCAGGACATCAACAGGTATTACGGTACCAGGCCATACAGAGAGCTAGATACCGGGGTCCCCAAGCTCAGCATTTTCTCGAGGTACAATGAGGACCTTGCTAGGGAGCTACGTATGCCACATGTGGAGGGGCCATGGGACAGTGCTGACCATCAACTGCTTCAGCATGATCTAGAGTTGGATTGGGCCTTCTGGGTCATCTTTTTGTCGTCCTCTCTGAAGCCTTCCAGACAGATCACCATCACTGTTTTTGAGCTCGCCAAGCTCCTGTACTGTATCAAGCACAATGAGGGATTGGATGTAGGAAAGCTAATCATGCGAGCAATCATCCGTGCGGGAAAAGCTGACGACTTAGTCCTACCTTTCCCTGCCTTGATCACTCATTTCTGCGAGCAGGCTGGCGTAGAAGATGAGGGGGGGGGGGACCGGATTGCACAGATGGATGGGCCGCTGAACTCCAGGACGTTCAATGATATCTCAGCTCAGAGGCGTGAGGCAGGCCTGCGACCAGTTGCCACCAGAAAGAGGCGTAGGAGGGATGAGGCTGCCCGAGCTGCTGCTGCTGCTGCTGAGGCCGATGCTGCTGCTACTGAAGAAGACCCGGGTGCAGTTCCAGCAGGGGACCGTAGACCGGATTGGATGGATGATATGTTGCAGAGGCCAGCATGGGTGGATGAGATTGTGCAGAGGCCAGCGTGGGTTGATGAGATTTTCAGGAGGCAGGATGCTATAGAGACGAGGCAGACTTCTCTTGAGAGCGAGGTGGCCAGATTGACGAGAGCTATCCAGGAGAGCCGCTTTAGTGCCTCGGAGCGTCATGGTGGAGCAGGGCCGAGTTCAGAGCATTGTGGCTAGGATGATCCTCTATCCAGTCATACTCAGGGTTATCTTTTCACTTTTTGGATTTTCGGATATTTTATATTATCGGATGCTTTATGTTTGCTTACTTGTTGGATTTTAGTTTAATTTTTACATTGCTTTTAGTTGAAGTTATAACTTTTTGGAATTTTTATCTAACTCTGTCCAATTTTTCAAAACTTTGAGGACAAAGTTTGGTTTAAGTTTGGGGGTATGGCCTTAGAATAAAGTTTTTTGTTTTTCTGCAAAATTGAGCAAATTTTCAAAATTTTTCAAACATTTTTGTTGAGTTGCATGTGTGATGTTCCGTGGGTCGGATTTCATTGTATGCTTTGTTTCACTGAGTCCGGGCTTGGGTAGCATTAGTCAAAGCTACACCACATTGCTTGCACACATCTTACCAGACTGTAATGTGTCTTGGCAAATGAGGTATCGCGCTTAAGATGTTGAGATCATTAGTAGAGACTACCCGTGTGAGGCCAGAACCTTAAATTGCGTCCTTATGAGTGTGAATTTTCTTTTAAAAATCCTAAACACTCCTCTTTTAGATAAATAAGCATGAAATTTTAAGGACCTCACTCCTTGCATTGGGCATTAAAGAACATCCATTTAAGGGCATCACCTTTGTTCCGCCTTGCTTGCTTGCTTTATCCGTGCCTTAAGAGATGACGTAGGCAAATTGTGTTAAGTCACTTAAAAATGGCCCAAACACAATCCCATGACCTTGTGTGTGTATGCTTTATTGTTCTATCATTGATAACCCACACTCTTTAACCATTCACTAAATCATCCCATCCCATATCACCTAAACACTAAACCAACCCTTGGCGGCGATTATAGTTGAAGATCATTGAGAAGTAAGCTCGAAAAGTGCAAATTGGAAAAGAGTTGTATTTAGGCTAATTTTGTAAATTGTGATTTTTTTTTTAAGTAGCTTTTCCTTAAAAAAAAAAAAAAAAAAAAAAAAAAAGAAAAAAAAAGAAAAAAAAAAAGAAAAAGAAGAATAAATGTTTGTTTATTTGTAATTATGTTGAGAATAAGTTGTGGTGCCTAGAACACTCATAAAAAGGAGAAAAGTGTGTTAAATGAAAATCTTTTCCATAATCGTTAGTTTGCCCATGATACCATATCCACCTAGCCTCTCCATAACCGAAAATTCCATCACCTTACTTGTGCTTTAAAAGAAGTCCTAATTGATCTTTAGGAGGGATTTTGCTTGCTTGCAAGGTATTCTTTGGTGTTTGCCCTGTTCTTAATGTTCGATTCCGTTCTTGTGGTCCTATTGCATTCAAACTCTAGCGGTCTTTTGAGAAATATCATGCGTGTAATTTGATAATCTTTTTGTGCATAACTTCCAACCGCATGAATTTGTTGAGTGAGCTTAGGTTCTATGTGGTAAAATAAGAGAGTACCGGAAAGGTTTAGAGTCGAAGCGAAATGCTATCTTACGACTCTTGTGTTCGATGCTTTTGAAGCTTAGTTCACTATCAAGTATGGAATTGCAATCTCTCTTGTTGTAGCATCTTGGCTTTTGAAATTCTTGCCCTATCTCAGTGATCTTAGCATTATTTTCGGATGCCCACTCTTGGTTACACTCATGTTGCATCTCATTTTATTTATAGGCTCAGCAGAATTATTTTCTTTTGGTATGTTTTTATTTTTGTTCTTTGTAGGTTTTTCTTTGTTTTGGTTTGCTCGGGACGAGCAAAAGATAAGTTTGGGGGTGTTGATAACTCTTATTTCTACACGAAGTGTAGCCCCCTTATGTGTATCTTTTATGCTCAAATCCCGGGTAAAACCGTGTTTTTAACGGATTTAATAAGCGTTTCAGGATTCCTTCCAGAAGAGGGGTTTTTGTGCAAAGATTCAGGAATTCTGGGGCAAATGTGCAATTTCTGGAAGTTGGTTCTGCGCCCTTGGTGATTTTTGCGTTTAGGGGCCGCAGAAAAGGGACCAGAAGGTCCCATTTTTGTCACGTATTCTGCGCCCCTGATTCTGCGCCCTTGGCCGCGTAACAGGGCGCATTTTGGTTTCCAATAGGAACAACTTTTCAAATTATGCTCCCTTGGCCGCAGAACAGGGCGCAAAACAGGGCGCATTTTTCTCCCGATGCTGTCAACTTCAGTTGCCCAATTTCAGGTCCTTGGGCCCCCAAATTTCAGCAAACCAGGATCTTGTCTCTGACCATTGCCTTCATTGGGAGAGGGGAGGTAATGATGAGGAATTCTTGGTGGGCCCTCTTCAATTATGAAGCATGATGGTGTTGGTTGTCATTGGGAGAGGGGAGAGAAAGACCTTGATATACCCATTCTTCTTCTTTCCAGCAGGAGACACGACCACAACACCTCTCTCTGCAGAAAACCTTCTCTTTTCTCTCTGTTTTGGTGGTTCTTCATCAACTTTGGAGCTTGGAGGAGTGATTCTTAGAGAAGGAAGCCATTGGAGATCAAGCATTGCAAGAAGGAGATCATCATCTTAGTTTATCTCTTAAACTCTACCTTTTATCTTCTTGTAATTGTTATGATCTGTGTTTATTGGAGACTTTGCATGGTTTCTATGTGTAATATGAGCTAAATACTCTTGTGCTAGAACAATGATGAAACCAAACCCTTAATCTATTGTTAATGATTCCTTAGTTTCTCTACAAGTGTTTGTGTAGCTATATGAATGTTTTGTATGCTTAATGCTTTTGTCTTGATTGGCCATCTTGTTGAATGATCACTAGATAAACAAACCATTCACTATATATGACTAGAAAGTGAGAGATACACTAGGCTAGCATATAGGGTTCATGTATGTATTCCACCATTCTTAATGAGTTCATCCATATCATGTATGTTTGGATACAATCTCTAAGACATCGAGAGAGATTAGAGATTGATTTAAGGGAATACGAACCTATAATCTACACTTGCACAAATGAGGGATTAAGTGAGTCAAGAGTTAATTGAAGGGTTAGGTGGATTCATGTTCTAGCACACTTTTATCATATCATCACATTCACTTTAGTTGTGGTTAGTGTTTTATTTGCTTTAGATTTAATCTTTATATTGTTAGATGTTAAAAACTATCATTTTCAATTGTCCAAATAGTATATAAGCCGATAAAAGCCGATAATCAATCCTTAGTCCTCGTGGGAACGATCCCTACTCGGTCATTATATTACACCCCGACCTCGTACACTTGCGAGAGTCTTACCCGTGTGAGTTTGGACCGATCAAACATCCCATTGTGAAGGCAACACGTTCATGACGAGTCGTTACAATGATCTTGCTCCCACGAGCTCCAACCATAAAGGGCGACCTCAATGTTGCCCACATGTTATAGTTTTCACTCCAGACATCATCCAGGACAATCAAGAATTTTCTTCCACTTAGTGTCTCTTTGAGTTGATTTTGCACCGCATCTAAATCCTTTAGATTACAAGGATTGCGAGTGATGGACTCAAGAATGGCAGTGGAGATTCTCGTAACATCAAAATCGTCAGAGACACAGACCCATGCTTTCGGGTTGAAACCTTTCAATGACCGGTGATTGTACACTTCTTGAGCCAATGTTGTTTTACCGAGTCCTCCCATGCCCACGATGGATATTACACCAAAGTTATTGGCATCACCCGGTTCATCGGTCAACACCATTTTAAGTACTTTAGCTATGTCTTCATCTCTTCCATAAACATCAAGTTCGGTTTGCAAACTTGAAGTGGGTGGCCTTTTCAATGAAACCGTGGTGGATCTACCTCCAGCAATCTCCACCAATCCAAGTTCAGTTCTTTGCCTGCAAAGATCATCCAACCGGCTAGTAATATCATCTATCTTGGATCGCATACTGAAATCGGACCGTAAAGTACTTGGAGTAAAACCAATACAACAAGCAGGAAAGAGTTTCCGAGCTCTGCTAGTGCTAGCAGCCTGAAACTCTTGTATCTTCAACTTTCTTCTCAAAGCCTCAGTCGCGTACTCATCCAAGATGTCCTCCGCATCATAAGCCAAGTCTTGGAGATCCTCCAGCCACATCTTCACAGCTTCATTCGTCAGCTGCTTGTCCTCTGCATTGGCGAGAAGTGCTTTGATCATCTTCAAAGTCCTTTCCCATTTTTTCAGCTTCTCACGAACACCCTCTTGAGTTGCAAAGTTGAGCAGTTCAGGAGACATCAATTTCTCGAACAGAACGGGAAGTACCGCAGAAACAATGAGCTCAGCCATTGGAATGGTAGTTAGTTTTTTTTTTTTTTTTTTTTTTTTTTTTTTTTTTTTTTTTTTTTTCTGATTAGTTTGTGGAAACAGAGAAATGAAAGGAAAACGAAGAGAGAAAGCAAGAATTCAGACTGGTTTGGTTTTCTCACTTTCTGGTAGAATTTACTTCGAGCTAGTGCTTCTTTGATTGATTTTTTGAACAATTGTTGGTGTGGACTCCACCACTAAAATGAAGCAACCTTATCACTTTGTCTTCTCTTATTGATTTTTCCAAAACCGTGTGGATTCCATTAAACAGTGAGGTTCTGATGAGTGCATAGCGAGGCCGGTGTGTGCATTTTCCAGTAGTAAAATTTTATTTTCCTTATTCAATAACATTACAAGTTTTGATATTCTCCAATTGACAATCACATAACTGTTTTTTAAATCCTGGCCGGCAAGATTATTTAATCACCCTTAGCTTATTTTAAATTTTTTGATGGATGAATTCAATGACCAACAAGAAGAATATAGTTAAAAAATGACCTACCTAACAAAGGAAATATATAATATAGTATATAGTGATGACAAGCAAAACAACAGAGTCAGCTTGACATTGCCATTTTATTTTGGTTTAATATTTTTTTTATTTACTCTAAAATGAACCGAAAAAATGAAAAACATAAAAAGAAGGTATTGTTTTAATATTTTGGTTCTTCTGTTTCTGTGGACTCCACCAGTCATTAAGTGATTCCAATAGCAGGCGAAAGCACATTAAAGTGCAGTCTTAGATTTTTTATTTTATTTTATTTTTTTTAGAAACCAATACTCACCATAATTTTTTCAGTCATCATGAAAACAATTTTAAAGCTTTTGCAAAATTTCACGAACTTTGTGTTTTTTTTTTTTTTTTTGAAGCAACAAACACCAGACACAAATTACACAGGCTTATCAGCCATAACAGCAGCTCTAACACAATCCGGAAATTCCTCCATCCAGAAGATGTCGTCAGCACAAACCAAACCCTGTTTAGCTAACCCATGAGCAACTTGATTAGCTAAACGAGGAACAAACTCAACACGGACTCCATTCATTGACGAACGCAGCTCCAAGATATCAAGAATGATGCCTCCACACACAGAATCCAAATGACTTCCATCATTGATCCATTTAACCACTACTGCAGCATCCAACTCAAGAATACACGGATTAAAACCCAAATCACTAGCAAACTGAAGACCCCTGTTTATGGCAACCATTTCCGCCACCTGAGCAGAAAAATTACCAACAATTCTTTGAGAGCTTGAGGCCATAACAAAGCCTGTAGAATCACGAATAACGATTCCAATACCAATAAAGCCTTCGTTTGCATTTACCGCTGCGTCACAGTTAATCTTATACACCCCAGAGTCAGGAGGTTCCCATTTCACATCCCTACCACCCACACGACTCACCTGAGGGTTATTACACACCTTCAATTCATCAAAAAAATCCTGAGCCCAACAAAACACCTCCAACGGTTTCACTTTCTCTTACAAGTATCTGATTCTTTCATAAATTGATTGCATTGCATGGAAATTTCCAAATACTTTTAAGTTCTTTTATTTATTTGTGAGAGTGGTATACAACTGAACCAATGTTTTTTAAATTTTATGTTTTTTCTTCTTCTTAGTTTTCAATTAACCAATTTGAATTTCAAGTGCCAGTTTATATTAGCAACGTTTTCCTTATTTAAGGATATTAATATCAATATGAGGGTGTAATATCTTTTTTGTAAAATATCCAAAAACTTTTTGGTTATAAAATACCATGTCGGCGAATTTGTAAAGTGTATATATATAATATCAATAATCGAGAGATACCATCGGATTGGATTATCAAAATAGAAGTAATTGTTATATTTGGGATGTTCCGCAGACAGTGGCCATGACACTGGCTTCCTCAAAAAAAAAAAAAAAAAAATTTAAAGAAAACTCTTTAAAATTATAAATTTATCATTAAATTTCATCAATTTTTTTTTTTTTTTTGCTCCCTTTAAATTATTTATTTTATTATATGGGATGTGCTACATACAACCGGGGTTTGTGGCATCGGCGCGGCCCCGTTGTGCAAAAAAATGAAAAAACATGTGGGACCCGCGTAATAAATACATGGGGCCCACGTGTTTTTTTTTCTTTTTTGCACTACGGGCCCGGTTGCACATATATTTACTCTTATTATATAGACAAAGAGTTTTGGCTAGAACCAATAGACAAACTTTCTATTAACAAACTACAACAGCAAACTTGAAAAACTCATGGAGAAACCCAGAATTTTCTTTGCCATGAGCAACTTAGCTGTGTGTGGCTCTTGATAAATGTGAGACAATGAACACTCACTTAAATGAACACAGAATCCCAAATGTCCAACAGCATCTGCATCGTATACTTCTATAAATACTTGTATTTGTATTAATCATGCGTTTAGCCTGAAAAATACAAAAGAAGAAACTAAGGCCTCGTTTGTTTGGTCGTATTGTATTGTATTATATTAGGGAATTAAAATGTATTATTTTAGTATATTTTAATTGTCTAATATAGCAAACATTGTATTATCTAATATATTATATTTTGAGGTATTATATTGTATTGTATTAGAAAAAACACTTCTTTTTTTCAACGAATATGGAATATTGATAAAATATGTGTTATATTGTTAATATATATATTTTTTAATTTCAAAATACATAGGAAAATTTTATTTAAATTTTTTGTTTCAATAAAAATAAATATTTACTGATTTTTTATATAAAAATATTTATTGATTTATTCATGGTAAGGATATTTAAAATTAATTATTAAGTATTTTTTTTAAAAAAAATAGTATATTTTTATAATGTAATAAAATACAATAAAATCATATAGGAATAACCTAACACGATATAATACAGTGCATCACTAAACACAAGTTTATATTAATGATAATACAGTCCAATACAATACAATACAATCCAATACAGTCCAATACCATCCAATACGGTATATCAAACGAGCCCTAAATATAGTACTCTCAAGTTGTATAAATCATCATCATCATTCATTTTTGTTTAATAAGAAGTTGGATTCGGTTTACAAGGGTATAATAAGTGTGAGGCCCAAATGGGTCAGACGCTGCATAATTAGTCATACCCAGAGAACAGGCCCAAAACACCCAACAAAAGCCCAATAAGTAGCCAAGGCCCCCACCTATAAAAAGCCCATTTATTGATTTTCAATAATTTGTCTTTATCCACAAAAACCGAAACTTTTTTTTTGAAGAAAAAAAAATTACATGTATATATATATTTTTTTTATTTTTTTATTTTTTATTTTTTTTATCTTTCTATTATCTGTTTTTTTTTTCAATAATTTATTAAAATATTAACTACTCTTTTTTTTTTTTTTTTTTTTTTTTTTTGGTGAAGACGAGGGCAAAGAAGCCCGAAAACAACAACAACTAAGAACTAGTAACTAGTCTAGCAGAACTAAAGCCCCTGAAATCATACTCAAGACTAACAACAGCCTTAGCAGGAGGATCTTCAAACATGGTATTCCCCAACTCAAGCGAGTGGCCAAGATTAGCAAGGCAATCCGTAACCTTATTACTTTCCCTATAGATATGCTGAAGAGAGCAGCTCCAATCTTTGTTCATAAAAGATTTGCAATCAACAATGATGCTAAGGAGAGGATGGTTCAGAGGGGCAACATGATTGAGGAGATCCACAGCAGATTGGGAATCAGTCTCCACAATAATCTTTCTAAATCCAGCCTTCCAAGCCACCTTTAAGCCTTCCAAAATGCCCCATAACTCGGCCTCAAGCACACTTCCCCTGCCTTTGTTCATAGCAAAACCACAAAGCCACATCTTTCTATGGTCCCTAATAACACCTCCAGCGGATATAGAACCCAGCTCAGGGGACATACTACCATCCACATTTAACTTGACCCAACCAAGAGGAGGAGGGCTCCACACAATCGCACAGTTAACCACTTCCACAGGTTTATCAATAACAGAATTAGCTTTCCACCGCTCTTCAGCATAGTTCCAAATGAACTTACCAGATCAATAAGGGAGCCTATTAATATCGTTAAAAATACTGTCACACCTCCACTTCCAAATGCACCAGATGCTAACAGCAAAAAGAAGGTAACTTGGGATTCTTCCCAAAAGCAGCTTGCTCCCATCGAGATTATTACACATCCAATCACTCCACTCACTTTGGAAAGCATCAGCCTTAGAAATGCCATTACAGATATTTTCCCACACTCCACAAGAAACAGGGCATCTCCTAAAAACATGGTCAATATCTTCACAGCCCTATTTGCATCTCACACAGGTAGCATCCGACATCATACCCATGGCAGCCATGTAACTATTAGTCAGAATTTTGCCATGAAGGAGCATCTAGATGAAATAAAGAACTCTAGGTGGGAGCTTTAATTTCCAGATGAACTTCCACTTCCAATCCACATAATCTGCATGATTAAAGTAATCTGCATAAACACTCTTCACAGAAAACTCACCATTCTTGGTTAGGCCCCAAACAGCTCTATCCTCTTCATCATTACTGCATGCAAGGTGAATGCTGAAAATACGGTGAATGATGTTCCAAGGCAAAACAGCAGCAAGCTTCCTTAGATTCCACTCATTGTCAGCAATGTAGACACAAACTTTTTCTTTAGTTTGTTCAATAGAAAGAGGGAGGAGAGCATGATTAATCAGTTTCCCAAAATCATGGACCCAAACATCCGTCCAGAAATTAATATGAGAGCCATCACCCACTCTCCACACTAACCCTTTCACTAAAAGATTAGCACCAAACATGATGCCCTTCCAAGTGCTAGAACTATTTGAAACACTCAAATTCTGACAGGTACCCATCCCACCTCCTTTAAGATATTTATTCTTGAGCACTCTACTCCATAAACCAGCCTCCTTTTGATTTAGGCGCTAGCCAATTTTAGCAAGCAATGTTTGATTCATCACTTTGGACTTTTTAATGCCCAAACCACCTAGGTTTTTAGGTAAGCACACAGTATCCCACTTTATGAGATGTATTTTCCTTTTGGCAGCAGAGCTTCCCCATAGAAAATCCCTGTTGATCTTATCAAGTTTTTTGCACAAGTCTGAAGGCAGTTTGATAGACTGCATGGCATAGATCGGGATAGCAGAGGCAACCGTCTTGATCAGAGTGCATCTGCCAGCAAAGGATAGGGAGGCACTCTTCCAAGTAGCCAACCTCTTCTGAGTCTTCTCAAGGATCTCTTTATAGGTATCCTTTGTGATTCTACCGTGGATAAGAGGCACTCCAAGATAGGTGCCCAAATTCTTAGTGACAGGAGACCCACACAAGTCAGCTATGCCTCTAGCATAGTGGCTACTAACATTGTTGGAGCAGTAAATTCTGGACTTAGGAAAGCTCACTTGCTGACCAGAGATATCACAGAAAATGTCCATACAATCCTTCATGGATTCGGCATGAAGAAGGGAGACTTGACCAAAGAGAATAAGGTCATCAGCAAAAAAAGAGGTGGGAAATGGTATGTCCTCCTCTAGAAATCCTAACTGGTACCCAAGATCCCTCTGAAAGCTTCTGCATGATTATGTGGGAAAGTTTCTCCATGCATAACACAAAGATGTAGGGTGATAGCGGATCACCTTGTCTAATCCCACACTTAGGGAGGAAACTGTCAGTTAATTCGCCATTCACAACCACTCTATATTGGACATTGGTAATACAGCTCATAATGAGGCTGATCATCTTCCCAGGTATGCCCACTTCCTCAAGGACTTGTTTTATGAATCCCCATTGCAACTTATTGTAAGCCTTGGCTAAATCGATTTTCCAAGCAAAATACCCCATCTTCCCTTTCATAGTCTTGAACTTCTGTAAGACTTCTTGAGCAATAACTATATTGTCTTGGATATGCCTACCCGGGACAAAGGCCACTTGGTTCGGGCTAACAAGTTTATGCAGCAGATTTCTAAGCCTTTGAACCAGAATTTTACTCAAAATTTTATAGCTCGTGTTACATAGACTAATGGGTCGAAAGAGAGACATATTGGTGGGGTTGGGGACTTTAGGGATAAGGGTAATGAGTGTTTGGTTGATGTCCCAAGGCACACTGCCAGTCATAAAGCATTCAGAAATTAGCTTCATCAAATCACCTTTACACGAGTTCCACAATTTCTGAAAGAACACGGCTGGGAATCCATCAGGGCCTGGGGCTTTGGATCCTCCTATACTGAATAAACTAGATTTGATATCCATCTCACTAACATCTAAAGATAGGCAAGCAATATCACTGTCATTCAAAGTATGAAACAGCCTCGGCAAAAGGGAATAATTGCCACAGTTCTGCTTCTCTTCAAAAAGATGTAAGAAATATCTAACATCTTCTATTTTCAAGTCCTTGCTATCCACAATCCAACTACCATCTTCTTGCTTGAAACCCTCAATTTTGTTTCTTCTTCTTCTAATGATGGTGGAAAGGTGAAAGAACTTAGTATTTCTATCCCCTTCTTTAAGCCAACTATTCCTAGATTTTTGTTGCCAAAATATTTCTTCTTGCTCAAGGACCGCCTGGTACTCTCTAAGAAGTGTCTCCTCAAGTTTGAACAGGAATTGGGAAGGTTTCTTACTAAGACAATATTGGGTTCCCTGTATCCTGGCCAAAAGCCTTCTCTTATTATGAAAAATGTTACCAAACTTAATCTTATTCCAATCCTTAAGCTCAGAAGTTAGCTTATGAATTTTCTCACCCAAATTAAGGCCCTGCAGACGCCAATTACTAAGAACCACCTCATCAAAATCTTTGTGGTTCATCCACATTGCTTCAAATCTGAAGGGTTTACAGCTATTATTAGAGACATGGCTACTATGCAATTGAATGAAAATAGGACAGTGGTCAGACATTATTCTAGGAAGATGTCTCACTATACACTCCGTAAAATGTATCCTCCACTCCACAGAACAAAGAGCTCTGTCAAGTCTCTCCCAAATATCCTCCCCAATGCCTCTCCTAGTCATCCATGTAAATTTAGGACCTATGAACCCTAGGTCCACCAGCTCATTCCTGTCAATCCAATTAGCAAAACCACTATTGGAATGCCCAAGTCTCCCTCCTCTTTTCTCAGAACTCATGGTAATTTCATTAAAATCCCTAGCTGTGATCCAAGGTAAGGAAAAACAATTTCTGATGAAATCCAGATAACTCCAAAGGTGTCTTCTGGTTGTAGAGCAAGGGCTGGCATAAACTACAGTAAGTACCCAAAACTTACCATTATCATCAACCAAGGCCGTAATGCTATGTCTAGAACTAGCAATAACCTGAAGTTTGACATTATCAGCATTCCACAAAAGCCAAATGCCTCCTGAAAAGCCCTCAGCATCCACCACAAAATACTTAGTAAAACCTAATTTATTGATCACTCTCATAGCATTAGAACCACTTATTCTCGGTTCCAATAGAGCCAAGATCTCAAAACGATATTTCATACGAAGGTCCTTAATATTCCTTGAGAACATCTTCTTACCCGCTCCTCTTACATTCCAAACACAAATCATGGAGAAAGGAGAGAAATGAACCGTTATTCGGAGAGCCCAGCCATAACCTCTTGTAATTCAGAGGCAACTACATCAAATGTACTATCCATGTGGATAACATGGGTAATTGATTCCATTTGAATCGGAACCTCATCAACCAGGGCATTAATGTCCATGACTTCTATATGTAGCTATTCTAAAACCTCCACATTTTCCAGTTCCACTGTCTCAACAGCATCAGGATTTGGGAGTGTAGCAGACTGATTGTCTTTAGTCATCTGCTTAGTTCCTATGAACTCAGCAGCTTTAGGTCGACCAATAATCTTATCGGACTTAATAACTCCTTTCCTAACAGGTTTCCTATTTCCTAAGGAGAGGTATCTGCTATCTTTCTCATCTAGGTTGTGTTTTAGATTGGTAACCTCAGAAAGAACAGCTTTACCTTTATAACTGGTGCTACCACTGCCTTTAGAGTTAACTTGCATCCCTTCATCAGTAATCATCACATCATTATCCTCACTCAAAATATCAAATCTGGATCCACTCACCTGATTCACCTTATTGCCTTTGCCCGAATTAGCAGCCTTGGCTATCAAACCACTCTTCAGACCAGCTTTGGCCTTAAAGGAATCACCCTCAAGCCTCCTAGCACTACTAGTACCCACAACTTTGCCAGCCGACCCACTCTTCTCCTCTAAACCATTTATGCTATTCTTCCCTCTAAGAATTTTATTGCCCTGCCTTCCATATGAAACCATAAGCCACGGCCCATAAGGATTCTTCCCACCATTACCAGCATTAAGTTTAGCATCAGGGTCCTTGCTAGTAGTATCAATCTTATCAGCAACATTTGAAACTACATCAGTACTCTTATCAATGTTAACATCAGTAGTTGGAGTGGCATTACCTACATTGTTACCAACACTCCCAGCATTGTCATTCACAACCTTCTCAGTTTGCCTTGGTTCAACCAGACCTTCCCTGCAGACATCCTTGCTATGACCATACCTCCCACAATTGAAACATATCAGACCTAGACTTTCGTATTCCACCTTAATGGGTCTATCCTCTATATAGAGAGTGCCTAATAGGGGTTTAGCAATGTTAATTTCTACACAAATTCGAGCGAATCTACCCCGGGCTTGATTCACAGTGACTGGGTCCACTTTGCACATCTTCCCTAACATTCCTCCAATACTCCATAGCAAGTCCGGGTTCATGAATTCCATTGGAAGCTTAGAGAGTCTAACCCATATAGGCATACTTTGGATAATGTCTTCGCCTGGAACGAAATTTGGTCTTCACCTCTGCACAGCCAGATATTGATTCATGATGACCCAGGGTCCATTTGTGAGAACATGTTCAAGGTCTTCTTTCATCTGAAATTGGGCAACGAAGTAACCATCCCCAAGATCTGTGAGTTGCTAGCGACCTATTAGAGTCCATTTCTGAGTTAACTTCGTAAGCATGAAATTCAAGGTATGGGAACGTCCCATGTTCTTCAAGATCAAGGCATTTGCCCAGGGAAGATGTAGCTGGTCCTTCGATTTAGGCGATAGCTTCATCCTTGGTCCATCTGAATCTTCTGAAATCAGGATATCATCCTGGTCGATTTTGATTTTTTCCTTCCCGGTACCAAATCCAGCCCAAGAACTAGGATTCGACATGTTCATTAGTTTAGCTTTGAAGCTTCCCATGGGTTCCTTTCTTGCATTGCCAGCGGCAATCTCATCTCTCTCCAGAACATCAGGATTCGCTCTCGCCCTTTTAGCAGAAACACCACTCGCTACATTCTTACTAGATTCAACATCCATTTCAATCGATGGAGGTTGTTGAGCAGAAAAAAAGAAGATCTCACTCGGATTAACCATAACCAGCCAGAAAAATTGCAAAAAGAAAACATAAAAAGGAAAGAGAATCGAAAAAACAGGCGGCGCGTGACAGACACTCGCAACTCAAAATCTAAACTCGAGAACACACAAGCGCGTACAAATCCTCATCCCCACGCGCCCATAACTCACTACTCCTTAATATACAAAGTAGTTTTCACATAGAAATATTCAAAATAGTTTTTTTTTAATTTTTTTTTTTCCTTAAAGAATATTCAAAATAGTTTTGATATCTAATATTTATTATGATTATTAGGTATCTCTAATATTGTTGAATTTTTGGATTTTGAAAGAGTGATATGATACTACTCAACTAAGTAGTTGGATTTTGAATAATTTAAGAAAAATCAGGGAAAAAAAAAAAAGAATTGATAAACTTTAATAAGAATATCAAACTACAATTTTTGTCAAACCACTGAAGTAAATATCCAATAATGCACGAAAATGATGAGATTAATAAAAAAATAAAAAACTAAAATTTTGAAAATTTTAGATAATATTCAGAATTATGGAATTATCAAATTAAAATAGTAAAAGTCTATTATTATTGATTTTGTTTGACAAAATTAATATAAGTCACATTTCAATGCAAAAACCATCCACAAGAAGTCAAGAATATGAGAAGAAACCATTTATTACTTGAGAAATTAAAAACAAAAATATAAAAATTAAAAACCAAGATATAAAAACTAAAAACAAAGATGTTCTTAAACCCATCCAAAAGGGTTCGATAGAAGACCATATCAATCGGTTTTTTATTTATTTATTTATTTATTTATTTATTTATTTTAACATAATATGAATATCATATCATATAAGAAAAATCAGGAAAAAAAAAATAGAATTGATAAACTTTAATAAGCATATCAAATTATAATGATTGTCAAACCACAGAAGAAAATATCCAATAATGCACGAAAATGATTAGATTTATAAAAAAATAAAAAAAAATAAAAATAAAAACCTGAAATTTTGAAAATTTTAGATTATATTTGGAAGGATAGTGTTAACATGTGCCTAACTACAAAAATACTATAAAATGGTTAGATAGAAAACCATATCTAATAATAATATCCATGGAAGATAAAATCTAGATCTTACTTTATAATCGCTGTGAGAAAAAAAAAAAAAAAAACTCGGTATAGGAAACATACAACCATCATACATGATCAAGAACAATCAGGCAAGCTATGCAAACACTAATACAGTATTGTACTAAATTAATTTGTATGTCCAGTGTGCTTATTCAGTATTATTAATTTCTTTTTTTTTTTTTAATCGAAATCTTATTTAATATATTTTAACCATCATGTTTTTTTTTTTTTTTTTTCTTTTCATTAATTGATTATATTAGATCTAGTATTATTTTAATCGAATATATTGGTTCTTATGAGAATTCTTATAGAGGGTGTGTAAGAAATCTTATTGTGACCGAACGATTTATCATATATTTTATGATGCATTATATTAATCTGTGCACATATATCTAATTTATTTTTGGATTATTATTTATTAGATCACTATTTTTTATCTTTTTTTTATTAAGATTTTTTGACGTTAATTTGAAAGCCCTTTTTAGATTTGCGATGATATTTCTCTTGGGGTTAGTTTGATTTGATATCATATTTGATGTAAGGTCTCTCTAAATTCGATTGAAGTTGTAATTTTTTTTTTTTTTTATTAGATGTGCTTTTTTTTTTTTGTTGGTATTTTCGATTTCTGATTGAACTTGCTTAAAATCATATACTTAATATGTTTCTTGTTATGATTTTGTTTTTCTTCCGGTTAATCAGATTTTGTTGTGAACACAATTAATTACACATGAAATAAATCTATAATTAAAGATTTTGTATAGTAGCATGAACGAGTACCTATAAAAGAGTCATTATCAATTTTTATATGTTTTTAGTTTTTATAAATTTAATCATATTAGCATAACTCTAGTTTTTAATGTTATATTTTATAGAAGTGCCTTTTACAAATCAAAATTACATAAACCGAATTAAAATATGGGTACGGATATTGACACTCGTAAATATGATAAGCGCACCCATATTTATAAGTACACCCGTATCTAAAATTTAAAATTAAAACATTACTATAAACACCCATTTTAATACCAATAGTACCCTTAATTAAATGAATGTTTTCGTTTCAATACAATTTATTTATAAACCCTCAAAAGTTATTAACGCACCCAATTTTTCAAATGATAAATTTTTAAGTTCTCCAGACTCGAAAACACAGTCTTGAGAATTCTTAAATTCTTAAATTTCGAGAATCTCTACTTTAGACCAATTTCCTGCTATGAAGATGTTGCCCAAGAGGGACGCATAATTATCTCTCCCATGGAAATACAAGCATACAAGCAATTTATAACAGAATGAAACAAAGGATTTGTCAGGTGCTATCATTGCTGAGTAAGTGTACTGAAAAACATGGCCTTGTATTTTTTGTGTACAATTTCAGTTATTAACTGCATAATAGAAAGTTCATCTGTCTCATTTTCCTGCTATGTTATCGTCCCCTGCCTCCATGTAACACACCACTATCTTATTGTAGGTGTATTTAGAATTCAGTGTTTTCTTACAGTAACTGTATAGGAAAATGATTCATTTGGAAATCAGACCAGCAGCCGCCATAATATATTATGCGTACCGTTCTTGTGGGTAATTACGGGTGTACATGTTAAGTGGAAAAGTGCCTCTGGGTACATTTGTTCAATCCATAACCCTGAAAAGCTTTATTGTTAAGTTGAGTATAAAAATGAGTAAATGACAAACCAGTTCAATAAACATAAAATATTCAAGATAGTGTTTTAGTACTTGTATTGTATATCCACTGCCAAGAGTAATGTAATTGATGAATTTTCTATAGATGGTGGATGCAGCGACAGTGATCATCCAGGGAGCAACATTCACAACGCTGCCTATGCGTCTGTCGTTACCAGCAGAAGCAACAACGACAATTCCATTCTTAAAGGCATGGTAAGCTACACATGTTGACAAATTGTCACACAATCTTAAGGTTTATTTAGGTTTTAGGGTTTATTTTTATTTTTATTTTTTATTTTTTTAATGAAGTGATATAGTTGAAGATATGGGTGTAATTAATGGGTGTAAATAGTATTTTGTTTATTTTTAATTAAACTAATATGTCCTTATTGGTAAATTCCTATTGGGATACTTTTGTAATTAAATTTTTTATTAAAATATGGGTGTACTTATCATATTTATGAGTGTCAATATCGGCTCCTTTAAAATATAATTTGTGATTAATGAAGTTTATTTAAAAAAGAAAAAAAAAAAGAAAAAGGGTCTTCACGATAAGAATCTAGAAGTTAAAGTTGTCACGGTATTGGCAGCTTTAAATACACAAGACCCCCAAATTGAACCCTAAAATTGCATACTTCGAATTCTAGTCTGCAAATACTATCCTCGTAATTTTCTCTTTTCTCGTTCTTTCAAGCTCTTCAAGGTATTTTTTGCTTCAGATATAAAAGATTGTCTAATTACGGTGGATTGATTGTATATGATTTATATGTTTGACTTCTTTTTTTTTTTGGTCTTTTGATCAAGAACGTTATTTTCTTCGTTTGATATAATAATTAGTAATCCTTTTTTATTTTAAGGTCTTATGATATAATCGATATTGAATTTTTTTGATTAATTGATTAAATTAGATCCTAGTATTAGTTTAATCGAATATATAGTTTCTTATGATAATTCTTGTATAGGCTGTGTAAGAAATCTTGTTGTGCTTTAACGATTTTTTTTTTTTTTTTTTTTTTTTTTTTTTTTTTTTGAACAGCAATTTTATTCAAGCCAGGGAAGGCCAAAGAAACCAAGCAAACAAAACACAGCAAAACTGCAGCAGCCACAGCAAAACGAAGCCACAGCAAAACGAAAAGACAAACAAAAAGAAAGCCAAGCCTGAACAACCATACAAGAGAGAACAACAAAACAAAAGGCAGCACAAAGGCTGCAGCAAAGAAACGCAGCAACCACAAACGAGCAGAAAAGAGGACAGCTAAATGAACTCCCAAATATCAGAAACCCCTTCCAAATCCGCCCCCTTCTTAGCTAACTCATCAGCAAAGAAATTGCTTGCCCTCTGATTGAAAAGAACGCGCGTGTTACCCAGCAAAAGCAAGTTATTCCGGATATCAAGAAACGATTTAACAGATACTTTGTGTTGCATTATGTTAAATTATTAATCTGTGAACATGTATCTGATTTTTGGATTATTAGATCGAGATTTTCACTCTCTCTTTTTTTTAATTAAGATTTTGTGACCTTAATCTGATTTGCGATGATATTTCTGTTGGGGTTAGTTTGATTTGATATAATATTTGATGTTAGGTCTCTCTGAATTTGATTAAAGTTGTAATATTTTATATTAGATGTTATGCCTTAATATTAAAGTTGTAATGCTTAGAAATCTGACATTTTATGCCTTAATTTTGATTTATTGGTTGGTGCTGTTTATTATGTTTTACTCAATTATGTTGCTTCATTAATGTTGTTGATGATTATTAAGATTAGATTAATCTTAATAATCTTGACTGATTTTTATGTGTCTAAAAGTATAGTTTTTCTTCCATGTAGCTATTTACAATATGTTTTTCTTTTTGATTCAACAGATGCAAATCTTTGTTAAAACTCTCACTGGTAAGACCATAACCCTTGAGGTAGAAAGCTCCGATACCATCGACAATGTCAAAGCTAAGATCCAAGATAAGGAAGGGATCCCACCAGATCAGCAGAGGCTTATCTTTGCTGGCAAACAACTCGAGGATGGTCGCACCCTTGCCGACTATAACATTCAGAAAGAATCCACTCTTCACTTGGTGCTTCGTCTCAGGGGTGGCATGCAGATCTTTGTGAAAACTCTTACCGGCAAAACCATAACCCTTGAAGTAGAAAGCTCTGACACCATTGACAACGTAAAAGCCAAAATCCAAGACAAGGAGGGGATCCCACCTGATCAGCAGAGGCTTATCTTTGCTGGTAAACAACTTGAGGATGGCCGCACCCTAGCTGACTACAACATTCAGAAAGAGTCTACCCTACACTTGGTGCTCCGTCTTAGAGGTGGCATGCAGATTTTTGTGAAAACCCTCACCGGTAAAACTATTACCTTGGAAGTCGAGAGTTCCGACACCATAGACAATGTCAAGGCAAAAATCCAGGACAAGGAGGGGATCCCACCAGACCAGCAGAGATTGATCTTTGCCGGAAAGCAGCTTGAAGACGGTCGTACTCTTGCTGATTACAATATTCAGAAGGAGTCAACTCTCCACTTGGTACTCCGCCTTCGTGGAGGCATGCAAATCTTTGTAAAGACTCTTACTGGAAAGACTATTACTTTGGAAGTTGAGAGTTCTGATACAATTGATAATGTTAAAGCAAAAATCCAAGACAAGGAAGGAATCCCCCCAGATCAGCAAAGACTTATCTTTGCTGGTAAACAACTTGAAGATGGAAGGACCCTTGCTGACTACAATATTCAGAAGGAGTCTACCCTTCACTTGGTTCTCCGCCTTCGTGGTGGCATGCAAATCTTTGTGAAGACATTGACTGGGAAAACCATTACTTTGGAAGTTGAAAGTTCCGACACCATTGATAATGTCAAGGCAAAGATCCAAGATAAGGAGGGTATTCCACCAGATCAGCAGAGGTTGATTTTTGCAGGGAAGCAGCTTGAAGACGGGAGGACCCTTGCAGACTACAATATCCAGAAGGAGTCCACCCTGCACTTGGTGCTGAGGCTGCGTGGAGGGATGCAGATTTTTGTCAAGACCTTGACTGGAAAAACCATAACCCTGGAAGTCGAAAGTTCGGACACCATTGATAATGTGAAGGCCAAAATTCAGGACAAGGAAGGCATTCCCCCTGATCAGCAGAGGTTGATCTTTGCTGGGAAGCAGCTTGAAGATGGGCGCACCTTGGCAGATTACAATATTCAAAAGGAATCTACTCTGCATCTTGTCCTTCGCCTCCGTGGTGGTTACTGATGGTGTTATGGTTCTCTCTCCGTGTCTGGTGGTCTTGTTTAGCATTGCAATGTTTGTGTTTCTGGTTTTATGTTCTATGCAAGTTTCTAAACTTTGTTGGAGCTTGTCTCTTTTGTTAGAGCGTGGCTGTTTCTATTGAATAAAGTTGCTTATTGTTAGTTTTCTTCTGTATTATATTTATACCTTATTTTGTCATGGTTGTGTTTCCTGTTCTGTTGATTGTTTCCAGAGCAGTTGATTGCGTATGGTAAGGTCAAGATTTATTTACTAAACACTACTGGAGTGTGGACTGTGGAGATAGTGAACTTTATTGACACAATTTGATTACATGAAAACATATTCAAGAACGAGACAGAATGAAATTTAATTTGCAATAGAGGAACTTTCTCTGCCCTCTTTATCAAATCCCATTTGTTTTGCTATTCAATTGAATTAATGAATTAGTGCATCATATTAAAGGCAAATGTTGATGAGTTTGAACATCAAGAGAATTGAGATTTGATTTGAATTTGTTGAAAATATCGTATATGTGATCAATTACAAGTTTACAACACAAGGAATTACTTAGTTTCCTCAACATCAATATTTTTTTTTATGATGTTGGAGCAAAAAAGAATGAAGAAGTTTGAATACTTAGATGCCCCTGCATGGTTGAGGCAACAACAGCAGCTTTGGCACCAATTGATGATGTTGGGGGTGGGAATCAGTTCGATTTCGATTTTGATTGGTTTAAGAACGATGAAACACTGAAATTCGAAAACATGAACACCGACTCAAGTCAGCTTGCAGCAGCAGAAAAACGCCTCTGAGTAGCATGACCTCCAAGATACAATCGAGAACCATAACAGCAGCTCGAGAAGGAATGCAGCCTCCGACAGTTGATAGCAGTCCACAACTTTAGACTTCACCGGTAGATAAAAGAGCAGCAACTAGCATAAACCAATTGGATTTGAAGAAAATTGTGCCATCTCCTCAATGTTGATAGACAAACAACCTCTGTATGAATTTTTACCCCATCAATGACATAAGTTAAAAAATCTTGTACAGATATAAGTTTGGACATGAGAGATTTATGATACAAGTTATAATACTTACTATTAGGAGTGGAGATATGCATTTCGAGTACTATGCTCTAGAATAAATGTTGTGAACGTCTAGTTGAGTTCGTAGCATATTCTAGATTGGCCTAACCAATTTGAACCATACCGCTGTAGAGATGGTAGAGCTTGGTTTCAGCTTGATATCAACTACAATACAACAATAGGGGAGGTAATAATAATTGATTCCAGCACTTGCAATAATAGTAGTAACTACATAGCAAAACCATTCTCATTTCAAGTTTTGAAATACTATTAAAAATTTACTACGTAGAAAAGCTTTTAGCTGGTGCTATTTCTAAAATTACAACCGAATGAGAATTACATAAATTAATTCATTTACTTATATCTTTTCTCAACTTTGTTGTTTGCATAAATTTAGATAAAGTCTTGCATTGAGTAGATACCTAAAATGAATGGGGCATAAAGACAATAGAGGCGAATTAGAGTTATAAAGGCCTTATATCGATCATTGCAAACAATTTTTGGATCCAATCACAACACATAAGAGGTAAGAAGTATGATAAATTAGTAAAACATATATCGAACAAGCAATTGTTGTAATCATCTTTTAAAGTAATTGTAGATGAATTTACCTCTTTAAAGCTAAATCTACGTTCAGTGTTTATTGATGTTAGCGGAAATAGTGGAAATTTGTAGCAGAAGAACCCACTAGGAGGATGCTAGACTCAAAATTGCATATTGGTCAATCATGAGAAAGTTTGCAATAAGAGCCACAAACATAAGACTTGAATTGGAAACATTTTGTACCTCCAAAACACAATCTCCCACTAGTCCACTCATTAAAAAGATGAGCCGGGCATCTGCAAATCATAAAAAATTAAATATGAATAGATTAAAAAAAATGCAAACTAAAAATAATATTAGTAGGTTAACATCCCATGCTTGGACATATTTCTGATTATGTACACATAGACCCATAAAACTTTGTTGCTGCAACATGCAAAAGTTTAAAATCTTCCAATATTAACATTTAAGAAAATGTTTAGTATATGTCGTCAACATGAAATCTATGACCAGCAGATGATGCCGGGGTTGGAATCTGCTCAATTTCAACTTGTTTTTGGGATCTTTGGTGGGATTGCACAAAAATTCAGTCTAATTTACCAATTGAAAGAATGGAAAGTGTTTGTTCTCTGTTGCTCATAGTACATTGTTGCAGCAGCTCTTTCACTAGCAGGCCAAAGTGTGGAACTACAGTGGACCTTGCAGCATCTTCATAATTCTGTAGCAAAACTATGAACAAAATTGCGGCGATTTAGTCTCCATTAATAAAAGCAGATAGTAGCAGCATCTTCTAAGATTTTCTGTACAAAAATGCAACACAAAAATTCCAACATATACAGATACAATCTACCTGAGGTCAGCCAGCCGTAGCATAAAACATCTCTACATGATCAGCCATTCAATACGGATATGCAGTAGAACTTGTCTGAAGAAGAACACTCAGAAACAACTCCAACTCAGCCACAGAAAACAAAAGCAAAATACAGTCTCTAGCAGAAGATAGAAATCTACAGCTTTGGAGATTACTGCAACTTCAATTAAGCATCAAACTCAAATCAACCAGATTCGAAAAAAAATCCTGCTATCTTACTGGAAGCTGAGACAGATAAAAATACTGTACAACATCAATTAGAAAATGTAGTTTGGATATTTGTACCTCGAGCTTTCCAGCAATAAGATCAAAGTTGACCCAATCAATTGTAAAACTTGCAATTTTTGATCAATATGAGCCTTTCTTCACATTTCAATGAATCGGAATTGGACCATCAAATAAGCTTGAAAAAACATCTCAACGTGAAAATGGGTATAAGTTAACAACACATTCAATTTAAGGCAGAGGAGTTATAGTCAGAAGATTAGAAATTGCGGGATTAAAATATGAAGCAATTCATAAAATTTAAAGAAAGAAAGAATCTGAAATTGGATATAAGTTAACAACACATCTCAATGTGCAACTGTTGTGCTGTTATAAATTGGCATACCAGGGATACAAATGAATGAGTTAAGGGAAAGCCAAAGCAATAGCAGCAGCCTTATTATCAGTTGATGATGCTGGAGCAAGAATCTGCTTAATTTTCACTGTTTCGAGATCTCCGAAGGGCTTGCACAGTTAATTTACAATTTTAAAGAGGGGACACCGTTTGATCTCTGTTGGTCCTTGCTTACATGCCAACATATGCAGCTACAGCAACTTTTTTACTAGCATGACAGGTTTTGGAACTACAGCTCAACCTTGCAGCAATGCCCCTTTTAAAATGCAGAAATTTGGTCTCTAAATATAAACAGATAGTATTAGCATCTCAAAAGGTATATAAAAATTGCAAAACCAAAATTCCAACATATAACACCACAACTCACGTTGTCCAGCCATAGCAGAACAGCAGCTTTATCACCAATTAAAACACAGAACCACAAGGACTTGTCTAGAAGAAGAAAACTATATCAGTAACTCCAACTTATAATAGAAAACTGGAAATGATTCTACATCATATTCTGTCTTCTCATAAACATCATTTAGAATGATAACGAACAAATATGAAAATTTGAACATTGGTACCTCAAACCACCTTTCATGGAAACTAGCAAGAAATATTTTTGTATCTTCATACATAGATGTTGAACAAGAATGCTCACCCCTTCATTCTAGTGGAGGATTCCTTGGATTGCTGTTGTCCCTTAAATCAGTTCCCAAGAAAGGAAGAAACCGTCTGAACAGGTTGTTTAATAGAGACATATCAATTTATTCTGTGAACACAAAAACAGGAACTTATTTGCACAAAGTTTGAATGTTTAAAATATTCTGAATGTTGTAGGTCCTAATCAAATTACCAGTAGAACATACCAAATAACAATGGAAAACCTCTGCAGGGAGGATGGCAGACCAACTGATCGGTAGCAGAATATGGAAAAGAGATCTGCATTCACCTAAAATAAGAGAAAAAGAAACCGTTATAAACCGACTGAAATAAGAGCAAAGAAACTCTGGGAAAGATGCAATTTGCAGCGAAGTCAGAGTGAAGGGCAAAGTAATCCTCATCTCCTCCTCTTGGAAAGACTTTGCATCCAGCCAAATTAGTTCCAAAACGCTGAACAGAGTTGAACAAATATGGCAAAAACTTGTGTACAACCAAGAACGATAAAATTAATGTCAAATCAGTTCTATACCTTATGACTTCAAGGAGTTCCAAGAATCTTCCACAGGAGCCATTCCAGGAGTCTGTGTTTTCCTTATCTTATATGTAATCTGCAGATGTCAACATGATTATTCATTATTATGTAGTGAAAGCCAAATTAAGCTATACGAAGTTAAAAGCATATAATTGAGTCGGATAAAAAAGTTTTAACTCTTCAATGGAAAAAAGAGATTCAACTCTTTAAATAAGAAATCCAACTTCTTTTACCTTCAAATAAGAAAGGACATCTCCATGAGGCCAGTGCCAGATGAAATGGATCTACTGTGCATCTGTTGACATCGTGGGAGTACAAGATCCTC
The DNA here is from genome assembly GCA_954870605.1 of Acer campestre. Taxonomy (NCBI): domain Eukaryota; kingdom Viridiplantae; phylum Streptophyta; class Magnoliopsida; order Sapindales; family Sapindaceae; genus Acer; species Acer campestre. The sequence continues at coordinate 45,492,248 of OX940801.1, read as the reverse complement.
TGCAGAAAATACATCATGATTATTAAACAATATGCAGCAAAGCACATAAATTGCTTTGGAAGATTATATGACATTCTACATTTTCAAAGCATTGATGTAATGATGACAAACACAGATAATCACAACACCATGCATAAATGTAAAGAACGTGAAAAACTCACCAATAAATCCACGAGTTTAGTAAGTAGACCACGTCATGAAACAAGTGAAAATTAATGTCATCCATTGACGAGAAGAATCCAAGGTGATCAAAAATGCCTGTGCTTTTCATCACATCATAACAGGCTTGCCACCTAATAAGAAAACCTATATTAGATTGTGAAATCTGAGCTTTCAAAACAAACTAAGGATGCTATGACTTACATGCCAACAATATGCAGGAAGCACCTACTTAATTTCATAATATATATATTTTTTAAATAGTTACTGCACATGATAAGCCCTTTTCTAAGGTCACACTAACTACATTACGATCAACAGTATTGAAAAATTACATTTTCTTTTTCTTGAAACTGACTCAATACATCAGACAATGAATATACCAAGGAATAAAATATGATTTGTTATTCTCTTCTGATAAATCTATCAAATGAAGATAATTACTTACAGGTAGAGGGACTTCAAGGATTTTTCTATGAATTTCTAAATCTTCCAATGCTGAGGTTATTCCAAAATATTTTCAACCTGAATTAGAGAACAGTGATGCAAATCCAATCCTTGTCAGTGCATATAACATAGATCTCTAAAGAATACATTTGGAGCTGAAAAGCTATCATCTAAAGGAATAGATCAATCTGATGAATTTTGACTGAGGCTACATTCAAACACAATTTGGAATTCATGTCCATATGTTGAAAGAATGTATGAAAAATTAGCAACATTGAGTTAAGAAAAAATGTCAAACTTAGCAATAGTCCTATTGAAAACAAAAACAATTGCTTGATGATGATTCCCAATTTCTTATAAGCAAATCATATAAGAAACAGAAGAAGCAATCTAAAAGAGTGACTTACACAGAAAAGGACAGAAATGGATCACAAACAAGAGAGACTCCAATTTACAGATCAGCAGCTCATATGTTTATCTGACAAGTGAAATGACAAATAGTCTCTTGATTTAAGGCAGATGAGTGATTCCAAAACACTAAACAGAGCATTTAAAAATATGATTAAAACAATAAAATACTGAGAAATTGTTTATCATGAAAGTGTAATACCTGAAATAGAAGATGGGATGAATGAGCTAATTCACAGACATATAGTCCTGTTCGAAGAATCTATCTCAACGCGAGGGATGTCAGCTATTTTGGACCACTCTTTTCCTTTATCTCTCTTGCATGCTTCTTTCAGAAGAGGACATTCCCCTATATGTAATTCCAAAAGTGAGGGTGGCAGACTCGGAAGGGATGTGAGCTCTGGGCAATTCCAGATCTGCAAGTTCGCAAGAGAGGGGAGGCGTTCGAAATCCTTGAAAGACAGGTATTTCAAATTTGGGAAATCTTCAATCGACATCCTAGTTAGAGTGCGGGGCAAAGTAATTCTCATGTCCTCCTCATGTAAAGTCTCTCCATCCCGCTTTCCAGAAATGTAGAGGTATGAGAGAGAGGTGAGATTGTGCAACCCCAATTCCATGAGGTCTTTATACTGTTTGCGGTCACTAATTGAAAGAGCTCTAAGTTTGGTTGGCAGACCTTCTTCAGACAATCGTATATTTGGACAATTGTGTATTGTTAAAGAGGAGATATTGTCGGGGAACCGTCCTTTTGGAAAGGAAGTAAGACCTTTGCAATTGTACACGAAAATGAAACAAAGACTGCTAAGAGTTTCTAGTCCCTCTGGAAAGGATTTGAGATGATCACAATAACTTACGTCGATATCGTAAAGAGCGTTGTTATTATGAAATTTCTCAACTATTGACTCTAGATTTGGACAGCTGGAAATATTGAGGGTTTCAAGAGTCTCAGGCAATTGGCCTTTTGGTAATAAGGCTGTGAGCTTTGAGCAACTAACAATTGTAAGATGTTTGAGTGATACATATAACTGACCTGCCGATGACAAAGTTGTGAGCTTGGAACAATTGCTAATAGTGAGACTTGTGAGTGTGGCAGGGAGTTGGTGTATTGATGGCAGGCATGTCAGAGATGGACAGTGACTTATATTCAAGTCTTGAAGATGATGAGATGTACTAGTATCCTCATCAGCACAACGTAATGAAGTACTAGTATGCTCATTATCATCCAACAAACATTGCAATTTCTTGCAACTTCTTATATGAAGCTTCTTTAGAGATTGGGGTAGTTGTCCTCTAAAAATGAAACTTAGAGAATCACATCTCTCAATTCTCAGTTCTTCCACTTGTGTATTCCTCTGTTTAATTCCTTCAAGTAAAGTTGTGAGGGTATTGCAATTTGTAAAATCGAGCTTTCTGGGGGATATGAGACTATGCAACCCTTGAGGTGGCTTCTCAAGGAAAATCTCTTTCTGCCATAATTCTATCAGCTCTTCACAACCCTCAATCTTTAGACTTACAACTTTCTTAAATTCAAGCCTTGACCAATCACTAAAATCTGAAATATTTGAAAGAGTAATAGATTCTAATGACTCGCAATAAGCTGAATTGTTGCACGTAATCTTCTTGCATTTATCAATCTCCAATTCGCACAACATAGGGATGCTTGATAATGAGACCACCAACTGCTCACACCCACGAATCACAAGCTTCTTCAACGAACATAGATTGTTGGGTAATCTTTTGGAGAGTTCGGGGCAGTTTACAATAGAAAGCTCTTGGAGTTTAGGAAAGCTCTCATTTTCTTTGATAGGATTCCAACACTCCCATGCTTCTAAATCCTTAAAATAAAGAGTCTCCAAAGATAGGAATGGTTTTGACCAACCTTCTCCATAAAATTCAAAGCCAATGCTTTTTATCCCTTTCATACCTTCAAGAGTGAGATTCTTAAGTGAGCTTAATAGCCCAAGCGAAGGTAAGATTATGCATTTCATACAACCATCCAATTTTAGGACCGTCATTTTAGAGAATGAACTATCTCCAACCCATGTAGAAAACTTGGTACCCCCGTAACTTATTATTGTGAGCTTCTCTAGGTTTTGATGAGGTCGAAGCATATCAAATATTTTTTTATCTACTTCCTCATCCCATGATTCATCAAACCTAGATCCCCATTCAAGCGAAAGCAATTTAAGATCTTTCTTATCACTTAATATCGCTTTTCCAATGTCTTGAAAATGAGTCACATTCTCTAATCTTGAAATGTGAAGTTCTCCACCAAGTAATTTTAAATCCTCCAAATCTTTCAAATTAGATCCAGAATTTTTACCAACGACAAAGTTAGATAAGGTTCGAAGACATTCCCACTTTCTAACTCCTAATGGCATCTCTTTTATTGATGAAGCACCTAAAATATCAAGATGACGTAAATTGATTAAATTCCCCATATTAGAAGGCAACTTTAAAAGAGCATGACAATTTCTTAATAGCAAAGTTTGTAAGTTGCACATTGAGCCTACTGACTTGGGTAAACTTCTGATTTTACTACTAGATAGGTTGAGGTACCTTAGAAGTCTCAAGCCTTCAATTGAATTGGGTAATTCAATGATATAATATTTTTTTAAGGATAATACCCTCAACTTTTTAAACCTCGATAATAAATCAGAAACAACTATATTACTAATGTAACAAGTTTCATACCATGCATTTACTCGTGGCACTGACAAGTGTGTCCTTAAGTGCACCGCATCATTGAAGACCTGAAATCTTCTTTTGTCATTATATTCATGACATATATAAGAAGCATAACGAGTCTTTTCGGATGTTAATAAATTATTGGACTCCGGTTCATCCTCCAACTTAAAACATAGTTTTCCAGACACCTTTAGAGCTAAATCATTAACAAGGTCATGCATTGTATATTTAGAACTATTGCTACTTGATATTTGAAAGATTGACCTTGATATCAGAGCACCAAAATACTCACCTCCCAAATCTTCCAATTGCTCATTCTTACTTGATTGTTGAATCAAGCCTTCTGCCATCCATAAAAAAACAAGTTCCATTTCTTCAAATTCGTAATCTTTCGGAAAAATGGCACAATAAGCGAAACATCTCTTTAAATGCGAAGGAAGATGATGGTAACTTATTTGCAAGGCTGCGGGGATCTCACTTTTATCTAGTAATTCCCATAGTTTGCTACTCAAAATATCTAACCACTTGTCTCTTTTCTCTGAGCGTAAAAGGCCACCAAGAGTCTTCGCTACTAGGGGCAAACCGTTACACTTTTCAATAACTTTTCGACGAATCAATTCGCTAACTTCTGCCACCATATCTCTGTTATCAAAAGCATGCTTTCTGAACAATGACCAACAACCATCGTCAGAAAGTTTCTTTAATTTGACACATTCAGTGGAATGTCCCATTGTCAAGGCAACACTTTCATGACGAGTCGTTATAATGATCTTGCTCCCGTGAGCTCCAACCATAAAGGGCGACCTCAATGTTGCCCACATGTTATAGTTTTCACTCCATACATCATCCAGAACGATCAAGAATTTTCTTCCCCCTACTGTCTCTTTGAGTTGCTTTTGCACCGCATCTAATTTCTTTAGATTACAAGGATAGCCGGTGATGGACTCCAAAATGTCTGCGGAGATTCTTGTAACATCAAAATCGTCAGAGACGCAGACCCATGCTTTCGGGTTGAAACCTTTCAATGACTCGTGATTGTACACTTCTTGAGCCAATGTTGTTTTACCGAGTCCTCCCATACCCACAATGGATATTACACCTGAGTTATTGGCATCACCCGGTTCATCGGTCAACACCATTTTAAGTATTTTAGCTATGTCTTCATCTCTCCCATAAACTTCAAGTTCGTTTTGCAAACTTGAAGTGGTTTGTCTTTGGCTTGAAGCAGGCGATCTCCCTCCAGCAATATTCCCTCCAGCAGTATTCACAACTAACCCAAGTTCAGTTCTTTGTCTGTAAAGATCATCCAACCGGCTAGTAATATCATCTATCTTGGATCGCATACTGAAATCGGACCATAAAGCTCTTGGAGTAAAACCAATGCAACAAGCAGGAATGAGTTTCCGAGCTCTGCTAGTGCTAGCCTGATGCTCTTCTACCTTCAACTTTCTTCTCGAAGCCTCAGTCGCGTAATCATCCAAGATGTCCTCCGCATCATAAGCCAAGTCTTGGAGATCCTCCAGCCACATCTTCACAGCTTCAGTCTTCAGCTGCTTGTCCTCTGCATCGACGAGAAGTGCTTTGATCATCATCAAAGTCCTTTCCCATTTTTTCAGCTTCTCACGAACACCCTCTTGAGTTGCAAAGTTAAGCAGCTCAGGAGACATCAATTTCTCGAACAGAACAGGAAGTACCGCAGAAACAATGAGCTCAGCCATTGGAATGGTTTTTTTTTTTTTTCCTGATTAGTTTGTGGGAACAGAGAAATGAAACGAAAACGAAGAGAGAAAGCAAGAATTCAGACTGGTTTGATTTTCTGGTAGAATTTACTTCGAGCTAGTGCTTCTTTGATTGATTTTTTGAACAATTATTGGTGTGGACTCCACTCTCCACCACTAAAATGAAGCAACCTTATCACTTTCTCTTCTCTTATTGATTTTTCCAAAACCGTGTGGGCTCCATTGGACAGAAGTACAGAAGTACAGAACAAACGAGTGCATGTGCTAATAAATAAAGCATCTTTATTGATTCCACTCCACTCCACCCCACCCAACAGTAATTCTACACATTCTATCTAAAATCCCACATTTTTCATCCCACTATATGTGGCATGTTAGGTGTCAAATTGTGAGTGGATACATGAGGTAGGTGAGATAAATCATCATTAATGTATATCCACTCACAATTTGACATCTCACATACCATATATAGTGGGATGAAAAAAGTGAGATTGTAGATGGGTTGTTTAGCATTATTGCCCAACCCAATTATCAATAAATAACAAAAATAAAGCAAGTGGATTCAATTCCACCCATTTTAAATTATTTTTTATTGTGGAATTTTAGTGTGGAATTTATTACAATGAGCGTTGGAACAGTGAAGTTCTGACGAGTTCATGTGATGAAAAAAAAAGACAGCAATGATGTATCAACAAAGCAACTTTAATAAAGTTATTGAGTCCAACTAAAATTTTTATTTTCGAAGTTGAACAATAAACTTCTATTTCTTTGATCTTCCACTCACTTAATCTTCCCAATATTTTTGCAAATATTGTCCTTGATTTTTCATGATTAGTAAGAAAATTATATTTTGTTTTGTTGATTTTAAAATTATTTTTTATTTACTCTAAAATGAACAGAAAAAATGAAAAACATAAAAGAAGGTATTGTTTTAATATTTTGGTTCTTTTCCTTCAAAAAAAAAAAAAAAAAAAAATTTTGGTTCTTCTGTGAACTCCACCAATCATAAAGTGATTCTACTAGCAGGCGAAAGCACATAGAATTGTTTATTTTCCTCAAAAGGACACACCACACAATTGAATTTGACAATTAAAGAGCAGCCTGAGATTTTTATTTTTTATTTTTTATTATTTTAGAAACCAATACTCACCGTAATTTGGTGAGTAATGCTATATTGCTCAAATTTGATGCCCAAATGATGTAACAATGTAAACCATTCATTTAAATCATGTAAATCTAATACAATTTAAATGAATGGTCTACATTATTGCCACATCATTTGAGCATCAAATTTGGATACTAAATTTAGACAATGTAGCATTACTCTTTTTTCAGTCATCATGAAAATAATTTTAAAGCTTTTGCAAAATTTCACAAGCTTGGGAGTTTCATTTTCTCCTACAAATATATGATGATTTGATAAATTGATTTCATTGTCTGGAAATTTCAAAATACTTGTAATTTTTCTATCCGTATTGTGAGTGGTATACAACTGAACCCATATTATTTTAAAATTTTATGTTTTTTTATTTTTTACTTTCAATTAACCAATGTGAATTTCAAGTGCCAGTTTAAATTTGCAACGGTTTCTTTTTAGGTGATTTGGACCCATTATTCACTGTGTCTTGAGATCAATGTTTAAAATATCGACAATTTCCCTTATATTTCTATGGATATTTCCGTATTTAGGGGTATCAATATCAATATGAGAGTGTAAATCTTTGCTATAAAATTTCCAAAAACTTTTTGGTTATACAATATCATATCGGCGAACATGTAATGTGTTTATACATAATATCAATGATCGTGGATACCATCTAGATTAAGCACTATATATGATTTGTGGGTATCAAACCTCTCTCAGAGTTATATTTTTATGAGTAATCAAAAGTTTATAATCAAAGGAGGTGTAAAACCAACTCAATCAAAAGTTTTATGTGCTAGTGCTACACGTAACAAATTTTTGTTATCATAAATTACAAATAGTAACAATAAAACAATACAGTTAATAACCGAATCAATCGAATCGGGTAAATTTCCAATGAGTGAGTTAAGGCCCATCTCTTACTAACAGAACCCAAATGCATAATTGGTCATACCCAGCAAATAGGCCCAAAACACCTAACAAATGCCCAATAAGTAGCCAGGGCCTAAACCCTAAACCTATACCCACCTATAAAAAGCCCATTTATTGATCTTCAATAATTTGTCTTTCTTTTTGTATGTGTATATCATCTTCTTCTCCACTATTATTATCCACAAAAACCGAAACTTTTTTAAAAAATAAATATAAATTCTATGTATATATATTTGATTAATTTCTGAACTGTTTTTTTTTTTTTTCAATGATTTATTAAAATATTAACTACATACTTCTGTATATTAAGGTAATTTACAAAATAATTCTCACATACAAATATTTGAAATAGTTTTTTTTTTTTTTTTTTTTGAGTATTCAAAATAGTTTCTATATCTAATATTTATTATGATTATTCTATATCTCTAATATTTTTGAATTTTTAGATTTTGAAAGAGTGATGATGCTACTCAACTAAGTTGTTGGGTTTGAATAATTTAAGAAAAATCAGGAAAAACAAAAAAGAATTATATTGATAAACTTTAATAAGCATATGAAACTACAATTTCTGTCAAACCACTGAAGAAAATATCCAAATTAATGCACGAAAATGATGAGATTAATAAATAAATAAATAAATAAATAAAACTAAAATTTTGAAAATTTTGGATTATATACAGAATTATGGAATTATCAAATTAAAATAATAAAAGTCTATTATTGTTGATTTTGTTTGACAAAATTAATATAAGTCACATTTCAATGCAAAAACCATCCACAAGAAGCCAAGAACATAAGAAGAAACCATTGATTACTTGAGAAATTGCAGCAAATACCAAATCAGCGCTGCAAATTTCAATATTGGGGGCCTTGGGGCTGTATAATAGTATATTACTTGTTATAGAAGAATTTTAATAATAATTGAGTCATTGGGTGTCAATCAAAATTCACAGCTAGCAAGTAGCAACCTGCAGTGCTGCTGTCCTATCCAAAACCGGAGTTGCCAACTTCAATTTTTTTTGCAATTCTTAGTTAATACTCTCAAAAGATTTCTCTGCACCTCCTCACAACACTATAATTTCTTGTTCTTGTTTATTTTATTTTTTTATAATTTAAATTACGTTTGTGTGGTGTGTAGTGTGTACACATACCATCTTCTCAAGAGTGACTTAATTGTACGTTAGTTTTACTTTACACGGCGACAATCGGAGTATGTCTTTTCTTGGTGCCCACCGATTTAGACATCAATCATACTATATATATATATAATACTCCATAATATATCACAATTATTTATTTGATGAATTTTTATTCATTTATTAAATATTTCTGGGAACCTATTTGTATCTATTTATCTGAAAATTCAAAATTTACAATGAGGAAAAAAAAAGATTTAAAGAAGTTGGAATTCAATGGAGTATATAACTTGGCTACTCAAACTGGCATTCTTTTTCTTGCAGCAACGTCTTATAGAAATTCAGTGCTGTACTCATGCCAGACCAAGTAACTAGCCTCTCTTAATCACAGGTTCGCTTTCTTTTCATTTTTCTTACTCAATTCATCTCATCAACTTAATTCTGTAAAATGGGATTCTGTTAATTGAACTGGATTCAAGATATGATGGATTTCAGATTTGAATCGGAGTTTTTCTATGGTAGGATGTATCGGTTTCAGGTTAAATTATCACGTCACAAGTTGCAATTCAAGTTGGGATCCTAGCATCACTCTTTCTACTATATTATGGTTGAAATTGATATTAATTACTGGTAATAGTAGATTCCTATTGATTATTTACTGCCCAAGTTCCCATATATACCAACAATTCTATTATATATGTACATTCAAGACCTTCAGGTGATCCTCGGAAGACGGTGATGGATACTGTGGTAAAAGGACTTTCTCTGCAGTCAAAGTCAACAGTTGAAGAGCTATCACGAAATCTTGTTACATTGTCTTCTTATCTCCCTGTAAGATTCAACTCAATAACATAGAGTTAATTATGAGTCGTATTTCACTACAAGACTAGAAGAGACAGTCGTTATTTGCCAGTCATTATACTATTATCTTTTTTTTTTGAAAAGCAAAATTTATTCAAGGGCCAAAAAGCCAAGCAAAGCACAGGAACAAAAGAAGGAGCAGAAAACAGAGCATCAAAGAGCTGCGACAGGGGCTAAACCGACCCCTGTCGCCAAGCTTTGACGCCAAAGAAACACACCAGAAAACCCCCGAAAAACAAAACTAAAAGGTGCTCCACGTCAGCCTATACTCTCCCTCGCATGCACCCCTCTTGGCCAAAGAATCAGCCAACAAATTGGAATCCCTGGAAACGTAAATCACAGCAGCTTGATTCAAATTGGCCATCTTGCATCTTATGTCGAACAGACAATGCACAAGGTCCTCCCTGTTACAGCTACTGCCGTTAATCCACTCCACCACCTCTTTTGAGTCACTGCAAAAAACAATTAATTTATCTCTAGTGTCCGGATTCGAGATGCTTAATTCAACAGCTTTAGCAATGGCTAACAGCTCAGCCATACCAGCATCCTGAGCAGACGCACTAGCAGAGAAAGTACAGAGGATTTTCCTGGAATGATCAAAAAGAACACCCCCAACCCCCGCCTTTCCAGAGAGGCTGTTCCACGCACCGTCGACATTAAAAAACAGAGAGGTCCTATCCATAATTCTCCAACCCTGTAAATGACGAGGTTTCTGTCCTCTAACAGCAGAACAACTATCTTTAATATTCAAAGACATGCTTGAAACCGAAAGAATCGAACCACCACCATAATTCTTGAACCACCAAGCCACCTTGAATTTTACATCCTCCTCAGCCTGACTCCTGCTGGCAACACCATTATTGAACACTACACTATTTCTATTCTCCCAAATTGTCCATACCACAGCATTAAACAAAGAGCCCCAAGCTCTCTCATAAACTCTCTTAGGACATAAACCACCCCAAACCAACCACCACTCCCTAATCGAAGCAGTAACACAGCAGCTTACCTCCCACCAGGACATGCAACTTAGCCATAAATTCCAAGACCAAGTGCAATTGAGAAACAAATGATCCACTGATTCTTCTTCCTTGCTGCAGAAAGGGCAATACAAATCAGTCATACTGTCCAGACCAAACTTCCTAAGCACATTCTTCACCAAAACTCTGCCATGAATAAGCTGCCACACGAAAACCTCAATTTTTGGTGGGCAAAAACCCTTCCAAATATCAGAAAAACCCCTCGAATCTTCCACTTGATCGACCTCAAGGAGCTTCCAAAAAGACTTTACCGAAAAAGAACCTGAAGAATCAAAATTCCACGCAATAGTATCCTGGATATTCTTCTTTATATGGATGTTATTAAGGAATTGGATGAAAATATCCCACTGATGCCGTTCCCAGTCAAACACTGGCCTTCTAAGTTTCACCTCCCACTCCCAAGAATCATCCACCCATCTCCCAAAATTTCTAATAAAACCCACTTTATTACAAGCTAAAACAAAAATCCTAGGAAAAACCTCCGAAAGAGGGCGACCATCAACTTTCAGATCACGCCAAAACCTTGCTCTTTCCCCATTTCCAACTTTCACCGTCAGCCCCCTTTCAAGTAAAGAACCATGGTCTGTGTTCTGCTGGACTAGCCCACCAATGGTTTTCACAAAATTAGAGGCTTTCGAGCTAGATTTCCAATCCCAAATCAGAATTTTCGGAGAGATCCCATACTTGGCACACAAAACCTTTTTCCAAAGGGAATCATCTTCTAAACCAAATCTCCACAACCATTTTGCCAAAAGACCTTTGTTTTTGTTTAAGATCGAGCCAATGCCTAGACCACCCTTCTCTTTACTATTACACAAAGTCCTCCAATTAATAGCATGAATTTTCCTCTTTTCCATACCATCACCCCAAAAAAAATTTCTTTGAAGCCTCTCCACCTTGTGAGCGACCCACACCGGCATTTTGAAAACCGACATAAAGTAGGTAGGAATGCTAGCCAAAACCGCTTTTATAAGGACTAATCTCCCCCCTTTATTGAGAAATTTTTGCTTCCACGGAGCTAACCTCTTCTCAATCCTCTGAATAAGATCACTCCAAAAGCTCTTCGTGCTCGGACGGCCTCCCAACGGAAGACCGAGATAAATCATAGGAAAGGAGGCACTCGCACATCTGAAAATCTCCCCCCAATTAGAGTTCTCCCCTCTCGTTTTACCCACAGGCACCACGTTGCTCTTGATAAAATTAATCTTCAACCCCGAAGCCATTTCAAAACACTTGAGAATGCGTATTGCATTCTGGACATACTCCACCCTAGGTTGGATAAAAAGGACCGTATCATCTGCGAATTGAAGGCTAGATATATGGATAGCCTCCGAACCATAAACCACCCCTCTGACTAAGTCCAACTCCGCCGCTTTCCTCAATAAAGCACTCAAACCTTCCACCGCCACGTTGAAAAGGAACGGAGAAAGAGGATCCCCTTGACGTAATCCCTTTTCCAGCCCAAATTCCCTAGTACAGCTTCCGTTGACAAGAACAGAAAAAACCGGAGACGAGATGCAATACTTCATCCATTGTCTCCATTTTAAACCAAAACCCATGTCTCTCATCCTATCATCCAAAAAGCTATGACTCAAACTATCATACGCTTTTTCGAAATCAAGTTTAACCAAAATGCCTCCTGACGAATCTTTTTTCCAACTGTGAATAATCTCTTCGGCGATGACGAAGCTGTCTAAAATTTGTCTATTACCGACAAACGCCATTTGGGATTCTCCTATCACAGAACACATAACTTTTTTCAGTCGATTGGACAGGACCTTGGCAAGCACTTTATATAAAGAGCCAACAAGGCTTATGGGTCTAAAGTCAGATAAAGAAGACGTTTTTGCTTTCTTAGGAATAAGGGCAATAAACGTCTTATTTAATTCTTTAACAAGATTCCCATCCCGGTGAAAATCCTCCAAGAAACTCATGAAATCCTCTTGAATAACATCCCAATTGTCCTTAATGAACCTTAAATTAAAACCATCCGGTCCGGGAGCCTTGTTTCCATCACAATTAGCCAAAGCTAACTTCACTTCATCAATAGAGAAAACATTTTCCAGCGACTCTCTTTCAAAATCGGACAATCTCTTGATGGGCAGCCCATCAATTGTGGGACGTCTCCAACTTACATCCTTATAAGCCTTCTCAAAAAAATTAGCCACCCCTTCCTTGAAATACTTTTGCATCCGTAGGCCTTGCTGCAATCTGCAATGGCGTGTTTTTCATGATTTACTTGAAATATCTTCCCTAAGGAAACACTCCTCTGGAAGCTAGAGTTGCTTAAATCAGCTTCTGCACGCCTCCATGCCGGAAAAGCTCAAACGCTAATAATTTGCAGGTTCCTCAAGAGCTTATTGCAATTCAGATTTCAGACCAAAACAGAACATTCCTCTGCTTTTGCTTTCGGATTTGAGTTTGTTATCTTTTATTTTTATTTTTATAATCAAGTACGTAAATGTCTTTTTTTTTTTTCTTTTTCGTATTATGTATTATAATGTTGTTGCTTAAGTTTGTGATTCTTCCTAGAATGGTGTGTTGAGTTCAATGTTGTTCATCTTTATAGTGGAAATGATCAGTATTCAGTTGCTGCCAAGTCAAGAGGAAAGCCAAAGACTGCCGTGCACTACCACAGTGGTCATTTTCATTCAATATGTATCTGTCAATGTAGCCCTATGTAGGGATGGGCATTTTTCCCAAAATCCCCAAATCCCTGTTTAGGGGAAAAAATCATCCCCAAATGGGAAAATGGGGAGGGATGAGGATGAATTTCTTTCCCAAATTGAGATAGAGATGGGGATGGGGGAACTCATCCCATTTTCTCGTTTTCCCGTTTCCCCTAAAATTTCATCAAAATGAGGATGGGGATTAGGTTACGGTTTGAGTTAATTTTGGGGTTTGAAAGTGTGCATGCATATGAGTCAGAATTTAACATTTTATAAATAAATAAATATAATTAAGGTACGATCTAACTAAGCTAACGTAGTGTCCAACACATACCCACATATATGTTGCATAATCAATTCCTGTTTCTCTCTCACGTTGTAGTCTGCCAGTGCCATGGCTTGTGTACGTACGACTAATTTAACACTCTATAAGTAGATTAGATTAAAAGGGTACTTAATTGGCAAATTAAATAAAGGAAAATGAAATCTGAAAATGGAGTGCCACCAGTAAATGCATGTGGCAGCATCATATGATAGTCACAATTAGAGAGATTGGAACTACCAAAAAAAAAAAAAAAAAAAAAAGTGACCTATAGTGGCTCATTTTCTTTTGACAAATTTTGAATGCACCACTGTAGGTATTATTTCGTGATAAATTTTATTAATTGTTATTATGTTTTGTTAAGTTGAGACTTAAAAAAAAAAAAAAGTTTATAATTAGTTTAAAATTAGTTGTGACAAAAAATATATGAGTAATGTTGACATATCACGTGCTATATCATTTGGGACAGAATCTGGGAAAAAAAATTAGAACGTCTAGTATTATTCATAATACAATTAGTCACAAAATTACCATATAAAAAAGGAAAGATTTTTATTTTGTGACTAGTAAAAATGTCACTAACAAAAATAAAAAGGATCGTTCTTTTATGGAAAGATAATTGAGGAAAAAAATCTTTTTGTTTTTTTGAAGCTAACATTTAATAGTGGTCAGTTGGCCACCATCTCTAACATTTGGTGTGTGTGTGGCAATGGATCGGTACTCCATGGTTGGAGCTTGTTTACACGTCGAGAGAAGAATCATACATGCAAAATGCTGCCATAAAAAGCATCTTTTGAGGTCTCTGTAGTCTGTACCATACATGCAAATACTGCCATAAAATGCTTCTGTTGAGGTCTCTGTAGTCTGTACGTATAATTGCTGGTTTAAGTGTAAAAAGTGACAATTTGGTGCACAGAATTCACTTTGGCACCAATTGACGATGTTGGGGGCGGGAATCAGTTCAATTTCGATTGGTTTTGGAATCTGTGGCAGGCTTGCACAACAAATCCGAGCCCAATTTGTAAAAGAAAGATGAAGTTTGGATTCTTTTGCTCCTCATACTGCAAACCTATGTTAGGCTCTTTCAGTAGCAGAACATATATGTGGAAGTGCAGCAATTCGGTCTTCAAGAGTAGATAATATCTTCATTTTTAAAGGTTTCTTTAAGAATGATGAAACACCGAAATTCGAAAACATGAACACTGTCTCATGTCAGCTTGCAGCAGCTGAAAAACGCCTCTGAGTAGCATGATCTCCAAGATATAATACAATCGAGAACCATAACAGCAGCTCTAGAAGGAATACAGCCTCCGGCAGTTGATAGCAGTCCGCAACTTTAGACTTCACCGGTAGATAAAAGAGCAGCAACAAGCATAAATCAACTGGATTTGAAGAAAATTGTGCTATGTCCTCAATGTTGATAGACAAACAACCTCTGTATGAATTTTTACCCCATTAATGACATAAGTTAAAAAATATTGAACAGATATAATTTGGCCATGAGAGATCTATGATACAAGTAATAATACTTACTATCAGGAGTGGAGATATGTACTTCTAGTACTATGCTCTAGAATGAATGTCGGACAACGTCTGGTTGAGTTCGTAGGATATTCTAGACTGGCCTAACCTATTTGACCCATACAGCTGTAGAGATGGTAGAGCTTGGTTCGAGCTTGATATCAACTACAATACAACAATAGGGGAGGTAATAGTAATAGATTCCACCACTTACAGTAATAGTAATAACTATAGAGCAAAATCATTCCCATTTCAAGTTTTGAAATACTATTAGAAATTTACTATGTAGAGAAGATTTTAGCCAGTGCTATTTCTAAAATTACAACCAAATGAGAATTACATAAATTAATTCATTTACTTACATCTTTTCTCAACTTTGTTGTTTGCATAAATTTAGATAAATCTTTCCATTGAGTAGATACCTAAAATGGTTGGGGCATAAAGACAACAGAGGTGAATTAGAGAAATCAGAGAACCATTTTTTCCAGAAAATTATTGTTTCTTTGTCAGTTTGATCTCTGATGCTCTGCGCCTACTTACCAAAGCAGTATGCAGTTGGAACTAAAACCGGACCTTGCAGCCTTCTCATTATTCTGCAGTAAAACTATGATCAAAATTTCAGTGATATAGTTTCCATTAAAAGCAGACAGTAGTGGCATCTTCTAAGATTTTCTGTTCAAAAATGCAGCACCACCTGAGGTCCGTCAGCCGCAGCATAAAACATCTCAACAGTCAACATGATCAGCCGTTCAACACGGATGCAATAGAACTTGTCTGAAGAAGAAAACTACAGAAATGACTCCAACTCAGCTACAGAAAATAAAAGCAAAATGCCAAAATCCAGTCTCTAGCAGAAGATAGCAATTTACAGCTTTAGAGATCAATAGATTATTGCAACTTCAATTCGAGTAGCATCAAACTCAAGCTATATATCTGTTGAAAGTTGAGACAGAAAAAAAAAATACTGTACAATAACATCAATTAGAAAATGTAGTTTGGATATCGGTACCTTGAACTCTCTGACAATAAGATCAAAGTTGACCCAAATCAATTGTGCAACTTGCAATTTTTGATATCAAGAATTGGTCTGTCTCTCGAAGTTTACTTCTAATATGGGGAATTTGATTAATATTTTACTTGCAAACCAATACGAGCTCTTCTTCATAGTTCAATAAATCGGGATTGAGCTGTCAAATAAGCTTGAAAAAACATCTCACAAGTGAAAAAGGAGATAAGTTAACACCACTATCAATTTAAGGCAGACACCATTGTTAGAAGATTAGAAATTGCCGGATTAAAATGTAAAGCAACTTATTAAAATTTAAATCGATAAAAAATCTGAATTTTTTTTCAAGAAAACGTTCAAACTGTTGTGTTATTATAAATTGGCATACCTGAGATAAAAGATACGAATGAATGAGTTTAGATGAATTTCCAATCAATTTTCACGGAAGTGATGTCGGCTATCTTTATCATTTATTAGGATCAGGGAAAGCCTCGCACAGTCCAATTTACAATTTTAATGAGGGGTTGCCATTTGATCTCTGTTGGTCCACGCTTCCATGCGAACATATGCAGCTGCAAGCCTTCAACAAGTACTCTTTTAAAATTCAGAAATTTAGTCTGCAATATAAACAGATATTATTCGCATCTCAAAGGGTAAAAAAAACTGCAAAACCAAAATTCCAACATATAACACCACACCTCACGTTCTCCAGCCATAGCAGAACATCTCTCAGCAATATTATCACAGAATAGAATCACAAGGACTTGTCTAGAACGCAGATGACAAGGACTTGTCTAGAAGAAGAAAACTACATTAGGAACTCCAAATGGTGACAGAACCACAAGGACTTGTCTAGAATAAGAAAACTGCATTAGGAACTCCAAATCAGAATAGAAACCTGGAAGAGAATACAGTCTCCGGTAAATGATTCTACATCATATTTTGTCCTCTCATAAAAATCATTTGGAATGATATGGAACAAATATGAAAGTTTGAACAATGGTACCTCAAGACCATGGCGTAAGAACTCAGAAGTTTGCCTAAATGAATAAACTCATTGTTCAACTTGCAAACTTTGATAGTAAGAAATTGTCAATCTCTTGAAGTTGCTTTCTAATATGGGGAATCAGAATAATATATATAAGCCTCAAACCACCTTTCATGGATACTAGAAATATTTTTGTATCTTCGGACATAGATGTTGAACAAGAATGCTCAGTCCTTCAATCTAGCAGCCCTTCAGCGTGGTAGCATCTGGTCAAGTGGAGGATTCCTTGGATTGCTATTGTCCTTTAAATTCATATAAAACTAAATCAGTTCCCAAGAAAGGAAGAAAATGTCTGAATAGGTCGTTAATTAATTCCTTTTTTTGCAGTACCACATAAACTTGTTTAATATTGTGAACACAAAAACAAGAACTTATGAGATAGTAAAAAAATGAGAACTTATTTGAACAAAATTTGTATGTTTAAAATATTCTAGGACCTAATCAAATTACCATTGGATTGGTTGTGGAAAACCCCTGCAGGGAGGATGGCAGACCCAAGGTTCCATATAATTAGCCTATGATGAGAAAGCCAATCTTGCAATCAACTGCACCAACTGAATATATAAAAGAGATTTCCTGGAATAAGAGCAAAGATACTCTTAGAAAGATGCAATTTGCAGCAAAGTCAAAATGCAAGGCAAAGTAGTTCCATAACACTGAACAGAGTTGAACAACCAAGAAAGATAAAATTAAGGTCAAATCTTTCTATACCATATGGCTTCAAGGAATTCCAAGAATCTTGCTGTACCATATTCCAGGAATCCGTGTTTTCCTTTACCCTATATGTAATCTGCAGATGTCAATATGATTATTCATTATTATGTAGTGAAAACCAATTAAGCTATACATTGATTTGAAAAGTTAAAAGCATATAATTGAGTCAGATAAAAAAGTTTAACTCTTCAATGGAATAAAGAGATTCAACTCTTCAAATAAGAAATCCAACTTCTTTTACCTTCAAATAAGAAAGGACATCTCCATGAGGCCAGTGCCAGATGATGAAATGGTTTGTGTTGAACATCTTGGATGTTGCTCAGATGAAATGGTAGCCAGCATCTGTTGACATCTTGGGAGTACAAGATCCTCTGCAGTAAACATAGCTATCATGATAAACAAGTATGGATAACTGTGGAATTGCAGTAACTCACATAAATTGTTTTGCAAGATTATATGACATTCTAAATTTTCAAGGCATTGATGTGTTGATGACAAATACAGATATGACAACATGTATAATTGGAGCTCCACCAATGTAATGAATGAATCCACGAGTTATGTAAGTATTCCGTGTCAAGAGATGAGTGAAAATGTCATCCATTGATGAGAATGAATATGATTTGTTATTCTCTTCCGATAAATCTATCAAATGAAGATAATTACTTACTGGTAGAGGGGCTTCTGTGAATTTGTTAATCTTCCATTAGTTCTTCCAATCTATATTTTATTCCAAAATATTTTCAACTTGATTCAGAGAACAGTGATGCAAATCCAATCTTTGTCGGAGCTTATACCATTGATTTCTCAAGAAAACATTTGTAGCACTAGTAGCTGCTGGTAGGATATATATACTTTGCAGAAAAGCTATCAGGAATAGATCCATCTGATGAATTTTCACAGAGGCTCACATTCAAACACAGTTTGGAATTCATGTTTGTACATTGAAAGAATATATGAGAAAGAAAATGTGGTGATAGTAAGCATCAGGAGAACCGAAAATTAGCAACATTGAGCTAACAAAAAAGGTCAAACATAGCAACAGCCCTATTGAAAAAATTAAAAATTTGCTTGATAATGATTCCCAATTTCTGACAAGCAAATCATATAAGAAACCGAAACACAAAAAGCAATCTAAGGGAGTGATTTTCACATCTCACATGTGAAAATGCATATAAGTTAACAACACTATCAATTTAAGGCAGAGGAGTTATAGTCTAAAGATTAGAAATTGCGGGATTAAAATGTGAAGCAATTCATAAAATTTAAAGAAAGAAAGAATCTGAAATTGTTTACCCGATATAGAATATACAAATGAATGAGTTAAGGGAAAGCCAAAGCAGCAGCAGCAGCCTTATTATCAGTTGATGATGCTGGATCAAGAATCTGCTTAACTTTTACTGTTTTAAGATCTTCGGTGGGTTTGCACAGTTAAATTTACAATTTTAAAGAGGGGACGCTGTTTGATCTCTCCGGTGGGCTCGCACAGCTGCATATGTTGGCTTACATGCCAGCATATGCAGCTGCAGCAACTCATTTACTAGCATGACAGGTTTTGGAACTGCAGCTCAACCTTGCAGCCTCCTCATAATTTTGCAGCAATGCCCCTTTTAAAATGCAGAAATTTGGTCTCTAAATATAAACCGATAGTATTAGCATCTCAAAAGGTATATAAAAACTGCAAAACCAAAATTCCAACATATAACACCACAACTCACCTTGTCCAGCCAAAACAGAACATCTCTCAGCAGCATTATCACCAATTATCACCGATTGTCAATTTCTTGAAGTTGCCTTCTAATATGGGGAACCAGAATAATAAATAAGCCTCAAACCAACTTTCAATCAACTGATCGTTAGCTGAATAAGAGCAAAGATACTCTGGGAAAGATGCAATCTGCAGCGAAGTTATTCATTCCAGGAGTACATGTTTTCCTTACCCTCTGCAGTAACAACATAGTGATTAAACATAGCTATCATGGTCTTCAAATATGGATAACTAAGGAATTGCATCAAAGCACATAAATTGCTTTGGAAGATATGACATCCAACATTTTCAAGGCATTGATGTAATGATGACAAACATAGATAATCACATCACCATGTGTAAATGTAAAGAACGTGAGAAACTCACCAATGTAATGAATCAATTGATGAGTTATGTAAGTAGTCCATGTCCAGAGATTAGTGAGAATGTCATCCATTGACGAGAAGAATTCATGACATCATAATGACAAAGAAACAATAATTTTCTGGAAAAAATGGTTCTCTGAATTCTCTTGGATACATTCTTTTGTTTTGCTATCACATTATATACAATCTCATTTACAACTATGCAATCCCACTAATTTAGCAATTACATTACAATTGACAGCTGATGAGCTAATCTCATAAAATAATATAGTTGACTATAATAAATGGCTAAGATTATGACAGCAAATTGATTCTACAATTGCTATAATTATGCCAACTAATTATCCTTGACACCCCCCCTCAAATTGATGCTAGTGATCAGCAAGCATCAATTTGCCAACAAAGAATTGGTGACGTGTCCTTGTCAAAGGTTTTGTAAAAATGTCTGCCGTTTGAAGCTCGGTTGATACATGAGGTAGAGAAATAGCCTGCTCAGCAAAAGCTTCTCGAATATAGTGACAGTCTACCTCTATATGTTTGGTCCGCTCATGAAAAACGGGATTTGCAGTAATCTGTATAGCACTTGTATTATCAACATGAAGAGGTGTAGGACTGGTTTGAGTAAAACCAAGTTCTGAGAGAAGGCGACGAAGCCAAATGATTTCAGAACAAGCAGAAGACATGGCTCTGTATTCTGCTTCTGTAGAAGACTTGGAGACCCTTTCTTGTTTCTTGCATTTCCATGAGATAAGAGCATCATCGAGATACATACACCAACCTGTTGTAGATTTACGAGAATCCGGACATCCTGCCCAATCAGAGTCACTGTAAGAGTGCAAAGTTAGAGATGAACCAAGTTTGTAAAACAACCCACGAGTAGAGGTGCCAAGCAAATAACGAATGATCCGCTTAACAGCTGCAAAATGTAAATGTCGAGGCTGCTGCATAAATTGGCTCATCAAATTAACAGCATAAGATATATCCGGTCGAGTAATCGTCAAATAAACCAAACTTCCAACCAATTTTCTGTATATTGTAGGATAAGATAACAATTCTCCATCATCTTTGGAATATTTGACATTGATTTCCAAAGGAGTATCAACAGGTGATGAATTTTCAAGGCCAGCTAAAGAAATCAAATCTTTAGTGTACTTATGTTGATTTACAAATATACCATCAGCTGAGCGGTGCACTTCAAGGCCAAGAAAATATGTTAAATGTCCAAGGTCCTTCATGTGAAAAAAAGAATTCAACGAAGCTTGAAGTTTTTGAATCCCAACTTTGTCACTTCCAGTAATGATAATGTCATCTACATAGACTAGAAGAATGGTGATACCTTTTTCAGATCGATGTAGAAACATAGAAGGATCATTGGTGCTTTGAATGAAGCCAAGTTGATGAAGAGTCTTGCCAAATTTTTCAAACCATGCCCGCGGAGCTTGTTTCAGCCCATATAGAGAACGTCGAAGATGACAAACATGAGATGGAGAACAAGTTGTGATCCCAGGCGGAAGTTTCATATATATCTCTTCTTCAAGATCACCATGTAAAAATGCGTTTTTCACGTCCATTTGGAATAGAGGCCATGATTGAGAGGCTGCAATGGCAATCAATGTACGAACCGTAGTCATCTTAGCAACCGGGGCAAATGTCTCTTGATAATTGATTCCATATTCTTGCCAATTTCCAAGAGCAACCAAACGAGCTTTGTATCGATCCAATGAGCCATCAGACTTAAGTTTAACAGAGTAAACCCATTTACACCCTATTGGTTTGCATCCATCTGGACAAGGAACAACATCCCATGTGTGATTTTTTTCTAATGCTGCTAATTCTTCATTCATGGCATATTGCCAATGTGGATGTTGTTTGGCCTGTGAATAAGAAGTAGGAACAAAAACAGATTGTAATGTAGTCACAAGAGATAAGCGATCAGGTGGTTTTACCATTCGAGTGGATCGTCTAAGAAGTGGAGGCTCTTGGTGAAGGTCAGTAGAAGGAGCTTCTTGTGGAGGATCAGGAGCAGGAGAATTTTCTTGGTCAGGACCCTCTGTTTCTTGGTTGCGGACTTGACCTCTTCGTTGATAAACTAACCCAGGTTTAAATTTTATAAAATTGGAGTTTGTAGCACCATTGGAGTTGTTATCATCATTGAAGTTGTTACCATCAAAATCATAGAGATAAGAGAATGAAGCTGGTGGATTAGGGACATAAGTATTTGGAAAAAAATATTGATTCTCTATGAAGACAACATTACGAGAGATACGAATGCGATGAGCAATTGGATCATAACATAGAAAACCTTTTCGATCTGGTGCATACCCAAGAAATGCACATCTAGCAGATTGTGCAGTAAGTTTATTTCGATCCGATAGAGGAAGATGAACATAAGAAAGACACCCAAAAATACGAAGTTGAGTATAATCAGGATGCATTTTGTACAAACGAAAATATGGAGACTCATGCTGAAGGTTAGGAGTGGGCAATCTATTGATTAAATGGACTGCTGTTGACACAGCTTCCACCCAAAAATGAGAAGGTACAGAAGCATCGAGTAGTAGTGTTCGAGCTATATCTAAAATATGACGATTTTTACGCTCGGCTACTCCATTTTGTTGGGGAGTACCTGGACAAGACTTTTGAGAAATGATACCCTCATCTTGAAGAAAATTTTGGAATGCAACAGATGTGTATTCACCCCCAGAATCAGATTGCAAAATTTTAACGGAAGTTGAGAATTGATTTTTTACATAAGCTAGAAATCGTTTAAAGGCATCAAAGACCCCTGATTTAGCATGCAAAAAATAAATCCAAGTATGGCGACTATAATCATCAATGAACGTAACAAAATATTTTTGGCGAGAGAATGATGGAAAAGGAGACACACCCCAAACATCTGTATGAATCAGATCAAAACAAATTTTGCTTTTATTATGACTAATTGGAAATGGGAGAGTTTTGCTTTTCCCCAACTTACAACTATCACAATTAAAAGATATAGAATTATCATTTAAAAATAAACTAGAATTTGAAAGATACGATAATGTTTTGGCATTGGGATGGCCCAAGCGTTTATGCCACATTTTGGATAAAGAACTAGATGTGAGAGAGAAAAATGAAAACAAGTTTTTATTCCTGGGATAGTTCGGCACGCTAAGAGAAAACAACCTTCCACATTTAGGTCCCTTCCCGATCACCTTCCCCGAGTCCTGATCCTGCACAACACAGCCAGATTTTGAAAAAGAAACATTACAATTTTCATCAACAAGTTGACCAACAGAAATAAGATTGGAAGTCAAATCCGGTGCATGGAAAACATTTGTTAAAGGTAAAGTATGTGGAATATCACCAACAGATTTGATCGGAAGAGTTTCACCATTAGCGGTACAAATTTGCATATTTCCCACATATGGCTTTACATTAGCAAGAGGTGCTAAAGAAGAAGTCATGTGATTGGAGGCTGCAGAGTCAATATACCAAAGAGAAGATGGGACATTTTTACCTGTAAGGCCAAAAGCAGAGAATGCAGATTGAATCATTTGCTGTACCATCTCAGAAGTGAGATTATTAGACCCATGCTCAGATGGAATTGTTGCTGGAGTAAATGTTGAGCTAACAGCAGTAAAAGCTTGGGATGTTCGATTCTGCGGTCGGCGTCGACAATCAGAAATTAGATGTCCAGATTTCTTGCAATAGTTACAGAACTTCTTCTTGCACTGATTTGCTATATGTCCATATTCATTACATCTGTAACATTGGACTTTGCTCATATCTCTTGCTTTTGCTTGAGTTGCAAAGGCTACATCTAACGGATTAGAGCCTCCATTTGTCTGTTCAATCACATTTTGAGTAGTGCACCGCTGTTCTTCATGCAAGAGTTCACCAAAGCATATATCAAGAGATGGACAAGGATTCCTAGCCATCAAATTTGCACGGACAGGTTCAAAATCGCGTCTCAGCTTCATAAGAAAACGATCCCTTTGAGAAATTTCTTGCACCTGCTGCAATGCAGACAACCCTTCACTAGGCACATTAGCATAAATCAATTCTTTATATTCACTCCACAAATTCATGAACCCTGAATAATAATCCTGCACAGACATATTCCCTTGAGAATATTCAGATATCTCAAGTTCAAGTTGGAATCGCCTCGCTGAATTTTCTTGGTGATAAACCTTCTTAAGATACTCCCACATATCCTTAGCACAAGTATATGATCGTAGATTAAGAATAATATGAGAATCTACAGAGCTTAAAATCCAACTAATGACCTTAGCATCATTTGATTCCCACTTAGCAATCTGACTACTATCACTTCCTTTCTCTGGCTTACGAATCGATCCATCTATATAACCCCAAAGTTCTTTCCCTTTCACAAACATACGAAATTGAAACTCCCAAGAAAAATAATTTTTCCCATTGAACTTAACAGACAAAATTTCTAATTTCTTTGACATTTGAGAAAATAAACTCAAACTATATTCAAGGAAATAAAAAATCGACAAATACCTGAAATATATCTCCACCACTCTACCAAGAATGCCTTGTAATATTAGTTTCTGAATAACCGAGAGAGCACTGCTGTTGCAGCAATTCAATTCACTCAAAAAATTTGCTTTGTCAAATGAAGCTCTGATACCATGACAAAGAAACAATAATTTTCTGGAAAAAATGGTTCTCTGAATTCTCTTGGATACATTCTTTTGTTTTGCTATCACATTATATACAATCTCATTTACAACTATGTAATCCCACTAATTTAGCAATTACATTACAATTGACAGCTGATGAGCTAATCTCATAAAATAATATAGTTGACTATAATAAATGGCTAAGATTATGACAGCAAATTGATTCTACAATTGCTATAATTATGCCAACTAATTATCCTTGACACATAAGTCATACCAGACCTGGTCATATGAAAAAACCTATATTAGACTGTGAAATCTGAGCTTTCAAATCAAGCTAAAGATGCTATAAGTTCAAGGCAAATACAAGACCATGCATGATCAATTAAAAAAATATGATTTTGTTTTTTTCTCTTCCGATAAATCTTTCAAATGAATATAATTACCTACAGGTAGAGAGGGGATTCAAGGAATTTTCTGTGAATTTCTAAATCTTCCATTAGTTTTTCCAATCTTGAGATCGTTCCAAAATATTTTCAACCTGAATCAGAGAACAGTGGATGCAAATCCAATCCTTGTCAGAGCATATAACATAGATCTCTAAAGAATACATTTGGAGCACTAGTAGCTACTGGTAGGATTTATATACTTTGCAGAAAAGCTATCATCTAAAGGAAAAGATCAATCTGATGAATTTTGAAGCTACATTCAAACACAGTTTGGAATTCATGTCCAAAAGGTGAAAGAATGTATGAAACAAAAATGTAGTGAGAGTGAGAATCAGGATAACCAAAAATTAGCAACATTGAGTTAAAAAAAATGTCAAACTTAGCAATAGTCCCATTGAAAACAAAAACAATTGCTTGATGATGATTCCCAATTTCTCATAAGCAAATAATATAAGAAACAGAAGAAGCAATCTAAGAGAGTGACTTACACAGAAAAGGACAGAGATGGCTCACAAACAAGAGAGACTCCAATTTACATCAGCAGTTCATACGTTAAAGGGCAGATAGTCTCTTAATTTAAGGCAGAGGAGTGATTCCAAAACACTAAACAGAGCATTAAAACATATTATTAAAACAATAAAATACTGAGAAATTGTTTATCATGATGAAAGTGTAATACCTGAAATAGATGATGGGATAAATGAGCTAATTCTCAGATGTTTCCTCCGGTTCATAGAAGAATTTGTCATCTATCTCAACGCAAGGGATGTCGGCTATTTTAGACCACTCTTTTCTTTTATCTATCTTGCATGCTTCTTTCAGAAGAGGACATCTCCATATACGTAATCGCAAAAGTGAGGGAGGCAGACTTGGAAGGGATGTGAGCTCTGGGCAATTCTGGATCCACAATTTCTCAAGAGAGGGGAGTTGTTCGAAATCCTTGAAAGACAGGAATTTCAAATTCGGGAAATTTCTAATCGACATCCAAGTTAGAGAGCGGGGCAAAGTAATTCTCATGTCCTCCTCTTGTAAAGACTCTCCATCCAGCTGTCCAGAAATGCTGAGGTATGAGAGAGAGGTGAGATTGTGCAACCCCAATTCCATGAGCGCTTTATATTGTTTGCGGTCCCCAATTGAAAGACGTGCAAGTTTGGTTGGCAGACCTTCTTCAGACAATCGTATATTTGGACAATGATGTATTAGCAAAGAGGAGATATTGTGTATTCCGCTGGGCAGTGCTTTTAACTTCTCACATCTTTCGACATAAACGGTTAAATTACTGTCGGGGAACCGTCCTTTTGGAAAGGAAGCAAAACCTCTGCAATCCTTCATATAAAGTTTACGAAGACTGCTAAGAGTTTCTAGTCCCTCTGGAAAGGATTTGAGATGATCACAATACCACATGTGGATATCGTAAAGAGCCTTGTTATTATGAAATTTCTCAACTATTGACTCTAATTTTGGACAGCTATCAATATACAGGGTTTCAAGAGTCTCAGGTAAGTGGCCTTTTGGCAATAAGGCTGTAAGCTCTAAGCAACTATCAATTCTAAGATGTTTGAGTGATATATATAACTGACCTGTCGACGACAAAGTTGTGAGATTCGAACAATTGCTAATAGTGAGTCTTGTGAGTGTGGCAGGGAGTTGGTGTATTGATGGCAGGCATGTCAGAGATGGACAGTCATCATCATCAGCACAACGTAATGAAGTACTAGTATCCTCATTATCATCCAACAAACATTGCAATTTCTCACAATTTACTATACGAAGCTTCTTTAGAGATTGAGGTAGTTGTCCTCTAAAAATGAAATTTAGAGAATCACATTTCTCAATTCTCAGTACTTCCACTTGTGTATTCTTCTGTTTAATTCCTTCAAGTAAAGTTGTGAGGTTATTGCAATTTGTAAAATCGAGCTTTCTGGGGGAGATGAGACTATGCAACCCTTGAGGTGGCTTTTCAAGGAAAATCTCATTCTGCCATAATTCTATCAGCTCTTTACAACCCTCAATCTTTAGACTTTCAACTTTCTTAAATTCATACGTTGACCAATCACTAAAATATGAAATATTTGAAAGAGTAATAGATTCTAATGACTCGCAATAAGCTGAACTGTTGCACACAATCTTCTTGCATTTATCAATCTCTAATTCGCACAGCATAGGAATGCTTGATAATGAGACCACCAATTGCTCACACCCGCAAATCACAAGCTTCTTCAACGAACATAGATTGTTGGGTAATCTTTCGGAGAGTTCAGGGCAGTTTACAATAGAAAGCTCTTGGAGTTTAGGAAAGCTCTCATTTTCTTTGACAGGATTCCAACACTCCCATGCTTCTAAATCCTGAAAACAAAGAGTCTCCAAAGATAGGAATGGTTTTGGCCAACCTTCTCCATAAAATTCAAAACCAATGCTTTTTATTCCCTTCATACCTTCAAGAGTGAGATTCTTAAGTGAGCTTAATAGCCCAAGTGAAGGTAAGATTATGCATTTCATACAACCTTCCAATTTTAGGACAGTCACTTTAGAGAATGAACTATCTCCAACCCAACTAGAAAACTTTGTACCCCCATAACTTTTTATTGTGAGCTTTTCTAGGTTTTGATGAGGTCGAAGTATATCAAGTATTTTTTTATCTACTTCCTCACCCCATGATTCATCAGACCTAGATCCCCATTCTAGCGAAAGCACTTTAAGATCTTTCTTATCACTTAATATTGCTTTTCCAATGTATTGAAAATGAGTCACATTCTCTAATCTTGATATGTGAAGTTCTCCACAAAGTAATTTTAAATCCTCCAAATCTTTCAAATTGGATCCAGAATCTTTACCAATGACAAAGTTAGATAAGGTTCGAAGGCATTCCCATTTTCTAACTCCTAATGGCATCTCTTCTATTGAAGATGCACCTAAAATATCAAGATGACGTAAATTGACTAAATTCCCCATATCATAAGGCCACTTCTTGAATTTGCGACAGTTTCTTAGTAACAAAGTTTGCAAGTTGCACAATGAATTTACCGACTCGGGTAAACTTCTGATTTCACTATCAGATAGGTTGAGATACCTTAGAAGTCTCAAGTCTTTGATTGAATTAGGTAATTCAATGATATAATATTTTTGTAAAGATAATACCCTCAACGTTTTAAACCTCGATAATAAATCAGAAACAACTATATTACTAATGTAACAAGTCTTAACGTGTGCATTTACTCGTGGCACTGACAAGTGCGTCCTTAAGTGCACCGCATCATTGAAGACCTGAAATCTTCTTTTGTCATTATATTCATGACATATATAAGAAGCATAACGAGTCTTTTCAGAAATTGTTGATAAATTATTGGACTCTAGTTCATCCTCCAACCTAAAACTTAGTTTTCCAGAGACCTTTTGAGCTAAATCGTTAACAAGGTCATGCATTGTATATTTAGAACTATTGCTACTTGATATTTGAAAGATTGACCTTGATATCAAATCACCAAAATACTCACCTCCCAAATCTTCCAATTGCTCGTTCTTACATGATTGTTGAATCAAGCCTTCTGCCATCCATAAAAAAACAAGTTCCGTTTCTTCGAATTCGTAATCTTTCGGAAGAATGGCACAATAAGCAAAACATCTCTTCAAATGTGAAGGGAGATGATGGTAACTTATTTGCAAGGCTGCGGGGATCTCACTTTTATCTTGTAACTCCCATAGTTTGCTATTCAATATGTCTAACCACTTGTCTCTTTTCTCTGAGCGTAAAAGGCCACCAAGAGTCTTCGCTGTTAGGGGCAAACCGTTGCACTTTTCAATAACTTTTTGACGAATCAAATCGCTAAGTTCCGCACACATAACTCCATTATCAAAAGCATGCTTTCCGAACAATGACCAACAATCATCGCTTGACAGTAGCTTTAACCTATGACATTCGGTCGAACATCCCATTGTGAGGGCAACACGTTCATGACGAGTCGTTACAATGATCTTGCTCCCATGAGCTCCAACCACAAAGGGTGACCTCAATGTTGCCCACATGTTATAGTTTTCACTCCAAACATCATCCAGGACAATCAAGAATTTTCTTCCACTTAGTTTCTCTTTGAGTTCATTTTGCACCGCATCTAAATCCTTTAGATTACAAGGACTGTGGGTGATGGACTCCAGAATGGCTGTGGAGATTCTTGTAACATCAAAATCGTCAGAGACACAGACCCATGCTTTTGGGTTGAAACCTGTCAATGACTTGTCATTGTACACATTTTGAGCCAATGTTGTTTTACCGAGTCCTCCCATGCCCACAATGGATATTACACCAAAGTTATTGGCATCACCCTGTTCATCATTCAACACCATTTTAAGTACTTTAGCTATGTCTTCATCTCTCCCAGAAACTTCAAGTTCGGTTTTCAAACTTGAAGTGGGTCGCCTTTTCAATGAAACAGTGGTGGATCTCCCTCCAGCAATCTCAACCAACCCAAGTTCAGTTCTTTGTCTGCAAAGATCATCCAACCGGCTAGTAATATCATCTATCTTGGATCGCATACTGAAATCAGACCATAAAGCACTTGGAGTAAAACCAATGCAACAGGCAGGAATGAGTTTCCGAGCTCTGCTGGTGCTAGCCGCCTGACAGTCTTGTATCTTCAACTTTCTTCTCAAAGCCTCAGTCGCGTACTCATCCAAGATGTCCTCCGCATCGCAAGCCAATTCTTGGAGATCCTCCAGCCACATCTTCACAGCTTCATTCGTCAGCTGCTTGTCCTCTGCGTCGGCGAGAAGTGCTTTGATCATCTTCAAAGTCCTTTCCCATTTTTTCAGCTTCTCACGAACACCCTCTTGAGTTGCAAAGTTGAGCAGTTCCGGAGATAACAATTTCTCGAACAGAACAGGAAGTACTGCAGAAACAATGAGCTCAGCCATTGGAATGGTTTTTTTTTTTTTTTTTTTTTTGGTGATTAGTTTGTGGAAACAGAGAAATGAAAGGAAAACGAAGAGAGAAAGCAAGAATTCAGACTGGTTTGGTTTTGTAGTAGAATTTACTTCGAGCTAGTGCTTCTTTGATTGATTTTTTGAACAATTATTGGTGTGGACTCCACTCTCCACCACTAAAATGAAGCAACCTTATCACTTTCTCTTCTCTTATTGATTTTTCCAAAACCGTGTGTGTAAAACCCCAAATCCGATACCATCGGACTAAGATAATACTCGGTCAAAATTTCGTAAACTTCTAAGCTTACAAACTATAATGATTATACATTCCCAAAAGAAAAGATTTATTCATCAATACTTGAAATGTATCCTCCAAAATAACCGTTTAATCAAGATTCAATCCTTACAATTGGAAAATCCAACAAATGAAAACTAACAACGTTCTCTTATAAATAAAATATAAGAAATCAAGCTCTAGCGATCAAATTCTCTACTGAAGCAATTCTATGACCTAAATACTCATCTCTCATAAACTGGTACTACTCTGCAAAATGGTAATGATGAGGGGTGAGCCGTCAACTCGGTAAGTAAATTCATGCATGACATTTGATATCAATATATGGAAATACATTTACAAACCTTAATATAACCTTATAAACATATAATAATAATTTCAAGTGCTAAAATCAGTATCATGCTCGTAAGCATTAATAATAATTAAAACAGTGAATAAATGCTTCATAAAAAAATATATATATACTAATAACCGACAAATCAGTTAGCTCATGTACCATAGTGTCACAAGTACCCGTGTGACACGGCAACAATATATCACAATTACCCGTGTGATGCGGCAACAGTATATCACAATTACCCGTATGACGCGGCAATAACAGTAACTACGGAACAATGAGCCAAAACAGTTTTATAAAATTACGTATAATCAAATAACACTTTTTTTTTTTTTTTTTTTTGTGTATAACCATAACAGTATGAACCAAAACAGTAATATTTTTTTAGCACAATAACAATGTATTTATAACGGTAGTCATTTGGTCTAAATATATTTTAAAAGCAATTAACAATTTAATAAATTCTTGAATAGTTTTGAGGAAAAGAAATGGTTCCAAAACGTTTCATATAATCTTATTATCAAAACAATTTCGTTGAATAAGAGAAGTTAAACCAATCGTAATGAAGTATAAAACATTAAATAGATAAAACAAAGAAGTAGAAAACAATTAATATACATTATATACTTGTAATTTTATATTTCAAACATAAGCGATAGCAAAGCATGAATGAATTTACTCACCTCGAACACGTACGAATCCGTTCTAGCTCTAGAAGATCAAGAATCACTCAAACTTAGCTCAAAGGGTTCTTCAATTAATTCTCATTTCTTGTTGTTTTTACAGAGAGTATTTAGATTGGTCGAAAAAAGAGAATGATGTTACTAATATTTTAAATTATTAGTATTATTACTTTCTTAAATGCATGAGTTGTTATAACTAACACCTTAAATTAACTTTAAGAGTTTAGGAATTAAATAAATTTAGGAGTTTTAACTCTAGCATTTACTAGGAATTCAATCCGGTTAGAGTTTCTTTCAAGAATTTTTAAAGAATTCTAGATTAACCTAATATCTTAGGAATCACTTTACGTTATCATCATATTATTCAAAATTTAAGATTTACGGGTGTTACAGTGTGGGTTACATTCTGATCGAATTTTCCACAATTATTGAATTTTCTCAATGACATGACAAATCGTTCTTGTAAATTTCTATGGAATTATAAAGGGTGTGGGCTGTGTGGCTCTATGTGGAACAGTGAAATTCTAACGAGTGCATGTGCTAAAAAAAAAAGATAACTATAAACTTCTATTTCTATTTGATCTTCCACTTACTTAAATCTTCCGAATATTTTTGCAAATATTGTCCTCCCTTGATTTTTCATGATTAGTAAAATTATTTCTCTAAAATGAAACGAAAAAATGAAAAACAAAAAAGAAGGTATTGTTTTAATATTTTGGTTCTTCTGTGGACTCCACCAGTCATAAAATGATTCTACTAGCAGGCGAAAACACATAGAATTGTTTATTTTCCTCAAAAGGACACACCGCACAATTGAATTTGACAATTAAAGGGCAGTCTTAGAATTTTTTATAATTTTTTAGAAACCAATACTCACCATAATTTTTTCAGTCATCATCAAAACAATTTTAAAGCTTTTGCAAAATTTCACAAACTTTGGAGTTTCATTTTCTCCTAAAAATATCTGATGCTTTGATAAATTGATTGCATTGCATGGAAATTTCAAAATACTCTTTAAGTTTTTTATAATCTGTGCGAGTGGTATACAGCTGAACCAACGTTATTTTAAAATTTTATGTCTTTGTTCTTAATTTTCAATTAACCAATTTGAATTTGAAGTTCTTTTTTATGTGATTTGGATCCATTATTCACTGTCTTGAGATCAATGTTCGAAATATCGACAATTTCACTTATATTTCCATGGATATTTTCGTATTTAAGGATATCAATATCTATACGAGGGTGTAATATCTTTTTTGTAAAATATCCAAAATCTTTTTGGTTATAAAATACCATATCGACGAACATGTAACGTGTTTACATAATATCAATAATCAAGAGATACCATCGGATTTGATTTTCAAAATAGAAGGAAATGTTATATTTGGGCCATCCCGTGCACAGTGGCCATGATCAGCTTTGCACCAACGCCATCATCACCAAAGTTCTTTCCCATTTTTTCAGCTTTGCACCAGCGCCCTCTTGATTTGCAAAGTTCATCAGGTCAGGAGACAATTAGCTCTGCCATTGGAATGGTTTATTTATTTATTTTGATTAGTTTGTGGAAACAGAGAAACGAAAGGAAAACGATGAGAGAAAGCAAGAATTCAGACTGGTTTGGTTTTCTGGTAGAATTTATTTTCACAAAATTGATAATTGAACATAGACAGGAGTGCTGCTCTTCTCTTCTTTGATTGATTTTTTCCACCATTATTGGTGTGGACTCCACCATTAAAATGAGCCATCGTTGTCATTTTCTCTACGACAAATTGTTCTTGTAATTTTTTATGCAGGTGGAATTTTATGAATCATGATTCATGAAGTCATTATTTCTGTGGAATTTTTTTTTCCTGTTCAGACCAGTCATCAGTTCACATTACAAAAATTGATTTGTATGAAATATTTTGCTCTGTTCTTAATGATGACGATTCTCCAAGAAAAAAAATATCTTGTAGAAATTTGTTTGATGTTTGCAAAATGTGTGGATTACATTATAAAAACAGAAGCAAAATATCAGCATCAATAAAGCACATATTATAATTTGGGACTGTGGTTAGTGAGTCGCAAATGGCGTTTGTGAGAAATCGAAACATTTTAGATGGCTTCATTATAGCTGAAGAAATAATACACTCTTGGAAGAAGAGTAAGGAAGGGGGTCTTATGATTAAGTTGGATTTTGAAAAGGCTTATGATAGCCTAGATCATTCGTTTTTGGATAGGATGTTGAGTGAGATGGGTTTTGGTACGAAATGGAGATTGTGGATTAAGAATTGTATTTCTTCTCCTTTGATTTCGGTGTTGGTGAATGGTAGTCCAACAGTTGAATTTGGTATGGAAAGGGGTCTCAGACAGGGGGATCCGATCTCCCCGTTGTTATTTAATATAGCGGTGGAAGGGTTGAGTGCGCTTATTAAAAAGGCGGAAGGTATGGGTTTGATACAAGGGGTTTCCTTTGGGGAAAATGAGGTGGTGGTGTCTCATTTGCAATATGCGGATGATACTATGCTTTTTTTAAAGCCGAAGGAGGAGTTCTTGTGTAATATGAGGAGAATTTTGCGGTGCTTTGAGATTGCGTCGGGTCTGAAGATAAATGTTGGCAAATCGTGCGTGGTTCATATTGGTAAGGGTAGGAGTAGTGAGGTGAATTGGGCTGCTGTGTTTAAATGCAACAAAGGGTCACTTCCTATTACGTATTTGGGTCTTCCTCTAGGGGGTAGACCGTCGTCGAAAGCTTTTTGGAATCATGTTTTACGGAGAATCGAAAATCGTATGGCTCCGTGGAAGAAGTTGTTTTTAAACAAAGGCGGTAGGTTGGTTCTTATTAAAGCTATCATGGGTAGCATTCCAAACTATTTCATGTCTGTTTTTAGTATGCCGGTTGGTGTAGCGAAAAGAATGGAGAGACTTCAGAGGAGCTTTTTTTGGGGGGATGGAGTAGAGAAGAGAAGAATGCACATGGTTAAGTGGGAGACTTTAAAATTGAGTAAGGAGAAGGGGGGCCTTGGTATTGGGTCTGTTTTGGATAGAAATAAAGGTCTTTTAGCCAAATGGGTATGGAGATTTGGGAAAGAAGAAACGTCTCTTTGGAAACGTGTGATATGTGCTAAGTATAAAGTTTCAGTTAATGCTTTGGGATGGGATTGGAATGGGGGTGCGTCGGGATCTTCTTTCATCAAGGCGGTTAAAGGTTTATTCGATCAAGGGACTGGGATAAGGAAGGTGATGGATGATGGTTTTCAATATATTTTGGGTAGGGGAGATAGAATTAGATTTTGGGATGATTTGAGGTTTGAAGGTGTTAGGTTGAAAGAGGTTTTTCCAAGAATCTATTCTCTAGCTATCAATAAAAAGGGGTGTGTGGAGGAGTTTGGTAAGTGGGTGGATGGTATATGGAGATGGAATATTGCTATGAGGAGACAGTGTTTCAACTGGGAGTTGGACCAAAGGGAGGCGTGTTTTAGGTGCCTTGAGGAGGTGAAGATTCGGGAAGGAGTTAATGATGATATCGGCTGGTCCTTAAATTCTGACGGCATCTTTTCGGTTAAGTCGGTTTGGAAATCTCTTGAGACGGAGAGGAGTGGGAGCTTGGCGGCTTTCAGCAGTGTTTGGAGGAGTTTTTGCCCGCCTAAGGTTGAAATTTTTGTGTGGCATCTTCTTCAAGGGAGAGTGATGGTTCGGGAAGTTTTAAAGAGATTTGGGCTGTCTATGGACATCAATTCAGGTTGTCCATTGTGTGGAGATAGGGAGGAAACTAGTGACCATCTTTTCCTTAATTGTTCTTGGTCTTGGAAGCTTTGGAAGAGGTGTATGGGGTGGTGGAAAGTGAGCTGCTGCGGCCCTAGTTCTGTGATGGAGTGGTGGTGCGGTTGGATGGGGTTATGTCCAAGTAAAAAGGCGGAAAGAGCTTGGGTTTTGTTGTTTTTCGCCGTAGTGTGGACTATTTGGGAGTCGAGGAATGAGAAAGTTTTTAAGGAGGTTTCGGTGTCAGTTGTACAAGCTACGGATTTAGTTAATTTTCGCTTGGCTTGGTGGTTTAAAAACATAGGAAAAGGGTCTAAGGACCCTATTTCTGTTTTGTTGTTGAATGTTGCTGAGAGATGTGTTGACAACAAAAGATTGAAGATTCCAAGCCTCAAGAAGTGGCTGCCTCCGACTGCGGATTCGTTGAAATTCAACGTTGATGGTTCTGTCAAGTTTGATAGGGGTCAAGCTGGTATAGGGGGGGTCTTACGTGACAGTAGGGGGGAGGTTTTATGCATGTTCTCTGAATTTGTTGGTAACATGGATATTATCTCTGCTGAGTTGTGTGCCATTGAAAGAGCTTGTCAGCTGTGTGTTTCAAGACAGGGGCTGAAAGGCAAGAAAATTGTGATCGTCAGTGATTCCAAAGTGGGAGTCTCTTGGATCAACAGTAGTGGTATTGGCAATTGGAATTTGCTGCAGAAAATTCTGGAGATTCGGAATTTGTTAGCGTCTATGGGGCTTGCTCAGGTGGAATTCAGTCCTAGGGAAACTAACACTTTTGCTGACCTTCTTGCTAAAAAAGGTGCTGAAGGGGGGAAGACTTTAGTTTCTTGGAATCTTTGAGTGCTCTCATGGCCTGCTCTTCTGTTCTTTCTCTGTTATTGTTTCTTGTTGCTGTTGTTGTTTTTTGGTTTGGGTGTGTGGTTTGGGGTGGTGCGTGAGGGCTGCTGTGTTTGGGGGTTCTCTGTTTTTGTTTGCTCTGTTCTCTTGGTGGTGGTGCTGGCCTTTCAATTGCCAGCGACAGGGGAGTTGTTGTGTTGTAACCCCTGTCGCGGGCGATTGTGGGTGGCTGCTGCGTGTTGTTCTTGTTTGCCTTTCAAAAAAAAAAAAAGCACATATTATAATTATTTTAAGTTAAATAGAGAGCTTTGATATTTTAAAAGAAAATGTAGATAGAAATATTTTATGCTTAATTTTATAGAGGGTGCCTTTGGTATCGTTTTTAAAATGGTATTTTTAAAATTGATTTTTAAGAATAAATAATTATGTTTTGAAAGACCTAATGTGCTTGGTAGTGTTTGTTAAAAGGAAAACAACTTAAATGTGTTTGGTATTGTTTTCTTAAATGGGTAATATAGTTGTTTGGTGATTAAATTTGTGGTTAGTTTTGAAAATAATGGATAATAGAAAATTGTTGTTTTCAACTTTTTAGTTATAATTAAGTTTAAAAACATTGTTTTTCAATTTTGAAAATGACCTTTTTCGGAAACATTTAAACAAACAACTTTATGAGTGTTTTTTGTTTTCAAAAACAAAAAATCAATTTTTAAAAACAGATCCAAACAACATTTAAATGGAGAACACTTTTGCTCACCCCCCTTCAAGGGAGGTAACCATTACCCCTCTCATAAATGAATGATATGTGTCTATGGAAGGGGTAAATTTGTCCAAACACGCTTATCTTTTGGATAAATTTACCCCTCTCTAGACACATGTCATCTTTTTGGGAGGGGGTAAGTTGTAGAGGGGTGAGCAAAAATGGACTCACCTAAATGCATATTTTTGGAATAA
This sequence comes from Acer campestre, assembly GCA_954870605.1. Lineage (NCBI taxonomy): Eukaryota > Viridiplantae > Streptophyta > Magnoliopsida > Sapindales > Sapindaceae > Acer > Acer campestre. The sequence continues at coordinate 45,455,433 of OX940801.1, read as the reverse complement.
AGATGAATGTTGTGGTAGCCAAAAATGGCCCATAGGCCCAACAGTGCAAAGCCCAGGCTAGTCTTGCTTTGGCCCAAGCCTGAAGAGCCCAATGAGCCCAACGAGAACATTGATTACATGACTTGGTCGTCTGAAAGACCAAGTCATCCAGGTGTGTTAAAAAGCGAGATTCTAGGGAGAAAATCTCTCCAGGAATCTCGCCCACGATCAAGCCCCTGACCTTACCTGTTCACTTCCAACGGTAGACTAGAAGTGGGCTATAAATATTGAAGCTTTTCTTCAGAGAAGGGGGTCTCGAATTACAAAGCTTATAACAGCGTACTGAAGCTCTGCTTCGAAGGATCACGGCCACCGGAATCCAAAACTGAAGCTTTCACGATCATCGTTGCTCAGCCCAAGCATATCTAAGGCTAACAATCTGAACCACCTCTTTAAATTATTTCTTTCATTGTTTACCTGTTCTTCAATTTTTGCAGGTTATTAGCCCAGTCGACCACGTTCCTTTGCAGTCGACAACATTCTTTTGCAGGTCAATTCAGCAGACGACAACAGCATCCAAACGATCCAACCCAAGTTGCATTGGGCCTATCAACATACGACCTGATCCATTTCGATTGTAGGCCGACACCCTACAAATGTTATATCTAGGATATTGATTACAAAGTCGATCAAAATAGATTAACCGGAATAAAAAAAGAACATATTATTATTATTATTATAAGTTAGGATATTAAACGGTGAATGGCACCATTTAAATTTTGCCCAGTTTTGGTATAATCACCGGTAACTCATTGAAAATTTGGATTTAGATTTGTCTAACAATTTGTTGGATAAAATGAACTATTAAAAAAAAAAAAGGAGAACCGATGCCATCACCCAATGTGGTTTGGTGGTAATTGACACTCATTTAGCCCGACTTTATCCCAAATTCAAGTAACGGCACACCATGTGATATACAAATTCGAATGCATATTTTGTGAGTAAAGTTGAATTTTACGTGTTCGATATTGATTACAAAGTCTATCCAAATAATTTAATATGAGTTATTTTATTATTTACTTTTTGATGTTCAAATTAAAATTAGTAGTTTTTTATTTTATTTTATTTATTTATTTTAAGAATCAAAATGTGTGTTGGACCAGTGAATTCTAAAGAGTGCATGTACATACCGAAAAAGACAACATATATAAAGTTAAGTTTGATGTTTCAGCAACTTTAATTTCCAAACCGAGTGGACTCCTCCCCACCCCTTTATCAATAAAGGTTGGTTTGTAGTTATGTCACGGAATTTTGGTTATCGGTCCATGTTATAATAAATTAACAGTTGTACAAGAAAATAGTTTTATTCATATTTATATGTTGATTCTTATAAAATAAAATAAAAATTGCTTTTAAATTTCTTTTTAAAAGAATAATAATTTTCTAGTTAAGGCAGTGTCAATATATATATATATATATTAAACCAGTACCAACTTCACAATTTATATTTATCACTCACTTGGTTTAACTTTAGCTATTTAACTATTTAGCTATGACCCATGAATCAAGAATATGAAGAACCCATTTGGTTGAACATTAATCTTCTGAATAATTTGCATATTTTTACAAATTTCGGTTCATTTTAGATTAAATAAAAAAAATTAAAATATATAAATTTCAGTTCATGATTAGTAAAAGAATTTATATTTTGTTTTTGTATATTTTAATTTTTTTTATTTAATCTAAAATGCACTGAATTTTTTTAAAAAAATATATAACACAAAAAAAAGTGTTGTTTTCAATTTTTGGTTCTCCTTGTTTTTGGACTCCACCGGTCATCAAAGTGATTGTACTAGCAGCCAAAACACATAAATTTATTTATTTTCCTAAAAAACACACCACACAATTGAATTTGACAATCAATTATTGAGCAGTCTTAGATTTTTGTTTTTTTTTTTGTTTTTTTTTTTTTTTTTTTGAGAGAGACCAATACTGACCATAATTTTTTCATACACATCATAAAAACAATTTTAAGCTTTTGCAAAATTTCACAAACTTTGTAGTTTCATTTTCTCTTTCCAATTTTACAAATATTGGATGCTTTGATAAATTGATTGTTGCATTGCATTGAAATTTCAAAATAAATTTAAATTTTTAGTGTGTGCAAGGGCATACAACTTGAACCAACCTCATTAAAAGTGGTGGGGAATGTATGTAGTGATATAGGAACTAAAGTCCCACATCAGCTTGTATAACCGGTGTGCCTGGTTGATATGGAGGTGGTCTCCACCTCCTATCAGCTTGAGCATTTGAGATGGCATGCCTCCTGCATCATTTGATATCAGAGCGGGTTTTCCTCGCTGCGTCGCCCGCCCATTGACTGTCGTTCTGACGGTCCTCCAACTTGATTTTTAAAAAAAAAAATTCAAACTTTGTTCTACCCAATAAAGAAAAAAGGGAACACACTGAAGCTGGAGATGAACATAATGTAAATTGAAACGTTGGTTATGCTTATTCGGTGGTGTTCTTCCATAATTAATTAGTTGATTTATTTATTGTTAGGATAATAAATCACAAAGATCACGTATAATCTCATTAGAAATACATGGAAGTTTGATTAAACAACCAAGTGGTCGGCTTTGATTAATGCAATCAATTATAAGGTACATGTTCAAAGAGACACTTTTTGAGGAAATGGGGTACTAAGAAATTACACAAAGTATTTTGTTCATATATATGTAACTTGTGTGATGATTGCATGTGTACTGTAAAAGGTAATTTTATATTCTTTTCATTAATAATTGTTCGGTGTAGTTTTCTTATATCGATTGTCATTTAAAACTTCATACAAGGAAATGTCACCGTAGAAATATGTTACACATTACATTGCTTTTAGGCTAAAATTCGGTTAGAATTCTATAAAAACCGTTTAAATTTGCGAGTTTAAATTTGCGGGTATCAAACCTCTCTCACATTTACATTTTTTATGAGTAATGTGACTTAAACCTTTCTAATCAAAGGAGGTGTAAAACCAACTCAATTAAAAGTTTCATGTGCTACACATGACAAATTTTTGTTTTATCATAAATTTCAAATAGTAACAATAAAATAATACTGTAAATTACAGAGACCTAAAAAGAAGCATTTTATGGCAGCATTTGCATGATTCTGAAAAAGCTCCAACCATCAAATACTGAAAAATGCATTTTTGTTTAATAAGAAGTTGGATTCAGTTTATAACCGAATCAACCGAATCGGGTAAAAGCCCAATAAGTGTGAGGCCCATCTCTTACTAACAGAACTCAAATGGGCTTGGGTCAGACTCCGCATAATTGGTCATACCCAACAAACAGGTCCAAAACATCCAACAGAAGCCCAATAAGTAGCCAGGCCCCCACCTATACCCACCTATAAAAAGCCCATTTATTGATCTTCAATCATTTGTCTTTCTTTTTGTCTGTTTATCATCTTCCTCTCCACTATTTTTTTTTAATCTTTCTATTATCTGTTTTTTTTTTTTTTTTTCCAATGATTTATTAAAATATTAACTACTTCTATATATTAAGGTAATATACAAAATAGTTTTCACATAGAAATATTCAAAATAGTTTTTTTTTTTAAATTTTTTTAAATTTTATTTTTATTTTTAAATTTTTTAAGAATATTCAAAATAGTTTTGATATCTAATATTTATTATGATTATTAGATATCTAATATTTCAAGAACAGAAGAAGAAACCATTGATTACTTGAGAAATTGCAGCAAATACCAAAATATAAAAACTAAAAACAAAGATGTTCTTAAACCCATCCAAAAGGGTTAGATAGAAAACCATTGTCTAATAATAATATCCATGGAAGATAAAATCTTGATTTAACTTTATACAATTAACTGCTGTGAAAAAAGAAAAAAGAAGGAAAAAAAAAAAACTAAGTACAGGAAATATACTACCATCAGACCAGGGATGGACCTATGTGGGGGATAGGGTGGGCTTTTGAGCCCACCCTGACACCCTTAAAAAAAAAATTAAACTAGTAATGAAAAAATTTAAATTAATTAAATATTCATTTTAATTTCTAGTCAGATTAAAAAATATAATCTTTTTTTCCTTTTTCTTCTTTTAATAATAACAATTATTTTTCCACATTCTTCAAACTTGATTCAATCTATTTATCAACATCAACATTTAGATATGTTTGAGTGAATATTATTACTTTAAATATTTTATTTTGTTTTGAAATTTTAATTAGGGTTATTGTTAAATATAGATAATGAGATTTTAGGAGTAATCCAATTATTATTTGATCCAATTTTAAATTTACAAAGTAGCCATATTTTTAAATAAATTTCATTAAATTTCTCAGAATATTTATAATGAATCAAACTAATATAAGAATATTGTATAATTTAATTACTGTTCCCATTTGCATTTCATGTTTCTCTTATAATTTAATTTGATTTTTTAAAAATAAAATAAAATTTTGTAAAGTATTTATTTAGAATATACATTTTATGGGGATGTCTCACTGTGTCCTCTTAACTAGGTGATATCAATGTTTAGTAAAAAAAAATTTCTAGCCTACCCTAGTCTTCAATCTTGGTTACGTCATTGATCATACATGATCAAGAACAATGAGGCAAGCTATGCAAACACTAATACAGTATTGTACTAAATTAATTTGTATGTCCAGTGTGTTTATTCAGTATTATTAATCATGTTTTTTTTTTTTTTTTAATTTTTTTATTCACTTAAATCATATTATAAGTGAATATGTGGACCAGTAGTTATGTTTCTTGTTATGATTTTATTGCATATATAACTTGCCTCACTGGTCTTGATCATGTAAGGTACGTGGTCGTATATTTCTTGTACTGGGATTTTTTTTTTATTTTTTTATTTTTTTTATTTTTTTCTGGTTAATCAGTTTTTCACAATTAATTACACATGAAATAAATCTATAATTAAAGATTTTGTATAGTAGCATGAACGAGTAATTATAAAAGAGTCATTATCAATTTTTATTTGTTTTTAGTTTTTATAAATCTAATCATATTAGCATAACCCTAGTTTTTAATGTCATATTTTATAGAAGTGCCTTTTACAAATCAAATTTTTTTAAAATTTTAAAGAATGAATGGGATTCGAACAGGCGAACCCACATCCCATAATATAAGGGCAAGGGGCATATCAATGAGCTGAGTCATCTCTTGAAATTCATTTCTTAATTAGAAAGTTAAATTCAATTGAATTACATACTTAAAATTGAATATTTTAAAATGATAGTGACATGTGAGTTGTCAACGTCTTGTAAAAAAATTAGGAAGCCTAAATTTAAATTTATTTTCTGACGAAAAACTTAAAATTTTAACACTTCAGGATAAGAATCTAGAAGTTAACGTTGACAAACTGGAACGAAACGTGACACTATCCTATTGGTCTATTCTTGTATACTTTTATTTCACAATATTGTCAATCTCTACTATAAAAGCAATGTATTTTAAGTAATTAAATGTAAGGATAGTTCATTAAAACATAGATGTATGAAAATATTTTGTGGATGTTAATAGAGCCGCACATTTTGTAAAGTAAACCTAATTAAAATATAATTTGTTATAAATGATTTTTTTTTTTTAAGTCTTCACTATAAGAATCAAAACGTGGCACTATCCTATTTGTCCGTTATTTTATACTTTTCCTTCAGTTTTGGCATTCTCTGCTATAAATGCACAAGACCCCCAATTCAACCCTAAAATTGCATACTTCGAATTCTAGTATGCAAATACAATACTCATAATTTTCTCTTTTCTTGTTCGTTCAAGCTCTTCAAGGTATTTTGTCATTTCAGATATAAAAGATTGTCTCTTTACTGTGGGTTGATTATATACGGTTTATATGTTTGACTTTTTTTTTTTTTTTTTTTTCTTTCTTTCTTTCTTTCTTATTTTCTGCATTTGATATAATAATTAGAAATCCATTTTATTTTTGGGTCTTATGATAGAATCGATATTGACTTTTTTTGATTAATTGATTATATTAGATCCTATTATTGGTTTCTTAAATATAGTTTCTTAGAGCTTCTCCAACCCAACTTCAAATCCCTCTCTATCTTCAAGTTGCCGCAAAATCCACGCAAAAAACACCTCCAACCCAGCGCCAATCTCCTCGCTATTTGAGGAAGATGAACAGTGCCGTGCAATATATTGCGTGACACTGTTCATCAGCGCATACACTGTTTCTATTTTTTTTTTGATCCCTTAGCTTTTATATAATCACGTTTTTACCCTATTTTTAAAAATATTTTCTGATTATATCCTTTATTAAAAGGTTTTGTGTATTCACAGTTTTACCCTAATAAATTAAATTTATTCCAATTTGATCCTTTTTATTATTTAATGATTTTGTTTTGATTTAATTATTATTGATATTAACATTTTTAATAAACTAAAATGAAGTGTATAATTAAAAAATTTAAATGCCATTTTTTTTTAATAAATCACTTCATTCCTTCATTAATTCATAAGTTTGAAATGCAATTTTTTTGTTAATAAATCACTTCATTCCTACATTAATTAATAAAGCAAAATACCCGATTTTGAGAATTCCTAGCTTGACATAGAAGAATCAGGGATAATCATGCTCACGATGCACTCCGAAATGCCTTAATAAATTATTTGTGGGAAGAATATACTAATTCAGATGATTAGATGATGATCAATATGCACTTTCATTTTTATGCTTTTTTTTATTATTTTATGAAATGTAATGTTTATGTTATTTTAATAAAAAATGTAATATTTTACCGAATTAAATTGAATTTCTATTAATGTATTAATTTCATAATTTCGTATTGTATTGCAATATTATGTTAATTATTGGGTAAAATGTTAATTGTGGAGAAATATTTAAAAAAGGGAAAGAAATGGAATATTCCTGGGAATATTCCTTATAGAGATAAATTTGAAGTGGTGGGTTGGAGATGGAACAGTGAAATAGAGTGACTGTTGAGCTATTTTAGTGCAAAACTTGTACCAAATTAGAGATTTGGGTTGGAGTTGCTCTTATGATAACATTTTGAGTACGGTCTCTGAATATGATGGAAATTTTTTGTCATTGGTTATTTTTTATGTATTATGTTTTTTTTTTTTATTCTTTGTATTTTTGATATCTAATTGTAAGCTTAGAAATCCGACATTATATACCTTAATTTTGATTTATTGGTTGGTGCTGTTTATTATATTTTACTTAAATATGTTGCTTCATTGATGTTGTTGCTGATTATTAAGATTAGATTAATAGAAAATCATTATGAATGTTGATTTCCATATGCTATTGCCTTGACTGATTTTTGTGTGTCTGAAAGTAAAGTTTTTCTTCCATGTAGTTATTTATAATATGTTTTTGATTTAACGATTCAACAGATGCAAATCTTTGTTAAAACTCTCACCGGTAAGACCATAACCCTTGAGGTAGAAAGCTCCGATACCATCGACAATGTGAAAGCTAAGATCCAAGATAAGGAAGGTATCCCACCAGACCAGCAGAGGCTTATCTTTGCTGGCAAACAACTTGAGGATGGTCGCACCCTTGCCGACTATAACATTCAGAAAGAATCCACTCTTCACTTGGTGCTTCGTCTAAGGGGTGGCATGCAGATCTTTGTGAAAACTCTTACTGGCAAGACCATAACCCTTGAAGTAGAAAGCTCTGACACCATTGACAACGTAAAAGCCAAAATCCAAGACAAGGAGGGGATCCCACCTGATCAGCAGAGGCTTATCTTTGCTGGTAAACAACTTGAGGATGGTCGCACCCTAGCTGACTACAACATTCAGAAAGAGTCTACCCTACACTTGGTGCTCCGTCTTAGAGGTGGCATGCAGATTTTTGTGAAAACCCTCACCGGTAAAACTATTACCTTGGAAGTCGAGAGTTCCGATACCATAGACAATGTTAAGGCAAAAATCCAGGACAAGGAAGGGATCCCACCAGACCAGCAGAGATTGATCTTTGCTGGAAAGCAGCTTGAAGACGGTCGTACCCTTGCTGACTACAATATTCAGAAGGAATCAACTCTCCACTTGGTACTCCGTCTTCGTGGAGGCATGCAAATCTTTGTAAAGACTCTTACTGGGAAGACTATTACGTTGGAAGTTGAGAGTTCCGATACAATTGATAATGTTAAAGCAAAAATCCAAGACAAGGAAGGAATCCCCCCAGATCAGCAAAGACTTATCTTTGCTGGTAAACAACTTGAAGATGGGAGGACCCTCGCTGACTACAATATTCAGAAAGAGTCTACCCTTCACTTGGTTCTCCGCCTTCGTGGTGGCATGCAAATCTTTGTGAAGACATTGACTGGTAAAACCATTACTTTGGAAGTTGAAAGTTCCGACACCATTGATAATGTCAAGGCAAAAATCCAAGATAAGGAGGGTATCCCACCAGATCAACAGAGGCTCATATTTGCTGGTAAGCAACTTGAAGACGGCAGAACACTTGCAGACTACAACATTCAGAAGGAGTCTACCCTTCACTTGGTTCTTCGCCTCAGAGGTGGGATGCAAATTTTTGTTAAAACGCTCACTGGGAAGACTATAACTTTGGAGGTCGAGAGCTCAGACACCATTGATAATGTAAAGGCAAAGATCCAAGATAAGGAGGGGATTCCACCAGATCAGCAGAGGTTGATCTTTGCCGGGAAGCAGCTTGAAGATGGGCGCACTTTGGCAGATTACAATATTCAGAAGGAATCTACTCTGCATCTTGTCCTTCGCCTTCGGTGTTATGGTTTTATGTTTGTCTCTGTTCGTCTTGTTTGGTATTTTGATGTATGTGTTTCTAGTTTTATGATCTATGCAAGTTTCTAAACTTTGATATAATTAGCTCTTTTTGTTAAGGGCTTTCTTATTGTTAGGTTCCATAATATATATCATCTCTAGTACATTTTCTTGTATGTTTTTATTGCATATAGCTTGCTTCACTGTTCCTGATCATGTGTTGCAAGTTTCTTGTTGTATGTTTACTGTTTCAGATTATGTTAGTGCAGAGCAGCTGATTGCATAAAGCAATATCAAGATTTTATTTTCGAGAGTGAGCTTTATTGAGCTGCACAGTTTGGTTATATGAAAGCATGAAACATATCTTCTAGTGTGAGCCATTGTAATTTGCAATATCACATCCTGCATATCCGGCCCCTTCTCCCCATATCTCATTTGTTCCTTCCTGGCCTCATCATGGACATACCCTATTAACTGCCCCATTGCTTCACATTGGCATTGATCGTCCAGGGTTTTCATTTCCATATAGCATTCTGATTGGAGATTGTAGTATGTAAAGCTTGCAGTAGCGAAGGTATCCGCTTGGAATTTGTTTACAGCTCTGCTGGGAATTTGTGGGTTTGTGGCCTCGTTAATCTCAACGGTGGAGATGGTGGTTTCTGAGAGCGTAGGCGTTGGCTGCGAGTACAAGGAAGACGTAAAGGATAGCGGCTAGGGATGTGAATCTGGTGCAAGGTGCAAAAATAAAAGGCAGTGGTTGTGGTGAGAAGAAAAGAAGGTGGTGGGTAAGTAATTTATAGTTGAGTTTGCATGTTTGTAAATGTGTTTGATGGCCTAAAAAAATGTGTTTGATGAAAGTCCAGGCACTTTGATATGGTGTGGCAATGGATCAACTTGATGGTTGGAGCTTGTTTATATGGTGTGGCAATGGATTTATTGATGTGCAGAGTCTGATGCAGATTGAAATTCTCAGCTGTTGTAATTGGCAATCACAGGAACACCCTCACCTGCTTTCATTATCACATCATGCAGAATTGTTGAAAATAGTAATTAATTTCGAATTAATTCATTATCACCTTCACGGCAATTAATTTGGAAAAGGAGAAAATAGTAAGGTTATCGAATTAATGAAGAATTATTTTAACCCTTGCTATTCAATTGAATTAATGAATTAGTGCATCATATTAAGGCAAACGTTGATGAGGTTGAACATTGAGAGAATTGAGATTCAATTTAAAGTTGTTGAAAATATTGTATATATGATCAATTACAAGTTTACAGTACAAGGCATCACATAGTTTTCTCATTATCAACATTTTTTTTTTATGATGTTGGGGCAAAAAAGAATGATGAAGCTTGAATACTAAGATGCCCCTGCATGGTGGAAGCAACAACAGCAGCTTTGGCACCAATCGGAATCAGTTCGATTTGGATTGGTTTTGGAATCTGTGGCAGGCTTGCACAACAAATCCGAGCCCAATTTGTAAAAGAAAGATGAAGTTTGGATTCTTTTGCTCCTCATACTGCACACCTATGTTAGTCTCTTTCAGTAGCAGAACATATATGTGGAAGTGCAGCAATGCTGTCTTCAAGAGCAGATACTATCTTCATTTTTAAAGGTTTCTTTAAGAATGATGAAACACTGAAATTCGAAAACATGAACACTGTCTCATGTCAGCTTGCAGCAGCAGAAAAACACCTCCGAGTAGCATAACAGCAGCTCGGATAAGAAATTCACATCAAAGACTTCAACTTAGCAACAGAAAACTGAAAGGAATACAGCCTCCGACAGTTGATAGCAGTCTACAACTTTAGACTTCACCGGTAGATAAAAGAGCAGCAACAAGCATAAATCAACTGGATTTGAAGAAAATTGTGCAATCTCCACAATGTTGATAGACAAACGACCTCTGTATGAATTTTTACCCCATTAATGATTAATGACGTAAGTTAAAAATCCTTGTACAGATATAAGTTTGGACATGAGAGAGCTATGATACAATTTGTAATACTTACTATCAGGAGTGGAGATATGTATGTCGGAGAACGCCTGCTTCAGTTTGTAGGATATTCTAGACTGGCCTAACCAATTTGAACCATTCCGCTATAGAGATGGTATAGCTTGGTTCGAGCTTGATATCAACTACAATACAACAATAGGGGAGGTAATAGTAATAGATTCCAGCACTTACAACGGTAGTAATAACTACAGAGCAAAACCATTCTCATTTCAAGTTTTGAAATACTGTTAGAAATTTACTATGTAGAAAAACTTTTAGCCGGTGTTATTTCTAAAATTACAACCAAATGAGAATTACAGAAATTAATTCATTTACTTACATCATTTCTCAACTTTGTTGTTTGCATAAATTTAATTAGACAAAGCCTTGCATCGAGTAAATACCTAAAATGAATAGAGCATAAAGACAATAGAGGTGAATTAGAGTCATAAAGGCCTTATATCAATCATAGCTAACAATTTTTTTGTTTCCAATCACAAACACATAAGAGGTAAGAAGTATGATAAATTAGTGAAACATATAACAAATATGGAATTGTTGTAACATCTTCTGAAGTAATTATAGATGAATATACCTCTTTTAAGTTAAAACTACGTTCAGTGCTTATTGATGTTAGCCTCGAATTGCCTAACTTAGAAATAGTGGAAATTTGTGGCAGAAGAACCCACTAGGAGGATGCTAGACTCAAAATTGCATATTGGTCAATCATGAGAAAGTTTGCAATCAATGTTGGAAACATAAGACTTGACTAGGAAACACTTTGTGCCTCCAAAACACAATCTCCAACTAGTCCACTCATTAATAAGATGAGCCGAGCATCTGCAAATCATAAACAAGTAAATATAAATAGATAAAAATAAAAAAAATGCAAACTCAATATAATATTAGTGGGTTCACATTCCATGTTTGGACATATTTCTGATTATGTACACTTAAACCGTAAAACTTTGTAGCTACAATATGCAAAAGCTTAAAATCTTCCAATATAAACATTTAAGAAAATGCTTAGTATATGTGGTCAGCATGAAATCTATGACCAGCAGATGATGCTGGGGTTGGAATCTGCTTAATTTCAACTTGTTTTTGGGATCTTTGGTGGGATTGCACAAAAATTCAGTACAATTTACCAATTGAAAGAAGGGAAGGTGTTTGTTCTCTGTTGCTCAAAGTATATTGTTGCAGCAGCTCTTTCACTAGCAGGCCAAGGAGTGGAACTACAACAGACCTTGCAGCATCTTCATAATTCTGCAGCCAACTATGACCAAAATTGCAGCGATTTAGTCTCCATTAAAAGCAGATAGTAGCAGCATTTTCTAAGATTTTCCGTACAAAAATGCAACACCAAAATTTCAACATATACAGATACAATCTACCTGAGGTCAGCCAGCCGTAGCATAAAACATCTCTACATGATCAGCCATTCAACATGGATATGCAATAGAACTTGTCTGAAGAAGAACACTACAGAAACGACTCCAACTCAGCCACCGAAAACAAAAGAAAAATTCAGTCTCTAGCAGAAGATAGCAATCTACAGCTTTAGAGATGATTGCAACTTCAATTAGAGTAGCATCAAACTCAAATCAACCCGATTCAAAGAAAACTCTGCTATTTACTGAAAGCTGAGACAGACAAAAATACTGTACCTCAACATCAATTAGAAATTATAGTTTGGATATTGGTACCTTGAGCTTTCTGGTGATAAAATCAATTGTACAACTTGGTATTTTTGATATCAAGAATTTTTCTGTCTCTTGAAGTTTGCTTCTTTTGTTTGAAAAGATTACTTCATTAAAAGAGCCAAAAGGCAAGAAGGGCAAGCCCCACAAACAAGCAGAAGCACAGCCAAGGCAACAACAAACACCGCAGCCAACAAAAGCAAACAAACAACAGAACAACACAGAGCAAGGCACCAGCCAGCAAAAGAAAAAACAAAACAGCAGCAAGAAAGAACCCAACGACCCCAGCGAAGACCAAGCCCAGAGAGCCGACGAAAACGAAGAAACGACCCCAGCCAAACCAGCCAAACCAGAAAGCTGAAACACAAGACAACCCACTCCACAAAAACCCCACACATGAAAGAGCCCAACCTCGCCAAACTAACAGCAACACAACAAGCAACAGCAGCAATAGCCAAAGCAACAAAAAACAGCAGAAACAGACAAAGCAAACCAAAAACCCAATCACGGCAGAGCCAAAGACCACATCAACACTTTCCCTATTCCACAAAATCACCACACAAGTTAGAGCCCATCTTGGCTAAGCTATCCGCATAGGAATTGAAGACTCTGGAATCATACACAACCTCCATATGGCCAAAGACATTCAGATTTCTGCGAATCTAATAAATAGAATGGACATGAGAAATATTCCCGAAGTCACTGCCATTCACCCATGAAACGGCAGTCTTGGAATCACTAACCACCGTAATGCACCTGCCTTTAAGATTAGAATTAGGAAGTTTGCTTCTAATATGAGGAATTTGATCAACATATTTCTTGCAAACCAATATGAGCTTTTCTTCACAGTTCAATGAATCGGGATTGGACTATCAAATAAGCTTGACAAAACATCTCACAAGTGAAAATGGATATAAGTTAACAACACTCTCAATTTAAGGCAGAGAAGTTATTGTCAGAAGATTAGAAATTGTAGGGTAAATGTAAAGCAATTCATTAAAATTTAAAGCAACAAACAATGTGAAATTGTTTATTAAGAAAATGCGTGTAATAGTTGTGCTATTATAAATTGGCATACCTGAAATAGAAGATAAGAATGAATGGGTTAAGAATCAAGATCATGAATTTCCAATCTATCTTATGGAAGGGATGTCGGCTATTTTGAATTACTTATTAGGATCAGGGAAAGCCAAAGCAGCAGCAGCCTTATATCATCGGTTGATGATGCTGGAGCAAGAATCTCTTTAATTTTCAATGTTCGAGTTCTCTGGTGGGCTGGCACAATCCAATTTACAACTTTAAAGAGGGGACACTGTTTGATCTGTGTTGGTCCTCGATTCCGTGCCAACATATGCAGATGCAGCTGCATCAGCTTTTTTACTAGCATGATAGAATGTGGAACTACAGCCGAACCTTGCAGCCTCCTCATAACTTTGTAGCAAAACCCTTTTTTAATATGCAGAAAATTTAGTCTCTTATATAAACAGAGAGTATTAGCATCTAAAAAAGTATAAAAAAAATAACTGCAAAATATATAACACTGCACCTCACGTTGTCTAGCCATAGCATATCATCTCTCAGCAGCATTAAAACACAGAACCTCAAGGACTTGTCTAGAAGAACAAAAGTACTACATCAGGAACTCCAACTCAGAATAGAAAACTGGAGTAGAAGACAGTCTCTGGTAAATGAATAAATGATATAGAACATATATGAAAGTTTAAACATCGGTACCTCAAGACCATGGCGTCAGAAGTTTGCCTAAATCTTTAAACTCACTCATTGTTGAACTTGCAAACTTTGATGATAAGAAATTGTCAATCTCTTTAAGTTGCCTTTAATATGGGGAATCGGAATAATATATAAGCCTCAAACCACCTTTCATGGAAACTAGAAATACTTTTTGTCTCTTCCTACATAGATGTTGAACAAGAATGCTCAGCCCTTTATTCCTTCACTGGTCAAGTGGGGGAGGATTCCTTGGATTGCTGTTGTCCTTTAAATTCAAATATAACTAAATCAGTTCTCAAGAAAGGAAGAAATCGTCTGAATAGGTTGTTAATTCCTCTTTTTTCAGGATCACATAAACTTGTTTAATATAGACATTAATTTATGTTGTGAACACAAAAACAAGGACTTATGAGATCAATAAACCAGTGGATTGGTTGTGGTAGCAGTAGCACATACCAAATAACAATGGAAAATCCCAGCACAAGGTTCCATATAATTAACCTACGATGAGAAATCTCATTTTGCAATCAACTGCACCAACTGATTGGTAGCTGAATATGGAAAAGTGATTTGCATTCACCTAAAATAACAGCAAAGAAACTCTGTGAAAGATGCAATCTGCAGCAAAGTTAGAGTGCAGCAATCTGCATGCATCCAGCCAAAATAGATCCAAAACAGAATTGAAAAACTATGACAACAGCTTCTGTCTATACCTTGGTTTCAAGGAGTTCCAAGAATCTTGTTGTACCATCTTCCACAGCCATTTCTAGTAGTCTGTTATTCTTACCATATATGTAATGCTGCAGATGCCAATATGATTATTCATTTTTTTGTGAAAGATGAAAAAGTTCAACTCTTCGATGGACTAAAGAGATTCAAATAAGAAAAACCAACTTATTTTACCTACGAATTCAAACTTGAAAAACATCTTTATATAATAGAAAGGACATCTCCATGAGGCTAGTGCCAGATGAAATGGTAGTCCAATCTTCTGAGCATCTGTCATAACAGGCCTGGCCTGATGAGAACACCTGTATAGACTGAAATATGAGCTTTCAAATCAAACTAAAGATGCTATAACTTCAAGGCATATACAAGACCATGCATGATCAATTAAAAAATATGATTTTGTTTTTTTCTCTTCTGATAAATCTATCAAATGAATATAATTACCTATAGGTAGAGTGGAGCTTCAAGGAATTTTCTGTGGATTTGTAAATCTTCCATTAGTTCTTCCAATGCTGAGATGATTCCAAAATATTTTCAACCTGAATCAGAGAACAGTGATGCAAATCCAATCCTTGTCAGAGCATATGACATAGATCTCTAAAGAATACATTTGAAGCACTGTAGCTACTGGTAGGATTTATATACATTTGCAGAAAAGCTATCATCTAAAGGAATAGGTCAATCTGATGAATTTTCACAGAGGCTACATTCAAACACGGTTTGGAATTCAGGTCCATATGTTGAAAGAGTGTATGAAATATTAGCAACATTGAGTTAAAAAAAAAAATTGTCAAACTTAGCAATAGTCCCAATTGCTTGATGATGATTCCCAAATCCTCATAAGCAAATCATATAAGAAACAGAAGAAGCAATCTAAGAGAGTGACTTACACAGAAAAGGACAGAGATGGCTCACAAACAAGAGAGACTCCAATTTACAGATCAGCAGTTCTTACGTTTATCTGACAAGTAAAATGGCAGATAGTCTCTTAATTTAAGGCAGAGGAGTGATTCCGAAACACTAATCAGAGCATTAAAACATATGATTAAAACAATAAAATACTGAGAAATAGTTTGTCATGAAAGTTTAATACCTGAAATAGAAGATGGGATGAACGATCTAATTCTCAGATGTTTCCTCCGGATCGTAGATGAATTTGTAATCTATCTGAATGCAAGGGATGTCGGCTATTTTGGACCACTCTTTCCCTTTATCTCTCTTGCATGCTTCTTTCAGAAGAGGACATTCCTGTATATGTAATTGCAAAAGTGAGGGTGGCAGACTTGGAAGAGATGTGAGCTCTGGGCAATTCCAGATCTGCAATTTCTCAAGAGAGGGGAGGCGTTCGAAATCCTTGAAAGACAGGTATTTCAAATTTGGGAAATCTTCAATCGACATATAAGTTAGAGTGCGGGGCAAAGTAATTCTCATGTCCTCCTCATGTAAAGTCTCTCCATCCCGCTTTCCAGAAATGTAGAGGTATGAGAGAGAGGTGAGATTGTGCAACCCCAATTCCATGAGGGCTTTATATTGTTTGCGGTCACTAATTGAAAGAGCTCCAAGTTTGGTTGGTAGACCTTCTTCAGACAATCGTATATTTGGACAATAGTGTATTGATAAAGAGGAGAGATTGTCGGGGAGCCGTCCTTTTGGAAAGGAAGTAAGACCTTTGCAATTGCTCATCAAAATGCTACGAAGACTGCTAAGAGTTTCTAGTCCCTCTGGAAAGGATTTGAGATGATCACATTTCCATATTTGGATATTGTAAAGAGCCTTGTTATTATGAAATTTCTCAACTATTGACTCTAATTTTGGACAGCTGTCAATATCCAGGGTTTCAAGAGTCTCAGGTAATTGGCTTTTTGGTAGTAAGGCTGTGAGCTCTGAGCAATTCCATATTTTAAGATGTTTGAGTGATACATATAACTGACCTGCCGATGACAAAGTCGTGAGCTTGGAACAATTCCAAATAGTGAGACTTGTGAGTGTGGCAGGGAGTTGGTGTATTGATGGCAGGCATGTCAGAGATGGACAGTTACTTATATACAAGTTGTGAAGATGATGAGATGTACTAGTATCCTCATCAGCACAACATAATGAAGTACTAGTATCCTCATTATCATCCAACAAACATTGCAATCTCTTGCAATTTTCTATACGAAGCTTCTTTAGAGATTGAGGTAGGTGTCCTCTAAAAATGAAATTTAGAGAATCACATCTCTCAACTGTCAGTTCTTCCACTTGTGTATTCTTCTGTTTGATTCCTTCAAGTAAAGTTGTGAGGGTATTGCAATTTGTAAAATCGAGCTTTCTAGGGGAGATGAGACTATGCAACCCTGGAGGTGGCTTTTCAAGGAAAATCTCATTCTGCCATACTTCTATCAGCTCTTTACAACCCTCAATCTTTAGACTTTCAACTTTCTTAAATTCAAGCTTTGACCAATTACTAAAATCTGAAATATTTGAAAGAGTAATAGATTCTAATGACTCGCAATAAGTTGAATTGTTGCACACAATCTTCTTGCATTTATCAATCTCCAATTCGCACAACATAGGAATGCTTGATAATGAGACCACCAACTGCTCACACCCACAAATCACAAGCTTCTTCAACGAACATAGATTGTTGGGTAATCTTTCGGAGAGTTCAGGGCAGTTTACAATAGAAAGCTCTTGGAGTTTAGGAAAGCTCTCATTTTCTTTGACAGGATTCCAACACTCCCATGCTTCTAAATCCTTAAAATAAAGAGTCTCCAAAGATAGGAATGGTTTTGACCAACCTTCTCCATAAAATTCAAAACCTATGCTTTTTATTCCCTTCATACCTTCAAGAGTGAGATTCTTAAGTGAGCTTAATAGCCCAAGTGAAGGTAAGATTATGCATTTCATACAACCATCCAATTTTAGGACTGTCACTTTAGAGAATGAACTATCTCCAAACCAAGTAGAAAACTTCGTACCCCCATAACTTTTTATTGTGAGCTTTTCTAGGTTTTGATGAGGTCGAACCATATCAAGTACTTTTTTATCTACTTCCTCATCCCATGATTCATCAAATCTAGATCCCCATTCTAGTGAAAGCTCTTTTAGATCTTTCTTATCACTTAATGTGGCTTTTTCAATGTCTTGAAAATTAGTCACATTCTCTAATCTTGAAATGTGAAGTTCTCCACAAAGGAATTTTAAATCCTCCAAATCTTTCAAATTGGATCTAGAACCTTTACCCACAATAAAGTTAGATAAGGTACGAAGGCATTCCCATTTTCTAACTCCGAATGGCATCTCTTCTATTGAAGAAGCACCTAATATATCAAGATGACGTAAGTTGATTAAATTCCCCATATCATATGGCAACTGTAAGAGAGAACGACAATTTCTTAGTAACAAAGTTTGCAAGTTGCACATTGAGTTTACCGAATTAGGTAAACTTCTGATTTTACTATCAGATAGGTTGAGATACCTTAAAATTCTCAAGTCTTCGATTGACTTAGGTAATTCAATGATATAATATTTTTGTAAAGATAATACCCTCAACTTTTTAAACCTCAATAATAAATCAGAAACAACTATATTACTAATGTAACATGCATTTACTCGTGGCACTGACAAGTGCGTCCTTAAGTGCACCGCATCATTGAAGACCTGAAATCTTCTTTTGTGATTATATTCATGACATATATAAGAAGCATAACGAGTCTTTTCAGAAATTGTTGATAAATTATTGGACTCCAGTTCATCCTCCAACCTAAAACTTAGTTTTCTGGAGACCTTTTGAGCTAAATCATTAACAAGGTCATGCATTGTATATTTAGAACTATTGCTACTTGATATTTGAAAGATTGACCTTGATATTAGATCACCAAAATACTCACCTCCCAAATCTTCCAATTGCTCGTTCTTACTTGATTGTTGAATCAAGCCTTCTGCCATCCATAAAAAAACAAGTTCCGTTTCTTCAAATTCGTAATCTTTCGGAAGAATGGCACAATAAGCAAAACATCTCTTCAAATGTGAAGGAAGATGATGGTAACTTATTTGTAAGGCAGCGGGGATCTCACTTTTATCTTGTAATTCCCATAGTTTGCTATTCAAAATATCTAACCACTTGTCTCTTTTCTCAGAGCGTAAAAGGCCACCAAGGGTCTTGGCTATAAGGGGCAAACCGTTGCACTTTTCAGTAACTTTTTGACGAATCAATTCGCTAAGTTCTGCGCCCATAACTCCATTATCGAAAGCATGCTTTCCGAACAATGACCAACAATCATCGCTCGACAGTAGCTTTAATCTATGACATTCAGTGGAACATCCCATTATGAAGGCAACACGTTCATGACGAGTCGTTACAATGATCTTGCTCCCACGAGCTCCAACCATAAAGGGCGACCTCAATGTTGCCCACATGTTATAGTTTTCACTCCAGACATCATCCAGGACAATCAAGAATTTTCTTCCACTTAGTGTCTCTTTGAGTTGATTTTGCACCGCATCTAAATCCTTTAGATTACAAGGATTGCGAGTGATGGACTCAAGAATGGCCGTGGAGATTCTCGTAACATCAAAATCGTCAGAGACACAGACCCATGCTTTCGGGTTGAAACCTTTCAATGACCGGTGATTGTACACTTCTTGAGCCAATGTTGTTTTACCGAGTCCTCCCATGCCCACGATGGATATTACACCAAAGTTATTGGCATCATCCGGTTCATCGGTCAACACCATTTTAAGTACTTTAGCTATGTCTTCATCTCTTCCATAAACATCAAGTTCGGTTTGCAAACTTGAAGTGGGTGGCCTTTTCAATGAAACCGTGGTGGATCTACCTCCAGCAATCTCCACCAATCCAAGTTCAGTTCTTTGCCTGCAAAGATCATCCAACCGGCTAGTAATATCATCTATCTTGGATCGCATACTGAAATCGGACCGTAAAGTACTTGGAGTAAAACCAATGCAACAAGCAGGAAAGAGTTTCCGAGCTCTGCTAGTGCTAGCAGCCTGAAACTCTTGTATCTTCAACTTTCTTCTCAAAGCCTCAGTCGCGTACTCATCCAAGATGTCCTCCGCATCATAAGCCAAGTCTTGGAGATCCTCCAGCCACATCTTCACAGCTTCATTCGTCAGCTGCTTGTCCTCTGCATCGGCGAGAAGTGCTTTGATCATCTTCAAAGTCCTTTCCCATTTTTTCAGCTTCTCACGAACACCCTCTTGAGTTGCAAAGTTGAGCAGTTCAGGAGACATCAATTTCTCGAATAGAACGGGAAGTACCGCAGAAACAATGAGCTCAGCCATTGGAATGGTAGTTTTTTTTTTTTTTTTTTTTTTTTTTCTGATTAGTTTGTGGAAACAGAGAAATGAAAGGAAAACGAAGAGAGAAAGCAAGAATTCAGACTGGTTTGGTTTTCTCACTTTCTGGTAGAATTTACTTCGAGCTAGTGCTTCTTTGATTGATTTTTTGAACAATTGTTGGTGTGGACTCCACCACTAAAATGAAGCAACCTTATCACTTTGTCTTCTCTTATTGATTTTTCCAAAACCGTGTGGATTCCATTAAACAGTGAGGTTCTGATGAGTGCATAGCCAGGCGGGTGTGTGCATAAATTTGGGCTAAGTAGCATTTTCCAGTAGTAAAATTTTATTTTCCTTATTCAATAACATTACAAGTTTTGATATTCTCCAATTGACAATAACATAACTGTTTTTTAAATCCTGGCCGGCAAGATTATTTAATCACCCTTAGCTTATTTTAAATTTTTTGATGGATGAATTCAATGACCAACAAGAAGAATATAGTTAAAAAATGACCTACCTAACAAAGGAAATATATAATATAGTATATAGTGATGACAAACAAAACAACAGAGTCAGCTTGACATTGCCATTTTATTTTGGTTTAATATTTTTTATTTTTTTATTTACTCTAAAATGAACCGAAAAAATGAAAAACATAAAAAGAAGGTATTGTTTTAATATTTTGGTTTTTCTGTTTCTGTGGACTCCACCAGTCATTAAGTGATTCCAATAGCAGGCGAAAGCACATTAAAGTGCAGTCTTAGATTTTTTTATTTATTTTTTTATTTTTAGAAACCAATACTCACCATAATTTTTTCAGTCATCGTGAAAACAATTTTAAAGCTTTTGCAAAATTTCACGAACTTTGTAGTTTCACTTTCTCTTACAAGTATCTGATTCTTTCATAAATTGATTGCATTGCATGGAAATTTCCAAATACTTTTAAGTTCTTTTATTTATTTGTGAGAGTGGTATACAATTGAATCAATGTTTTTTAAATTTTATGTTTTTTTTTTCTTCTTAATTTTCAATTAACCAATTTGAATTTCAAGTGCCAGTTTATATTAGCAACGTTTTCCTTATTTAAGGATATTAATATCAATATGAGGGTGTAATATCTTTTTTGTAAAATATCCAAAAACTTTTTGGTTATAAAATACCATGTCGGCGAATTTGTAAAGTGTATATATATAATATCAATAATCGAGAGATACCATCGGATTCGATTATCAAAATAGAAGTAATTGTTATATTTGGGATGTTCCGCGGACAGTGGCCATGACCCTGGCTTCCTCAAAAAAAAAAAAAAAAATTTTAAAGAAAACTCTTTAAAATTATAAATTTATCATTAAATTTAATCAAATTTTTTTTTTTTTTTTGCTCCCTTTAAATCATTTATTTTATTATATGGGATGTGCTACATACAACCAGGGTTTGTGGCATTGGCGTGGCCCCGTTGTGCAAAAAAATGAAAAAACATATGAGACCCGCGTAATAAATACATGGGGCCCATGTGTTTTTTTTTCTTTTTTGCACTACGGGGACCCCGGTTGCACATATATTTACTTTTATTATATTGACCCTTCTAGACAAAGAGTTTTGGCTCCAACCAATAGACAAACTTTCTATTAACAAACTACAACAGCAAACTTGAAATACTCATGGAGAAACCCAGAATTTTCTTTGCCATGAGCAACTTAGCTGTGTGTGGCTCTTGATAAATGTGAGACAATGAACACTCACTTAAATGAACACAGAATCCCAAATGTCCAACAGCATCTGCATCGTATACTTCTATAAATACTTGTATTTGTATTAATCATGCGTTTAGCCTGAAAAATACAAAAGAAGAAACTAAGGCCTTAGTTTCTTCTTTTGTATTGTATTATATTAGGGAATTAAAATGTATTATTTTAATATATTTTAATTGTCTAATATAGCAAACATCGTATTATCTAATATATTATATTTTGAGGTATTAGATTGTATTGTATTAGAAAAAACACTTTTTTTTTTTCAACGAATATAGAATATTGATAAAATATGTGTTATATTGTTAATATATATATATATTTTAATTTCAAAATACATAGGAAAATTTTATTTAAATTTTTTGTTTCAATTAAAATAAATATTTAATGATTTTTTATATAAAAATATTTATTGATTTATTCATGGTAAGGATATTTAAAATTAATTATTAAGTATTTTTTTAAAAAAAATAGTATATTTTTATAATATAATAAAATACAATAAAATCATATAGGAATAAACTAACACGATATAATACAGTGCATCACTAAACACAAGTTTATATTAATGATAATACAGTCCAATACAATACAATATAATCCAATACAGTCCAATACCATCCAATACGGTATATCAAACGAGCCCTAAATATAGTACTCTCAAGTTGTATAAATCATCATCATCATTCATTTTTGTTTAATAAGAAGTTGGATTCGGTTTACAAGGGTATAATAAGTGTGAGGCCCAAATGGGTCAGACGCTGCATAATTAGTCATACGCAGAGAACAGGCCCAAAACACCCAACAAAAGCCCAATAAGTAGCCAAGGCCCCCACCTATAAAAAGCCCATTTATTGATTTTCAATAATTTGTCTTTATCCACAAAAACCGAAACTTTTTTTTTGAAGAAAAAAAAAATTACATGTATATATATATATATTTTCTGAACTGTTTTTATTTTTTTTATTTTTTTATTTTTTATTTTTATTTTTTTTATCTTTCTATTATCTGTTTTTTTTTTCAATAATTTATTAAAATATTAACTAATCCTTTTTTTTTTTTTTTTTTTTGGTGAAGAGGAGGGCAAAGAAGCCCGAAAACAACAACAACTAAGAACTAGTAACTAGTCTAGCAGAACTAAAGCCCCTGAAATCATACTCAAGACTAACAACAGCCTTAGCAGGAGGATCTTCAAACATGGTATTCCCCAACTCAAGCGAGTGGCCAAGATTAGCAAGGCAATCCGCAACCTTATTACTTTCCCTATAGATATGCTGAAGAGAGTAGCTCCAATCTTTGTTCATAAAAGATTTGCAATCAACAATGATGCTAAGGAGAGGATGGTTCAGAGGGGCAACATGATTGAGGAGATCCACAGCAGATTGGGAATCAGTCTCCACAATAATCTTTCTAAATCCAGCCTTCCAAAATGCCCCATAACTCGGCCTCAAGCACACTTCCCCTGCCTTTGTTCACAGCAAAACCACAAAGCCACATCTTTCTATGGTCCATAATAACACCTCCAGCGGATATAGAACCCAGCTCAGGGGACACACTACCATCCACATTTAACTTGACCCAACCAAGAGGAGGAGGGCTCCACACAATCGCACAGTTAACCACTTCTACAGGTTTATCAATAACAGAATTAGCTTTCCACCGCTTTTCAGCATAGTTCCAAATGAACTTACCAGATCAATAAGGGAGCCTATTAATATCGTTAAAAATACTGTCACACCTCCACTTCCAAATGCACCAGATGCTAACAGCAAAAAGAAGGTAACTTGGGATTCTTCCCAAAAGCAGCTTGCTACCATCGAGATTATTACACATCCAATCACTCCACTCACTTTGGAAAGCATCAGCCTTAGAAATGCCATTACAGATATTTTCCCACACTCCACAAGAAACAGGGCATCTCCTAAAAACATGGTCAATATCTTCACAGCCCTCTTTGCATCTCACACAGGTAGCATCCGACATCATACCCATGGCAGCCATGTAACTATTAGTCAGAATTTTGCCATGAAGGAGCATCCAGAGGAAATAAAGAACTCTAGGTGGGAGCTTTAATTTCCAGATGAACTTCCACTTCCAATCCACATAATCTGCATGATTAAAGTAATCCGCATAAACACTCTTCACAGAAAACTCACCATTCTTGGTTAGGCCCCAAACAGCTCTATCCTCTTTATCATTACTGCATGCAAGGTGAATGCTGAAAATACGGTGAATGATGTTCCAAGGCAAAACAGCAGCAAGTTTCCTTAGATTCCACTCATTGTCAGCAATGTAGACACAAACTTTTTCTTTAGTTTGTTCAATAGAAAGAGGGAGGAGAGCACGATTAATCAGTTTCCCAAAATCATGGACCCAAACATCCGTCCAGAAATTAATATGAGAGCCATCACCCACTCTCCACACTAACCCTTTCACTAAAAGATTAGCACCAAACATGATGCCCTTCCAAGTGCTAGAACTATTTGAAACACTCAAATTCTGACAGGTACCCATCCCACCTCCTTTAAGATATTTATTCTTGAGCACTCTACTCCATAAACCAGCCTCCTTTTGATTTAGGCACCAGCCAATTTTAGCAAGCAATGCTTGATTCATCACTTTGGACTTTTTAATGCCCAAACCACCAAGCTTTTTAGGTAAGCACACAGTATCCCACTTTATGAGATGTATTTTCCTTTTGGCAGCAGAGCTTCCCCATAGAAAATCCCTGTTGATCTTATCAAGTTTTTTGCACAAGTCTGAAGGCAGTTTGATAGACTGCATGGCATAGATCGGGATAGCAGAGGCAACCATCTTGATCAGAGTGCATCTGCCAACAAAGGATAGGGAGGCATTCTTCCAAGTAGCCAACCTCTTCTGAGTCTTCTCAAGGATCTCTTTATAGGTATCCTTTGTGATTCTACCATGGATAAGAGGTACTCTAAGATAGGTGCTCAAATTCTTAGTGACAGGAGACCCACACAAGTCAGCTATGCCTCTAGCATAGTGGCTACTAACATTGCTGGAGCAGTAAATTCTGGACTTAGGAAAGCTCATTTGCTGACCAGAGATATCACAGAAAATGTCCATACAATCTTTCATGGATTCGGCATGAAGAAGGGAGGCTTGACCAAAGAGAATAAGGTCATCAGCAAAAAAGAGGTAGGAAATGGTAGGTCCTCCTCTAGAAATCCTAACTGGTACCCAAGATCCCTCTGAAAGCTTCTGCATGATTATGTGGGAAAGTTTCTCCATGCATAACACAAAGATGTAGGGTGATAGCGGATCACCTTGTCTAATCCCACACTTAGGGAGGAAACTCTCAGTTAATTCGCCATTCACAACCACTCTATATTGGACAATGGTAATACAACTCATAATGAGGTTGATCATCTTCCCAGGTATGCCCACTTCCTCAAGGACTTGTTTTATGAATCCCCATTGCAACTTATCGTAAGCCTTGGCTAAATCGATTTTCCAAGCAAAATACCCCATCTTCCCTTTCATAGTCTTGAACTTCTGTAAGACTTCTTGAGCAATAACTATATTGTCTTGGATATGCTTACCCGGGACAAAGACCACTTGGTTCGGGCTAACAAGTTTATGCAGCAGATTTCTAAGCCTTTGAACCAGAATTTTACTCAAAATTTTATAACTCGTGTTACATAGACTAATGGGTCGAAAGAGAGACATATTGGTGGGGTTGGGGACTTTAAGGATAAGGGTAATGAGTGTTTGGTTGATGTCCCAAGGCACACTGCCAGTCATAAAGCATTCAAAAATTAGCTTCATCAAATCACCTTTACACGAGTTCCAAAATTTCTGAAAGAACACGGCCGGGAATCCATCAGGGCCTGGGGCTTTGGATCCTCCTATACTGAATAAACTAGATTTGATATCCATCTCACTAACATCTAAAGATAGGCAAGCAATATCACTGTCATTCAAAGTATGAAACAACCTCGGCAAAAGGGAATAATTGCCACAGTCCTGCTTCTCTTCAAAAAGATGTAAGAAATATCTAACATCTTCTATTTTCAAGTCCTTGCTATCCACAATCCAACTACCATCTTCTTGCTTGAAACCCTCAATCTTGTTTCTTCTTCTTCTAATGATGGTGGAAAGGTGAAAGAACTTAGTATTTCTATCCCCTTCTTTAAGCCAACTATTCCTAGATTTTTGTTGCCAAAATATTTCTTCTTGCTCAAGGACCGCCTGGTACTCTCTAAGAAGTGTCTCCTCAAGTTTGAATAGGAATTGGGTAGGTTTCTTACTAAGACAATATTGGGTTCCCTGTATCCTGGCCAAAAGCCTTCTCTTATTATGAAAAATGTTACCAAACTTAATCTTATTCCAATCCTTAAGCTCAGAAGTTAGCTTATGAATTTTCTCACCCAAATTAAGGCCCTGCAGACGCCAATTACTAAGAACCACCTCATCAAAATCTTTGTGGTTCATCCACATTGCTTCAAATCTGAAGGGTTTACAACTATTATTAGAGACATGGCTACTATGCAATTGAATGAAAATAGGACAGTGGTCAGACATTATTCTAGGAAGATGTCTCATTATGTATCCTCCATTCCACAGAACAAAGAGCTCTGTCAAGTCTCTCCCAAATATCCTCCCCAATGCCTCTCCTAGTCATCCATGTAAATTTAGGACCTCTGAACCCTAGGTCCACCAGCTCATTCCTGTCAATCCAATTAGCAAAACCACTATTGGAATGCCCAAGTCTCCCTCCTCTTTTCTCAGAACTCATGGTAATTTCATTAAAATCCCCAGCTGTGATCCAGGGTAAGGAAAAACAATTTCTGATGGAATCCAGATAACTCCAAAGGCGTCTTCTGGTTGTAGAGCAAGGGCTGGCATAAACTATAGTGAGTACCTAAAACTTACCATTATCATCAACCAAGGCCGTAATGCTATGTCTAGAACTAGCAATAACCTGAAGTTTGACATTATCAGCATTCCACAAAAGCCAAATGCCTCCTGAAAAGCCCTCAGCATCCACCACAAAATACTTAGTAAAACCTAATTTATTGATCACCCTCATAGCATTAGAACCACTTATTCTCGGTTCCAATAGAGCCAAGATCTCAAAACGATATTTCATACGAAGGTCCTTAATATTCCTTGAGAACATCTTCTTACCCGCTCCTCTTACATTCCAAACACAAATCATGGGGAAAGGAGAGAGAGGCAACTACATCAAATGTACTATCCATGTGGATAACAGGGGTAATTGATTCCTTTTGAATCGGAACCTCATCAACCAAGGCATTAATGTCCATGACTTCTATATGTAGCTATTTTAAAACCTCCATATTTTCCAGTTCCACTGTCTCAACAGCATCAGGATTTGGGAGTGTAGCAGACTGATTGTCTTTAGTCATCTGCTTAGTTCCTATGAACTCAGCAGCTTTAGGTCGACCAATAATCTTATCGAACTTAATAACTCCTTTCCTAACAGGTTTCCTATTTCCTAAGGAGAGGTATCTGCTATCTTTCTCATCTAGGTTGTGTTTTAGATTGGTAACCTCAGAAAGAACAGCTTTACCTTTATAACTGGTGCTACCACTGCCCTTAGAGTTAACTTGCATCCCTTCATCAGTAATCATCACATCATTATCCTCACTCAGAATATCAAATCTGGATCCACTCACCTGATTCACCTTATTGCCTTTGCCCGAATTAGCAGCCTTGGCTATCAAACCACTCTTTAGACCAGCTTTGGCCTTAAAGGAATCACCCTCAAGCCTCCTAGCACTACTAGTACCCACAACTTTGCCAGCTGACCCACTCTTCTCCTCTAAACCATTTCTGCTATTCTTCCCTCTAAGAATTTTACTGCCCTGCCTTCCATACGAAACCATAAGCCACAGCCCATAAGGATTCTTCCCACCATTACCAGCATTAAGTTTAGCATCAGGGTCCTTGCTAGTAGTATCAATCTTATCAGCAACATTTGAAACTACATCAGTACTCTTATCAATGTTAACATCAGTAGTTGGAGTGGCATTACCTACATTGTTACCAACACTCCCAGCATTGTCATTCACAACCTTTTCAGTTTGCCTTGGTTCAACCAGACCTTCCCTGCAGACATCCTTGCTATGACCATACCTCCCACAATTGAAACATATCAGACCTAGACTTTCGTATTCCACCTTAATGGGTCTATCCTCTATATAGAGAGTGCCTAACAGGGGTTTAGCAATGTTAATTTCTACACAAATTCGAGCGAATCTACCTCGGGCTTAATTCACAGTGACTGGGTCCACTTTGCACATCTTCCCTAACATTCCTCCAATACTCCATAGCAAGTCCGGGTTCATGAATTCCATTGGAAGCTTAGAGAGTCTAACCCATATAGGCATACTTTGGATAATGTCTTCGCCTGGAACGAAATTTGGTCTCTACCTCTGCACAGCCAGATATTGATTCATGATGACCTAGGGTCCGTTTGTGAGAACATGTTCAAGGTCTTCTTTCATCTGAAATCTGGCAACGAAGTAACCATCCCCAAGATCTGTGAGTTGCCAGCGACCTATTAGAGTCCATTTCTGAGTTAACTTCGTAAGCATGAAATTCAAGGTATGGGAACGTCCCATGTTCTTCAAGATCAAGGCATTTGCCCAGGGAAGATGTAGCTGGTCCTTCGATTTAGGCGATAGCTTCATCCTTGGTCCATCTGAATCTTCTGAAATCAGGATATCATCCTGGTCGATTTTGATTTTTTCCTTCCCGGTACCAAATCCAGCCCAAGAACTAGGATTCGACATGTTCATTAGTTTAGCTTTGAAGCTTCCCATGGGTTCCTTTCTTGCATTGCCAGCGGCAATCTCATCTCTCTCCAGAACATCAGGATTCGCTCTCGCCCTTTTAGCAGAAACACCACTTGCTACATTCTTACTAGATTCAACATCCATTTCAATCGATGGAGGTTGTTGAGCAGAAAAAAAGAAGATCTCACTCGGATTAACCATAACCAGCCAGAAAAATTGCAAAAAGAAAACAGAAAAAAGGAAAGAGAATCGAAAAAACAGGCGGCGCGTGACAGACACTCGCAACTCAAAATCTAAACTCGAGAACACACAAGCGCGTACAAATCCTCATCCCCACGCGCCCATAACTCACTACTCCTTAATATACAAAGTAGTTTTCACATAGAAATATTCAAAATAGTTTTTTTTTTTTAATTTTTTTTTCCTTAAAGAATATTCAAAATAGTTTTGATATCTAATATTTATTATGATTATTAGGTATCTCTAATATTGTTGAATTTTTGGATTTTGAAAGAGTGATATGATACTACTCAACTTAGTAGTTGGATTTTGAATAATTTAAGAAAAATCAGGGGAAAAAAAAAAGAATTGATAAACTTTAATAAGAATATCAAACTACAATTTTTGTCAAACCACTGAAGTAAATATCCAATAATGCACGAAAATGATGAGATTAATAAAAAAATAAAAAACTAAAATTTTGAAAATTTTAGATAATATTCAGAATTATGGAATTATCAAATTAAAATAGTAAAAGTCTATTATTATTGATTTTGTTTGACAAAATTAATATAAGTCACATTTCAATGCAAAAACCATCCACAAGAAGTCAAGAATATGAGAAGAAACCATTGATTACTTGAGAAAAAAAAACAAAAATATAAAAATTAAAAAGCAAGATATAAAAACTAAAAACAAAGATGTTCTTAAACCCATCCAAAAGGGTTCGATAGAAGACCATATCAATCGGTTTTTTATTTATTTATTTATTTATTTTAACATAATATGAATATCATATCATATAAGAAAAATCAGGAAAAAAAAAATAGAATTGATAAACTTTAATAAGCATATCAAATTACAATGATTGTCAAACCACAGAAGAAAATATCCAATAATGCACGAAAATGATTAGATTTAAAAAAAAAAAAAAAAAAAAAAAAAAACTGAAATTTTGAAAATTTTAGATTATATTTGGAAGGATAGTGTTAACCTGTGCCTAACTACAAAAATACTATAAAATGGTTAGATAGAAAACCATATCTAATAATAATATCCATGGAAGATAAAATCTAGATCTTACTTTATAATCGCTGTGACAAAAAAAAAAAAACTCGGTATAGGAAACATACCACCATCATACATGATCAAGAACAATCAGGCAAGCTATGCAAACACTAATACAGTATTGTACTAAATTAATTTGTATGTCCAGTGTGCTTATTCAGTATTATTAATCATGTTTCTTTTTTTTTTTTTAATCGAAATCTTATTTAATATATTTTAACCATCAAGTTTTTTTTTTTTTTTTTTCATTAATTGATTATATTAGATCTAGTATTATTTTAATCGAATATATTGGTTCTTATGAGAATTCTTATAGAGGGTGTGTAAGAAATCTTATTGTGACCGAATGATTTATCATATATTTTATGATGCATTATATTAATCTGTGCACATATATCTAATTTATTTTTGGATTATTATTTATTAGATCACTATTTTTTATCTTTTTTTTATTAAGATTTTTTGACGTTAATTTGAAAGCCCTTTTTAGATTTGCGATGATATTTCTCTTGGGATTAGTTTGATTTGATATCATATTTGATGTAAGGTCTCTCTAAATTCGATTGAAGTTGTAATTTTTTTTTTTTATTAGATGTGCTTCTTTTTTTTTGTTGGTATTTTCGATTTCTGATTGAACTTGCTTAAAATCATATACTTAATATGTTTTTTGTTATGATTTTTTTTTTCTTCCGGTTAATCAGATTTTGTTGTGAACACAA
Organism: Acer campestre; assembly: GCA_954870605.1. Lineage (NCBI taxonomy): Eukaryota > Viridiplantae > Streptophyta > Magnoliopsida > Sapindales > Sapindaceae > Acer > Acer campestre. The sequence continues at coordinate 45,424,685 of OX940801.1, read as the reverse complement.
TTAATTACACATGAAATAAATCTATAATTAAAGATTTTGTATAGTAGCATGAACGAGTAATTATAAAAGAGTCATTATCAATTTTTATATGTTTTTAGTTTTTATAAATTTAATCATATTAGCATAACTCTAGTTTTTAATGTTATATTTTATAGAAGTGCCTTTTACAAATCAAAATTACATAAACCGAATTAAAATATGGGTACGGATATTGACACTCGTAAATATGATAAGCGCACCCATATTTATAAGTACACCCGTATCTAAAATTTAAAATTAAAACATTACTATAAACACCCATTTTAATACCAATAGTACCCTTAATTAAATGAATGTTTTCGTTTCAATACAATTTATTTATAAACTCTCAAAAGTTATTAACGCACCCAATTTTTCAAATGATAAATTTTTAAGTTCTCCAGACTCGAAAACACAGTCTTGAGAATTATTAAATTCTTAAATTTTGAGAATCTCTACTTTAGACCAATTTCCTGCTATGGAGATGTTGCCCAAGAGGGACGCATAATTATCTCTCCCATGGAAATACAAGCATACAAGCAATTTATAACAGAATGAAACAAAGGATTTGTCAGGTGCTATCATTGCTGAGTAAGTGTACTGAAAAACCTGGCCTTGTATTTTTTGTGTACAATTTCAGTTATTAACTGCATAATAGAAAGTTCATCTGTCTCATTTTCCTGCTATGTTATCGTCCCCTGCCTCCATGTAACACACCACTATCTTATTGTAGGTGTATTTAGAATTCAGTGTTTTCTTGCAGTAACTGTATAGGAAAATGATTCATTTAGAAACCAGACCAGCAGCCGCCATAATATATTATGCGTACCGTTCTTGTGGGTAATTACGGTTGTACATGTTAAGTGGAAAAGTGCCTCTGGGTACATCATTGTTCAATCCATAACCCTGAAAAGCTTTATTGTTAAGTTGAGTATAAAAATGAGTAAATGACAAACTAGTTCAATAAACATAAAATATTCAAGATAGTGTTTTAGTACTTGTATTGTATATCCACTGCCAAGAGTAATGTAATTGATGAATTTTCTATAGATGGTGGATGCAGCGACAGTGATCATCCAGGGAGCAACATTCACAACGCTGCCTATGCGTCTGTCGTTACTAGTAGAAGCAACAACGACAATTCCATTCTTAAAGGCATGGTAAGCTACACATGTTGACAAATTGTCGCACAATCTTAAGGTTTATTTAGGTTTTAGGGTTTATTTTTATTTTTATTTTTTATTTTTTTAATGAAGTGATATAGTTGAAGATATGGGTGTAATTAATGAGTGTAAATAGTATTTTGTTTATTTTTAATTAAACTAATCTGTCCTTATTGGTAAATTCCTATTGGGATACTTTTGTAATTAAATTTTTTATTAAAATATGGGTGTACTTATCATATTTATGAGTGTCAATATCGGCTCTCTTAAAATATAATTTGTGATTAATGAAGTTTATTTAAAAAAGGAAAAAAAAAAAAAAAAAAAGGGTCTTCACGATAAGAATCTAGAAGTTAAAGTTGTCATGACAGGGTGGAACCGAAACGTGGCACTATCCTATTCGTCCGTTCTCTTATACTTTTCCTTCGGTATTGGCGATCTCTGCTTTAAATACACAAGACCCCCAAATTGAACCCTAAAATTGCATACTTCGAATTCTAGTCTGCAAATACTATCCTCGTAATTTTCTCTTTTCTCGTTCTTTCAAGCTCTTCAAGGTATTTTTCGCTTCAGATATAAAAGATTGTCTAATTACGGTGCATTGATTGTATATGATTTATGTGTTTGACTTCTTTTTTTTTTTGGTCTTTTGATCAAGAACGTTATTTTCTTCGTTTGATATAATAATTAGTAATCCTTTTTTATTTTTAGGTCTTATGATATAATCGATATTGAATTTTTTTGATTAATTGATTAAATGATTAAATTAGATCCTAGTATTAGTTTAATCGAATATATAGTTTCTTATGATAATTCTTGTATAGGCTGTGTAAGAAATCTTGTTGTGCTTTAACGATTTAACAGATGCTTTGTGTTGCATTATGTTAAATTATTAATCTGTGAACATGTATCTGATTTTTGGAATATTAGATCGAGATTTTCACTCTATCTTTTTTTTAATTAAGATTTTGTGACCTTAATCTGATTTGCGATGATATTTCTGTTGGGGTTAGTTTGATTTGATATAATATTTGATGTTAGGTCTCTCTGAATTTGATTAAAGTTGTAATATTTTATATTAGATGTTTTCTTTTTTTGGGTATTTTAGATTTCTGATTGTAGTCTTAAGAAATTTTAGATTTGATAACATTTTGAGTAAGGTCTCTGAATATGATGGAAGGTTTTTGTTATTGGTTATATTTTATGTATATATTTTTTTTATTCTGATTGTAAGCTTAGAAATCTGACATTTTATGCCTTAATTTTGATTTATTGGTTGGTGCTGTTTATTATGTTTTACTCAAATATGTTGCTTCATTAATGTTGTTGATGATTATTAAGATTAGATTAATCGAAAATCATTATGATTGTTGATTTCCATATGCTATTGCCTTGACTGATTTTTATGCGTCTAAAAGTATAGTTTTTCTTCCATGTAGCTATTTACAATATGTTTTTCTTTTTGATTCAACAGATGCAAATCTTTGTTAAAACTCTCACCGGTAAGACCATAACCCTTGAGGTAGAAAGCTCCGATACCATTGACAATGTGAAGGCTAAGATCCAAGATAAGGAAGGTATCCCGCCAGACCAGCAGAGGCTTATCTTCGCTGGTAAGCAACTTGAGGATGGTCGCACCCTTGCCGACTACAACATTCAGAAAGAATCCACACTTCACTTGGTGCTTCGTCTCAGGGGTGGCATGCAGATCTTTGTGAAAACTCTTACCGGCAAAACCATAACCCTCGACGTAGAAAGCTCTGACACCATCGACAACGTAAAAGCCAAAATCCAAGACAAGGAGGGGATCCCACCTGATCAGCAGAGGCTTATCTTTGCTGGTAAACAACTTGAGGATGGCCGCACCCTAGCTGACTACAACATTCAGAAAGAGTCTACCCTACACTTGGTGCTCCGTCTTAGAGGTGGCATGCAGATCTTTGTGAAAACCCTCACTGGTAAAACTATCACCTTGGAAGTCGAGAGTTCCGATACCATAGACAATGTCAAGGCGAAAATCCAGGACAAGGAGGGGATCCCACCAGACCAGCAGAGATTGATCTTTGCTGGAAAGCAGCTTGAAGATGGTCGTACTCTTGCTGATTACAATATTCAGAAGGAGTCAACTCTCCACTTGGTACTCCGCCTTCGTGGAGGCATGCAAATCTTTGTAAAGACTCTTACTGGAAAGACTATTACTTTGGAAGTTGAGAGTTCTGATACAATTGATAATGTTAAAGCAAAAATCCAAGACAAGGAAGGAATCCCCCCAGATCAGCAAAGACTTATCTTTGCTGGTAAACAACTTGAAGATGGAAGGACCCTTGCTGACTACAATATTCAGAAGGAGTCTACCCTTCACTTGGTTCTCCGCCTTCGTGGTGGCATGCAAATCTTTGTGAAGACATTGACTGGGAAAACCATTACTTTGGAAGTTGAAAGTTCCGACACCATTGATAATGTCAAGGCAAAGATCCAAGATAAGGAGGGTATTCCACCAGATCAGCAGAGGTTGATTTTTGCAGGGAAGCAGCTTGAAGACGGGAGGACCCTTGCAGACTACAATATCCAGAAGGAGTCCACCCTGCACTTGGTGCTGAGGCTGCGTGGAGGGATGCAGATTTTTGTCAAGACCTTGACTGGAAAAACCATAACCCTGGAAGTCGAAAGTTCGGACACCATTGATAATGTGAAGGCCAAAATTCAGGACAAGGAAGGCATTCCCCCTGATCAGCAGAGGTTGATCTTTGCTGGGAAGCAGCTTGAAGATGGGCGCACCTTGGCAGATTACAATATTCAAAAGGAATCTACTCTGCATCTTGTCCTTCGCCTCCGTGGTGGTTACTGATGGTGTTACGGTTCTCTCTCCGTGTCTGGTGGTCTTGTTTAGCATTGCAATGTTTGTGTTTCTGGTTTTATGTTCTATGCAAGTTTCTAAACTTTGTTGGAGCTTGTCTCTTTTGTTAGAGCGTGGCTGTTTCTATTGAATAAAGTTGCTTATTGTTAGTTTTCTTCTGTATTATATTTATACCTTATTTTGTCATGGTTGTGTTTCCTGTTCTGTTGATTGTTTCCAGAGCAGTTGATTGCGTATGGTAAGGTCAAGATTTATTTACTAAACACTACTGGAGTGTGGACTGTGGAGATAGTGAACTTTATTGACACAATTTGATTACATGAAAACATATTCAAGAACGAGACAGAATGAAATTTAATTTGCAATAGAGGAACTTTCTCTGCCCTCTTTATCAAATCCCATTTGTTTTGCTATTCAATTGAATTAATGAATCAGTGCATCATATTAAAGGCAAATGTTGATGAGTTTGAACATCAAGAGAATTGAGATTTGATTTGAATTTGTTGAAAATATCGTATATATGATCAATTACAAGTTTACAACACAAGGAATTACTTGGTTTCCTCAACATCAATATTTTTTTTTATGATATTGGAGCAAAAAAGAATGAAGAAGTTTGAATACTTAGATGCCCCTGCATGGTTGAGGCAACAACAGCAGCTTTGGCACCAATTGATGATGTTGGGGGTGGGAATCAGTTCGATTTCGATTTCGATTGGTTTAAGAACGATGAAACACTGAAATTCGAAAACATGAACACCGACTCAAGTCAGCTTGCAGCAGCAGAAAAACGCATCTGAGTAGCATGACCTCCAAGATACAATCGAGAACCATAACAGCAGCTCAAGAAGGAATGCAGCCTCCGACAGTTGATAGCAGTCCACAACTTTAGACTTCACCGGTAGATAAAAGAGCAGCAACTAGCATAAACCAACTGGATTTGAAGAAAATTGTGCCATCTCCTCAATGTTGATAGACAAACAACCTCTATATGAATTTTTACCCCATCAATGACATAAGTTAAAAAATCTTGTACAGATATAAGTTTGGACATGAGAGATTTATGATACAAGTTATATTACTTACTATTAGGAGTGGAGATATGCATTTCGAGTACTATGCTCTAGAATAAATGTTGTGAACGTCTGGTTGAGTTCGTAGGATATTCTAGATTGGCCTAACCAATTTGAACCATACCGCTGTAGAGATGGTAGAGCTTGGTTTCAGCTTGATATCAACTACAATACAACAATAGGGGAGGTAATAATAATTGATTCCAGCACTTACAATAATAGTAGTAACTACATAGCAAAACCATTCTCATTTCAAGTTTTGAAATACTATTAAAAATTTACTACGTAGAAAAGCTTTTAGCTGGTGCTATTTCTAAAATTACAACCGAATGAGAATTACATAAATTAATTCATTTACTTATATCTTTTCTCAACTTTGTTGTTTGCATAAATTTAGATAAAATCTTGCATTGAGTAGATACCTAAAATGAATGGGGCATAAAGACAATAGAGGCGAATTAGAGTTATAAAGGCCTTATATCAATCATTGCAAACAATTTTTGGATCCAATCACAACACATAAGAGGTAAGAAGTATGATAAATTAGTAAAACATATATCGAACAAGCAATTGTTGTAATCATCTTTTAAAGTAATTGTAGATGAATTTACCTCTTTAAGGCTAAATCTACGTTCAGTGTTTATTGATGTTAGCGGAAATAGTGGAAATTTGTAGCAGAAGAACCCACTAGGAGGATGCTAGACTCAAAATTGCATATTGGTCAATCATGAGAAAGTTTGCAATAAGAGCCACAAACATAAGACTTGAATCGGAAACATTTTGTACCTCCAAAACACAATCTCCCACTAGTCCACTCATTAAAAAGATGAGCCGGGCATATGCAAATCATAAAAAATTAAATATGAATAGATTAAAAAAAATGCAAACTAAAAATAATATTAGTAGGTTAACATTCCATGCTTGGACATATTTCTGATTATGTACACATAGACCCATAAAACTTTGTTGCTGCAATATGCAAAAGTTTAAAATCTTCCAATATTAACATTTAAGAAAATGTTTAGTATATGTCGTCAACATGAAATCTATGACCAGCAGATGATGCCGGGGTTGGAATCTGCTCAATTTCAACTTGTTTTTGGGATCTTTGGTGGGATTGCACAAAAATTCAGTCTAATTTACCAATTGAAAGAATGGAAAGTGTTTGTTCTCTGTTGCTCATAGTACATTGTTGCAGCAGCTCTTTCACTAGCAGGCCAAAGTGTGGAACTACAGCGGACCTTGCAGCATCTTCATAATTCTGTAGCAAAACTATGAACAAAATTGCGGCGATTTAGTCTCCATTAATAAAAGCAGATAGTAGCAGCATCTTCTAAGATTTTCTGTACAAAAATGCAACACAAAAATTCCAACATATACAGATACAATCTACCTGAGGTCAGCCAGCCGTAGCATAAAACATCTCGACATGATCAGCCATTCAATATGGATATGCAATAGAACTTGTCTGAAGAAGAACACTACAGAAACAACTCCAACTCAGCCACAGAAAACAAAAGCAAAATACAGTCTCTAGCAGAAGATAGAAATCTACAGCTTTAGAGATTACTGCAACTTCAATTAAGCATCAAACTCAAATCAACCAGATTCGAAAAAAAATCCTACTATCTTACTGGAAGCTGAGACAGATAAAAATACTGTACAACAACAATTAGAAAATGTAGTTTGGATATTTGTACCTTGAGCTTTCCAGCAATAAGATCAAAGTTGACCCAATCAATTGTAAAACTTGCAATTTTTGATCAATATGAGCCTTGCTTCACATTTCAATGAATCGGGATTGGACCATCAAATAAGCTTGACAAAACATCTCAACGTGAAAATGGATATAAGTTAACAACACATTCAATTTAAGGCAGAGGAGTTATAGTCAGAAGATTAGAAATTGTGGGATTAAAATATGAAGCAATTCATAAAATTTAAAGAAAGAAAGAATCTGAAATTGTATATAAGTTAACAACCCATCTCAATGTGCAACTGTTGTGCTATTATAAATTGGCATACCAGAGATACAAATGAATGAGTTAAGGGAAAGCCAAAGCAACAGCAGCAGCCTTATTATCAGTTGATAATGCCGGAGAAGAATCTGCTTAATTTTCACTGTTTCGTGATCTCCAATGGGCTCGCACAGTTAATTTACAATTTTAAAGAGGGGACACCGTTTGATCTCTGTAGGTCCTTGCTTACATGCCAACATACGCAGCTGCAGCAACTTTTTTACTAGCATGACAGGTTTTGGAACTACAGCTCAACCTTGCAGCAATGCCCCTTTTAAAATGCAGAAATTTGGTCTCTAAATATAAACAGATAGTATTAGCATCTCAAAAGGTATATAAAAATTGCAAAACCAAAATTCCAACATGTAACACCACAACTCACATTGTCCAGCCATAGCAGAACAACAGCTTTATCACCAATTAAAACACATAACCACAAGGACTTGTCTAGAAGAAGAAAACTATATCAGGAACTCCAACTTATAATAGAAAACTGGAAATGATTCTACATCATATTCTGTCTTCTCAATAGTTCTCATAAACATCATTTAGAATGATAACGAACAAATATGAAAATTTGAACATTGGTACCTCAAACCACCTTTCATGGAAACTAGCAAGAAATATTTTTGTATCTTCATACATAGATGTTGAACAAGAATGCTCACCCTTTCATTCTAGCAGCCCTTCACTGTGTTAACATCTGGTCAAGTGGAGGATTCCTTGGATTGCTGTTGTCCATTAAATCAGTTCCCAAGAAATGAAGAAACCATCTGAACAGGTTGTTTAATAGAGACATATCAATTTATTTTGTGAACACAAAAACAGGAACTTATTTGCACAAAGTTTGAATGTTTAAAATATTCTGAATGTTGTAGGTCCTAATCAAATTACCAGTAGAAAATACCAAATAATAATGGAAAACCTCTGCAGGGAGGATGGCAGACCAACTGATCGGTAGCAGAATATGGAAAAGAGATCTGCATTCACCTGAAGTAAGAGAAAAAGAAACCGTTATAAACCGACTGAAATAAGAGCGAAGAAACTCTAGGAAAGATGCAATTTGCAGCGAAGTCAGAGTGAAGGGCAAAGTAATCCTCATCTCCTCCTCTTGGAATGACTTTGCATCCAGCCAAATTAGTTCCAAAACACTGAACAGAGTTGAACAAATATGGCAAAAACTTGTGTACAAACAAGAACGATAAAATTAAAGTCAAATCAGTTCTATACCTTATGGCTTCAAGGAGTTCCAAGAATCTTCCACAGGAGCCATTCCAGGAGTCTGTGTTTTCCTTACTCTATATGTAATCTGCAGATGTCAACATGATTATTCATTATTAAGTAGTGAAAGCCAAATTAAGATATACGAAGTTAAAAGCATATAATTGAGTTGGATAAAAAAGTTTTAACTCTTCAATGGAAAAAAGAGATTCAACTCTTAAAATAAGAAATCCAACTTTTTTACCTTCAAATAAGAAAGGATATCTCCATGAGGCCAGTGCCAGATGAAATGGATCTGCTGTGCATCTGTTGACATCGTGGGAGTACAAGATCCTCTGCAGAAAATACATCATGATTATTAAACAATATGCAGCAAAGCACATAAATTGCTTTGGAAGAGTATATGACATTCTACATTTTCAAGGCATTGATGTAATGATGACAAACACAGATAATCACAACACCATGCATAAATGTAAAGAACGTGAAAAACTCACCAATGTTAAGTAAGTGGACCACGTCATGAGACAAGTGAAAATTAATGTCATCCATTGACAAGAAGAATCTGAGATGATCAAAGGTGCCTGTGCTTTTCATGACATCATAACAGGCTTGCCACCTGATAAGAAAACCTATATTAGATTGTGAAATTTGAGCTTTCAAAACAAACTAAAGATGCTATGACTTACATGTCAACAATATGCAGGAAGCACTAAAGATGTTAATTTCATAATTTTTTTTAAAAAAAAATAGTTACTGCAATGGTAAGTACTTGTCTAAGGTCACACTAACTACATTAAGATCAACAGTATTGAAAAATTTCATTTTCTTTTTCTTGAAACATCAGACAATACATCAGACAATGAGTATACCATGGAATAAAATATGATTTGTTATTCTCTTCTGATAAATCTATCAAATGAAGATAATTACTTACAGGTAGAGGGACTTCAAGGATTTTTCTGTGAATTTCTAAATCTTCCAATGCTGAGGTTATTCCAAAATATTTTTCAACCTGAATCAGAGAACAGTGATGCAAATCCAATCCTTGTCAGAGCATATAACATAGATCTCTAAAGAATACATTTGGAGTAGAAAAGCTATCATCTAAAGGAATAGATCAATCTGATGAATTTTGACTGAGGCTACATTCAAACACAGTTTGGAATTCATGTCCATATGTTGAAAGAATGTATGAAAAATTAGCAACATTGAGTTAAAAAAAAATTGTCAAACTTAGCAATATTCCTATTGAATACAAAAACAATTGCTTGATGATGATTCCCAATTTCTCATAAGCAAATCATATAAGAAACAGAAGAAGCAATCTAAGAGAGTGACTTACACAGAAAAGGACAGAGATGGCTCACAAACAAGAGAGACTCCAATTTACAGATCAGCAGCTCATACGTTTATCTGACAAGTGAAATGACAGATAGTCTCTTAATTTAAGGCAGATGAGTGATTCCAAAACACTAAACAGAGCATTAAAAAAACAATAAAATACTGAGAAATTGTTTATCTTGAAAGTGTAATACCTGAAATAGAAGATGGGATGAATGAGCTAATTCACAGACATTTAAACCGGTTCGAAGAATCTATCTCAACGTGAGGGATATCGGTTATTTTGGACCACTCTTTACCTTTATCTCTCTTGCATGCTTCTTTCAGAAGAGGACATCCCCTTATATGCAATTCCAAAAGTGACGGTGGCAGACTCGGAAGGGATGTGAGCTCTGGGCAATTCCAGATCAGCAGGTTCTCAAGAGAGGGGAGGCATTCGAAATCCTTGAAAGACAGGTATTTCAAATCCGGGAAATCTTCAATCGACATCCGAGTTAGAGAGTGGGGCAAAGTAATTCTCATGTCCTCCTCTTGTAAAGACTCTCCATCCCGCTGTCCAGAAATGTAGAGGTATGAGAGAGAGGTGAGATTATGCAACCCCAATTCCATGAGGGCTTTATACTGTTTGCGGTCACTAATTGAAAGAGCTATAAGTTTGGTTGGCAGACCTTCTTCAGACAATCGTATATTTGGACAATTGTGTATTGATAAAGAGGAGAGATTGTCGGGGAGCCGTCCATTTGGAAAGGAAGTAAGACCTTTGCAATTGCACATAAAAAGTTTACGAAGACTGCTAAGAGTTTCTAGTCCCTCTGGAAAGGATTTGAGATGATCACAATGCAATATGTGGATATTGTAAAGAGCCTTGTTATTATGAAATTTCTCAACTATTGACTCTAATTTTGGACAGCTGGAAATAAACAGGGTTTCAAGAGTCTCAGGTAATTGGCCTTTTGGTAATAAGGCTGTGAGCTCTGAGCAATCCCATATTTTAAGATGTTTGAGTGATACATATAACTGACCTGCCGATGACAAAGTTGTGAGCTTGGAACAATTGCCAATAGAGAGACTTGTGAGTGTGGCAGGGAGTTGGTGTATTGATGGCAGGCATGTCAGAGATGGACAGTAACTTAGGGCCTGTCCTGTATCGTTTTACAGGCCTGTTTTCGTTTTTGTTTTCTAAATCTGATTTCGAATACGCGTTCGTTACTGTTTTTCATTTTGTTTTCCATTTTATTTTCCAAAACAAAAACAAAAACAAAAACAACTACAGTGTTAAAAGTGAAAAATTTCCAAAACAACTTTTTGATGTTTTCCATTTTGTTTTTCGTTTTGTTTTTCACTTAAAATAAAATACTCAATTTTTTTATTCTTTTTTTCTTTTTTTCTTTATTTCACTGATCATCTCTTTCCTCTCCATCTTTCTTCTTCTTCTTCTTCTTCTTCTTCCTTCCTTCTCCTTCTTCTTCTTCTTCTTCTTCTTCCTTCTTCTCCTTCACCGTCCGACCGCCCAGATCTTCTTCTCCTTCCCGTCAGACCGACGCCGTCAGATCTCCTTCTTCTTCTCCTTCTTCTTCTTCTTCCTTCTTTTTCTTCCTTCTTCTCCTTCTTCTCCTTCTTCTTCTTCTTCTTCCTTCTTCTCCTTCCCGTCCGACCGTCCAGATCTTCCTTCTTCTTCTTCTTCTTCTTCTTCTTCTTCCTTCTTCTTCTTCCTTCTTCTCCTTCTTCTTCTTCTTCTTCCTTCTTCTTCTTCCCAGATTTCCCGTCCAGATCTGACGGCGTCGGTCTGACGGACGCCCGACGCCGTCCAGATCTTCTTCTTCTTCTTCTTCTTCTTCCCTTCTTCTTCTTTCCGTCGATCTTCTCCTTCTTCACCGCCGAGCTCTTCTTCTTCTTCTTCTTCTTCTTCTTCTTCTTCTTCTTCTTCTTCCAAATTTTCAGATTTGCAGACATTTGCAAATTTCTGGAAAATTTCCAGATTTTCAGATTTGTTAATTAAAAAAAATCTGGTATTTTGTTGATAAATCTAGTATTTTGTTGGTAATTTGTTTGATTTTAATGGGTTTTTGGTGTTGTTGTATTTTGATTTGGATTTTGATTTCAGATTTTGATTTCAAATGTTGGTGTTGATTTTGTTGGTATATTGATTTCAGATTTTGTATATACAGATCAATGATAATTGATTTTTTTTTTTAATAGATTGATTTGGTATTATAAATTGGAAAAAAATATAGTGACGATGATGATGATTCATAAACTGGAGATTGATCTGGTCTAAAAAATAATAATTAATATTAAATTATTCGAAACACAAGTTCCAGGAAATGCTACCAGACGCGTTTTGTATGTTTTCATATTCGGAATCCAGCTTTCAGGAAATGTTACCAGACGCGTATTTGGATTTCGAAACTGAAACCAAAAACACTGTTTTCATTTTCATTTTTATTTTCGAAAAACAAAAACAAAAACAACATTTGAAAGACGTTACAGGACGGGCCCTTATATACACGTCTTGAAGATGATGAGATGTAGGCTATGTTTGGGATTGCTTTGCTTTTGAAATAATCCGCTTTTAGCTTAACTTAAGGAATAATTAGCTTTAGAGATAAGTTGATAGGTGTTTGGTAAATTAGTTTTATAAATAATCAACTTAAGGAAAAAGTAAGGAAAAAGTGTTTGGTAAACTTTAATTGATTATGGAAAATGACTAAAATGGACATGATTATTAAAATGTAATATATTATTCAAGTAATTCTTTTCCTACTCCTTTTTTTTTGCTTTTTTTTATAAAAAAAAAAATTCACAGCTTTTTTATTTATTTATTTTGCTCTTTTTTTCCAGCTTTTTTTTTTTCCTTCTATTTTTTTTCCAGCTTTTTTTCCTTCTTTTTTTTTTCCAGCTTAATTTTTTTTTTCTCCTTTTTTTTTCTTTATTCTAGTTTTTTTTTTTCTTTTTTCCAGTTTTTTTTTTCTTTCTTCACATATTCCCTTTTATTTTATTTTTTTACACGGTTTTAATTTTTCAAACTCAATATATAACAAAAGTAAAATGAAAACAAAACAAAGTATTGTATTACAAATACATGAGTAAAAAATTTAAATGACAAATATCAATCTCCCATTAAACTAGCAGTTATCTGATTTCTTAATACTTCAATTTCTTGGGCTGCAGGACCATTGGTCTCATGACTTTCTTCGTCCATTTCCTCTTCTGTCCCCTCATTCTGATAATTCTTGCTCTCCTCAAAATGACGATCTCGTTGAGCATGTCTCTTTATGTAATTATGTAGTGCCATGGTTGCAATGACTATTTTCACTTGCTTGTCAAAAGAAAAATTAGGCATGGTGTTTAAAATTTTCCACTTTTTCTTCCATACCCCAAAAGTGCGTTCAATAACGCTTCGAAGAGAAGAGTGTGCTTGATTGAACACTTCTCGAGGACCTGTTGGTTGCCTGCCTCGACGAAAATCTGGAATGTGATATCTTTCACCTTTATATGGTCCCAAATACCCAATCATTTGTGGATAACCCGCGTCTACTAAATAATATTTTCCTGTTCAATAGAAAACTTTTAGTTTTGCTAATATAATAATAATTTATTGGAAAAAGATAATAAAGTTATGAAATATTACACCTTTAGGAGGTTTAGGGAAATTCAAAGCAGGATCCCGTATACTTTTTTGGAATATTCTAGAATCATGAGCGGTGCCTTCCCAACCTGCGACTGCAAATATAAATTGCATATTAAAATCACACGCCGCCATTACATTTTGAGTTGGTATCCCTTTCCTACCGATGTATGGTATTTGATCTTCAGGGGATATTGAAGCATGGATGTGTGTACCATCTATGGCGCCAATACAATCCTAAAAATAAAAAAGCAAATGAGTAATGCAACTATAAATTAATATTTATTTTTAAAAAATAAAATTAGATACATAATAAATTACCTTAAAGTGAGGCATATATCTAGAATCTGTCAATATTTCTTCAGGGATGTCTCTAAAGTCAGAATCTTGTGGTTTTATTATATCCATAGCCATGCGACATACAACATCCAATACTTGACCAAAATACCTACTCACTGTCTCACCAGAATGCTGGAACCGTTCTTGTACTAATCGGTTTCCAACACCATGTCCCAAAATATGTAAAAAAATCCCCAAAATCTCAATAGCACTCATCCTCCTTGAACCCCTTAATCCATAGTTAGTTTCCAAATCATTGCATAATCTAAAGAAAACATCTTTATCCATTCTAAACATCGTGTAACACCGACTTTCATTTCCTTGTAGTAATTCCATCAACCACATATTACCTGATTGGATTGAATTCATACACGGTTCCTTGTGGATATATCTCCAATAATAATACATTATGGTACAAGCACAAGTACTCAAAAGTTTAAACTCATTGTCTTCATCAACTGCCATATCCATATTTAAAACAACCTAAACAACATAAAAATAAAATAAAATATATATATACACACACATAAAATTAAAAACTAAAGAGAATTGAAAAAATAAACATAATTACAACTACTTAAGTCAATAAACAGTAAAAAATAAAAGTTCAATTAACATAAAAGTTCAAAGTTCAAAGTTCAATTAACATAAAAGTTCAAACAACACAACTACTAATAAAAACATAACAAACGCATTAAAATATGCTAAACTATGCTAAACTATTTTCTTTCTCATATCGAAGCCATGTCAACATGTCTTCCGGATCTTCTAACAAGGAAAATACTTCTCTTCTGTCTTTCATCGAAAATAATCTACTTGCAAACAACCATAATTCATCTGAAGGCTTTAACCCAGTTTTTGATACAAGTTTTTGCATCGCTTCTGTGATACTACAAACTGTATCGTTTTGTACTTGTGATGCTGCAGTACTTTTCTTACTAATTGCATCAATCATCACATCAATATGTTCCAACAATTTTGTAGAGGTTTTCACCTTTCCCCCTCCTCTTGCAACAATGTTTTTACCTTTCCTATCCCTCACACCCAATGTGTTATACTTGTCAACCATTCTCGTGTTCCCTCCCTTTTCAACACTTTCTACATCTTGGGTGACACCAAATGGTAGTGAATCATCTGAATCAGCTGTGCTTTCTACTAGAATGGTGTCTGTATTAGAACTATCTGAAGGAAGCACACCAGATGAGGGAGCCCAAGCACTATTCCCAGTGGCTGTGATATTCATGAACATCCTATCTAATTTGTCCATCATTGCTGGTTCAATACCCTCTCTACGAAATTTTGCTGCATTATGATGCACCTACATACAATGATTTTATATTAAAAATTATTTTATTTGCATGAGAAAAACAAATACAAATTACTAACTAGTAGTAACTACCATACACACCTGCAACTTCCTATGCCACCACTCTTCAGATGCATCAATGGTCTTCAATTTAGCATTCCAACCTAGGCCGGTTTCCTTTCCAACAAGATCTCTCCACAACTTCCAATCATTTTTAAGTGTATCCCACCTATTTTTCAATTGTACTTTGTTGTAATCTTTTCCCGTTGCCTTGTTGAAATTTTTAACCAAATTATCCCAACCCACTTTAGTAAAATGAGTCCCTGGACGATGACCTTGCTCCACCTCTTTGATACACAAATCACAAAAAATTTCTACACTTTGACTATCCCATATAGCCTTACTACCCCGAGAACCACTACCAGCACTTTCACTTGATGTGAATTTGTTCATACTTTTCTCCATCTAAAGCAATGTAAATAAATATAAAATTAACAAACGTTATGAATATGCAAAAATTAATATTGATCCTATACCTATAGCTACTTATAGAATGGCACCAGTTAATATTGTACATAATGTTTTCATTTATTTTTTTTGAAAAGCTAATAAAGAAACCCCACAAGACAAAAAACAGGGGAACCAAACCACCCCATAAGCTGCACAACAGCAGCAGCAAAAGAAAGAAACAAAAAAACGCAAGCAAACAGAGACCAACAGCAGAAGGCACAAGAACACCAGAAAACTGCAGCAAGAACAACAAAAGAAAAAGCACAGCAGTAGGCACACAGAACAACAGAAAAACTGCAGAAACCCACAGCAGCACACCCACCACCACACCACAACACAGCAACACAACACCCCTTCCTCATAACAGACTCCATTCCAGCACCTAACCTAGTTTCAGAATCTAAACTCCACACTAGGCAATAAAAATGTGCAATGTATTTTCAATTTCAACACACAATAATCAATAACATGCAAGAAAAACACTATCTGCAGCAGCATTTTCTATAGTTCTGAAACAAACAATATACAAGAGCTCTTTCTTTGTCATACCTTTGGTTATGCATATAGAACAATATTTTCATAATTCTTCTATTTACTGCCTTCACTTATAAAAGCTAGCTCCTAGCTCAGCTGGCTATGTTTGTTGGTAGTTGTGCCATAGAGTACATAGCTAAGATTAGCTTTCTCCTTGGACTTGAACATAGTTTTTGAACTTTTTTGTTTAAAGGCAGGAAAAAGTTAGAAGGAAAAGGAAGGCAGGAGGTGTACCCTCTTCTGTTTTGCTGTGTACACAGCTTTTATGAATATTTAAAACAATCAGTCATGTAATTTTATATATACAATTTGACTATTCAGGTATGGACTAGGAGGGCTTACCATTTAATAAGATGCACATGTTGGGTTGCACTTGTGGTCTTGTACTGCATGCATTTTAGAGATGACAAAGGGTTTTCCAAAACTATAAATATGCTATATTTGGATTTTGGACCTGTGAACAATTAACTACATCAATATTACTTTTGTTTGTTATTTCTCTATTGGTCTTGTTGAATAAAGTTAACTTTTAAGCGATACAGATTTTTTATTGGTTCCCCATGAGTAGTGAGCAATAAGTTATCGGCTCATATTTGGTGTAAATGTTTGTATGTCTATTATACTTATATGTGAGTGAGGTGTCACCATCTTGTTCTAAGATTATTAGGCCCTCGCAGAATGCTGATTTTAGTCATTTAACCTATGAGCAGGAGGAAGAACTGAAAGGTGCAGTTGTCCTTATTTTTGCAAACAAGCAGGTCACAATTACTTCTCTTCTATTCTCAATGATTTTTGTATTTCTTGTGTTTATATCCTGGTTTATCTGCCTATCTTCCCTATCCAGGCCTATACTGTCATCACCATGATTCTCTTTATACAGATTCAATAACAGAGAGCCAAGAACACACAAAGCAAACAGATAATTTAAAAAAACGACCAAAACAGAGAGCCAAGAACACACTACACCATAGTTAAAAGAGAAAGCACACAAAGCAAACAAAAACACCCAGAAAGCAAAGGCATCAAGAATCACCCCTTCTTGAGCCCTTCTTGCAGCAAATGTAAAGCCATTTCCATATCACAGAACAAAAATAGAAGATGATTTAAAAAAATTTAAAAATAAAGAAGTAATTACCTGAGATTTCTTATATGAGATTTGCAATCGGGTGCTGTCGCCGTTGATTTCGTGGATCTCAGAGTCAAAAACACTGTCCAAAACCTGAGATTTCTAGTTACACAAAAATCTCAGGTTACCTGATCGAAACTGAAGAGGAAAAAAAATCGAAACCAAAATCTAGACAAAAAAAATCGATGGATTACCTGATCGAATAGAAGAAACTGAAGAGGAAGAGTTGCGGAAGAGACGATGACGAATAATTTTGTAAGATTCAAAGAAAATCACCATCGATTTTGAAAAGGCTAGGGTTTTTGCTCTCCTCCATTGTCGTGAAAAATGTAGGTTTCAAAATCCTCAAATTGAAAATCAGATTTCAAAACAAAATAATGAAAAGGACAATTTTGTCTTTTAATAAAATTATAAGGTTATTTTAGGTATTTCATAAAATGTGAATTTACTTGGGAAATAAGTAGCTTAGAAAAGCAACCCCCTTCCAGCTTTTAAAAATCAGCTTATATGACAAGCAATTTGAGAAATAATCAGCTTTTAAATGATTTACCAAACACCATTTGGATCATAGATTATGGAATAAGTGATTATTTGATAAGTTTAAGCAATCCCAAACATAGCCGTACTAGTATCCTCATCTTCATCAGCACAACGTAATGAAGCACTAGTATCCTCATTATCATCCAACAAATATTGCAATTTCTTGCAATTTTCTATATGAAGCTTCTTTAGAGATTGAGGTAGTTGTTCTCTAAAAATGAAATTTAGAGAATCACATCTCGCAATTCCCATTTCTTCCACTTGTGTATTCCTCTGTTTAATTCCTTCAAGTAAAGTTGTGAGGGTATTGCAATTTGTAAAATCGAGCTTTCTGGGGGATATGAGACTATGCAACCCTTGAGGTGGCTTCTCAAGGAAAATCTCATTCTGCCATAATTCTATCAGCTCTTTACAACCCTCAATCTTTAAACTTTCAACTTTCTTAAATTCAAGCCTTGACCAATCACTAAAATCTGAAATATTTGAAAGAGTAATAGATTCTAATGACTCACAATAAGCTGAACTGTTGCACACAATCTTCTTGCATTTATCAATCTCCAATTCGCACAACATAGGAATGCTTGATAATGCGACCACCAACTGCTCACACCCACGAATCACAAGCTTCTTCAACGAACATAGATTGTTGGGTAATCTTTCGGAGAGTTCAGGGCAGTTTACAATAGAAAGCTCTTGGAATTTAGGAAAGCTCTCATTTTCTTTGATAGGATTCCAACACTCCCATGCTTCGAAATCCTTAAAATAAAGAGTCTCCAAAGATAGGAATGGTTTTGACCAACCTTCTCCATAAAATTCAAAACCAATGCTTTTTATCCCCTTCATACCTTCAAGAGTGAGATTCTTAAGTGAGCTTAATAGCAAAAGTGAAGGTAAGATTATGCATTTCATACAACCATCCAATTTCAGGACCGTCATTTTAGAGAATGAACTATCTCCAACCCATGTAGAAAACTTGGTACCCCCGTAACTTATTATTGTGAGCTTTTCTAGGTTTTGATGAGGTCGAAGCATATCAAGTACCTTTTTATCTACTTCCTCATCCCGTGATTCATCCAATTTAGATCCCCATTCTAGTGAAAGCTCTTTTAAATCTTTCTTATCACTTAATATGACTTTTCCGGTGGCTTCAAAATTAGCAACGTTCTCTAATCTTGAAATGTGAAGTTCTCCACAAAGTAATTTTAAATCCTCCAAATCTTTCAAATTCGATCCAGAACCTTTACCAACAATAAAGTTAGATAAGGTTCGAAGGCACTCCCATTTTCTAACTCCGAATGGCATCTCTTCTATTGAAAATGCACCTAAAATATCAAGATGACGTAAATAGATTAAATTCCCCATATCATATGGCAACTTTAAGAGAGAATGACAATTTCTTAGTAACAAAGTTTGCAAGTTGCACATTGAGTTTACCGAATCAGGTAAACTTCTGATTTTACTATCAGATAGGTTGAGGTACCTTAGAAGTTTCAAGTTGTCGATTGAATTAGGTAATTCAATGATACAATATTTTTGTAAAGATAATGCCCTCAACTTCTTAAACCTCGATAATAAATCAGAAACAACTATATTACTAATGTAACTAGTTTTATACAATGCATTTACTTGTGGCACTGACAAGTGCGTCCTTAAGTGCACCGCATCATTGAAGACCTGAAATCTTCTTTTATCATTATATTCATGGCATATATAAGAAGCATAACGAGTCTTTTCAGAAATTTTTGATAAATTATTGGACTCCACTTCATCCTCCAACCTAAAACTTAGTTTTCCGGAGACCTTTTGAGCTAAATCGTTAACAAGGTCATGCATTGTATATTTAGAACTATTGCTACTTGATATTTGAAAGATTGACCTTGATATAAGATCACCAAAATACTCACCTCCCAAATCTTCCAATTGCTCGTTCTTACTTGATTGTTGAATCAAGCCTTCTGCCATCCATAAAAAAACAAGTTCCGTTTCTTCAAATTCGTAATCTTTCGGAAGAATGGCACAATAAGCAAAACACCTCTTCAAATGTGAAGGAAGATGATGGTAACTTATTTGCAAAGCTACAGGGATCTCACTTTTATCTTGTAACTCCCATAGTTTGCTACTCAAAATATCTAACCACTTGTCTCTTTTCTCAGAGCGTAAAAGGCCACCAAGGGTCTTGGCTACAAGGGGCAAACCGTTGCACTTTTCAATAACTTTTTGACGAATCAATTCGCTAAGTTCTGCACCCATAACTCCATTATCGAAAGCATGCTTTCCGAACAATGACCAACAATCATCGCTTGACAGTAGCTTTAATCTATGACATTCGGTGGAACATCCCATTGTGGAGGCAACACGTTCATGACGAGTCGTTACAATGATCTTGCTCCCATGAGCTCCAACCATAAAGGGTGACCTCAATGTTGCCCACAAGTTATAGTTTTCACTCCAGACATCATCCAGGACAATCAAGAATTTTCTTCCACTTAGTTTCTCTTTGAGTTGATTTTGCACCGCATCTAAATCCTTTAGATTACAAGGATTGCAGGTGATGGACTCCAAAATGGCTGTGGAGATTCTCGTAACATCAAAATCGTCAGAGATGCAGACCCATGCTTTCGTGTTGAAACCTTTCAATGACCGGTGATTGTACACTTCTTGAGCCAATGTTGTTTTACCGAGTCCTCCCATGCCCACAATGGATATTACACCAAAGTTAACACCATTTTAAGTATTTTAGCTATGTCTTCATCTCTCCCATAAACATCAAGTTCGATTTGAGAACTTGAAGTGGGTGGCCTTTTCAATGAAGCAGTGGTGGATCTCCCTCCAGCAATCTCAACCAACCCAAGTTCAGTTCTTTGTCTGCAAAGATCTGATAAGAAATCTCTATTCATGGCATGGCTGTCATGGCTGACTTGAGTCATGAGGAGGGCACTGGTGGAATATGTTCGTAATTGAAGAAGTCAGCATGCGTTTATTTTCTTTGTTGCAAATTGAATTAGTCAAATAATAAATTAGTTAGTGGTTAACAGGGGTTGCTAAAAGTCCTCCTGATTCTTGGGTTCCACTAGTGGATTCCCTATTATTTTGGTTTATCGTTGTTTGAATGTGGCCTATTAAGGTTCACAAATTGGCATTGAATAAAGGCATCAGTTATATTACAAACATTCTTCTAAACCTCCATTCTTCTTCTTCTCTGTTCCCTCCTTAAATTCAATTCTTATCATTGGTATCAGAGCCATTTCGGTTCATGGATACACGTAGTAAAACCAACGCGGAACATCGACTCGAGGTCGATGAAGCGCTTGCCCGACACGACGCCAACTTCGTTGATTTGAACCAAAATTTTGGACGTGTCAGTGATGCCCTACAAGGAGTCATGGCAGAATTACAGGCAATGAGAATTGCCCAATCCAATCACGGCCCTCCTCAGTCCCACCACACACCTGCCCAGCTCAATCACGCACCAGACAGGGATGTGAATCCTTTTTCAGCTGTTGAAAATTATCCCGACAGAGCTTCCGCATCAACGACGCCCATGAACGACCGGAATCACACCAACCTTAAGTTGAATTTTCCAACCTTTGCAGGCGAAGGCGAGGATCCCACCGGTTGGATTTTCAAGGCAGAGCAATACTTCGAATTCAAAAATATCGATTCTACGCAGCAGGTACAATTAGCATCATTTCATCTGTCAAGTATTGCGCTCCAATGGTATCGTTGGTATACCAAGCACAAAGGTCCGTTGCATTGGCCTGAGTTCGTTAAGGCTCTCCTCCACCGTTTTGGTCCTACGGATTATGACGACCCATCCGAGGCATTGTCACGGCTCAAACAGACAACAACAGTTAATGCATACCAAGAAGCTTTCGAGAAATTGTCCCATAAAGTCGATGATCTTCCGGAAAAATTCTTGGTGGGACGTTTTATTGCCGGGTTGAAGGACGAGGTTCGTTTGGACGTTCGCATCAAGCAACCAAAGACGCTGTCCGATGCGATTAGCGTGGCTCACCTCATTGAAGAAAGGAACCAGTACCAACGGAAACCAGTTAATCCATTCCGACCAGCTGCACCTTTCTCCCATCAGCGACCTCCACAAAATTCCACAGTAGGTCTGCTTGGACCATCTCCTTCTCAGCGTACACCACTGGCCAGCAGTAGCTACAACGGACCTGTTCGTCGACTCACAGGACAGGAGGCAAGGGAGAGACGAGAAAAAGGGTTATGTTTCTATTGTGATGATAAGTACGTACCGGGACACCGATGTGCACGACCACAACTCTTTATGATGGTAGATGTACAGCCGGAGGAAGAGGTAAATGAGGTCGACATGGACATCGAATCAGCCGAGGAAACCAAACCAGAAATATCCTTTCATGCATTGGCTGGAACCGAACATCCACAGACCTTTCGGGTCATCGGTAAGGTCGGAAACCATGAATTGACAGTGCTCATTGATGGGGGAAGCACTCACAATTTTCTCGATCAGTCCGTGGTTACCAAGTTGGGACTTCAGGTGGTTCGAGGCAAGACATTTCAGGTAACGGTCGGTAACAAGGAGATTATTGAATGTACGAGTCGTTGTATAGGACTTTCCCTCTTGATTCAAGGCGTCACGATATGAGTTGATTTTACGTACTTCCAGTGGCCGCCTGTCAAGCCGTTCTCGGGGTACAATGGTTAGAGACGTTAGGACCAATTGAAACGAATTACAAGAAACTCAGTATGTCTTTCACACTTAATGGCCGGACTCATGTGCTACGAGGGGTGAACAGTTCGGCAATCACTCCCATAAGTGATAAAGAATTGCTGCATCTTTCAGGTTTGGGATTTTTTGTACATATGATTCCAGAGGAAGCACCAGTTCAGAAGGCAAGTTTTCCGCCAGACCTTAGTAGCATTCTCTCAGAATTTGCTCATGTCTTTGAAGAACCCACCACACTACCACTAATACGCAGCCACGATCATCGGATACCATTACTGCCCAACCAGCCACCCGTTAATGCAAGACCTTACAGGTACCCACATTACCAAAAAACTGAAATTGAAAATCTGGTCAAGGAATTTCTCAAATCTGGCATCATTCGTCCAAGTCGAAGCCCCTTCTCGTCACCAGTGTTGCTTATCAAGAAGTCCGACGGGTCGTGGCGCTTTTGCGTCGATTACAGGGCACTCAATGAAGTCACCATTAAAGATAAGTTCCCGATACCAGTCATCGACGAGCTACTTGACGAATTGCATGGCGCGAAATTTTTTTCGAAGCTGGACCTACGCTCCGGATATCACCAAATCAGAGTCTATCAAGATGACATACCAAAGACCGCCTTTCGTACCCACGATGGACACTATGAATTCCTCGTCATGCCCTTCGGATTGACGAATGCTCCGGCCTCCTTTCAAAGTCTAATGAACGACATTTTTCGGCCACATTTACGAAGGTTTATTCTTGTTTTTTTTGATGATATTCTAGTGTATAGCAGGTCATGGGAGGATCATTTACAGCACCTAACAGCAGTCCTCCGAATTCTGTCGGCACACCATTTATTTGTCAAGCTTTCCAAATGCCAGTTTGGCGTGTTGACAGTAGGCTATTTGGGCCATCTTATTTCGGTCGAAGGAGTGGCAGTAGACCCAGCCAAGATCCATTCAGTTCAGCATTGGCCTGTTCCGATATCAACCAAGGGGGTCCGCGGGTTCCTCGGTTTGGCGGGATATTACCGAAAGTTTGTGAAAGGTTTTGGGGTGATAGCTGCACCGTTAACAAAACTTCTCTCCAAGGAGGGGTTTCGCTGGACAGAGGAATCTCAGGTGGCCTTCGACAAATTGAAACAAGCTCTCATCTTGCCACCAGTATTGCGGCTGCCCGACTTTGCACAACAATTTGTGGTGGAATGTGACGCGTGTGGAGAAGGTTTGGGCGCTATTTTGTCTCAACAAAACCAACCCATTGCATACTACAGTGAAGCTTTGAAAGGGAAGGCCAGATTACTGTCGACTTACGACAAGGAGATGTTGGCTGTGGTTAAAGCCGTTCGAAAATGGCGACCGTACCTCTTGGGCAAACCATTTATCATCTTGACAGACCATCGAAGTTTAAAATACCTGTTAGAGCAGCGAATCACCACTCCCTCACAAGCAAGATGGTTACCAAAAATTATGGGGTTCGATTATTCTATTCAATACAGGAAGGGTAAAGAAAATCAAGGAGCCGACGCCCTCTCGCGCATTGCCACCTTCCAATTTCATGCCCTGTCCTTGCCCATTTCAGGATGGTGGCCGAATCTACAACATGAGGTAAAACAACATCCTTACTATGCTACACTACCTAATAATCAGTTCTCAAATTGTGTACAGCGGGATGGTGTATGGATGCAAGGTGAGAGGATCTTATTGAGCCCAACTTCGTCCCTTTTACCTGCTGTTTTGGCCGATGGCCACTCTGCTCCAGCTGGTGGTCACTTTGGTTACTTGAAGACTCTAACCAGAATTTCTTCAAGCTTTGTGTGGTCGGGCATCCGATCCTCGGTCAAGAATTTTATTCGCGATTGCGAGGTATGTCAGCGGTGCAAACATGAGACACTAAGGCCGGCGGGATTGCTTCAACCCCTTCCAATTCCACTTCGAATTTGGACAGAAATATCCATGGACTTCGTCGAAGGATTACCGTCGTCACAGGGATACGATGTAGTTATGGTTGTGGTAGATCGACTCTCCAAGTATGCGCATTTCATACCGTTAAAACATCCCTACACAGCTGCTTCAGTAGCTAAAAGCTTTGTCAATAATGTAGTGAAATTACATGGAATGCCACTTTCGATTGTCAGCGACCGTGATAAAATTTTTCTTAGCACATTTTGGAAGACTCTGTTCAAACTACACGACACAGCCCTTTGTTTCAGTTCCAGCTACCATCCTCAATCCAACGGCCAAACCGAGGTAGTCAATCGAACTTTGGAACAGTATTTACGTTGTTTTTCTCATGCCCAGCCCAAACAATGGATGGAGTGGCTTGCTTGGGCAGAATATGGGTATAATACAGCCGTACATTCATCTACCAAGATTTCGCCATTCGAAGCCGTTTATGGGGTTCCTCCTCCGTCTATGATTTCGTATATTCCGGGCACCACTAAGGTTCAAGCGGTGGATGATTTACTACGCACAAGGGAGGTCATACTTCATGACCTGCGACGAAATTTGTTGGAGGCTCAGGTTCGCATGAAATCGCAGGCTGACCTGCATCGTCGCGAGGTCACGTTCGAGGTGGGCGATTATGTTTTCCTTCGGCTGCAGCCTTACCGCCAGAAATCCGTTGCATTCCGGAGTTCGTTGAAATTGTCGCCGAGGTTTTTTGGGCCCTTCAAGGTTCTTGCTCGTATCGGGGCTGTTGCTTACAAATTGGACCTTCCTTCGACAGCTCGAATCCATAATGTCTTTCATGTCAGTCTGCTCAAAAAGAAGTGGGGCCCTGTCTCAGACGCCACGGTGGTGACAATTCCTCCTGTTTCAGACGATGAAGTTTTGCTTCCTGAACCTGAACTCATTTTAGACCGTCGAATTATTAAAAAAGGGAAATACCGTCCGAAAACGGAAATTCTGGTGAAGTGGAAGGGAGCTTCTCCTGAAGATGCTTCATGGGAAAACTTGTGGCGTTTCTCCAGAACTTATCCAAAATTCGGCCTTGAGGACAAGGGCCTTCTTAGTGGGATGGATTGATAAGAAATCTCTATTCATGGCATGGCTGTCATGGCTGACTTGAGTCATGAGGAGGGCACTGGTGGAATATGTTCGTAATTGAAGAAGTCAGCATGCGTTTATTTTCTTTGTTGCAAATTGAATTAGTCAAATAATAAATTAGTTAGTGGTTAACAGGGGTTGCTAAAAGTCCTCCTGATTCTTGGGTTCCACTAGTGGATTCCCTATTATTTTGGTTTATCGTTGTTTGAATGTGGCCTATTAAGGTTCACAAATTGGCATTGAATAAAGGCATCAGTTATATTACAAACATTCTTCTAAACCTCCATTCTTCTTCTTCTCTGTTCCCTCCTTAAATTCAATTCTTATCAAGATCATCCAACCGGCTAGTAATATCATCTATCTTGGATCGCATACTGAAATCGGACCGCAAAGCACTTGGAGTAAAACCAATGCAACAAGCAGGAAAGAGTTTCCGACCTCTGCTAGTGCTAGCAGCCTGATACTCTTGTATCTTCAACTTTCTTCTCAAAGCCTCAGTTGCGTACTCATCCAAGATGTCCTCCGCATCATAAGCCAAGTCTTGGAGATCCTCCAGCCACATCTTCACAGCTTCATTCGTCAGCTGCTTGTCCTCTGCATCGGCGAGAAGTGCTTTGATCATCTTCAAAGTCCTTTCCCATTTTTTCAGCTTCTCACGAACACCCTCTTGAGTTGCAAAGTTGAGCAGTTCAGGAGACATCAATTTCTCGAACAGAACAGGAAGTACCGCAGAAACAATGAGCTCTGCCATTGGAATGGTTTTTTTTTTTTGACTAGTTTGTGGAAACAGAGAAATGAAAGGAAAACGAAGAGAGAAAGCAAGAATTCAGACTGGTTTGGTTTTGTGGTAGAAATGAAAGTAAAACAGAGCTAGTGCTTCTTTGATTGATTTTTTGAACAATTATTGGTGTGGACTGTGGAGTGTGGACTCCACTCCATCACTTTATCTTCTCTTTTCCAAAACCGTGTGCTAAGTGCTAACAAAACATCTATCAATAAAGCATCTTCATTGATTCCACTCCACGTCTCCACCCAATGTCCCAATTATCAATAAAGCATCTTTATCTTTCCAAAAGAACAAAAATAAAGCCAGTGGATTCCATTCCACCCATTTAAAATTAATTTTTATTTACTCTAAAATGAACCGAAAAAATGAAAAACAAAAAAGAAGGTATTGTTTTAATATTTTGGTTCTTCTGTGGACTCCTCCAGTAATTAAGTGATTCTAATAGCAGGCGAAATCACATTGAATTGTTTGATAAATTGATTTGATAAAGCACATAGAATTCATTTTCTCCTACAAATATCTGATGATTTGATAAATTGTAATTTTTCTATCTGTACTGCGAGTGATATACAACTGAAGCAATATTATTTTAAAATTTTATGTTTTTTTTTTTTTTTTTTTAATTTCAATTAACCAATGTAAATTTCTAGTGCCAGTTTATATTTATAACTGTTTTTTATTATTATTTTTTTTATGTGATTTGGACCCATTATTCACTGTGTCTTGAGATCAATGTTTAAAATATCGACAATTTCCCTTTATATTTCCATGGATATTTCTGTATTCAAGGGTATCAATATCAATAAGAGAGTGTAAATCTTTCCTGTAAAATTTCCAAAAACTTTTTGGTTATAAAATATCATATCGGGGAACATGTAATGTGTTTATACATAATATCAATAATCGAGAGATACCATCTAGATTAAGCATTTGTGGGTATCAAACCTCTCTCACATTTACATTTTTATAAGTAATGAGACTTGAAACTTTCTAATCAAAGAAGGTGTAAAACCAACTCAATCAAAAGTTTCATGTAAAATAGTACCAAATTTTTGTTATCATAAATTACAAATAGTAACAATAAAACAAGAGTGGCGATATTTACACCCCTGAAAAATCGTATGTGCACCCCTTTTTGTATTTACACCCCATTAAATTTAATTTAAACTTATATTTTGTAAACACACCCCACAAATTACCAAAAATGCCCTTTTATAATTTTAGAAAAATATTATAAATTATTTAAACGAAAAATGAAATACATATAGTGATCCACACCATCTTCTCCATTAACGTTTGATGGAGGACGTCCTTGGCTATCAAGAGAAACCCCACCAACGATCACTTCTTTGCCATTCTTTTTCCATTAACCAGTATTGAGACAAACTTGGGTGGATGAAGTACTCAACCCAAGAACATTAAAAACCTGTATCACAATCACAAAGGGAAGATGCAACTTACTCCACTGAAACCAATCCTTGGAAATTGGAATGTTAAAACTTGGAACTTTTTTTTTTTTTTTTGAACAACTGCAATATTATTAAGGGCCAAGGAGGCCAAAGGAGACCAACCCAAGGGCGGCAACAACACAAAGAAAAACAGAGCAGAGCAAATAAAACAGAAAAGCAGGCAACAAAGCAACAAACAAGGCTAAGAAAAAGAAGCAGAGAGGAACGAAAACAACAGCAGAAGACAGCAGGAGAAACTTGGAACTTGGAAGTAATACGTGTCTTATATGAGATGAAAAAGAAGATGTAGATCTTGAATGATCTCCCATCTTTTCGATGTTCTTCAAGTATAAAAAACAAGTTATAATATACAGTATTTTGATTAAAAATACTGACAATTTAACATAAGGATAATTTTGGAATTAAAAAAAAATATAAATTTGGGGTGTACGTACAGTTTTAGAGGGGTGCAAATATCGTCACTCATAAAACAATCCAATTAATAACCGAATCAACCGAATCGGGTAAACGCCCAATAAGTGAGTTAAGGCCCATATCTTACTAACAGAACCCAAATGAATGATTGGTCATACCCAGCAAACCCAAAACACCTAACAAAAGCCCAATAAGTAGCCAGGGCCCCCACCTATACCCACCTATAAAAAGCCCATTTATGGGATAATTACCCCGGTGGCCATCGACTTTTGCCACCACTATCAAAATGGCCATCGGATGGGGAATTGGTTTAGAAATGGCCATTTTTGGCAAATAATGTTACACTAATGGCCATTCCGTTATAACACCGTTAACTTTGTCTAAGAATGTTACACTAATGGCCAACAATTTGTTCACTTGGTATCAAAATGGCCATTATAATCATTTTTCTCCAAAATTACTCTAGTGACCATCCATTTGGTCAATTGGTATCAAAATGACCATTATAATCGTCCAACTTATTTTAGAACATTTGTATTGACCATCAATTTGGTTAATTGGTATCAAAGCAATCATTATATATATAACTATATTCAGTTAGAAAAATAGAGTAAGCAATCATTTAAAAAAAAAAAAAAATCATTCAATAGAGAAAATGAAGAATTCATTTGATTTAATATAATTTAAGTCTCATACACATCAAATAATATTTGTCAAACTACACAAGTATATCGAAATACCCTACACAAGTATACCAACTTGTTCCTTTTAATCTGAAAACTGTTCAAAAACCATACCCGATTACACCATATTCAAAACCACACAAAAGTTTGACAACCAATTTTCATGGTATACTTATGTAGGGGATTTTGGTATACTTGTGTAGTTTGACATGTAGTATTTGATGTGTATGAGATTTAAATTATATTAAATCAAATGAATTCTTCATTTTCTCCATTGAATGATTTATTTTTATTTTTATTTTTATTTTTATTTTTTTTAATGATTGCTTACTCTATTTTCCTAACAAAATATAGTTGTACATATAATGATTGTTTTGATACCAATTAACCAAATGGATGGTCAATACAAATGTTATAGAAAAAGTTGGACAATTATAATGACCATTTTGATACCAATTGACCAAATGGATGGCCACTAGAGTAATTTTGGAGAAAAATGATTATAATGGCCATTTTGATACCAAGTGAACAAATTGATGGCCATTAGTGTAACATTCTTAGACAAAGTTAACGGTGTTATAACGGAATGACCATTAGTGTAATATTGTTTACCAAAAATGGCCATTTTAAAACTAATTCCCCATCCAGTGGCCATTTTGATAGTGGTGGCAAAAGTCGATGGCCACTGGGGTAATTACCCCCCCATTTATTGATCTTCAATAATTTGTCTTTCTTTTTGTCTCTGTATATCATCTTCTTCTCAACTATTATTATCCAAAAAAAACCGAAACTTTTTTTAAAAATAAATATATATTTGATTATTTTCTGAACTGTTTTTTTTTTTTTCGATGATTTATTAAAATATTAACTACGTACTTCTGTATGTTAAGGTGATTTACAAAATAGTTTTCACATAGAAATATTCAAAATAGTTTTATTAAATAGTTTTATTAAATATTAACAAAATAGTTTTCACATAGATATTAAATATTCAAAATATCTAATAATATATCCACCGAAGATAGACCGACAAACCAAATTAGGTCCTCATCTAAGAACACTTAAAAAAAACTTTTATTTTTCTTATTGAAATGGCCTAAGAGAAATCTGAAAATCAAGTAAGGGCAGCTTTGCTTTGTTTATTTTGATGGAGGGAAGAAAATCTCATCGGAAGTCCTCTTTGAACAGAAAAGCTTCTCCAGATCCGAAGGCACGTTAAAAGCTGCCTCGAGCGCTTGAGGAGGCAAGGCCTTCCATGCTGATGTCCTTCCAGCCAAATGTGTGAAAAAACAACAATGGATCAATAATGTGAAATTGATGCAACAACTGATTAATAATGGGATATGTGTGAAGGATTGTTATGCAGGATATGTGATCAATAGAGCAGATTGAGAATATTCCTGCTTATTGCAATTTATAACAGCGCTGCAAATTTCAATATTGGGGCTGTATATTAGTATATTACTTGTTATAGAAGAATTTTAATAATAATTGAGTCATTGGGTGTCAATCAAAATTTACAACATATCAATATGAGAGTGTAAATCTTTTCTGTAAAATTTCCAAAAACTTTTTGGTTATAAAATATCATATCAGTGAACATGTAATCTGTTTATACATAATATCAATGATCGTGAGATACCATCTAGATTAAGCACTATATATGATTTGTGGGTATCAAACCTCTCTCAGAGTTACATTTTTATGAGTAATCAAAAGTTTATAATCAAAGGAGGTGTAAAACCAACTCAATCAAAAGGTTCGTGTGCTAGTGCAGTAGTGCTACACGTAACAAATTTTTGTTATCATAATAACAATAAAACAATACAGTTAATAACTGAATCAACCGAATATGGTAAAAGCCAAATAAGTGAGTTAAGGTCCATCTCTTACTAACAGAACCCAAATGCATAATTGGTCATAACCGGCAAACAGGCCCAAAATACCCCAAAAAGCCCAATACGTAGCCAAGGGCCCCACCTATACCCACCTATAAAAAGCCCATTTATTGATCTTCAATAATTTGTTTTTCTTTTTGTTTATATATCATCTTCTTCTCCACTATTATTAGCCACAAAAACCTAAACTTTTATTTTTATTTTTAAATAAATATAAATTCTATTTATATATATTTGATTATTTTCTGAACTTTTTTTTTTTTCTTTCATTGATTTATTAAAATATTAACTACGCACTTCTGTATATTAAGGTAATTTACAAAATAGTTTTCACATAGAAATATTCAAAATAGTTTTTTTTTTTTGAATATTCAAAATAGTTTCTATATCTAATATTTATTATGATTATTAGATACCTCTAATATTTTTTATTTTTTAGATTTTGAAAGAGTGATGATACTCCTCAACTAAGTTGTTGGGTTTGAATGCTATAAGAAAAATCAGGAAAAAAAAAAGAATTATATTGATAAACTTTAATAAGCATATCAAACTACAATTTTTGTCAAACCACTGAAGAAAATATTCAATAATGCACGAAAATGATGGGATTAATAAATAAATAAAAAACTAAAATTTTGAAAATTTTAGATTATATACAGAATTATGGAATTATCAAATTAAAATAATAAAAGTCTATTATTGTTGATTTTGTTTGACAAAGTGAATATAAGTCACATTTCAAGCAAAAACCATCCACAAGAAGTCAAGAATATAAGAACAAACCATTGATTACTTGAGAAATTGCAGCAAATACCAAATCATAAAAACTAAAAACAAAAATGTTCTTAAACCATATCTAATAATATCCACTGAAGATAGACTGACGAACCAAATCAGGTCCTCATCTTAGGGGTGGGCACCAACCCGCCAACCCAACCCAACCCGACCAACCCGACCCAACCCGACTAGATTGGGTTGGGTTGCTTTTAAGATTGGGTTGGGTTGGGTTAATAAAATATAACCCAACCCAACCCAACCCAATAAAATATAACCCAACCCAACCCAACCCGACAACCCAACATAATTAAAAAAAAATTAAATAACTTTATTTATGATTATATTTATTATGAAATCTCATATTTTAAAACATTTAAAATTTTTACTCATGCACCATTTATAATATTATAAATGACAAATATAAATAAATAATTTTAAATATTTTATATGATAATAAATAATACATTTATTAAAAATATGCAATTATATTGTCTTCATCTTTTATATTAATTGGCCACATCCTTGATTGTACTTTAAAATATATATTTTTTTCTTAGGATTCGATTAATAATTTGGTAGAAAAAAATCTACTAATTGTATAGAAGCTCAAACTATTATGTTGATTGAAATAAATAATAGATTATCCAACCATAAGATATTCGACGGAGTGATTATAATTGTAAAATGAATGAGAGGCTTAGATGGAGACTTTCCAAGTTGGATAAATTGTTATATATATATATATATATTTTAATTATGCAACAATATTATATGTTGTGATTTGGTTTTAATGCCTTTAGGAAACCTAAACTCTATGTAATATTATATTAGGGTGAAAAAATTATTTTAAATTTAAATTTTCATATAACAAAATTTGAATTCGAATATATTTTTTCTATTAGGCTTAAAAGCCTGATATGTGACAATTTGTATGAGCCATACATTGGTGACATGATGCCTTCATGCATGCATGCAAGCCTAGCTCGTGCCTAGCTCGTGACAGGGATGAGTAGTAGTTTTAGTGTTGAATTGAATAAGCTAGTTGATATGCTAGTGGTTAGTTTGTGTTAGGTTGGATGAGATTGTGCACGAATGTTGTTGCCAATCTTCTCCTACTTTCTAGTTGATAGATGTTAGTTTGTAAGCCTATAAAGGGCCAATTAGTCAAGGAATAAAGGTATCGAATTACAACTTAAACACTTCTCCTTGCTCCTCTCTTGATTCTCTCTACTTCTTTTCTCTAAACCAAATTATCTCATAACAATTGGCATTAGAGCCGTTCGAATCCATGGACACACGATTTCGTAATGAAGTCTATGAAATCCTAACTCGTCATGAGTCTCGATTCGAACAAATTCACTCTACCCTCAATACCATCTTAACCAACCTTCGGTCTTTACAAAAATTTAGTTTTCAGAACTCTCACACACAACTAACCACTTATCCTTTGGCGTTTTTCGATGATACATATGTGCCGGCGGAGGTTTTTATTAATTTTGATAAACCACCAATATTTGATGAATATGTATTTGAGAAAGTCCCATATGAGAGCAATTCATATTTTGTGGATTGTTTTTACGAGTCACACGTATCTCACCATAAAAATACTTCAATTTATCTTTTGTTGCAGGATTTAATGATTCAAGAATTTGTTTCCAACCATTGGAGCGATTGGATGGACATCATGACAAAAGGCGAAAAATTTAAAGTTCGTCATATACGATCTCGATTATTACCATCCAAAAATTGTATGCAGGCTAGTGGGATGATTCATAGTACCCATCATGCGGAGATACTAGTCAAATGGGCAGGTGCATTAATCGAAGATGCAATTGGGGAAAATCGTTGGCGTTTTCGAAGACTTACCCAGACTTCATCCTTGAGGACAAGGATTCTTCAAGCGGTGGGGAATGATATGTGACAATTTGTATGAGCCATACATTGGTGACATGATGCCTTCATGCATGCATGCAAGCCTAGCTCGTGCCTAGCTCGTGACAGGGATGAGTAGTAGTTTTAGTGTTGAATTGAATAAGCTAGTTGATATGCTAGTGGTTAGTTTGTGTTAGGTTGGATGAGATTGTGCACGAATGTTGTTGCCAATCTTCTCCTACTTTCTAGTTGATAGATGTTAGTTTGTAAGCCTATAAAGGGCCAATTAGTCAAGGAATAAAGGTATCGAATTACAACTTAAACACTTCTCCTTGCTCCTCTCTTGATTCTCTCTACTTCTTTTCTCTAAACCAAATTATCTCATAACAATTGGCATTAGAGCCGTTCGAATCCATGGACACACGATTTCGTAATGAAGTCTATGAAATCCTAACTCGTCATGAGTCTCGATTCGAACAAATTCACTCTACCCTCAATACCATCTTAACCAACCTTCGGTCTTTACAAAAATTTAGTTTTCAGAACTCTCACACACAACTAACCACTTATCCTTTGGCGTTTTTCGATGATACATATGTGCCGGCGGAGGTTTTTATTAATTTTGATAAACCACCAATATTTGATGAATATGTATTTGAGAAAGTCCCATATGAGAGCAATTCATATTTTGTGGATTGTTTTTACGAGTCACACGTATCTCACCATAAAAATACTTCAATTTATCTTTTGTTGCAGGATTTAATGATTCAAGAATTTGTTTCCAACCATTGGAGCGATTGGATGGACATCATGACAAAAGGCGAAAAATTTAAAGTTCGTCATATACGATCTCGATTATTACCATCCAAAAATTGTATGCAGGCTAGTGGGATGATTCATAGTACCCATCATGCGGAGATACTAGTCAAATGGGCAGGTGCATTAATCGAAGATGCAATTGGGGAAAATCGTTGGCGTTTTCGAAGACTTACCCAGACTTCATCCTTGAGGACAAGGATTCTTCAAGCGGTGGGGAATGATATGTGACAATTTGTATGAGCCATACATTGGTGACATGATGCCTTCATGCATGCATGCAAGCCTAGCTCGTGCCTAGCTCGTGACAGGGATGAGTAGTAGTTTTAGTGTTGAATTGAATAAGCTAGTTGATATGCTAGTGGTTAGTTTGTGTTAGGTTGGATGAGATTGTGCACGAATGTTGTTGCCAATCTTCTCCTACTTTCTAGTTGATAGATGTTAGTTTGTAAGCCTATAAAGGGCCAATTAGTCAAGGAATAAAGGTATCGAATTACAACTTAAACACTTCTCCTTGCTCCTCTCTTGATTCTCTCTACTTCTTTTCTCTAAACCAAATTATCTCATAACAATTGGCATTAGAGCCGTTCGAATCCATGGACACACGATTTCGTAATGAAGTCTATGAAATCCTAACTCGTCATGAGTCTCGATTCGAACAAATTCACTCTACCCTCAATACCATCTTAACCAACCTTCGGTCTTTACAAAAATTTAGTTTTCAGAACTCTCACACACAACTAACCACTTATCCTTTGGCGTTTTTCGATGATACATATGTGCCGGCGGAGGTTTTTATTAATTTTGATAAACCACCAATATTTGATGAATATGTATTTGAGAAAGTCCCATATGAGAGCAATTCATATTTTGTGGATTGTTTTTACGAGTCACACGTATCTCACCATAAAAATACTTCAATTTATCTTTTGTTGCAGGATTTAATGATTCAAGAATTTGTTTCCAACCATTGGAGCGATTGGATGGACATCATGACAAAAAGGCGAAAAATTTAAAGTTCATCATATACGATCTCGATTATTACCATCCAAAAATTGTATGCAGGCTAGTGGGATGATTCATAGTACCCATCATGCGGAGATACTAGTCAAATGGGCAGGTGCATTAATCGAAGATGCAATTGGGGAAAATCGTTGGCGTTTTCGAAGACTTACCCAGACTTCATCCTTGAGGACAAGGATTCTTCAAGCGGTGGGGAATGATATGTGACAATTTGTATGAGCCATACATTGGTGACATGATGCCTTCATGCATGCATGCAAGCCTAGCTCGTGCCTAGCTCGTGACAGGGATGAGTAGTAGTTTTAGTGTTGAATTGAATAAGCTAGTTGATATGCTAGTGGTTAGTTTGTGTTAGGTTGGATGAGATTGTGCACGAATGTTGTTGCCAATCTTCTCCTACTTTCTAGTTGATAGATGTTAGTTTGTAAGCCTATAAAGGGCCAATTAGTCAAGGAATAAAGGTATCGAATTACAACTTAAACACTTCTCCTTGCTCCTCTCTTGATTCTCTCTACTTCTTTTCTCTAAACCAAATTATCTCATAACAAAGCCCAACCCGATCGACCCAACCCAACCCAACCCGACAAATATTGGGTTGGGTTGGGTTGGGTTAAAATTTACGTTGGGTTGGATTGGGTTGAAAATTTTTCAACCCAACCCAACCCAACCCGAAAATGCCCACCCCTACCTCATCTAAGAACACTTAAAAAAAACATTTATTTTTCTTATTGAAATGGCCTAAGAGAAATCAGAAAATCAAGTAAGGGCAGCTTTGCTTTGTTTTTCTGGATGGAGATCATGGAGGGAAGAAAATCTCATTGGAAGTTCTCTTTGAACGGAAAAGCTTCTCCAGACCCGAAGGCACGCTGAAAGCTGCCTTGAGCACTTGAGGAGACAAGGCCTTCCATGCTGATGTCCTTCCAGCCAAATGTGTGAAAAAACAACAATGGATCAATAATGTGAAATTGATGCAACAATTGATTAATAATGGGATATGTGGGAAGGATTGATATGCAGGATATGTGATCAATAGAGCAGATCGAGAATATTCCTGCTTATTGCAATTTACAACAGCGCTGCAAATTTCAATCTCTTTCGCTCTAAAATATATGTTTCATATATATTATAATACGAATCGTAACAATACATGAAATTAATCTCACTCTTTTGGCAGAATAACTCGGGCAAATTATGAGAATTAGCTTGCTGTAGTTTCTATTGATTTCTACTAAATTTGGATTTTAATTGAATATTGAATCATGTTCACAATATGCAAGATTAAAACTTATCTTTATTGTTTCCACTAAGACAAAAATTTATATTGAATATTGAATCATGTTCACTCTTTTGGCAGTTTATATATGTATAGCGTATATACGAAGAAAAATCAAAAGCAAGGAATTAGAAAGAGATTGAGAGATGTATATGTAGTTGGAGGGCAGTCAGAAGGGCAAGCGGAGGAGGAGGGAAGAAGTAGATGATGAGATTGGGGGTTTCGAGAAGTATACAAAGGGAAGAAGTTATTACGGAAAATGGGATATAAAGGTGGTGGTCTTGGCAAGAATGAGCAAGGGATTGTCACTCCGATTGAAGCCAAGATGAGGCCAAAGAATATGGGGGTGGGGTTCAATGAAACAGCCCCCAAGACAAGGGTCACAGCTTTTGGAGACTATAATATTACAGTAGAGGATGAGAAGAAAGACGTGATTAATAATGATATAAGAGGGCCACAGTTTTTTGGAGAATCTGGAGGATGCAGATGAGAAACTTGCAATGCCAATGCCTGAGCTACATCATAATCTAAGATTGGTTCTGGATTGGACTCAGCTTGATATCCAAAACATAGATGAAGATTTGAGAATTGAGAAGGAGACAGCATTCAGCCTCCAAAAACACAAGGACGAGTTGGAAAACATGGCTGCTCAGCAGAAGCTACAATTGGATAACATGGACAAAATTCTTCTTCTACTTTCAGGCCAACTTGAGAAATTAGACTACTCAGTATCATTGGACCAACAACTAATGTGTGCTCCATACATACTTCCCATATTACAGATAGTCTTACAAGAATCGCAGATAAACCCTGCAAACCGGCCAGAAGAAGATTGATCACTTCTGTTGGGTCATGTCTTGGGCTTCTACGCTCCCTAATCACCTC
Organism: Acer campestre; assembly: GCA_954870605.1. Lineage (NCBI taxonomy): Eukaryota > Viridiplantae > Streptophyta > Magnoliopsida > Sapindales > Sapindaceae > Acer > Acer campestre. The sequence continues at coordinate 45,387,374 of OX940801.1, read as the reverse complement.
ATGGTAGATTTGATGGACATATTTTTCTTCCCTAAGTGGCTGCACGTTTTATATCACTAGTTGACCACAAATCCAAACTTTGAAGAGATTCATAATTGGTACGTGAGTTGGAAGGGATTCATTCCACAACAACTTTTGGCCAATGAAAACATTCGGGCTCACTTCATTAGTGCTCTCAACATGATGTCCCAGGCTGTTGATGGACTCAGGGTGGAGCTGAGAGCTCACAAAGCAGAAGCAACAGTACAAGCAGCTGATGATGAGATGACTTTAAAAGAAATTATCCGGGCCAATGCACAGCAGAATGACTTGCTTTTTAAGCCTAAACCTGGAAGGATGCATAATAGTCGCCAAATATATGCTTTTCATAACAAAAGCATATACATCGACTCCCTAAATCAAATGCTGTACACCAAAAAGGACCAAGGATGGGTACCGGTAACACTTGACACTTTGCTCAACATGTAACATTTATTAGTTTTCTACTTGCATTGAATTTTGGGTACCGGTATCAATTACTTCTCTTAATATATTTCAAATTTTGGTGCAAAAACCATGCCGTTCCTTCAATTACTTCCTTACTATATGTCTGACACATTATACTAATTTAATTATACAGTTTATGAACAAGTATTATATTCCATTTTGGTGCAAGATGTATTAGAATTTGGATATACAGGACTTTATATTTTACTTTTGTTTTCTGTGCAGATTACAGCAGTTCAAGCCTAGAAAACTGGTGTTGGACTCCATTGGTTGGTCTTTCTGTTCAGATGGCATCTTCACGGTGGGTTCTTTTAGGAGAGCTCTGGAGGACTTTGAGGTGGATCGGGTGGAGGATTTCTCCTTCATTTGGCAAGGGATTTGTCCCCACAAGGTGGAGGTTTTTTTGTGGCAACTCTTAAGAGGAAGAATCATGGTGAGGCAGGTGATGTCCAGCTTTGGTTTTACTCCAGCCAACTTGGTGGAGTGTCCTCTGTGCAAATCAGAAGATGAGTCTATTGATCACCTATTCCTTCATTGTCAATGGACTTCTGAGGTTTGGACCAGATGTTTGGCGTGGTGGGGGGTGTTCTGGTGTGCGAATGGAACGATGGTGGAGTGGGCGAGGGGGTGGGCTGGTTTGTGTCCGAATTCCAGCCAAGGAAAAGCTTGGAACATTCTCTTTTTTGCTACTGTTTGGACGGTTTGGGAGTCAAGGAATCAAGTTGTGTTCAAAGGTGTGGATCAGGTGGTTTCTCAGGTGGTGGATTTGATCAAGTTTCGTGTGGCTTGGTGGTTTAAGTTTCATGGGAAGGGAACTACGGATTCGATCACCTCTCTTCTCTTAAACATTAGCGAGCGTTGCTATGTTTCGAAGCCTGCGAGGACAGTGGCGAAGGAAGTTTGGATCCCTCCCTCTTTCGGTGCTTATAAATTTAATGTCGATGGGTCTGCTAGAGGATCTCCTGGGGACGCAGGCATAGGTGGAGTGTTGAGGGATTGCTATGGTAGGGTCCTCGGATCCTTTTCCAGGCACATTGGGATTTCGGACGCTATTTCGGCTGAGATTACCTCTATTCATCAAGCTTGTGTGCTCTGCTCTGCTTCATCGTCCTTGGTGGGTAAAGATATCTCCATTATCAGCGACTCAAAAACTGCTGTGGCTTGGGTTAATGGTACAGGTATAGGAAGCATTAAGCACTTTAACCTGATTTTTGATATTCGTGAGATGTTGAGTTCGATGGGCCAAGCGGTGGTTTGTTTCAATCCTAGATCTTCTAACAGCTTTGCTGATTCGCTGGCTAAGAAAGGCTCGAACTTGGAGGGGGATGCGATCCTGTGGGATGTTCATTAATCTGTGTTGGCTGTTTTTCTTTTTTCTGTTTGTTTTTTGGTTGCTTGTCGTTGGGTTGTCTTTTTTGGTGCTTCTTCTGTCTCTGTTTTGGCTCTGTTTCGTTTTGAGCCTTGGGTTGCTTTGTGCGGTTGTGCCCTCTGGCCTGTTTGGGCGGTTTCGTTAATAAAGCTTTCCTGTTCAAAAAAAAAAAAAAAACTTTTTTATGATTATCGGATACATAACATCATATATATATAGATATATATACACACACTATTATATCCATTGTTATGTAAACTTTGCTGCAGAGGATCCTGTGTTTCGAGATGTTAACAGATGCTCAGAAGATTGTCTTGAAAATGTAAAAATGTAAGAAATGTGATTATCTATGTCTCACATTCTTTAGTCCATTGAAGAGTTGAACTTTTTCATCTTTCACATAAAAATGAATAATCATATTGGCAACTGCAGCATTACATATAGGGAAAACATGTACTCCTGGAATGAATAACTTCGCTGCAGATTGCATCTTTCCCAAAGTTTCTTTGCTAATTTTCAAAAAACTCAATGTTGCTAATTTTTGGTTATCCTGATTCTCACTCTCACTACATTTTTGTTTCATACATTATTTCAACATATGGACATGAATTCCAAACTGTATTTGAATGTATTCCTTTAGTTGATAGCTTTTCAGTCAAAATTCATCAGATTGATCTATTCCTTTAGTTAATAGCTTTTCTGCAAAGTATATTTTTTTTGAAAAGCAAACTTTATTCATAGGCCAAGCAGCCAAGCACAAACACCCAAAGCCAAACAGAGGAAAAAAACAAGCCCAAAGCTAGCAACCTCAAACTCCTGCGACAGAGGCTTCACAAGAACCACTGTATATAAATCCTACCTGTAGCTACTAGTGCTCCAAATGTATTCTTTAGAGATCTATGTTATATGCTCTGACTAGGATTGGATTTGCATCACTTTTCTCTGATTCAGGTTGAAAATATTTTGGAATAATCTCAGGATTGGAAGAATTAATGGAAGATTTACAAATTCACATTTGACAGATTATACTCATTTGATAGATTTATCAGAAGAGAAGAAAAACAAATCATATTTTTTAATTGATCATGCATGGTCTTGTTGTGACTTGGTGACATTTTCAATAATCTCTACTTACATAACTAGTCGATTAATTCATTACATTGGTGAGTTTTTCACATTCTTTGCTCTTATTCAGCTAACGATCAGTTGGTTGAAAGTTGGTTTGAGGCTTATATATTATTCTGATTCCCTGTATTATAAGGCAACTTCAAGAGATTGACAATTTCTTACTATCAAAGTTTGTATGTTGGACAATGACTTTATTGATTTAGGCAAACTTCTGAGTTCTTACGCCATGGTCTTGAGGTACCGGTGTTCAAACTTTCATATTTGTTCTATATCATTCCTAATGTATATTTTAATTGGTAAATTGGACTATGAATTTTTGTGCAATCCCACCAAAGATCCCAAAAACAGGTTGAAATTGAGCAGATTCCAATCCCAACATCATCTGCTGGTCATAGATTTCATGCAGCTACAAAGTTTTATGGTTTTATGTAAAATATATAATTAAAATATCTATATTGACGGATATATCGGTACTACGATTTGGGGAAAGTATCGACAGAAATATCAATATTGATGGAAATATCGATACCAAATGGAAAACCTAGATGGTTCAAACTTAGAATGGATACCATATTGATTCAACGAATTCCACAGTTTTCGCAATATATTCACATTAAATGTGTTTTTAGTTCAATTTAAAATATCCACAATTTCCGCGATACATCCTTATATCACGGAAACTGTGGATATTTTAAACTATAAATATATACGATTGTGAGTAGATAGTTCGTGATTGTTATGTGTTCATTTGATTACAAGATCAAGTCGTTAAATTGAATTTTGCTCACAAATTTTATTTTAATTATTACATGAAATGTTATTAAAAAGTGACGAGTGATATTGTAACACCCGTAAATCTTAAATTTTGAATAAGATGATGATAACGTAAAGTGATTCCTAAAATATTAGGTTAATCTAGAATTCTTTTAAAATTCTTGAAAGAAACTCTAACCGGATTGAATTCCTAGTAAATGCTAGAGTTAAAACTCCTAACTTTATTTAATTCCTAACTCTATTTAAAACTCTTAAAGTTAATTTAAGGTGTTAGTTATAACAACTCATGCATTTAAGAAAATAATAATAATAATAATAATTTAAAATATTAGTAACATCATTCTCTCTTTTTTCAACCAATCTAAATACTCTCTGTAAAAACAACAAGAAATGAGAATTAATTGAAGAACCCTTTGAGCTAAGTTTGAGTGATTCTTGATCTTCTAGAGCTAGAACGGATTCGTACGTGTTCAATGTGAGTAAATTCATTCATGCTTTTTTTGAATTTTAAGGATAGATCCATATTTTCCATAAACCCTTTTGACACATGCTTGCTTAAAGCTAATCAGTATTTTCTTTTGCTTGATTGGCATTTGAAATTACATTAAAATAAATCTCCTTTTTCTTTTGGTTTCTTACTTAAACAACAGCAAAATCCTCAATCAACATAATTCTTCTACAAAAATATAAAAGCTTAAAATCATTTTAATGGCTGTCATGTCAATCACCAAGGAACTTCCGCTTCTTGGACGTGTTCATGTACGGTCTGATAACCCATTCGACCTGAGCTTCACTCTGATCAACCATTCATGCTTTGCTATCGCTTATGTTTGAAATATAAAATTACAAGTATATAATGTATATTAAGTGTTTTCTACTTCTTTGTTTTATCTATTTAATGTTTTCTACTTCATTACGATTGGTTTAACTTCTCTTGTTCAACGAAATTGTTTTGCTAATAAGATTATATGAAATGTTTTGGAACCATTTTTTTTCCTCAAAACTATTCAAGAATTTATTAAATTGTTAATTGCTTTTAAAATATATTTAGACCAAATGACTACTGTTATAAATACACTGTTATTGTGCTAAAAAAAATATCACTGTTTTGGCTTATACTGTTATGGTTATACAAAAAAAGAAAGTGTTATTTGATTATTTGTAATTTTATAAAACTGTTTTGGCTCATTATTCCGTAGTTACTGTTATTGCCGCGTCACACGGGTAATTGTGACATACTGTTGCCGCATCACACGGGTATTTGTGATATACTGTTGCCGCATCACACGGGTATTTGTGATATACTGTTGCCGCATCACACGGGTACTTGTGACACTATGGTACATGAGCTAACTGATTTGTCGATTTTTAGTATATATTTATTATTATTTTTAATTGGCCACCGTACATATATGTTTATACCGTATTTTTTTTTTATTATGAAACATTTATTCATTGTTTTAATTATTATTAATGCTTATAAGCATGATACTGATTTTAGCACTTTAATTTATTATTATATGTTTATAAGATTATATTAAGGTTTGTAAATGTATTTCCATATATTGATATCAAATGTCATCCATGGATTTACTTACCGAGTTGACGGCTCACCCCTCGTCATTACCATTTTGCAGAGTAGTACCAGTTTATGGGAGATGAGTATTTAGGTCATGGAATTGCTTCAATAGAGAATTTGATCGCTAAAGCTTGATTTCTTATATTTTATTTATAAGAGAACGTTGTTAGTTTTCATTTGCTGGATTTTCCAATTGTAAGGATTAAATCTTGATTAAACGATTATTTTGGAGGATACATTTCAAGTATTGATGAATAATTCTTTTCTTTTGGGAATGTTTAATCATTATAGTTTGTAAGCTTAGAAGTTTTAGGAAATTTTGACCGAGTATTATCTTAGTTCGTTGGTATCGGATTTGGGGTCTTACAGATATAGTCATACGATTGTGTTTAATGATCTTTATTTTCTCATTCTATTCCAAAATCTTTATCTTTGTGATATATATTGACGAATTTGATTGTGTTTAATGATCCTCTACATTAACCTCAAATTCGTCCTTATCCCGTAGATTCCGATTCCTCTTCGTCAATATATCAACCACATGCCCAATCTTCTCCGGCAGCAAACTCTGCAACCCAATTCCCAACTCCTGCCTCTCTTCCCAACTCATCTCCCTCTGGTTGGTAATTTTCGCTTCAGATCTAAAAGATCATCTCTTTATCTATTAGCTTATTAAGAATTCTCTTGATTCGTGATTTTATGCATGAATTTTTGTTAGGTATGGAGTTCATTGTGGATTGATTATATATATATATATATATGATTTATATGTTTGACTAGTTTTTTTTTTTTTTTTTTTTGATCAAGAGCGTTATTTTCTGCGTTTGATGTAATTGAAAATTATTTTTTTCTTTGGGTCTTATGATATAATCGATATCGAATTTTTTTGATTAATTGATTATATTAGATCTAGTAGTAGTTTAATCGAATCTATTGGTTCTTATGAGAATTCTTGTAGAGGCTGTGTAAGTAATCTTATTGCGACTGGTGGATTTAATAGATACTTTGTATTGCATTATATTAATCGGTGTACATGTCTTTGAGTTTTTGATTAGCAGATCGTGATTTTCTCTTTTTTCTTCTGTTAAGATTTCGCGTTTGACCTTAATTTGAAAGCCCTTTTCTGATTTGCGATGATATTTTTCCTGGGGTTAGTTTGATTGATATCATATTTGACGCTGTCTTTCTAATTTTTTTTTTTTTTTGAAACTGCAATTTTATAAATAAGCCAAGCCCAATCAAAAGGCAAAAACGGTGCAAAACTACAACAGACCATTCAAAAAGAAAAACAGACAGCCAACCACCCATCCAAAAACAACACAACAGCAGCAACTACAAAAACTCCCAACAACTCACGACAACAGCACCTGTAGACAACAAACAAATAACAGGACCAAACATTACTCAATGCACACTCCATTCCAACCTCTCCCTCTGTAATATTGATCCAGCTTTTGCAAGACTGTCTGCCAACGAATTAGAATTGCGGGGTGTAAATTTTATTGCTAAAGATCTACGCTACCTGAGGCTTTGCCTGATATCATAGAATAAATTAACTTGACTTAGAAGACCAAATCCCTCCCCATTAATCCAAGCCACCACTGATTTCGAATCACTCAAAATGGTTATATTCCGATCATTTAATAGCTGACACGAAGAAATCAAGGTACACGCCTTATGAATAGCAAGAAGCTCAGCTACGCAAGGATCCACAATGCCAACAAACGACGAAAAAAGACATAAAATCTTCCCTCTTGCAAATTTGATCGAAGTTGTGATTTTTTTTTATTAGATGTATTTTTTTTGTTTGTTTTTGGTATTTTCGTTTTTTGATTCTAGATTAGACTTTTAATTTTGATTTGATAACATTTTTGGGTCAGGTAATTTTCTGAATGTGATGTAAGTTTTTTGTGATTTGTTATATATGATGCATTATTATTTTTTCTATGTTTTTTTATATCTGATTGTATGCTTAGAAATCAGACTTTTTATGCCTTAATTTTGATTCATTGGTTGGTGCTATTTATTTTGGTCGCTAAAATATGTTGCTAACTGTTGAATGTTGAAGTCCATGTGCTATTGCCTGACTTATTTTTGTGTCTAAAAGCGAAGTTTTTATTCCATTTAGTTATTTATAATATGTTTTTCTTTTCGTTTCAACAGATGCAAATCTTTGTTAAAACTCTCACCGGTAAGACCATAACACTTGAGGTAGAAAGCTCCGATACCATCGACAATGTGAAAGCTAAGATCCAAGATAAGGGAGGGATCCCACCAGACCAGCAGAGGCTTATCTTCGCTGGTAAGCAACTTGAGGATGGTCGCACCCTTGCTGACTACAACATTCAGAAAGAATCCACTCTTCACTTGGTGCTTCGTCTCAGGGGTGGCATGCAGATCTTTGTGAAAACTCTTACCGGAAAGACCATAACCCTTGAAGTAGAAAGCTCTGACACCATCGAAAACGTAAAAGCCAAAATCCAAGACAAGGAGGGGATCCCACCTGATCAGCAGAGGCTTATCTTCGCTGGTAAACAACTTGAGGATGGCCGCACTCTTGCTGACTACAACATTCAGAAAGAGTCTACCCTACACTTGGTGCTCCGTCTTAGAGGTGGCATGCAGATTTTTGTGAAAACCCTCACCGGTAAAACTATTACCTTGGAAGTCGATGTTAGAGAATTTGTAGGTGTTGTTAATACATACACCACTTTCAGTGTTGACAGGAGAAAATTATTAAAATTTGGAATCAAATTTAAACTAGACATGTCACGTAATCATTTAGTGTTAACATGGCCTAAACGATTATGCCATAGAGATAGAGTACATGAGTCAGTCACATAAGCAGAAGAAGAACTTATTTTATTAATAACATTTAGTTTGAACATGGCTTCAAACTTGTATTTGAGTAAGATACGTCACTATGAAATTAGTTGAACCAAAAATTGTTGTCTGTAGAAAACAAAAATCACTACAGTAATATAAAATGTGGGCTTCAAGGCACGTTACAGAAGTCGCTTTCCTTAAGACACTATTTGCCCCCAACCAACTGAGTGATGCACCGGGTTATGCAAATGTGCCTCCAAGATACAATGAAGCCTCAAATGTTTAATATCGTTGTGCACTAACGATTTAAACCACGAACACTATTGATAACAAACCCGCCTGTTAGTAAAAATAGTAGTGATTTTTGTTTTCTACAGACAACAATTTTTGGTTCAACTAATTTCACAGTGACAGCGAACTTCGTTAGATAAAGGTACACAATTTCATTTTGAAACATATTTTTCTAACAGTCGAGAGTTCTGATACCATAGACAATGTTAAGGCAAAAATCCAAGACAAGGAGGGAATCCCACCAGACCAGCAGAGATTGATCTTTGCTGGAAAGCAGCTTGAAGATGGTCGTACCCTTGCTGACTACAATATTCAGAAGGAATCAACTCTCCACTTGGTACTCCGTCTTCGTGGAGGCATGCAAATCTTTGTAAAGACTCTTACTGGGAAGACTATTACCTTGGAAGTTGAGAGTTCCAATACAATTGATAATGTTAAAGCAAAAATCCAAGACAAGGAAGGAATCCCCCCAGATCAGCAAAGACTTATCTTTGCTGGTAGTTTGAAAACAGAGGATTTTGAGAATTAAAGAAAAAACTCAGCGCTTAACTGAGATGGTTTGTTTACATTCAAATATATTTGTACAACCAATATCCTCACTGTATACAGCTAATACAAATTACAAAATGACACGTATAGAGAATACAAGACACAAGACAATTAGCTGTCATAAAGAGCTCTCTAGAAACAAGCTTGAAGACTCCAAACGACACAACATGTGATAGGCTTAGCTGAATAAGCATTATGCATACCAAGCACTAGGAAATATTAGTAATACGACATGTCGTTTGGTGTTGTGTTCTAACATTCCCTCTCAAACTGGAGGGGAGCTGATTCACTCCAAGTTTTCCTTTTAAGAATTGGAATCGAGAGTGTGAAAGAGCCTTTGTCAGGCAGTTGGCAACTTGATCATATGATGGCACATATCTAACTTCAAGTTGTTTTTTCAAAACTTGATCTCTAACAAAGTGCACATCAATTTCGATGTGTTTCGTTCTAGCATGGTACACTGGATTAGCAGCAAGTGCACTAGCACTCATGTTGTCACACCAAGTAACTGGTGTAGCATCCAAATATATTGATAATTCTCTGAGTAAGGATTGAATCCATGTGATTCAGTTGCAACATGAGCTAAAGCTCTGTATTCTGACTCAGTGCTAGACCTTGCCACCACATGCTGCTTTTTTGATGACTAAGCCACTAAAGTCTCACCCAAATAAACACAGTATCCTACCACTGATCTCCTATCATCTGGACAACAAGCCCAGTCAGCATCAGAAAAGCCAGTTATTGTCAATCTATCTACAGGTTGAATGTGTATTCCATGATCCGTGGTTCCTTTGAGAAACCTGAAAACTCTTTTGAGTGCTTGCCAATGTACATCAGTTGGTATTTGCAAGAATTGGCTGAGTTTATTGACCACAAAGGCAATGTTAGGCCTTGTGTGAGTCAAATATTGAAGATCTCCCAATGCACTCCTGAAAATAGTAGGATTATCAAGAGGTTTTCCATCATAGGCAGAGAGATACTTTCCTGTTGTAATTGGAGTTGGGCAAGGTTTTATATGTTCCATATCAAGTCTCTTCAACAGGTCTGCTACATATTTGGCCTGATTAAGAAACAAACCTGTTTCATTTCTATGAACTTCTATACCCTGAAAATAATGCAACTCTCCAAATCTTTCAAAGCAAACATTTTATTCAGCTGCCCAGTAAACCTTTGCAAATGTGAAGTATCATTTCCAGTAACGATAATATCATCCACATAAATCAAAACTAGAATGATCTTGTCTTGTCTTTTGAAAAAGAAAAGTGAAGAATCTAACTTTGCATTCATAAATCCCCAATTCAGTAGTGTTACCCTTAACTTGTCATACCAGGCTCTTGGAGCCTGTTTCAAACCATAAAGAGCTCTTTCCAACTTGCATATGTGAGTTGGTTTTGCAGAGTTCACAAAACCTTCAGGTTGACACATGTATACTTCCTCCTGCAGACAACCATTTAGAAAAGCATTATTAATGTCCAATTGTCTAATACTCCAGCCTTTAGTGACAGCAATGGTTAGAATAATTCGAACCGTTGAGGCCTTGACAACTGGACTGAAAGTCTAAGAGAAATCCACTCCAGGGGTTTGATGAAACCCTTTTGCCACTAACCTGGCTTTATGCCTTTGAACAGTACCATAAGGAGCTTTAGTTTGAACACCCACTTATTGCCAACTATGTTGTAATGAGATGAGAAAGGTACCAGTCTCCAGGTGTTATTTCTCATTAATGCAGAATACTCTTCATCCATAGCTTTTTTCCACTCTTTGCATTGCAGGGCCTCACTAACACTGGTTGGTTCAGTCTCTTTGAGTGTCTTACTTACATAATGCAATTGTGATTTACCAAAATAGACTTTAGGCTTAAATATACCAGCTTTTCCCCTTGTAACCATGGGGTGTCTCGGCTCTAAAGGTGCACAAGCTCTTTCTTCTGGCTCTGGTGAACTATTTACAGCTTCAAACTGCTCATTCAAGTCTCTTTGAGCTGATGATGAATCCGATGTAGCAGGTAAAGTAGAATCAGATAATGAATTGAGACTTATTTCAGCTGAGCTAGAGAGAGAATTACCTTGCCTTTCTTGATCAGTATGTTGTGTTGGATTATTTGTTGTAGCCTTGTAGGCAATGCTGCAAGAGGAGTTGAAGAATGATCTGAGCTGCTTGTAGAGGCAAGAGAGTTTATGGTTTGAGAGAATTGAATAAAATCTGGCAGCCAAGTAATTATTGAGTCATTATTGTCTGATTGAGATTGAGGAGAGTGAAGAAAACCTTGTTTGAATGGAAAGTCAGACTCATTGAACTTAACATGCATGGAAATATATAATCTCCCTGTTGAGCTAAGACATTTAAACCCTTTATGGTCTGAACTATAGCCCAAAAATACACATTTAGTGGTGTGAAACTGAAATTTATGTTTTTGGTAGGGTCTAAGACATGGGTAGCATGCACATCCAAATATTTTTAGTGAGGAATAAAATGGTTTTTGATGAAGTAGCTTTTCAACTGGTGTAAGGCCTTTAAGGACAGGAGTTGGTAATCTGTTTATCAAGTATACTGCAGTATGAAAAGCTTCCCACCAATATCTAAGAGGCATGGAAGCTTGGGCCAAAAGGGTTAAACCCATTTCCACTATATGTCTGTGTTTCCTTTCAGCTCTCCCATTTTGAGCAGAAGTGTGAGGGAATGAATGTCTAAATTCTATCCCAAATTGTTGCAACATTGTGTTGAAAGCTCTATATTCACCTCCCCGGTCTGTTTGCAAGGTTTTAATCTTTGTTTCAAATTTGTTTTCTGCTAACAATTTGAATTGTTTGAAGGCACCTAAAGCTTCATCTTTGGTTTTTAAAGGAAAGATCCAAGTATATCTACTAAAATCATCAATGAAATGAATGTAATACTTGAAACCAGAGGTTGAGGTTATTGGTGCTTGTCCCCAAATGTCAGAGTGAATCAATTCAAGAGGCTTATGTGCATGAGATTGAGACAAATTAAATGGTAAAGCATGAGATTTTCCAAATTGGCAAGCCTCACAAAAACTCCACTTTTCATTAGATTTCAACTTGGGATTACAAGACTCAAGAACTTGACCAAGAACACGATATGAAGGATGGCTTAATCTCCTATGCCAAACTTCTTTTGTGGAATTCAAATACTCAACAGGACATGATTCACTTGAATCAGATGACTCGACTCTAGAAACACTAGCAGAAACAAAAGTAGAAGGTGCACCACTTTTAACATACTGTAGTTTTGGTGTTGATTGTTCAGTGAGGTTGGTTGTTTCAAGCTCGTATAGACCATTTCTAACTCTCCCTCGCAGTACCACCTGCCCCGTTGTTTTGTCCTTCACAACCCAAAAATCAGAATGAAATTCAATAAATACATTATTGTCAGCAGCAAGCTTGGAAACACTTAACAAATTTTTTGTAATGGCAGGTACATGAAGAACATGCTTCAGTTTTAATGAGTTTGCAACAAGAGAGGGTAAAGAACTAGTACCAACATGAACAATATTTAGTCTATTGCCATCACCAACAGTTAGAGCTTCCTTACCATTATACTCAATTTTGTGGTACAAGTTGTTCATGTCACCAGTAACGTGATTACTAGCACCACTGTCTGCATACCAGGATTGATCATTCAAAACATCAGGGGTAGCAACAAAAGCTGAGGAGGCTGAGGAGTTCTTGTTCTGATCTAAAGGAGGAGAAACCATGTAATGGTTATCAAACCTGTAGTATCAAACCTATAGTAGCACACTGCTGCACTATGATCAATCTTGCCACAAACTTGACAGGTTGGCCTTGAGTTGTTGTTTCTTCCATTCCTACCACGAGATCTACCACCACCACGATTATTGTTTTGTGAAAAATAATGTCCTCTTCCTTGTCCAAAACTTTGCCCTTGTTGCTTTTGACCAAAGTTACCTCCTTTTGTAGAAACAAAGTTTGCAGAGGCTTGATTCAAGGAGGCATTCTTCAAGGATGTGAGTTGCTCAACCATTCCTTGCAGTTCTACCCAAGATAAGTTAGGCTTGCTTTCAACCATTAACACTGCTGGAGTGTATTCATCATCAAGACCAGTTGTGATTTGAGGAACTAAATCTCTCATGGTATCAGGGGCACCAGCAAGAGCCATATGGTTTGCATACTTCTTCATAGTGTTCAGGTACTCATCCATTTTCATGGATCCTTTGCGAGTTTGCTGCAACATCTGACGGTAGTAATTCTCACGAGAGCGAGATTGGACGCCATAAAGCTCTACCAAGGCATCCCATAACACTTTTGTTGATGGTTTTCCCATAACTTGAGAAGCAATTCCTGGAGTCATTGCCTGATACAACCACCAAAGAAGAAATTGATCTTGGAAAACCCAAGTATCATACTCAGGATTTGGATCCTTCTCTGACTTGTCATTCTAGATAAACTGAGGTGGGCAAATTTTTGTACCCAAAATGTACCCCTCGAGCTTGTAGCTTCGAATGATGGGCATTACCATGTTTTTCTAAAGTTCTCTCGATCCAGCTTGACCGAAGAAGCTTGAGTAGGCAAAGGCATACCACTCAGGGTTGCTTGAGGTCCGGTATTTCCGGCGAGGTTCGGCATCATTGACTGAGATGATGCAGTTGGATTGCCTGAGTTCTGTGACTCGGTTGAGGAATCGGAGGCGGCGCCAGCCATTTTAGCTCTTATACCAAGTTTGAAAACAGAGGATTTTGAGAATTAAAGAAAAAACTCAGCGCTTAACTGAGATGGTTTGTTTACATTCAAATATATTTGTACAACCAATATCCTCACTGTATACAGCTAATACAAATTACAAAATGACACGTATAGAGAATACAAGACACAAGACAATTAGCTGTCATAAAGAGCTCTCTAGAAACAAGCTTGAAGACTCCAAACGACACAACATGTGATAGGCTTAGCTGAATAAGCATTATGCATACCAAGCACTAGGAAATATTAGTAATACGACATGTCGTTTGGTGTTGTGTTCTAACACCGGTAAACAACTTGAAGATGGAAGGACCCTTGCTGACTACAATATTCAGAAGGAGTCTACCCTTCACTTCGTTCTCCGCCTTCGTGGTGGCATGCAAATCTTTGTGAAGACATTGACTGGTAAAACCATTACTTTGGAAGTTGAAAGTTCCGACACCATTGATAATGTCAAGGCAAAGATCCAAGATAAGGAGGGTATTCCACCAGATCAGCAGAGGTTGATTTTTGCAGGGAAGCAGCTTGAAGACGGGAGGACCCTTGCAGACTACAATATCCAGAAGGAGTCCACCCTGCACTTGGTGCTGAGGCTGCGTGGAGGGATGCAGATTTTTGTCAAGACCTTGGCTGGAAAAACCATAACCCTGGAAGTCGAAAGTTCAGACACCATTGATAATGTGAAGGCCAAAATTCAGGACAAGGAAGGCATTCCCCTTGATCAGCAGAGGTTGATCTTTGCTGGGAAGCAGCTTGAAGATGGGCGCACCTTGGCAGATTACAATATTCAAAAGGAATCTACTCTGCATCTTGTCCTTCGCCTTCATGGTGGTTACTGATGGTGTTATGGTTCTCTCTCCTTGTCTGGTGGTCTTGTTTAGCATTGTCATGTTTGTGTTTCTGGTTTTATGCTCTCTTTTGTTAGAGCATGGTACTCTTTTAACAATAAAGTTGCTTATTGTTAGTTTTCGTAATATACATATCTTCTCTAGTCCAGTTTCTTGTCATGATTTGATATGATTTTATTGCATACATAAGCTTGCCTCAATTGTTCTTTTTGATCATGTACGGTGGTTGTATGTTTCCTGTTTTGTGATTGTTTCCAGAGCAGTTGATTGCATGTAGGAAGGTCAAGATTTATTAAACTGCATTTGACTTTGTAAATAACATATTGTATATATAAATCATTTTTGGAGAAAATTGAACTTCATTTAGGATAATACAATACAAAGATTTTGATGAGTTCAAACTGTATGTACAAAGATTTCTCTATTTGGCATCAGAGAAAATAGTAAGGTTATCGAATTAATGAATCAATTGAATTAATGAATTAGTGCATCATATTACGGCTTGAAAATATTGTATATATGATCGATTACAAGTTTACAGCATAAGGAATCACGTAGTTTTTACAGCATCGACATTTTTTTTTGTTTTTTTTATGATATTGGGACAAAAAAGAATGATGAAGTTTGAATACTTAGATGCCCCTGCATGGTGGAAGCAACAACAGCAGTGCCACCAATTGATGATGTTGGGGGCGGGAATCAGATCGATTTCGATTGGTTTTGGAATCTGTGGCAGGCTTGCACAACAAATCCAAGCCCAATTTGTAAAAGAAAGATGAAGTTTGGATTCTTTTGCTCCTCATACAGCAAACCTATGTTAGGCTCTTTCAGTAGCAGAACAATATGTGGAAGTGCACCAATTCGGTCTTCAAGAGTAGATAATATCTTCATCTTTAAAGGTTTCTTTAAGAATGATGAAACACTGAAATTCAAAAACATGAACACCGACTCATGTCAGCTTGCAGCAGTAGGAAAACGCTTCTGAGTAGCATGAAATTCACATCAAAGACTTCAACTCAGCAACAGAAAACTGAAAAGGAATACAGCCTCCGGCAGTTGATAGCAGTCCACAACTTTAGACTTCACCGGTAGATAAAGAGCAACAACAAGCATAAACCAATTGGATTTGAAGGAAATTGTGCTATCTCCTCAATGTTGATAGACAAACAACCTCTGTATGAATTTTTACCCCATCAATGACTTTAGTTAAAAAATATTGTACAGATATAAGTTTGGACATGAGAGATCTATGATACAAGTTATAATACTTACTATCAGGAGTGGAGATATGTATTTCGAGTACTATGCTCTAGAATGAATGTCGGAGAACGTCTGGTTGAGTTCGTAGGATATTCTAGACTGGCGTAATCAATTTGACCCATACCGCCGTAGAGATGGTAGAGCTTGGTTCGAGCTTGATATCAACTACAATACAACAATAGGGGAGGTAATAGTAATTGATTCCAGCACTTACAATAATAGTAATAACTACAGAGCATAATCATTCTCATTTCAAGTTTTGAAATGCTATTAGAGATTTACTATGCAAAAAGCTTTTAGCCGGTGCTATTTCTAAAATTACAATCAAATGAGAATTACAGAAATTAATTTATTTACTTACATCTTTTCTCAACGTTGTTGTTTGCATAAATTTAGATAAAACCTTGCATTGAGTAGATACCTAAAATGAATTAATACAATAGAGGTAAGAACACATAAAGACAATGGAGGCAAATTAGAGTCATAAAGGTCATATATCAATCATAGCACACAGTTTTTTGTTTCCAATCACAACACATAAGAGGTAAGAAGTACGATAAATTAATAAAGCATATAATAAACAAGCAATTGTTGTAATCATCTTCTGAAGTAATTGCAGATGAAATTACCTCTTTAGAGCTAAATCTACGTTCATTGCTTATTGACGTTAGCCTCCAACTGTTTATCTTAGAAATAGTGGAAATTTGTAGTAGAAGAACCCGCTAGGAGGATGCTAGACTCAAAATTGCAAATTGGTCAATCATGAGAAAGTTTGCAATAAGTGCCAGAAACATAACATTTCAATATGAAACATTTTGTACCTCCAAAACACAATCTCCAACTAGTCCACTCATGAATAAGATGAACGGGGCATCTGCAAATCATAAACAAATAAATATGAATAGATAAAAAAAAAATGCAAACCGAAAATGTTTCTGATTATATACACATAAAACCATAAAACTTTGTAGCTGCAATATGCAAAAGCTTAAAATCTTCCAATATAAACATTTAAGAAAATGTTTAGTATATGTCGTCAGCATGAAATCTATGACCGGCAGATGATGCTGGGGTTGGAATCTGCTTAATTTCAACTTGTTTTTGGGATCTTTGGTGGGATTGCACAAAAATTCATAGTTCAATTTACCAATTGAAAGGAGGGAAGGTGTTTGTTCTCTATTGCTCGAAGTATATTGTTGCAGCAGCTCTTTCACTAGCAAGCCAAAGTGTGGAACTACAATGGACCTTGCAGCATCTTCTAAGATTTTTTGTGCAAAAATGCAACACCAAAATTTCAACTATAACATCTACCTGAGGTCAGCCAGCCGTAGCATACAACATCTTTCTCTACATGATCAGCCATTCAACACAGATATGCAATATAACTTGTCTGAAGAAGAACACTACAGAAAAGAATCCAACTCAGCCACAGAAAACAGAAGCAAAATCCAGTCTCTAGCAGAAGATAGCAATCTACAGATTTAGAGATTATTGCAACTTCAATTAGCTAGAGTAGCATCAAACTCAAATCAACCAGATTCGAAGAAATCCCTGCTATGTACTAAAAGCTGAGACAGACAGAAATACTGTACAACATCAATTAGAAAATGTAGTTTGGGTCAGCTTTCTGGCAATAAGATCAAAGTTGACCCAAATCAATCGTAAAACTTGCAATTTTTGATCAATATGAGCTTTTCTTCACATTTCAATGAATCGGGATTGGACTATCAAATAAGCTTGACAAAATATCTCACAAGTGAAAAGGGATATAAATTAACAACACTTTCAATTTAAGGCAGAGGAATTATATTCAGAAGATTAGAAATTGCGGGATTAAAATGTGAAGCATTTCATAAAATTTAAAGGAAGAAAGAATCTGAAATTGTTTATTAAGAAAATGTGTGGAATTGTTGTGCTATTATAAATTGGCATACCTGAGATAGAAGATACGAATGAATGAGTTAAGGGAAAGCCATAGCAAGAATTTGTTGAAGATGCTGGAGCAAGAATCTACTTAATTTTCACTGTTTCAAGATCTACGGTGGGCTCGCACAGTTCAATTTACAATTTTAAAGAGGGGACGCCGTTTGATCTCTGGTGGTCCTACTCCTCGCTTGCATGCCAACATATGCAGCTTCAGCAACTCTTTTACTACCGTGACGGGTTTTGGAACTACTGCTCAACCTTGCAGCCTCCTCATAATTTTGCAGCAATGCCCCTTTTAAAATGCAGAATAAGAAAACTGCAAACCAAAATTCCAACATATAACACCACAACTCACATTGTCCAGCCATAACAGAACATCTCTCAGCAGCATTATCACCGATAAAACACAGAACCACAAGGACTTGTCTAGAATAAGAAAACTACATCAGGAACTCCAACTCATGATAGAAAACTAGAAATGA
Organism: Acer campestre; assembly: GCA_954870605.1. Lineage (NCBI taxonomy): Eukaryota > Viridiplantae > Streptophyta > Magnoliopsida > Sapindales > Sapindaceae > Acer > Acer campestre. Next base: position 45,369,141 of record OX940801.1, on the reverse strand, counting down.
TTCTACATCATATTCTGTCTTCTCATAAACATCATTTAGAATGATATAGAACAAATATGAAAATTTGAACATTGGTACCTTAGACCATGGTGTCAGAGCTCATTGTTCAACTTGCAAACTTTGATAGTAAGAAATTGTCAATCTCTTGAAGTTGCCTTATAATATATGGGGAATCATCATAATATATGCCTTAAACCACCTTTAATGGAAACTAGCTAGAAATATTTTTGTATCTTCATACATAGATGTTGAACAAGAATGCTCAGCCCTTCATTTTAGCAGCCCTTCACTGTGGTAACATCTGGTCAAGTGGAGGATTCCTTGGATTGCTGTTGTCCTTTAAATCAGTTCCCAAGAAAGGAAGAAACCATCTGAACAGGTTGTTTAATAGAGACATATCAATTTAATTTGTGAACACAAAATCCTGTTGGTGTTCGCTGTTGGTGGCCGAGTGGTCTGGCCTCTGTTCTTTGGCTTGGCTGTTTAGTGTGTTGTTGTGCTTGTGGCGTTTTGCCTTTTTTGAATAAAGACCGCCTTTTCAAAAAAAAATTTGTGAACACAAAAACAAGAACTTATTTGCACAAAGTTTGAATGTTTAAGATATTCTGAACATTGTAGGACCTGCATACTAACTGATCGGTAGCTGAATATGGAAAAGAGATCTGCATTCACCTAAAATAAGAGAAAAAGAAAGCGTTATAAACCGATTGAAATAAGAGCAAAGAAACTCTAGGAAAGATGCAATTTGTAGTGAAGTCAGAGTGAAGGGCAAAGTAATCCTCATCTCCTCCTCTTGGAAAGACTTTGCATCCAGCCAAATTAGTTTCAAAACACTGAACAGAGTTGATCAAATATGGCAAAAACTTGTGTACAACCAAGAATGATAAAATTAAAGTCAAATCAGTTCTATACCTTATGGCTTCAAGGAGTTCCAAGAATCTTGCTGTACAGGAGTTCTTCCACAGGAGTCTGTGTTTTCCTTACCCTATATGTAATCTGCAGATGTCAACATGATTATTCATTATTATGTAGTGAAAGCCAAATCAAGCTGTACATTGATTTGAAAAGTTAAAAGCATATAATTGAGTCAGATAAAAAAATTTTAACTCTTCAAAGGAATAATGAGATTCAGATCTTCAAAAGGAATAAAGAGATTCAACTCTTCAAATAAGAAATCCAGCTTCGTTTACCTTCAAATAAGAAAGGACATCTCCATGATGCTAGTGCTAGATGAAATGGTGTGTGTTGAATATAATGATTATTGAACATAGCAGCAAATCACATAAATTTCTTTGGAAGATTATATGAACATTTTCAAGGCATTAATGTAATTGTTGACTAGCATAGATAATCATAACACCGTGCATAAATGTAAAGAAAGTGAAAAACTCACCAATGTAATGAATGAATCCACAAGTTACGTAAGTAGTCCAGTACTAGTCAAAACACGGGTGAAAATGTCATCCATTGATGAGAAGAATCCAAGATAATCAAAAGGGCTTGTACTTTTCATGACATCATAACATGCCTGGCCTGATAAGAAAACCTATATTAGACTTAAATATGAGCTTTCAAAAAAGACTAAAGATGCTATGACTTAGTCTCTAATATAAATAGATAGTATTAGCACCTGAAAAAAACTGCAAAACCAAAATTCCAGCATATAACACAGCACCTCATGTGGCCCAGCCATAGATGAACATCTCTCGACAGCATCATGATCACCAATTAAAACACCAAACCACAAGGAATTGTCTAGAAGAAGAAAACTAGATCGTGAACTCTAACTTGGAATACAAAACTGAAGTAGAATATAGACTCTGGTAAATGATTCTACATCATATTTTATCCTCTCATAAACATCATTTAGAATGATACAGAACAAATATGAAAGTTTGAACATCGGTACTTCAAGACCATGGTGTCAGAAGTTTGCCTAAGTCAAGAAACTCATTGTTCAACTTGCAAACTTTGATAGTAAGAAATTGTCAATCTCTTTAAATTGTCTTCTAATATGGGGAATCAAAATAATATATACGCCTCAAACCACCCTTCATGGAAAGTGGAAATATCTTCATATATAGATATTGAACAAGAATGTTCAGCCCTTCATTCTAGCATCCCTTCATTGTGGTAACATATACTGGTCAAGTGCAGGATTCCTTGGATTGCTGTTGTCCTTTAAATTCAAATATGAGAAAGGACTAAAGAGATTCAGTTCTTCTTTTACCTTCAAATAAGAAAGGACATCTCCATGAGGCCAGTGCCAGATGAAATGGATCTTCGGTGCATCTGTTTGACATCTTGGGAGTACAAGATCCTCTACAGTAAATACATCATGATTATTAAACAATATGAAATTCTACATTTTCAAGGCATTGATGTAATGATGACAAACACCGATAATCACAACACCATGCATAAATGTAAAGAACGTGAAAAACTCACCAATGAATCCACGAGTTATATAAGTAGACCACGTCACAAGACAAGTGAAAATTAATGTCATCCATTGACAAGAAGAATCCAAGATAATCAAAAGTGCCTGTTCTTTTCATGACATCATAACAGGCCTGGCCACCTGATAAGAAAACCTATATTAGATTGTGAAATCTGAGCTTTCAATACAAACTAAGGATGCTATGACTTAATTTCATAATATTTTTTTTTTTTAAATAGTTACTGCACATGATAAGCCCTTGTCTAAGGTCACACTAACTACATTAAGATTAACAGTATTGAAAATTACATTTTCTTTTTCTTGAAACTGACTCAATACTATCACACAATGACTATACCATGGAATAAAATGTGATTTGCTATTCTCTTCTGATAACAAATGAAGATTACTTACAGGTAGAGGGACTTCAAGGATTTTTCTGTGAATTTCTAAATCTTCCATTAGTTCTTCCAATGCTGAGGTTATTCCAAAATATTTTCAACCTGAATCAGAGAACAGTGATGCAAATCCAATCCTTGTCAGAGCATATAACATAGATCTCTAAAGAATACATTTGGAGCAGAAAAGCTATCATCTAAAGGAATAGATCAATCTGATGAATTTTGACTGAGGCTACATTCAAACACAATTTGGAATTCATGTCCATATATTGAAAGAATGTATGAAAAATTAGCAACATTGAGTTAAAAAAAAATGTCAAACTTAGCAATAGTCCTATTGAAAACAAAAACAATTGCTTGATGTTGATTCCCAATTTCTCATAAGCAAATCATATAAGAAACAGAAGAAGCAAACTAAGAGAGTGACTTACACAGAAAAGAACAGAAATGGATCACAAACAAGAGAGACTCCAATTTATAGATCAGTAGCTCATACGTTTATCTGACAAGTGAAATGGCAGATAGTCTCTTAATTTAAGGCAGATGAGTGATTCCAAAACACTAAACAGAGCATTAAAAAATATGATTAAAACAATAAAATACTGAGAAATTGTTTATCATGAAAGTGTAATACCTGAAATAGAAGATGGGATGAATGAGCTAATTCACACAAGTATAGTCCGGTCCGAAGAATCTATCTCAACGCGAGGAATGTCGGCTATTTTGGACCACTCTTTTCCTTTATCTCTCTTGTATGCTTCTTTCAGAAGAGGACATCCCCCTATATGTAATTCCAAAAGTGAGGGTGGCAGACTCGGAAGGGATGTGAGCTCTGGGCAATTCCAGATCTGCAAGTTCTCAAGAGAGGGGAGGCGTTCGAAATCCTTGAAAGACAGGTATTTCAAATTTGGGAAATCTTCAATCGACATCCAAGTTAGAGTGCGGGGCAAAGTAATTCTCATGTCCTCCTCATGTAAACTCTCTCCATCCCGCTTTCCAGAAATGTAGAGGTATGAGAGAGAGGTGAGATTGTGCAACCCCAATTCCATGAGGGCATTATATTGTTTGCGGTCACTAATTGAAAGACCTCCAAGTTTGGTTGGCAGACCTTCTTCAGACAATCGTATATTTGGACAATCGTGTATTGATAAAGAGGAGAGATTGTCGGGGAGCAGTCCTTTTGGAAAGGAAGTAAGACCTTCGCAATTGTACATGAGAATTCTACGAAGACTGCTAAGAGTTTCTAGTCCCTCTGGAAAGGATTTGAGTTGATCACAACACCATATGTGGATCTCGTAAAGAGCCTTGTTATTATGAAATTTCTCAACTATTGACTCTAATTTTGGACAGCTGTCAATAACAAGGGTTTCAAGAGTCTCAGGTAATTGGCCTTTTGGTAATAAGGCTGTGAGCTCTGAGCAATCCCGTATTGAAAGATGTTTGAGTGATACATATAACTGACCTGCCGCTGACAAAGTTGTGAGCTTGGAACAATTGTCAATAGTGAGACTTGTGAGTGTGGCAGGGAGTTGGTGTATTGATGGCAGGCATGTCAGAGATGGACAGTTTCTTATATTCAAGTCTTGAAGATGATGAGATGTACTAGTATTCTCATCAGCACAACGTAATGAAGTACTAGTATCCTCATTATCATCCAACAAACTTTGCAATTTCTTGCAATTTTCTATATGAAGCTTCTTTAGAGATTGAGGTAGTTGTCCTCTAAAAATGAAATTTAGAGAATCACATCTCTCAATTCTCAGTTCTTCCACTTGTGTATTCCTCTGTTTAATTCCTTCAAGTAAAGTTGTGAGGGTATTGCAATTTGTAAAATCGAGCTTTCTGGGGGATATGAGACAATGCAACCCTTGAGGTGGCTTTTCAAGGAAAATCTCATTCTGCCATAATTCTATCAGCTCTTCACAACCCTCAATCTTTAGACTTTCAACTTTCTTAAATTCAAGCCTTGACCAATCACTAAAATCTGAAATATTTGAAAGAGTAATAGATTCTAATGACTCGCAATAAGTTGAATTGTTGCACACAATCTTCTTGCATTTATCAATCTTCAATTCGCACAACATAGGGATGCTTGATAATGAGACCACCAACTGCTCACACCCGCAAATCACAAGCTTCTTCAACGAACATAGATTGTTGGGTAATCTTTCGGAGAGTTCAGGGCAGTTTACAATAGAAAGCTCTTGGAGTTTTGGAAAGCTCTCATTTTCTTTGACAGGATTCCAACACTCCCATGCTTCTAAATCCTTAAAACAAAGAGTCTCCAAAGATAGGAATGGTTTTGACCAACCTTCTCCATAAAATTCAAAACCAATGCTTTTTATTCCCTTCATACCTTCAAGAGTGAGATTCTTAAGTGAGCATAATAGCCCAAGTGAAGGTAAGATTATGCATTTCATACAACCATCCAATTTTAGGACCGTCACTTTAGAGAATGAACTATCTCCAACCCAAGTAGAAAACTTCGTACCCCCATAACTTTTTATTGTGAGCTTTTCTAGGTTTTGATGAGGTCGAACCATATTAAGTACTTTTTTATCTACTTCCTCATCCCATGATTCATCAAATCTAGATCCCCATTCTAGTGAAAGCTCTTTTAGATCTTTCTTATCACTTAATATGGCTTTTCCAATGTCTTGAAAATTAGTCACATTCTCTAATCTTGAAATGTGAAGTTCTCCACAAAGGAATTTTAAATCCTCCAAATCTTTCAAATTGGATCCAGAACCTTTACCCACAATAAAGTTAGATAAGGTTCGAAGGCATTCCCATTTTCTAACTCCTAATGGCATCTCTTTTATTGACGGAGCACCTAAAATATCAAGATGACGTAAATTGATTAAATTCCCCATATTAGAAGGCAACTTTAAAAGAGCATGACAATCTCTTAATAGCAAAGTTTGTAAGTTGCACATTGAGCCTACTGACTCGGGTAAACTTCTGATTTTACTACCAGATAGGTTGAGGTACCTTAGAAGTCTCAAGCCTTCGATTGAATTGGGTAATTCAATAATATAATATTTTTGTAAAGATAATACCCTCAACTTTTTAAATCTCGATAATAAATCAGAAACAACTATATTACTAATGTAACAAGTTCCATACCTTCCATTTACTTGTGGCATTGACAAGTGCGCCCTTAAGTGCACCGCATCTTTGAAGACCTGAAATCTTCTTTTGTCATTATATCGATGACATATATAAGAAGCATAACGAGTCTTTTCAGAAATTGTTGATAAATTATTGGACTCTAGTTCATCCTCCAATCTAAAACTTAGTTTTCTAGAGACCTTTTGAGCTAAATCATTAACAAGGTCATGCATTGTATATTTCAAACTATTGCTACTTGATATTTGAAAGATTGACCTTGATATTAGATCACCAAAATACTCACCTCCCAAATCTTCCAATTGCTCGTTCTTACTTGATTGTTGAATCAAGCCTTCTGCCATCCATAAAAAAACAAGTTTTGTTTCTTCAAATTCGTAATCTTTCGGAAGAATGGCACAATAAGCAAAACATCTCTTCAAATGTGAAGGAAGATGATGGTAACTTATTTGTAAGGCAGCGGGGATCTCACTTTTATCTTGTAATTCCCATAGTTTGCTACTCAAAATATCTAACCACTTGTCTCTTTTCTCAGAGCGTAAAAGGCCACCAAGGGTCTTGGCTGCAAGGGGCAAACCGTTGCACTTTTCAATAACTTTTTGACGAATCAATTCGCTAAGTTCTGCACCCATAACTCCATTATCAAAAGCATGCTTTCCGAACAATGACCAACAATCATTGCTTGATAGTAGCTTTAATCTATGACATTTGGTGGAACATCCCATTGTGAAGGCAACACGTTCATGACGAGTCGTTACAATGATCTTGCTCCCATGAGCTCCAACCATAAAGGGCGACCTCAATGTTGCCCACATGTTATAGTTTTCACTCCAGACATCATCCAGGACAATCAAGAATTTTCTTCCACTTAGTGTCTCTTTGAGTTGATTTTGCACCGCATCTAAATCCTTTAGATTACAAGGATTGCGAGTGATGGACTCAAGAATGGCCGTGGAGATTCTCGTAACATCAAAATCGTCAGAGACGTAGACCCATGCTTTCGGGTTGAAACCTTTCAATGACCGGTGATTGTACACTTCTTGAGCCAATGTTGTTTTACCGAGTCCTCCCATGCCCACGATGGATATTACACCAAGGTTATTGGCATCACCCAGTTCATCGGTCAACACCATTTTCAGTATTTTAGCTATGTCTTCATCTCTTCCATAAACATCAAGTTCGGTTTGCAAACTTGAAGTGGGTGGCCTTTTCAATGAAACCGTGGTGGATCTACCTCCAGCAATCTCCACCAATCCAAGTTCAGTTCTTTGCCTGCAAAGATCATCCAACCGGCTAGTAATATCATCTATCTTGGATCGCATACTGAAATCGGACCGTAAAGTACTTGGAGTAAAACCAATGCAACAAGCAGGAAAGAGTTTCCGAGCTCTGCTAGTGCTAGCAGCCTGAAACTCTTGTGTTGAAGCCTGAAACTCTTGTATCTTCAACTTTCTTCTTAAAGCCTCAGTCGCGTACTCATCCAAGATGTCCTCCGCATCATAAGCCAAGTCTTGGAGATCCTCCAGCCACATCTTCACAGCTTCATTCGTCAGCTGCTTGTCCTCTGCATCCGCGAGAAGTGCTTTGATCATCTTCAAAGTCCTTTCCCATTTTTTCAGCTTCTCACGAACACCCTCTTGAGTTGCAAAGTTGAGCAGTTCAGGAGACATCAATTTCTCGAACAGAACAGGAAGTACCGCAGAAACAATGAGCTCAGCCATTTGAATGGTTTTTTTTTTTTTTTTCTTTTTTTTTTTTCTGATTAGTTTGTGGAAACAGAGAAATGAAAGGAAAACGAAGAGAGAAAGCAAGAATTCAGACTGGTTTGGTTTTCTGGTAGAATTTACTTCGAGCTAGTGCTTCTTTGATTGATTTTTTGAACAATTATTGGTGTGGACTCCACCACTAAAATGAAGCAACCTTATCACTTAGTCTTCTCTTATTGATTTTTCCAAAACCGTGTGGGCTCAATTAAACAGTGAGGTTCTGATGAGTGCATAGCCAGGCGGGTGTGTGCATAAATTTGGGCTGAGTAGCATTTTCCAGTAGTCAAATTTTATTTTCCTTATTCAATAACATTACAAGTTTTGATATTCTCCAATTGACAATCACATAATTGTTTTTTAAATCCTGGCCGGCAAGATTTTTTAATCACCCTCTCCCCACCCTTAGCTTATTTTAAATTTTCTGATGGATGAATTCAATGACCAACAAGAAGAATATAGTTAAAAAATGACCTACATAACAAAGGAAATATATAATATAGTGATGAAGAGGCTAATGACAAGCAAAACAGCACAGTCAGCTTGACATTGCCATTTTACCAACTCCCGTGTAATTCTCCAACCACTGCACCATCTATGCTCCTTATTCTTTGTTTCTTCTTCGACCAATGTGAATCCGCTGAGAAGAAAACAAATGAGCTGTTATGATAAACAAATTGCAGAGACAAAACAACTATCAATAAAGCATCTTTATTGATTCCACTCCACTCCACCCAATGTCCCAATTATCAATAAAGAACAAAAATAAAGCAAGTGGATTCAATTCCACCCATTTTAAATTAATTTTTATTTACTCTAAAATGAACCGAAAAAATGAAAAACATAAAAGAAGGTATTGTTTTAATATTTTGGTTCTTCTGTGAACTCCACCAGTCATAAAGTGATTCTACTAGCAGGCGAAAACACATAGAATTGTTCATTTTCCTCAAAAGGACACACCACACAATTGAATTTGACAATTAAAGAGCAGCCTGAGATTTTTTTTTTTTTTTTTTTGAGAAACCAATACTCACCATAATTTTTTGAGGAGTAATGCTATATTGCTCAAATTTGGTGCCCAAATGATATGGCAACAATGTAAACCATTCATTTAAATCATGCAAATATAATACAATTTAAATGAATGGTCTACATTTTTGCCACATCATTTGGGCACCAAATTTGGACACTAAATTTGGACAATGTAGCATTACTCTTTTTTCAGTCATCATGAAAATAATTTTAAAGCTTTTGCAAAATTTCACAAGCTTGGGAGTTTCATTTTCTCCTACAAATATCTGATGATTTGATAAATTGATTTCATTGTCCGGAAATTTCAAAATACTTGTAATTTTTCTATCTGTACTGTGAGTGGTATACAACTGAACCCATATTATTTTAAAATTTTATGTTTTTTTATTTTTTATTTTCAATTAACCAATGTGAATTTCAAGTGCCAGTTTAAATTTGCAACGGTTTCTTTTTAGGTGATTTGGACCCATTATTCACTGTCTTGAGATCGATGTTTAAAATATCGACAATTTCCCTTATTTCTATGGATATTTCCGTATTCAGGGTATCAATATCAATATGAGAGTGTAAATCTTTGCTGTAAAATTTCCAAAAACTTTTTGGTTATAAAATATCATATCGGCGAACATGTAATGTGTTTATACATAATATCAATGATCGTGAGATACCATCTAGATTAAGCACTATATTTGATTTGTGGGTATCAAACCTCTCTCACAGTTACATTTTTATGAGTAATCAAAAGTTTATAATCAAAGGAGGTGTAAAACCAACTCAATCAAAAGTTTCGTGTGCTAGTGCAGTAGTGCTACATGTAACAAATTTTTGTTATCATAAATTACAAATAATAACAATAAAACAGTACAGTTAATAACCGAATCAACCGAATCTGGTAAAAGCCCAATAAGTGAGTTAAGGCCCATCTCTTACTAACAGAACCCAAATGCATAATTGGTCATACCCAGCAAACAGGCCCAAAATACCCCAAAAAGCCCAATACGTAGCCAAGGCGCCCACCTATACCCACCTATAAAAAGCCCATTTATTTATCTTCAATAATTTGTTTTTCTTTTTGTTTGTATATCATCTTCTTCTCCACTATTATTAGCCACAAAAACTGAAACTTTTTTAAAAAATAAATATATATTTGATTATTTTCTGAACTGTGTTTTTTCAATGATTTATTAAAATATTAACTACATACTTCTGTATATTAAGGTAATTTACAAAATAATTCTCACATAGAAATAATCAAAATAGTTTTTTTTTTTTTTTTTAGAATATTCAAAATAGTTTTGATATCTAATATTTATTATGATTATTAGATATCTCTAATATTTTTGAATTTTTAGATTTTGAAAGAGTGATGATACTACTCAACTAAGTTGTTGGGTTTGAATAATATAAGAAAAATTAGGAAAAAAAAAATTATATTGATTTTTTTTTTTTTTTTTTTTTTTGAAAAGGACCGCAACAAAACAAGAGAAACGAAAACTGACTACGCAAAGCCAGACGAATCCCCCAGGACCAAACTCTCAACACAGAGAGGACAATCATCAACCCACAAAGACTCGCCATCATGGTGTAAAGCTAATTTAGCAAGCCCATGGGCAACCCGATTCAATAACCTAGGACCAAAACAAAAGGAAACATTAGCAAAATTCTCAGCAAACAAAAGAATGTCCCTCACAACCACACCAATATCCGAAGCAGGGGGATTTCCACGATTGATAGCCTGCACCACGACAAGTGCATCAGATTCCACAATGACATGCGATAAATTCCTGCTCAACGCCAACCGTAACCCCGCCAGAATGGCCAAGGCTTCTGCAATCTAAGGCTGATAGGAAATCTTCACATTTTTGCACAAAGATGCCAAGACCCGACCACAACTATCACGCACAACCACTCCAAAACCCGTCGACTTCTCCAGCGACCCCAAAGCAGCATCAGTATTAATCTTCACAAACCCACAAGGAGGCACCTGCCACTGAGAAGGCTGCGAAGCCTTGACCCCAACCAACCGATCCTCCTTCTCATTGGCATTCCTAAACTGAACAGCAAAGGCCTTGACCCATTCCCACAAATCAGTAGCAGGACTCATTGTTTTAGAATGAAAAGCCACATTACGGCGATTCCAAATTTTCCACCATAACACACATAAAAGCTCAAAATCTGGACGCGACACCTGTGAACTACACAAGATAACAAACTCAAGAAAATTTGTATGATCAATAATGGAATCACTAACAGCAGCGACCTCACACAACCCATGAACCTCCTTTAAATAAGAGCAGCGCCATACTGCATGCAAGGTCGTTTCTCACAAATAGGACAGCAAGTGTCCAGCTGCATCCCATGAGACACAAGGTTACACCTTGTTAGGATCCAATTATTGCAGGCCTTCCACATAAACAACTTAATTTTGGATGGAAGATTAAGACGCCAAAAGAATTTCCACCAAGATTCAAAACCAGAAAGACCAGAGCAGCTAGGATTAGAGGAAGAAGAAACCGCCAACCTATATCCACTTCGCACTGAAAAATCCCCCGAAGAACTAGAGTGCCACATTAAGCTATCCTGACAAGAAGAGCTACAAGGGGGACTGCCAAGAATGGCCTCCACCTCAACATCCATGAAGGACTCCATAATAAGGACCTCATTCCACTCACCCGAAGCCAGCTTTAGACAGTCGACAGTGGCATTACAGTCCAAAACCACCGGTGACATCACCCGGAAAGAAGGCTCACGCGGAATCCAGCGATCATGAAAAATACGAACCGACGAGCCATTACCAACCCTCCACCTTGAGCCTTTTTCCACAAGCTCCCTCCCCCATAAGAGACTCTTCCAAAGAAAAGAGCCTGTCCCTCCCTCAGCCAAGATAAAACTCGAATCCGGAAAATAACAGCCTTTCAAAACTCTAGAAGCAAGAGAATCCGGAAAACGGATGAGACGCCAACACTGCTTAGCTAACATAGCTTTGTTGAAAGCCCCAAGATCCCTGAAACCTAAGCCACCCTCCCACTTAGGCCTACATAATTTCTCCCAGCTGCACCAGTGCATTTTCTTCTTCTTGCCACTCCCACTCCACCAAAATCTCGCACTCAACCGATGAAGATCCTGAACCAGGGAGACTGGAAGTTTAAAAAGGTTCATCGAGTAGGCCGGAATAGCCTGAATAACTGCTTTTAACAGAACCTCTCTGCCACCTGTAGAAAAAAACCTGTGACACCAACTCTGAAGCTTTTTCCAAACCCTATCCTTAATACTATCAAACATAACCCTCTTATTTCTACCAGACAAAAACGGGAGGCCCAAATATCGCAAATGTACATCAACCACACTCATACCTAGAACATCAGCCAGCCTGCTCCTATCCCTATTCGGAATTTGACGACTAAAACACACCGCCGATTTATCAAAGTTGACAACCTGACCGGAGGCAACAGAATAATCCTTCAGAATCCTCTTAATAGTAATACAATCCCGGAGAGAAGCTTTTGTGAACAACAAACTATCATCTGCAAAAAACAGATGTGTAATTTTTGGACCCTGCCGACTACACTTGAAACCCGAGAAATCACCCAACCCTTCAGCATAAGAAATTAAACTCGAAAGACCTTCCGCACAAATAAGAAACAGGTAAGGGGAGAGAGGGTCCCCCTGTCTCAAACCTCGTGAAGGCCGAATAAAGCCCCTGACCTTACCATTCAGAATAAAGGAATAGGTAACAGACGAAATACATTCCCTGATCAAAGCAATCCACATTTCCGGAAACCCCATACACCTCATCATACCAAGCAAAAAATCCCACTCCACCCTATCATAGGCTTTCGACATGTCTAATTTAAGAGACATAAAACCTGTCTTACCTTGAACCTTACGCCGCAAAGCATGCATGCACTCAAACCCCACCAGAGCATTATCAGTAATTAATCTCCCAGGAACAAAAGCACTCTGAGTTTCCGAGATAACACTATCTAAAACCGTCCGAAGCCTGTTAGCGATAGTTTTCGAGATGCACTTGTACACCACATTACACAAGCTAATCGATCTCAGGTCTGTCATATTCTCAACACTCTTGACTTTGGGAATAAGACACAGGACCGTATGATTAATAGCCTCCATCGGTTTTCCATTATTTAAACAATCCAAACACATATGTGTAATATCATCACCCACCACATCCCAAAATCTCTGAAAAAAATCTGTCAGAAAACCATCAGAACCAGGAGCCTTACCCGGATCCATCTGGAAAAGAGCCACCTTAATTTCATCTACAGAAAATTTTTTAGACAGCCAACCAACCAAATTCGGAGGAACCCGTGCTTTAACTGACCTATAAACCTTCGCCAGCGACTCCCAACTAGGATTGGAAGAAGAAAAAATCCCTTTAAAATATGAGGAGATAACACCCTCCATGTGGTCCTCCTCCTCCATCCACTTCCCATTTGAGTCAAAGAGACCCCGAATTTTATTACGAGCTTGACGAGAGGAAGCCTTAGCATGAAAAAATCTAGTATTCCGGTCTCCTCCTTTCAGCCAAGCAGTTCTCGCCCGCTGCCTCCAGAATTGTTCCTCACACCGAAGAAGATCATCCAACTCAAACTCCACTTGCCGATGAAGCTTCCAATCCACACGTCCCATGTTACCCAAAATAGCCAACTCCTTCTTTTTCTGCACGATTTCTTCCTTCATTTTTCTCCTCTCCAAACCATTCCACTTCTTCAAGGCCACCGAAATAGCCTCCAACCGGCCAACCACCCTTTGAACGCAAGTCTGACCCGTCCCAGCAGCCCACCCCTGTTGAACCATTTCAAAACATTCCCTCTTCTCCGCTCATGCACTCTCATAGTGAAACCGACCACGCCCAAGATGCTCAACCTTTTTGACTGAAAAATCTAGTAGAATTGGACGGTGATCCGATTTCCAAAACGCTAAATGTTTGACCCGAAAACAAGGAAACATCGACATCCAATCCAAATTACCAACAACTCGATCCAACCTCTCTTGAACCAAATCGTCACCCCTCCTCCGATTTGTCCACGTAAAAAGAGGTCATTCAAAGCCTAGATCTTTTAAACCATAATCATCCAAAACAGCCCGAAAATTATCCATCAAACATCCTTGTCTCGCCGTTCCACCCATCTTTTCAGACAAACTAACAATCTCATTAAAATCACCCCCCACAAGCCAAGGCAAATCAGAGAGACCCGCCAACCTTCTCAATAGAGTCCACCCCTAAATCCGTTGATTCATAACCGGATTTCCATAGAACCCAGTAAACCGCCATTTTAAATAATTCTCCGAAACAACCATAGCATCAATATGAAAACGAGAAAACGAAAGCAAACTAACCTCCACATTGTTATTCCAGAGCAGACACAAACCCCCACTATTACCATTCCTCTCAACAACAAGCTTAGCATCAAAACCCAACCTCAAACGAACCCTTTCCATAACATTCTGATCGCATATAGTTTCCATAAGAAAAACTATAGTAGGACGAGATCCTGTACCAACGAGTACAAGACCCGGAACGCTCGGCTCCCACCCAAACCCCGAGCGTTCCAACATAGCGTTTTCATTGAGTCCGGCAAGTCGGGTCCTCTACCCGACTCCCCGATATCGCAATTGAAGTAAGATCAAAAGCACCATTAAGTTTCTGTTTTTTAACCTCCAAACAAGACATGAAATCATCATCCTCTTTCCCCCTTCGTTTTTCCAGCAAAAAATTCTGATCCGACCCCTTCCCCCTTACTCCCCCTTCCCGTGCCCATCTCTTCCACTTACCTTTCTTTTTGCCCCCGGCTGAAGTCTCCACACGCTCAACCACAGCAGAAGAAAGACCCCCTACCACAATATCCGAATCTCTATCCACGTTAACAAACTCTGCATGCATAATCTCCTCAGTCCCCACGTTGCATTGTCCCTCTAAAATATGTACCTGGCCATTATTTATCCCTTTAATGGGACCTGACGTTACCGAATTGCCAACCTCCCCCTCCTTCAAAAACTGCCCCTTACAACCACCTGCATCAACTGACTCATGTTGAGGAGCATCGCTCATCAACTGACGTGCGGGGATGCTGTCCGACATCCTTTTTGGTCTCCAAACATCGTCCTTTCTAGATAGACTTCCATGATGTTCTCCACCACCACTGCTCCCAGATTTCGACCCCTCCCCCCTGTTTCTGTTTGAGCCAGAGAAATTGTTCCGTCCCGGTGGATCCGAAGCTCTCATCCACGCCCTAAACTCAAACTCCTCAGCGCCTCCAGTATGCTCTCCCCGCCTCTGTCCACAAAACTTGAACGAATGGCCAATAATGCCACAATGAAAACAGTACTCCGGTAGTTTCTCATATCGCAGAAGCAGAATGGACTCCTTTCCTTCCTCTAATTCCAGCCTTAAAAATCTCTTCAAAGGCTTCGAAACATCCACCTCGACTTTCAGACGCATATATTTTCCAAAACATTCACCAGTTATACCAACATCAATATCCCACAAATCCCCTATTAACCTTCCTATAAACTCCCCCATCTCTTTCGTCATACACATAAGCGGTGCATTAGGTATCTGAATCCAGAAAGCCACACGATTGAAGGCTAAACTGGCAACATTCCCAACTCCCGATGGTTTCTCTAACACCAGCAAACTATTGTCAAAACTCCATGGCCCACCCAACAAAATTCGGAACCGATCACCCTAATTGCGAAAATAAAACAAGAACGTATTATCATGCACAACTTCCACGTCAAGGTTCGTTTGCCATATTTTCGGCATTACTGTTCGAAAGGCTTCCCTATTGATATGTTTGTCCGACAAATCTTTGCCTACTAGACATAAATCCAGTTTCTTACCAGCAGAATCTTTAAGCGTATCACGAACACTCCACAGCGTCTCGTCCTTACTTTTCAATGAAAGAGACGCACACAACCGTGCTATTTCCTCCTGATCCATTGAGACTAGAACATCAAAACTGAAGCAACGGAAAAAACTGAAAAAAAACTGAACAAAAGACGGCGGCCACCTAAAAAACCCACTACTTCCACGCTAGGGTTTAGAGAGAAAAAACCCTAGGAGAAGAAAAAACGAGTTGTGTTTAATATGCTTATTAAAGTTTATCAATATAATATAAAAAATATTAATAAATCAAGTGATTAATTGAGAATGTTTAGAGAGAGAAATAGAGACTTTTCCAGGAGGGAAGGAATGACTGATGGCTCAAGGAAGAGGAAATCCATTGAAGAAGGAAATAGAAGCAGAGGAGACTTTAGGGACCGGCTCTTTTCAGTGTTTGTGGACAATATCAATCCAACAGTCGACCAGGAAGGCATATGGGGGATGTTAAAACCTTTTGGAAGAATTCGGGACATATACTTATCACCTAGAAATGATGCTAGGAGAAGCAAGTTTGCCTTTGTGCGTTTCGAAACGCAGGAGGAAGCGAGTAAGGTTGCCAGGAATATTGATGGCATGCATATTTACAGTTGGCCGATTATGGCAAAGGTAGCCTCGTACGGTTGGAACAAAAGAAGGCAAGTTCAAGCTAAGGAACGCAGGAAGGAACATCCAGTAACATATAGGTCAGATGACTCAGCTGAGATGCGTTCGCACGGGAATAAGTCTTTTGCTGAAATCTTGAAAGGGGACCAAGGAGGTTCGATGGACCATTTCAGGAAAGAGAATGGAGAAAGGTCCAGAGAGAATATGAATCTCACGATGTCCTGGTCTAGGAATCGTAGGGATTGTGAGTGGCTTAGGAAATGTGCCATAGGAGTCCTGAAATCTTTCTCCAATGTGTCATCTGTCAATTCGAAACTTGGAAACAGAGGTTTCGCCTTTTCTTCGGTGTTTCTAGGTGAGAAAAGTGTGCTCTGGTTCTTTGAGAATGAGGACGATAGAGATGGATTTATCAGGAACAAATTCTTGTGGGACGATTGCTTCGCGACAATGCAATCCTGGTCGGATTCTTCATTCCCGAATTCTCGCCTAGCTTGGGTGAATTGTAGAGGAGTCCCGCTCAGCTTTTGGAGCCCAGCCATTTTTTTGAAACTAGGGTGGATGGTTGGAGAACCATTGATTGTCGATGAGGTCACCACTAGGAGGAAGAGATTGGACAGAGGAAGGTTATTGATCATAGTTAACCAGGAACCTTTAATTTCTACCAAGGTCTTAGTTAATACTGATCAGGGATCCTTTAATGTTCATATTAAGGAGGAGGAAGACACTGTTGATTGGGTTTGGATTGAAGAATTTCTTGAGCTACAGAAGGATGCATTCCAGGATTTGAATCTGCACGAGTTCCCAGGTGGAGTCTCGATTGAAGGTGGGGACAGAAAGGTAGGTGTCCCTTCATCTAGTATGGGTGGCAGGGGAAAGTCAGAAAAGAAAGGCAGATGCATGGCAGGAGCAGGGAAGGTAGCACATCATGACAGTAGTAGCCCACTTCTGGACGTAGGTACGACTACTCTTAGAAGAGGTATGGCCAAAGACACTATGGATAAAGGAAAGGAAAAGATGGTTAGAGTTCAAAAAGCAAAAGGTAGAGATCAGTTTCATAGGAGTGGGAAGCTTGATTTAGAAAAGTGGAGATTTCAGGATGTCAGGGAGATGGGTAGTTCAGAAGACAGCTCATCATCGGATGGAGGAGAGGTGGAGATTCAGGGAGAGAAAAGGAGAAATTGGAAAGGGGACTGCTCTAGACCTGGGGTCAACTCTTGTAATGGGCTCAAGGATGGTTGGGCCTTGGCTAATGATCCGGTTGTTCATGATAGGATCACGGGTGGGCCAGAAAATATCCAATTTTCTATGGAGCCATCTCTGGAGGAGACTTTTAAGGCCCACTTGAATGACATAGAGGCCAGATTTGTGAAAGAAAAATTTGGGGTAGATTTAGGAGGCAACATCAAGATCGGGCCTTCAAATCATAAGGACAAGGATGAGTGCCCAGAGGTCTTGCTTCAGATTTCTGTTGATAGAAATCAAGATTCTGAAGATGATGGAAGGATTTTAACGTCTCCCTCCAGTGTTGACAGCGCTGATCAAGGTCAAGGTGAAAGATCCTTGCAAGTCCACAGAGAAGTTAGACTAAGTCCTAATAATAGGGGTTCAGCGAAGATTCATGGGGGGAAAGTTAATAATAGGAAACGCAGGGATAAGGAGGACAGGGAGGCAAAGTTGGTTACGATTAGAGAAAGCTGGAGTCTTGAGAAGGAAATCAAGAGAGTTATTGAGACAGGTATTGCTCTGGGTTTCGATTTCAATACCAACATTGATGAAGTTGTTGGGGTGATAGCAGCTAGGGAAATTGAGGATGTTGACAGGAGTAAAGTCAAAAATGCTTAATTGTGTGTTCTGTTGGGTGTTGGCTCGGGGTTTCAATTTTTTTATGATAGCGTTATCTTGGAATGTGAGAGGCCTTGGGAGGAGGGAGAAGAGGAGTGTTGTGAAGAATCTTGTTTTGAAGCATAAACCTATGTTTTTGTTTCTGCAGGAGACAAAACTGGGAGTCCTTGATAGGAGTATCCTCAATTCGCTAGGTGGTGGTTGGTTGGGGAAAGGCATTGGAGTGGAAGCTATAGGGGCTGCAGGGGGTCTGATTACGCTTTGGAATGAAGATCAGTTTGTGGTTTCGGATTGTATCTCTAATAGGAGGTGCATTATAACAGCAGGGGTTCTGACTGCTAGCAAAAAAAGGATGGTTTTTTGTAATGTTTACGCTGCCAATGTTGAAAGTGAAAGGTTGGAGCTGTGGAACTTTATTCGCCAAGCCCAGAATTCTTTGCAATTTCCTTGGTGTCTAGGGGGTGATTTCAATTCGGTGTTGGCGGATTCCGAAAGGAAAGGTGGAGTGAGTAATGTGTGTTCGGTTAGGAATTTTAATAACTTCATTCTTCTGTCCAAGGTTATTGACATTCCTCTCCATGGCATGAAGTTTACTTGGACTAATAGTAGGGAGCAAGCTTCTTGGGCTAGGTTGGATAGATTCCTTATTTCCCCTGCCCTGTTAACGTTGTTCCCGAACTTAATCCAGAAGGGCTTGCCTAGGAGTGTTTCGGATCACAATGCGATCTCCCTTTCGGTGCCGAAGGTGGATTGGGGGCCTCCTCCTTTCCGGTTTTACAACAATTGGTTAGAGGAGAAGGATTTGATGCTCAACGCAATGGAAGGGTGGGTGGGGAGTAAAACTGGTGGTAATTCTGGTAGGATTTTGTTCCTTAATCTGAAGGCGGTAAAGAAGAGGGTGAAAAAATGGATAGTGTCTAAGAAGATGTTGCCGAATTTGGTTTCTAAATGGGAGGAGAAGTTAGCGGTTGTGGATCAAAAGGCTGCTGCGGGAGGGTGGTCTGAAGAGTTGAGAAAGGAAAGGATCGGCATTTTGGCAGAGCTTTGGAAAGAGGTTAGGAGGGAGGAGCAAATGTGGAGGCAAAAATCGAGGATAAAATGGATTTCGGAAGGAGACAGGAACACCAGTTTTTTTCATTCCATGGCTAACGGCAGGAGGAGGAGAAATTTTATAGAAGAGATTAAAGTGAATGGGGTGAAGCTTTCGGCTCCTTCTATTGTTAAAGATGGGATTTTTGATTTTTTTGCCAAGCATTTTCAGAAGGTTGCTTGGGAGAGACCTAAGATTATAGGGCTGAACTTTAATTGTCTTCAAGATGAAGAAGCTTTGCGGCTGGAACGGCCTTTCAATGAGGAGGAAGCTTGGAACGCTCTGATTTCGTGCGATGGCAACAAAGCCCCAGGCCCCGACGGTATGAATCTTAATTTCATTAAAGTCAATTGGGCAGTGATTAAAGATGATTTTTTAAGGTTCCTTCATGAGTTTCACAGTGACAGTTCGGTGGTGGAAGAAGTGAATAGGACTTTTATAGCTTTGATCCCTAAATGCTTGAATCCGGAAACTATTGGGGACTTTAGACCGATTAGTTTGGTGGGGAGTTTGTACAAGGTGTTGGCAAAGATTTTGGCTAATAGATTAAAGGAGGTGATGGATTCCATTATCGGTGAAACTCAGATGGCATTCGTTAGGAATCGCCAAATCCTTGATGGTTATGTGATAGCGGAAGAGATAATTCATTCGTGGAAACGGGAGGATATTGGGGGTTTAGTGGTCAAATTGGATTTTGAAAAGGCTTACGATAGTGTGGACCATGATTTTTTGGATGCGATTATGAAGGATATGGGTTTTAAGGAAAAGTGGCGCCTATGGATTCGGAGCTGTATTTCTACTCCTAAAGTTTCGATCCTTGTCAATGGTAGCCCGACGAAACAATTTCGGATGGAGAGAAGCCTAAGGCAGGGGGACCCGTTGTCCCCCTTTCTTTTCAATATTGTGACAGAAGCCTTAAGTAGTCTTTTTCAGAAAGCTAGAGGCCTTGGGATGATGGATGGTGCTAAGTTCGGTCCTAATTCTGTTCAGGTGTCGCACCTCCAATTCGCTGATGACACTATCATATTCCTAAAGCCCAAGATGGAGTACCTTTGTAATGTGAGAAGAATTTTACGATGTTTCGAATTGGCTTCAGGTCTGAAAATCAACTTCCACAAGTCTAGTGTTATTAGAGTGGGTAGAAAAGTGGTGGAGAATGTTGTTTGGGCTGACGCCTTCAGATGTAAACAAGAAAAGCTTCCCATCTCTTACCTTGGCCTTCCTTTGGGCTCTAAGAAAGGTTCTATAGCTGCTTGGAATCCTATCCTGTCTCGCGTTAGGAATAGGTTAGCTCCGTGGCAAAGGAAATATTTGAGCAAAGGGGGTAGGCTTGTTCTCATCAAGGCTGTCTTGGCAAACCTCCCTACTTATATGATGTCTGTGATGGAATTGCCGGCTGGGGTTGCCAAAGAGATTGAAAAGGCTCAAAGATCTTTTTTCTGGGGTGATAGTGTTAAGAGAAAGTGTCATGCTGTGAGATGGGAGTCTCTTTGTAAGAGTAAGAGATATGGAGGGTTGGGAATTGGGAGAATGAAGGATAAAAATAAAAGCTTAATTGCGAAATGGATCTGGAGGTTTGGGGTGGATAGAGATGCTCTGTGGAGGCGTGTTATTTGTGCGAAGTACGGTGTCGAGCCTGATAATCTAGTGTGGGATTGGAAGACGGATAAGGCTGGATCTCCTTTTGTTAAGACTGTCGGAAAGCTCTTTGTTTCAGGCTCTAATTCTGCTAAGATCATTAAGGAGGGTCTAAGTGTTTCGGTGGGTAATGGTAGTAGAGCAAGGTTGTGGCATGATCCTTGCGGTTTAGAGAACCCTATCAAGCAAATGTGTCCTAGATTGTTTGTTTTGGCTGTCAATAAAGACGGTAGAGTGGAAGATTATGGCAAGTGGGAGGGTACCAATTGGGTTTGGGATATTAAATTTAGGAGACCCCTTTATGATTGGGAGATTATCCAAAGAGACTTCTTGTTTATTTTTCTGGATAGCTGGCAGGTGCATCCTTCCAAGCTTGATTCGGTGGTCTGGACTATGAGTAAGGAGGGGACCTTTTCGGTGAACTCTTTCAGGCAGTGTTTGGAAGATATTGATGCTGAAGTCAGTCCTGACCATTCTTTCATTTGGCAAGGTCTGTGCCCCCCTAAGGTGGAAACTTTCGTGTGGCAATTGTTGAAGGAGAGAGTGATGGTTCGCCAGGTTTTATTCAGATTAGGAATAGCTCCTGGGGCGGATCTGGTGTGTCCCCTTTGCAACCTTGAGGAGGAGTCCATTAGTCATCTCTTTCTGCATTGTTCGTGGTCTAAAGAAGTTTGGTTAAAGTGCATGAAGGGTTGGGATGTCCACTCTTGTGCTAACTCTTCTTTGGTTGATTGGGCGAGAGGGTGGCCAGGTTTGTGTCCGAATTTTGACAGCAGTAAGGTCTGGAATTCCTTGTTTTTTGCGATTGTTTGGACTATCTGGGAGTCTAGAAATCATTTGGTGTTTAGAGGTAAGGCTGCTTCCACCGATCTTGCGGTTGACATGGTGTTTTTTAGGATCGCCTGGTGGTTCAAATACTTTGGAAAGAAGAAAGTCTCTGTTCCTGTTTCTCTTCTGCTGTTGAATATTCAAGCTAGCTGCACCTCCTCTCTCAGATCGGCCATCAAGACTTATCCCAAGTTCTGGCAACCTCCTTCTCAGTTTGCATTCAGATTTAATGTGGATGGATCTTCTAGAGGGAATCCTGGTGAGGCTGGTATTGGAGGGGTGTTTCGTGACTATTCTGGTAGAATGATGGGTCTGTTCTCTTTCCACATGGGTCAGCTGAGTGCCATTGAGGCTGAAGTGTTTGCCATTCTGAAGGCTTGCGATTTGATCGTTGCTTCGGCTGAACTTAGATCGAAAATCGTCGTCATTGTGAGTGATTCCAACCAGGCGGTTTCTTGGGTGGAGGGTACCGTTTCTGCTTCTGAGAGTTGCGATCATGCTATTGCTGACACTCAAAGGCTGATGGGCATTTATGGCAATATTTCGGTGGTTTATAATTCCAAGTCGACCAACAGGTTGGCTGATTTCTTAGCCAAGAGAGGTGCTGATGGGCTTGGGGATTTTCTGAAGTGGGAGTTCGGTTAGTTTTGGCTTCCTTTGGGTGGTTGTTTGTTTTTTCGGGTGGGGTTCTTGTGCTGTTGTTGTGGCTCTGTTTTTCTGTTTTGTTTTTGTTTTGGTTTTGGTGGTGGTTGCTTCTGCCCTGTTTTTTGGTTGGGTGCGTTTTGTGGCCTCGGTTTTGTTTGCTGGCTTGTGCCTTAATAAAATGGCTGTTCAAAAAAAATATAAAAAATATTGATAAACTTTAATAAGCATATTAAACAACAATTTTTGTCAAACCACTTAAGTAAATATTCAATAATGCACGAAAATATATGTTTCATATATATTATAATACGAATCGTAACAATACATGAAATTAATTTCACTCTTTCGGCAGAATAACTCGGGCAAATTATGAGAATTAGCTTGCTGTAGTTTCTACTGATTTCTACTAAATTTGGATTTTAATTGAATATTGAATCATGTTCACAATATGCAAGATTAAAACTTATCTTTATTGTTTCCACTAAGACAAAAATTTATATTTACAAATCAAGCCAACTCAAAATTTACTCCTCATAGAGTCTTCAAAACTGTGAAGCTTTGAGATGAGAGAAAACACAAAAGGAAACCAGAGAACACAGAGAAAACTAATCCACCATTAATGAGAGAAAAAACTCTATTTCATAATTCAAATATGAAAGAATTACAGCTGCTAATCTAAAACTTCAATTAACAATAACAAACTATTTATACTAATTAGTTGAGTATTCATGTCTCACCGCCATTTCTAACAAAACCCACTCCTTTTACGAATATATATAAGACTCCCGAAAGGAAAAGGAAAGCAAAACCCACAACTTTTAGGAATATATAAATATATATATGCCTGGATTTTGGGCTCTCCATGTATGTTTGTGATCTTGGCCCATTTGGGTGTATAATGGGTCTCCAACCCAAACATACCAACAGTAGCACTTATCAATCTTTTTTGTTTTTGTTTTTTATTTTGTAAGGATATAGGTGAGTTACGATATATTATATCTTTTCGTGTCTACCAAAATTTTCTCCTTTTTCGTGTCTCTCCCCTCTCATTATCATTTCTTGTTTATATATCTTTTCTTAATTGAAAGCATAAATATAAATCTCAAGTGTCAAACCCTTCTGGTATCATTTTTAAATGGTATTTTTGAAAATCTATTACCTCTGTATAATACGTGTGTTAGATTGTTGAATTATGGCTCCACCCATTTTGTTTGACAATGAAATGACATGCATGTCCTTTACTTATTTCAGTTTTATCAAACAAATAATGTAAACTATTAAAATACAAAGGCTAGTATATATGTGATTTAAAATTTTTAGTTTCATTTATAATTTATGATCCAGTAAAGAGACAATGCTTTACCCTTTAAGGATTCTAAAATGACCATATAATATATCATATAATTTTCAAAAGTCAATAGTTTCTACTCATAGATGTTTACGAGCATCTCCAATGCTAGTATGCATATTTGAGTTTCTAAGAGCATCTCCAATGCTATTATGCATTTGGAGAAAATTAAGAGCAACATAGGATAGTTAGATGATGAGGTAGAAAAAACCTCTCTAATTGCAATTATATATCTAACTTGATTATGGAGTTGATGTGGCAAACTTTTTTTAGAGAACACAAAGTTGGGTTTCTAACTTAAAAAACTCTCGTAGAAATGCTAACTAGAATTTCTAACTTTTTCCTACCAATAATATTACACCTCATTTAATATGACATTCGGTGGAACATCCCATTGTGAAGGCAACACGTTCATGACGAGTCGTTACAATGATCTTGCTCCCATGAGCTCCAACCATAGAGGGCGACCTCAATGTTGCCCACAAGTTATAGTTTTCACTCCAGACATCATCCAGGACAATCAAGAATTTTCTTCCACTTAGTTTCTTTTTGAGTTCATTTTGCACCGCATCTAAATCCTTTAGATTACAAGGATTGCGGGTGATGGACTCTAGAATGGCCGTGGATTAGTTTGTGGAAACAGAGAAATGAAAGGAACACGATGAGAGAAAGAAAGAATTCACACTGGCTTGGTTTTCTGGTAGAATTCACTTTAACGAAATTGATAATTGAACATCGACGTTACTGGAGTGGACAGTGGACTCCACCACTAAAAACGAATCAGAAAACTTTAGTTTGGACTCCACTTTACCCATTTATCAATTAAGCATCTTTATCTTTAAAAAAAATAAAATTAAAGCAAAGTGTGGATTCCACTCAACCTATTAAATATTAATCAATAAAGCAAAGTGTGGATTCCACTCCATCTTTATCTTCCACTTAATTTTTTGAACAGTTTTGCATATTGTCTTTTAGGCCATGTGGTATTACACAACATTTTTCATATCAGTGATGGGGTTTGAGTCCCATCATACGTATTTTAACATGGTATTTGACATGATTTTATAGCCTGATACTTAGATGGTGATTGCATGTGTGTAAATGGTAATTTTATATTCTTTTCATTAATAATTGCTCGGTTTAGTTCACATATATTGAATGTCATTTGAAACTTCATACAAAGCAATGTCACTGTAGAAATACATTACACATCACATAGTTTTTAGGCGGTCAGGATTTAGCCAAAAACCCGCCAAGAGTTGGTACTATAACGATTTGTGCAGTCCAGTGTCCACATATTGAATCTCTCTCAAATTTACATTTTTATTAGTAATGTGACTTGAATCTTTCTAACTAAAAGGCAACTCAATTAAAAGTTTCATACGCTACATACATTACACAATTTTGTTTAATCATATATTAAAAATATTAACATACAGTAAATTATAGATACCTCAAAAGAAGCAATTTATGGCAGCATTTGCATGATTCTCTCTACGTGTAAACAAGCTCCAAACAACACACACCATCGAAGGGCCAGACAGAAACCTGTTCTGGACTTTCATTAAACACGTTATAAACAAGTACTGATTTTATTTTCCAAACCCACAAATTCACCTACAAATCACTTGCCCACCACCCTCATACAGGAAACATACAACCATCATACTAGCAGGCGAAAGCAAATAGTTTCGGTGGATTGTTTTTTATCTGTGCGAGTGGTATACAATTGAACCAACATTTACATTTTCTCCTATAAATATCTGATTCTTTGATAAATTGATTGCATTGCATGGAGATTTCAGAATACTTTCGGTGGATTGTTTTTTATCTATGTCAGTGGTATACAATTGAACCAACGTTTTCATTTTCCCCCATAAATATCTGATTCTTTGATAAATTGATTGCATTGCATGGAAATTTCAAAATACTTTCGGTGGATTTGTTTTTATCTGTGTGAGTGGTACACAATTGAACCAACGTTATTGAAATTTTTTTATGTTTTTTTTTTAAAAAAAAAAAAAAAAAAAAGAACCAACGTACCCATTCTCTGATTGGAGCATCGGAGAGTGATCATTAGCTAACCACTAGCTTCGCCTTGAGCAGTTTTTTTTTTTTTTTTTTTTTTTTTTAAACAAGCTACATATCTCACTTGAGAGACCTCGCACATTTATCCGAGCTGCAAACAATGTTAAAATTCTAACATAGACGATTAAACACCCAAGCCGACCTCCCTAAGGTCACCTTGCAATTCAGGTCAGTATAAAATTTTCCATAAAAAAATCATATATTATGAATCGTAACAATACATGAAACTAATTTCACTCTTTTGGCAGAATAATTCGGGCAAATTATGAGAATTAGCTTGCTGTAGTTTCTACGGATTTCTACTAAATTTGGATTTTAATTGAATTTTGAATCATGTTCACAATATGCAAAATTAAAACTTTTCTTCTTTATTTTTTCCACCAAAACAAAAATTAATATTTACAAATCAAGCCAACTCAAAATTTACTCCTTATAGAGTCTTCAAAACTTTTTTTGAAAACACTAGAACTTTATTAAAGGCTCAAAGGCCACCAACAACAAAAACAGGACCCCGACAGGGGCAAAGAACCCCCCCCAGCGCCCAGCAAAGCGCCAAAGGAAAGCGCCAAAAGAACAGCAAAAACGCAAAGCACCAAGCACCAGGGCACACCCAACAACAGAAAAACACAAAACAAAAACTACCCAAAATCCCATAACAACACCTCCTCCTGGACGCCAGACCCCCTCTTGGCTAAGGAATCAGCAACGAAATTTCTGATTCTAGGAAGAAAAACCACTCTAACGCTGCTCAACAAAGCCAAGAAACTCCGAATCTCATTGAAAATAAGCGCGACCGCAGGCTCAGCATCCCCTTCCCCATTCACCCAAGAGACCGAAACTTTAGAATCACTGAAAATACAAATAGTCTTCCTTCTCAACCCCAACGACAGGTAACATAATTGACAAGCTTTGAGGATAGCGGTAGCTTCCGCAACCAAAGCGTTAGCAAAGCCAATATTGCTAGAGAAAACGCCCAAGACCTTCCCGGAATCACTTCTCAAAATTCCCCCAATACCAGCCGAACCGGGATTCCCTTTGGAGGAACCATCCACAAAAAAATTAAAGCCATCAACGAAAATAGGGAGACCGGGCTGAGGATAGACAACCTTGTGGAAGGAGCTAGAAGAAACGCTGTCAGGGAAATTAGAAATCATTAACGTAATTGGATCCGCTTTCGAATTTCCTAAATACTTGAACCACCAAACCACTCTGAAAATCACCATATCAACAGCCACCGAAATATCAGCTTGCTTCCCATTGAAGATTAAGTTATTTCTACTCTCCCAAACCGTCCAAACAATAGCTAGAAATAACGTATTCCAAGCACGACAAAACCTCTTCGTGCTCATTAAACTCGGCCATCCCCTAGCCCACTCCAACACCGAACAATTGACACAAAACTGCACCCCCCAAAACTTCATACATCTCACCCACAACTCCCTCGTCCATCGACAATGAAGAAAAAGATGGTCAATCGATTCCTCACACGAATTGCACAACACACAGTCAACAGAAGGCTCTGGGACGAAACCAAAGCTACGTAAAACGCTACGGACCATGATTCTACCTTGTAAAAGTTGCCACATGAAGACTTCCACTTTAGGCGGACAAAGGTTATTCCAAATAAGCAAATGATCCTCGTTAAGCTTGGTCTCGAAACCCTCCAAAGAACGTCTGAAAGATCTTACAGAAAAATCCCCATCCGGACTCAGCACCCAACAGATGGAATCAGAAACCAGTGGCTGCACGTTGAAACAGCCAAGGATCATCATCAAGAGGTCCCATTCCCTCTTCTCCCACCCGAAAACTGGCCTCCTCAAAGGAACCCTCCAGCACCAAACCGAATTTATCCACACTCCGAAGTCCGCAACAACTCCCTCTCTATTGGCAGCCAGCGCATACATCCTGGGGCAGACGAGTTTGAGAGGAGTTTTCATGACAAGAGGGTCATGCCAAAAGCTTGCTCTGCTGCCATTGCCAACCACAATCGTCATCCCTTCAGCTATGATTTTGGACGTCAACAGCTCTCCTCCAAAAAGACTACCAATAGCTTTGATGAACCAAGAATCCTTCCTGCCACTATTCCAATTCCACACAAGAGATGTCTGCCGAACATTATACTTAGAGCAAATCATCCTTCTCCAGAGAGCATTATCTTCCTTTCCGAATCTCCAAACCCATTTGGCAAGGAGACTTTTATTCTTGTCTTGAATCCTCCCAATGCCCAACCCACCATTCCTTTTACTTTTGCACAAAATGTCCCAACTTACAGCATGAATTTTCCTTTTCGTGCACCCATCACCCCAGAAAAAAGATCTTTGCATCTTCTCAATTTCCTTGGCCACACCCACAGGAATTCGGAATACCGACATGAAATAATTAGGGATGCTAGCTAGGACAGCCTTAATAAGTACCAACCTCCCTCCCTTGTTAATGAATTTCCTCTTCCACGGAGCTAATCTATTCCTTATTCGAGCCAAAACCGGATCCCAAACCGCCCTAGACATCCTCTTGGAACCAAGCGGCATACCAAGATAGGTAATAGGAAGATCCGCCTTCTGACATCTAAACAAAACAGCCCACCCATCATTATTCTCCATATTTGACCCCAGAGTCTTCAAAACTGTGACGAGAGAAAACACAAAAATGTTTAATCATAAGAACTTCTAAAAATAACATATTTCCTCTTCTATGAATATTTCATGATTCAACACATGCTTGTGATTTACTACGATTAAAGTTGCGGTTGAACACCCGCTTTCTAAACCATGTTGAACTTGACCACTCAGAAAACTGTGATCCATGCACCACATCATCATCGACCGCTGTGGGTGCCTTTGCCTCTGCCGCGGTCTACGCCGTGTAATACCTGTTGGAGTGTACCGCTCCCAATGCTACGGTTGGTGCAGCTTGACAAAATCGCAGTTCCTGCCAAATTCCGTTTCTTCAATTCTTTCTCGATCTTCAAGCCTCTCTCAAACATAACCTCATACTCCCAAACACTCTCATGTCTCTAGAAAGTCTCCACAATTGTTGTATCTCGTTTGATAACTATTGGAAATTCAAGCCATATCCAACAGTGTACACATACCATCTTCTCAAGAGCGACTTAATTGTACATTAGTTTTACTTTACATGGCGACAATCGGAGTATGTCTTTTCTCAGTACCCGCTGATTTGTCTCCGGTATTTCGTCGGCACATGGTCTCAGTTGGAGAGTCTCTTGGAGCATGCCTTACATTAGCTGTTGCAGCTCGTAATCCTCATATCGATCTTGTCCTCATATCATTTTGCATTAGCTGTTGGAATGAAAAAAAAAAAAAAAAAAAAAAAGTGATTTTAGAAGCTGATTGCATTTCTATATATTTATTGACAACAATTTAGACATAAATCATACTATAATATATATATATATATATACTCCATAATATATCACAATTATATATTTGATGAATTTTTATTTATTTATTAAATATTTTTGGGAACCGATTTGTAACTATCTATTGATACCAATAAATCACTGAAAATTCAAAATTTACAATATTGAGAAAAAAAGAAGAAGAAGCAAGCTTTAAAGAAGTTGGAATTCAATGGAGTATATAACTTGGCTACTCAAACTGACATTCTTTTTCTTGCTGCAACGTCTTATAGTAATTCAGTGCTGCAACAAACAGTACCTTTACTGGTTCGCTTTCTTTTCATTTTTCTTACTCAATTCATCTCATCAACTTAATTATGTAAAATAGGATTCTGATAATTGAACTGGATTCAGAATATGTTGGATTTCAGATTTTAATTAGAGTTTTTCTATGGTAGAATCAAGAATGTATGGGTTTCAGGTTAAATTGTCACGTCACAAGTTGCAATTCAAGTTGGGATCCTAGCAATGGGGGAGGTTCCCCCTTCCCAATTTCCCCAAATACACATCACACATGCCGTGAATCGTAAAGTAGCAATTATTTGTGACTCACAAGTCACAACTATGTAGCTAGGCTTTTGACCAAGTAAATTTATATATACTACTACAAAATTGTTAAAAGACATCGGTTCTTTAAATCGGTTTTTAGGTAACCAATTTAAAAAAACTTTTAGACATCGGTTTTTTAAAAAACCAATGTCCTAAATATTGCAGCTTAAAAAGACAACGGTTTAAGGGAAAACCGATATAGATTTATTTTCCAATAAGAAATCGGTTTTCCTTAAAACCGATGTCTTAAATATTGTGGTTTGAAAAGAGAACGGTTTTTGGGAAAACCGATATGGATTTATTTTCCAATAAGAAATCGGTTTCTATTAAAACTGATGTCTTAAATATTGCGGTTTGGAAAGACAACGGTTTTTAGGAAAACCGATATGGATTCAAATGCAAAATTCTACTGAAATTCAAATCTGACCTATGTCCACATTCAAGTGCGCATCTCTAAAAATACTCAACGTTATTTGCTCAAATTTTGACACAAGAAAGTATGCATGCAAAAAAAAAAAAAAAAAAAAAAAAAAAAAAAAAACACTTTTCATTCAGAAAATATTCCAAAAATCAATTTGGAAAAGTGTGAAAATAAGCGATGAAAACAGCTCACTCGCGGATTCGCAAAACAGAGCATCGCTTCTAACCTTTGACTAAATAATTGATCATAACTTTCAAAATACCGCCCAGAATTTTACGTTCTTTATACCGTTGAATTTGTATCGAAAAATTGAAGAACCCAATGCAGGCGAAAAAATTTATTTCCTTGCCAAAAGATACAGTTTTAAAGAAAAAGCTTGCACAAAAATATCTCCAGCAAAACACAAAACCACACAAAAAATGAAATGAAAAATAAACCCACACCCCCAATCCTAATCTTACATTTGTTCATTCAATTGCATGCAAGATGCATGTAGAGAAATATCTCCCATGTAGTGAGAGTTGTATTCCAAATCATGCTTACTACAATTGATGTCACTAATCTCCTATAGAGTATAGACCCATAACTCAACTATATATATTTAAAAAAATATAATTTTATTAAATGTTCCAATAAATATTTTTTAATATATGTTTGTAGTAGAAATTAGAATTTTGATTAGTGGAATGAATTTAAATTTATATAACAATTTGTTTTTTTATTTCTAACAATTCATATAGGTTATATATAAATATTGTGTAATTGTTAACACATCCAATCTTGTAGTCAATTTGTAAAGGCTTACCACTTTGACTTTGAGGTTACAAGTTCAATTTTTAACCGTGTTTTTACATCGGTTAAAAACCAATGTCTTTAGTGCGTTTTTTTTTTTTTCTAAATCACTCAAATAGACATCGGTTTTTCATAATGAAAAACCGACGTCTTCTATGTAAAAAAAACGATTTCTTTTACATTGACTAGGCAAAGAAATAATAGGTTACAGTTTGTTAATCTTGGGGTTTGAAAGTGTGCATGCATATGAGTCAGAATTTAACGTTTTATAAATAAATAAATATAATTAAGGTACGAGTAAATGCATGTGGAAGCATCATATGATAGTCACAATTAGAAAGATTGGATTGAGTTTGAGGAGTCCAAAATCAAAGCATGCAGCCAACCTTGAAGAACCTCAATAGTTTGAGATACTATTATTCTCTGTGACTCTCCTTGGATTGACAGACCCTAACGTATACAACTTCTTGAGCCAACCCTCCAATCCGATGCCATCTAAAAGACAAGCTCATCTGGGACACTCATCGTCTTGAAATGGCTTCTTTTAAATAAAAGTTGTAAAAATGATTTGAAGTTTGCTTTAATGCTTTATGGTTTTATGTTTTTAGTGTTTTCTAAAGTATTGTTGTTGGTTATAACATTTCTATTAAATAAATATCCGTATTATATACATGTTTTTATGTTCTATTATCCGTATTATGTAAATAAATATCTTTGCTTTGATACATCTACTTTGGTTCGTTTCATTTTGAAATTCGTACTCAGGATGTTTTAATGTATGTAGTTTATGAATAATAATAATAATGAATTGAATACTAATATTTGTTGTTGGGCTATGAAAGTTATTTGACTGATTCAAATGGCATGGGTTCAGGGTGTATTCCAATGTATCTTTTTCAGTAGAATTTGGACTTGAGAAATTCTTTTCTTATTTATAAAGCTAATTAGAAACACCCGATCTTCACGATAAGCACAAGCATGATAGGGTGGAACCCAAACATGGCAGCATCCTATTCGTCCGTTCTTTAATACTTTCCTTCACAATGTTGGTAATCTCTGCTATAAATACACAAGAACCTTCTTAAATCTCTTAAATCTTCTTAAATCTCTCTCCTCTCTCGTTCGTTCAAAGCTGTTCAAGGTAATTTTCGATCAAGAACCTTCTTAAATCTCTTGTTTTTTTTTTATTCTTTTGATTAATTGATTATATTAGATCTAGTATTAGTTTAATCGAATCTGTTGGTTCTTATGATAATTCTCGTAGAGGGTGGATTTATATATACTTTGTATTGCATTATATTAATCGGTGTTCATGTCTTTGAGTTTTTGTTTAGCAGATCGTGATTTATATATACTATGTATTGCATTGTACAATCCTCTTAATTCTCTCTTCTCGTTCTTTCAAGCTCTTCAAGGTAATTTTCGCTTCTGATTTCTATTTCAAGTACAGTCTTTTCAACCTCTGAAGCTAATCTTTCACCTAACTTGTTAACAATTTATTTTTTTTTTATTTTTTTTTTTAAAAACAGCTGATGCAAGCTCTAGGTTTCAGATTTTCAACATTCTTTATTCTTATATTATTATCAAAATTGACTTTTTCCATTATCATTAAATTAAGATTTTCATTATCATATATGCA
Source organism: Acer campestre (assembly GCA_954870605.1). Lineage (NCBI taxonomy): Eukaryota > Viridiplantae > Streptophyta > Magnoliopsida > Sapindales > Sapindaceae > Acer > Acer campestre. The sequence continues at coordinate 45,336,568 of OX940801.1, read as the reverse complement.
AGCAAATTAGTTCAGCATGAACACGAAAGGCTAAATGAGAAAAATAATCTAACCTGCTGAGAAGTTTCCTTGCATTACTAAATTCTTCATCTCTAGTCTTCATTTTTTTATATTAGCAAATCAATGGAGACAACTTCAAGCAGGGCTCTGTGGAGAGAAAATATTTGAGAATGAAGACCCAACTATCATAACAGTGGAGACAATTAAAACATAATCAAGAACTGTAACTTCAAATAGATTATTACCTGCGCGCCAATACATCCTTCTCAGTGTATTGGGTAGTTTGAGTTTGGAGAGTTTGAGTTTCAACAGAGAGTGAAGAAACAAAGTCTGAGACGAGAGTTGGATTCATGGATTGGGTAGCCAGATTGGCCTCCATGGTTTTGCTAGTTGGGTCTTCATTCTCAAGACTATTCGTCATGGTTTTCCTGGAAAGCAACTCGAGGATGGTCGCACCCTTGCTGACTATAACATTCAGAAAGAATCCACTCTTCACTTGGTGCTTCGACTCAGGGGTGGCATGCAGATCTTAGCGAAAACTCTTACTGGCAAGACCATAACCCTTGAAGTAGAAAGCTCTGACACCATCGACAATGTAAAAGCCAAAATCCAAGACAAGGAGGGGATCCCACCTGATCAGCAGAGGCTTATCTTCGCTGGTAAACAGCTTGAGGATGGCCGCACTCTTGCTGACTACAACATTCAGAAAGAGTCTACCCTACACTTGGTGCTCCGTCTTAGAGGTGGCATGCAGATTTTTGTGAAAACCCTCACAGGTAAAACTATCACCTTGTAAGTCGAGACACCATAAACAATGTCAAGGCAAAAATCCAGGACAAGAAGGGGATCCCACCAGACCAGCAGAGATTGATCTTTGCCGGAAAGCAGCTTGAAGACGGTCGTACTCTTGCTGATTACAATATTCAGAAGGAATCAACTCTCCACTTGGTGGTCAATCTTGCAATCAACTGCACCAACTTGAGAAAACCCTGGATGTTGCTCAGATGAAATGGTAGCCCAATCTTCTGAGCATATGTTGACATGGCATCATGGTGTACAAGATCCTCTGCAGTAACAACAATGGTTAGGGGTGGGCACAAAGTTCGGAACCGAACTGAATCAAACCGAACCAAAAAAAGGGTGTTCGGTTCGGTTCGGTTCATAGATTTAATTCGGTTTAAAATTTTAAAAACCGAAAATAATTCGGTTCAATCCGGTTTTGGTTTTCTAAAACCGGTTTGAACCAATATGAACCGTCTATATAGAAGTAAAAATAAAAAAAAAACCCTAAGTTCCCCAACCCTTTCTATGTTTCTAGTTTTCTTTCTCATGATTTACAATCACTGCACTGATTTGAAACATAAATATTTCATGATTTACAATTACTGCACTTATTTGAAACGTTTTCCACAAGGCATTCATTATGAGTATAGACAACGTTCAAGATTCTGAAAAATGGACAGAAGCAAAATCTTTCCTATGGACTTCATTGTAATATAACTTTTGGGTTACTATTCTTTTCCTACTTCCTTGCACTTGATACTTGGGGATTCTATATAAATAAAATTCCTTGTTTGTTTGAGATGGTAATGCTTGTAAATTATGCTACAAATATTTAATTTTTCTTCTTCTACAGTATAGCTGAGCCAACAACACTCATTATTTCAAGCTCTAAAAATGTCTCACCTTCCATTATCTTGCTTGCTACTTTATTTTTCAAAGAAGAAAAAAAAAGGCAGTTTTCTATTTAAAATTGAATTCCTCTGTTTTGCCACTCAAGATTTTATCCTGTGAACCTCTCGAAGAGATTTCTTCTTTATTTTAGCAAAAATAAAGTGCAACGGAAAAAAGCATATGCAATTTTAAAAAAAAAAAATTATAAATAAATATGTTTTGAGCTGATTTAATTTTATTTTTTTTATATATTTTAGTTAGGATTGATTTGAGTTTTTTTTTTTTTTGGCTTTGGGCTATTCAAATGGCCAAAATTAGAATCCAATGACCCATTAAATTTAAAAACGTATTAAAAACTTAAGCCTATTAGGCCATTAAGCCCAAAACCGAATTAAACCGAACCGAACCGAACCGATTAAAATCAGTTTATTTCGGTTATCATCTCTTATTCGGTTTAAACCGGTTTCATTTTGTGTAAGTCAAAATCTTTTAGGTTCAGTTCGGTTTTACCCAAAACCGAACCGAACCAAACCGTGCCTACCCCTAAACAACATAGTGAATAAACATAGCTATCATGGTAAACAAATATATATATATATATAGACAACTAAGGAATTGCAGCAAAGCACATAAATTGTTTAGGAAGATATTACATCCTACATTTTCAAGGCATTGATGTAATGATGACAAATCACAAGTCACAACATCATGCATAAATGTAAAGAACTTGAAAAACTGGCCAATGTAACGAATGAATTGACGAGTTAGGTAAGTAATCCACGTCAGGATGTCAATGAGAATGTCATCCATTGACGAGGAGAATTCAAGATAATCAAAATGGCCAGCGCTTTTAATGACATCATAACAGGCCTGATAAGAAATTAAACTATGTGCTTGTTTGGTTGAGCTTTCTACTGGCTCAAAATGTCTACTAACGTCTATTTGAGTTTTTTAGAGTTGTTTGGTTGGACTTTTGAAATTGTCTATTTTAAATTGAGTAGAGGCTAGTAGAGTTTAAACCTCTACTGGACAAAAGCTCATGAGGGGGTGCTTCTCCAAATAGACATTTTTTTTTTAAAAGTCTACCAACCAAACATTTATAATTTTTTTTTCAAAAACTCTATTTCTAATAGATCTACTACAAGTAGATCTTTTATCATCGATAGAGGTTTTTTAAAAGCCCAACCAAACAAGCTCTATATTAGACCTTGAAATATTTGCTTTCAAATCAAATTAAAGATGCTATAACTTCAAGGCATATATGCAAGACCATGTACGATGTATTAAAAAATATGATTTGTTTTTCTCTTCTGATAAATCTATCAAATGCTTATTATATTTAACTACAGGTAGAGAGGGGCTTCAAGGAATTTTCTGTGAATTTGTAAATCTTCCATTAGTTCTTCCAATCCTGAGATTATTCTAAAATATTTTCAACCTGAATCAGAGAACAATGAAGCAAATCCAATCCTCATCAGAGCATATAACATAGACCTCTAAAGAATACATTTGGAGCAGTAGTAGGTACAGTGAAAGGGCAGATAGTTTCTTAATTTAAGGCAGAGGAGTGATTCAAAAACACTAAACAGAGCATTAAAACAATAAAATACTGAGAAATTGTTTATCATTAGTGTAATACCTGAAACAGATGAATGAGCTAATTCTCAGATGTTTCCTCCGGATCGTAGATGAATCTGCCATCTATCTTAACGCGAGGGATGTCGGCTATTTTGGACCACTATTTTCTTTTATCTCTCTCACATGCTTCTTTTAGAAGAGGACATCGCCTTATATCTAATTGCAAAAGAGAGGGTGACAGACTTGGAAGGGATGTGAACTCTGGGAAATTCCAGATCCTCAAGATCTCGAGAGGGGAGGTGTTTGAAATCCTTGAAAGACAGGTATTTCAAATTCGGGAAATCTTCAATCGACATCCGAGTTAGAGAACTGGGCAAAGTAATTCTCATGTCCTCCTCTTGTAAAGACTCTCCATCACGCTACCCAGAAATGTAGAGGGATGTGAGAGAGGTGAGATTGTGCAACCCCAATTCATGAGGGCTTTATATTGTTTGTCGCCAGACCTTCTTCAGACAATCGTGTATTCCTAAAGAGGAGAGATTGTGTATTTCGCTGGGCAGTGCTTCTAGCTTCTCACATCCATCGACAATAACTTCTAAATTACCGTCGGGGAACCGTCCTTTTGGAAAGGAAGCAAGACCTCTGCAATTCATCATACAAATGCTACGAAGACTGCTACGAAGACTGCTAAAAAGTTTCTAGTCCCTCTGGAAAGGATTTGAGATGATCACAACTCCATATTTGGATATAGTAAAGAGCCTTGTTATTATGAAATTTCTCAACTACTGACTCCAGTTTTGGACAGCTGGAAATAGACAGGGTTTTGGAACTGCAGCAACTCTTTTACTAGCATGACAGGTTTTGGAACTACAGCTCAACCTTGCAGCAATGCCCCTTTTAAACTGCAGAAATTTGGTCTCTAAATATAAACAGATAGTATTAGCATCTCAAAAGGTATATAAAAACTGCAAAACTATAATCCCAACATATAACACCGTAGCAGAACATCTCTCAGCAGTATTATCACCAATTAAAACACAGAACCACAAGGACTTGTCTAGAATAAGAAAACTACATCAGGAACTCCAACTCATAATAGAAAACTAGAAATGATTCTACATCATATTCTGTCTTCTCATAAACATCATTTAGAATGATATAGAACAAATATGAAAATTTGAACATCAAAATCGCCATAATGGCCGTGGAGATTCTCGTAACATCAAAATCGTCGGAGACGCAGACCCATGCTTTCGGGTTGAAACCTTTCGATGACCGGTGATTGTACACTTCTTGAGCCAATGTTGGTTTAACGAGTCCTCCCATGCCCACGAGGCCACGATGGATATTACACCAAAGTTATTGGCATCACCCGGTTCATCAGTCAACACCATTTTAAGTATTTTAGCTATGTCTTCATCTCTTCCATAAACATCAAGTTCGGTTTGCGAACTTGAAGTGGGTGGCCTTTTCAATGAAGCCGTGGTGGATCTACCTCCTGCAAAATCTCCACCAACCCAAGTTCAGTTCTTTGCCTGCAAAGATCATCCAACCAGTTATTAATATCATCTATCTTGGATCGCATACTGAAATCGGACTGTAAAGCACTTGGAGTAAAACCAATGCAACGAGCAGGAATGAGTTTCCGAGCTCCTGCTAGTGGTAGCCGCCTGATGCTCTTGTATCTTCAACTTTCTTGTCGAAGCCTCAGTCGCATACTCATCCAAGATGTTCTCCGCATCGTAAGCCGAGTCTTGTAGATCCTCCAGCCACATCTTCACAGCTTCATTCGTCAGCTGCTTGTCCTCTGCATCGGCGAGAAGTGCTTTGATCATCTTCAAAGTCCTTTCCCATTTTTCAGCTTCTCACGAACACCCTCTTGAGTTGCAAAGTATAGCAGTTCAGGAGACATCAACTTCTCGAACAGAACAAGAAGTACCGCAGAAACAATGAGCTCAGAGAAATGAAAGGAATTTGTCGTAGAATTTACTTCGAGCTAGTGCTAGGAAAAAAAATGATAGATTTTTTGAACAATTATTGGTGTGACTCCACTTTCCACCACTAAAATGAAGCAACCTTATCACAATTATTGGTTTTTCCAAAACCATGTGGGCTCCATTAACCAGTAAAGTTCTGACGAGTGCATGTGCTGACAAAACAACTATCAATAAAGCATCTTTATTGATTCCACTCCACTCCACGTCTCCACCCAATGTCCCAAAACAACAATAAAGCATCTTTATTGATTACACTCCACTCCACCCAATTATCAATAAAGAAAAAAAATATTTAGCAAGTGGATTCCATTCCATTCCACCCATTTAAAATTATGTTTTTATTTATTTATTTATTTTAAATTTAACCGAAAAAATGAAAAACAAAAAAGAAGGAATTGTTTTAAGGGTAAATTACACTGCATCCCTTGAGGTTTGGCCTTAAAACACTTAAATGAAAATATTTTGTTATTCTACACTAACACCCCTGTTTGACCATAATAAGGTCCAAAATACCCTTGGGTGTCAGTGTAAAAAAGCTTTTATTTTTTATCATTATACAAGGGCATTTTTGACAATATAGGAGTGTTAATGTAGAATGACAAAACTTTTCTATTTAAGTGTCTTAAGGTCAAACCTCAAGGGGTATAGTGTAATTTACCCTTGTTTTAATATTTTGGTTCTTCTATGGACGCCACCAATCAATCAGTCACAAAATGATTCTACTAGCAGGCCAAAGTACATAGAATTGTTTGATAAAGAGCATAGAATTCATTTTCTAGTGCTAGTGCTACACGTAACAAGTTTTTGTTATTTACAAATAGTAACTATAAAACAATACAGTTAATAACCGAATCAACCGAATCGGGGAAAAGCCCAATAAGTGAGTAAAGGCCCATCACTTATTAACAGAACTCAAATGCATAATTGGTCAACCCAGCAAACAGGCCCAAAACACCCAACAAAAGCCCAATAAGTAGCCAGGGCCCCACCTATACCCACCTATAAAAAGCCCATTTATTGATCTTCAATAATTTGTCTTTCTTTTTGTCTGTGTATATCATCTTCTTCTCCACTATTATTATCCACAAAAACCGAAACTTTTTTAAAAAATAAATATATATTTGATTATTTCCTGAACTGTGTTTTTTCAATGATTTATTAAAATATTAACTACGTACTTCTATATATTAAGGTAATTTACAAAATAGTTTTCACATAGAAATATTCAAAATAATTTTTTTTTTGAATATTCAAAATAGTTTCTATATGACTATATCTAATATTTATTATGATTATTCTATATCTCTAATATTTTTGAATTTTTAGATTTTGAAAGAGTGATGATACTACTCAACTAAGTTGTTGAGTTTGAATAATATAAGAAAAATCAGGAAAAAAAAAAAAGAATTATATTGATAGACTTTAATAGGCATATCAAATTACAATTTTTGTCAAACCACTGAAGTAAATATCCAATAATGGACGAAAATGATGAGATTAATAAATAAATAAAAAACTAAAATTTTGAAAATTTTAGATAATATTCAGAAGGGCTGTGCTACATACAACCGGAGTCGCGGCATCGGCGCGGCCCCGTAGTAAAAGTCTATTATTGTTGATTTTGTTTGACAAAATTAATATAAGTCACATTTCAATGCAAAAACCATCCACAAGAAGTCAAGAACATCAGAAGAAACCATTGATTACTTGGGAAGTTGCAGCAAATACCAAATCATAAAAACTAAAAACAAAAATGTTCTTAAAGATAGAAAACCATAATAATATCCACTGAAGATCATAGACCGACAAACCAAATCAGGTCCTCATCTAAGAACACTTAAAAAAAAACTTTTATTTTTCTTATTGAAATGGCCTAAGAGAAATCTGAAAATCAAGTAAGGGCAGCTTTGCTTTGTTTATTTGGATGGAGGGAAGAAAATCTCATCGGAAGTCCTCTTCGAATGGAAAAGCTTCTCCAGATCTGAAGGCACGTTGAAAGCTGCCTCGAGCGCATGAGGTGATAAGGCCTTCCATGCTGATGTCCTTCCAGCCAAATGTGTGAAAAAACAACAATGGATCAATAATACTAAATAGCCGTAAGCACACTGGTTGTGTTTCTTTTTAACTAGTTTTTGTTACTCATTAGTCATTACTATAACACTACTGTAGTGTGGAGACAGTGAACAGTTTGATTACATGAAACATATTCTAGAGCGCGCGAGACAGATTCAAATTTGCAGCGCTGTTGTAATTTGCAATACACAGAAACTTTCTCTGCCCTGTTTATCACATCCTGCATATCCTGCCCTTTCTCAAATCCTATTTGTTTTTCATCTTTGGCCAAGACCTTGACTTCCTGTATTAACTGCTCCAATGCTTCACATTGGCATCGATCGTCCAGCCTTTTTATTTCCGTACAGCAAGTCCTGTCATACACCATTCTGAGCGGAGATGGTATCATATAAAGCCCGCACAGCCAAGGGTATGCCCTTTGAATTTCTTCATGGCAATTCTGCTGGGAATTTTTGTTTTTTGCCTCGTCAATCTCAACTGGAGAGACCATAGGCGTTTGCTGCGAGTAGAAAAACGGTGGCCAGGATAGCGGTTAGGGATGTGAGTCTTGCCATTGATAGCTTCAAAATAAAAGCTTTACTTGTGGTGAAAAGAAAAGAGGGTGGTGGGCAAGTAATTTGTAGGTGAGTTTTTGAGAAGCAGTACTTCCTGGACAGGTTTCTGGCTCTTAGATTGTGAGTGTGTGGCAATGGATCGGTACTCCATGGTTGGAGCTTGTTTACACGTCGAGAGAATCATACATGCAAATGCTGCCATAAAATGCTTCTTTTGATGTCTCTGTAGTCTGTACGTATAATTGCAGGTTTAAGTGTATAACGTGACCATTTGGTAATGCGTTGTGCACAGAATTCACGTCGAGAGAATCATACATGCAAATGCAACCTTAAAATGCTTCTTTTGAGGTGTCTACAATTTGCTCGTTTAAGTGTACAAACTACAAAGTGACAATATGATCATGCATTGTGCACTACATGTATTGTGGTTGTACGTTTCCTGTTCTGTGATTTTTTTTTTTCTAAAATTTCTTCCAAAGAAAAAACAGAGCAGTTGATTGCATAAAGTAAGATGAAGATTTTATCGTGGAGACTAGAGTAGCCATACATATAACCACACTAACACTAGCTGTGTGTGTGATCTTTTAAACTAGTACTGGAGATCAGAGTGACATTTATTGATGTGCAACAACTGATGATGTTGGGGGCGGGAATCAGTTCGATTTCGATTGGATTTGGAATCTCTGGCAGGCTTGCACAACAAATCCGAGCCCAATTTGTAAAAGAGAGATGAAGTTTGGATTATTTTGCTCATACAGCAAACCTATGTTAGGCTCTTTCAGTAGCAGAACATATATGTGGAAGTGCACCAATTCGGTCATCAAGAATGAGCACTGTCTCATGTCAGCTTGCAGCAGCAGAAAAACTCCTCTTAGTAGCATGATCTCCAATATATAATTCAATCGAGAACCATAACAGTAGCTCTAGAAGGATAAGAAAATCACATCAAAGACTTCAACTCAGCAACAGAAAACTAAAAACGAATACAGCCTCCGGCAGTTGATAGCAGTTCACAACTTTAGACTTCACCAGTAGATAAAGAGCAGCAACAAGCATAAACCAACTGGATTTGATAGGCAAACAATCTCTGTATGAATATTTACCCCATCTATGAAATAAGTTAAAAAATCTTGTACAGATATAAGCTTGGACATGAGAGATCTATGACACAAGTAATAATACTTACTATCAGGAGTGGAGATATGTATTTCGAGTAATATGCTCTAGAATAAATGTCAAAGAACGTCTGGTTGAGTTCGTAGGATATTTTAAATTAGCCTAACCAATTTGAACCATACCGATGTAGAGATGGTAGAGCTTGTTTTGAGCTTGATATCAACTACAATACAACAACTGGGGAGGTAATAGTAATTGATTCCAGCACTTACAATAATAGTAATAACTACATAGCAAAACCATTCACATTTCAAGTTTTGAAATACTATTAGAAATTTACTATGTAGAAAAGCTTTTAGCCGGTGCTATTTCTAAAATTATAACCGAATAAGAATTACAGAAATTAATTCATTTACTTACATCTTTCCTCAACTTTGTTGTTTGCATAAATTTAGATAAATCCTTCCATTGAGTAGATACCTAAAAGACAATAGAGGTGAATTAGAGTCATAAAAGCCTTATATCAATCATAACAAACAATTTTTGGTTCCAATCACAACACATAAGAGGTAAGAAGTATGATAAATTAGTAAAACATATAACAAACAAGCAATTGTTGTAATCATCTTTTGAAGTAATTGAAGATGAATTTACCTCATTTAAGCTAAATCTACTTTTAGTGCTTATTGATGTTAGCCTCCAATTGCTTGTCATAGATAGTGGAAATTTGTAGTAGAAGAACCCACTAGGAGGATGCTAAACTCAAAATTGCATTTTGGTCAATCATGAGAAGGTTTGCAATAAGTGCCAGAAACATAAGACTTGAATTGGAAACATTTTGTACCTCCAAAACACAATCTCCCACTAGTCCACTCACTAAAAAGATGAGTCGGGTATCTGCAAATCATAAACAAATAAATATGAATAGATAAAAAATAAATAAATAAATAAATAAAAATAATGCAAACTCAAAATAATATTAGTGGGTTCACATTCCCTACTTGGACATATTTCTGATTATGTACACAAAAAACCATAAAACTTTGTAGCTGCAATATGCAAAAGCTTAAAATCTTCCAATATAAACATTTAAGAAAATGCTTAGTATATGTCGTTAGCATGAAATCTATGACCAGCAGATGCTGCTGGGGTTGGAATCCGCTTAATTTCAACTTGTTTTTGGGATATTTGGTAGGCTTGCACAAAAATTCATAGTCCAAATTACCACTTGAAAGAAGGGAAGGTGTTTGATCTCTGATGCTCTTTGCCTACTTGCCAAGGCAGTATGCAGTTGGAACTACAACTGGACCTTGCAGCCTTCTCATTATTCTGCAGTAAAACTATGATCAAAATTTCAGTGATTAGTTACCATTAAAAGCAGACAGTAGTGGCATCTTCTAAGATTTTCTGTACCAAAATGCAGCACCACCTGAGGTCAGCCAGCCGCAGCATAAAACATCTCAACAGTCAACATGATCAGCCGTTCAACACGGATGCAATATTAGAACTTGTCTGAAGAAGAACACTACAGAAATGACTCCAACTCAGCTACAGAAAATAAAAGCAAAATGCCAAAATCCAGTTTCTAGCAGAAGATAGCAATCTACAGCTTTAGAGATTAATAGATTATTGCAACTTCAGTTAGAGTAGCATCAAACTCAAGCTATATATCTATTGAAAGTTGAGACAAGAAAAAAAAAAATACTGTACAATAACATCAATTAGAAAATGTAGTTTGGATAACGGTACCTTGAACTCTCTGACAATAAGATCAAAGTTGACCCAAATCAATTGTGCAACTTGCAATTTTTGATATCAAGAATTGGTCTGTCTCTCGAAGTTTACTTCTAATATGGGGAATTCGATTAATATTTTACTTGCAAACCAATACGAGCTCTTCTTCATAGTTCAATAAATCGGGATTGGATTGTCAAATAAGCTTAAAAAACATCTCACAAGTGAAAAAAGAAATAAGTTAACAACACTATCAATTTAAGGCAGATACGAATGATTGAGTTCAAATGAATTTCCAATCAATTTTCACGGAAGGGATGTCGTCTATCTTTATCACTTATTAGGATCAGGGAAAGCCTTGCACAGTCCAATTTACAATTTTAAAGAGGGGTTGCCATTTGATCTCTGTTGGTCCTCGCTTCCATGCTAACATATGCAGTTGCAAGCCTTCAACAAGTACTCTTTTAAAATTCAGAAATTTAGTCTGCAATATAAACAGATAGTATTAGCATCTCAAAGGGTAACAAAAACTGCAAAACCAAAATTCCAACATATAACACCACACCTCACGTTCTCCAGCCATAGCAGAACATCTCTCAGCAGTATTAAAACACAGATGACAGAACCACAAGGACTTGTCTAGAAGAAGAAAACTACATCAGGAACTCCAACTCAGAATAGAAACCTGGAAGAGAATACGGGCTCCGGTACATGATTCTACATCATACTTTGTCCTCTAATAAACATCATTTGGAATGATATAGAACAAATATGAAAGTTTGGTACCTCAAGACCTCAGAAGTTTGCCAAAATGAATAAACTCATTGTTCAACTTGCAAACTTTGATAGTAAGAAATTGTCAATCTTGAAGTTGCTGTCTAATATGGAGAATCAGAATAATATATATAAGCCTCAAACCACCTTTCATGGAAAATAGAAATATTTTTGTATCTTCGGACATAGATGTTGAACAATCAACTGCACCAACTGATCAGTAGCTAGCTGCTTGTCTTTGTTTTTCTTTCTTCTGGTTTTCGTTTGTTTCTCTTTGTTTCTGCTGCCCTGACAAACTCCAGCAACAGGGGTTCATGTCTGCCCCTGTCGCAGGTGTTTGAGGCTGTTGGCTTTGGGTTGGTTTTCTCCCTTGTTGTTTTTGTTGTTTTGCTTGGCTTTTTGGCCTGTGAATAAAGTTTGCCTTTCAAAAAAAAAAAAAAAAACAAACTGATCAGTAGCTGAATATGGAAAAGAGATTTGCATTCACCTAAAATAAGAGCAAAGAAACTCTTGGAAAGATGCAATTTGCAGCAAAGTCAGAGTGCAAGGCAAAGTAATCCCCAATCTCCTCCCTGAACAGAGTTGAAATATGGCAAAAACTTGTGTACAACCAATAACGATAAAATTAAGGTCAAATCGTTCTATACCATATGGCTTCTAGGAGTTGCAAGAATCTTGCTGTACCATCTTCCACATGAGTCATTCCAGGAGTCCGTGTTTTCCTTACCCTATATGTAATCTGCAGATGTCAATATGATTATTCATTATTACTTTCATTGATTGAGCTATACTTTAATTTGAACTGTTAAAAACATATGATTGAGTACGATGAAAAAGTTTAACTCTTCAATGGAATAAAGAGATTCAACTCTTCAAATAAGAAATCCAACTTCTTTTACTTTCAAATAAGAAAGGACATCTTGGATGTTGCTCAGATGAAATGGTAGCCCAATCTTCTAAGCATCTGTTGACATCTTGGGAGTACAAGATCCTCTGCAGTAAAAATAGCTATCATGGTCAACAAATACGGATAACTATGGAATTGCAGTAAATCACATAAATTGTTTTGCAAGATTATATGACATTCTAAATTTTCAAGGCATTGATTTATTGATGACAAATACAGATAATGGCAACATGTATAATTGGAGCCCCTCTTCCATATCTATATAAAGAAAGTGAAAAACTCATCAATGTAATGAATGAATCGACGAGTATTCTGTGTCAAGAGACAAGTGAAAATGTCATCCATTGATGAGAATGAATATGATTTGTTATTCTGTTCCGATAAATCTATCAAATGAAGATAATTACTTACCGGTAGAGGGGCTTCTATGAATTTGTTAATCGTCCATTAGTTCTTCCAATCCGTAGATTTTTCCAAAATATTTTCAACCTGATTCAGAGAACAGTGATGCAAATCCAATCTTTGTCAAAGCATATAGCATTGATTTCTCAAGAAAACAATTGTAGCACTAGTAGCTGCTGGTGGGATTTATATACTTTGCAGAAAAGCTATCATCTAAAGGAATAGATCAATCTGATGAATTTTCACAGAGGCTCACATTCAAACACAGTTTGGAATTCATGTCTTTACATTGAAAGAATATATGAGAAAGAAAATGTGGTGATAGTAAGCATCAGGAGAACCGAAAATTAGCAACATTGAGCTAACAAAAAAGGCTCCGGTAAATGATTCTACATCATATTTAAGGCAGAGGAGTGATTCCAAACACTAAACAGAGTATTAAAACATATGATTAAAACAATAAAATACTGAGAAATTTTTTATCATGAAAGTGTAATACCTGAAATAGAATATGGGATGAATGAGCTAATTCTCAGATGTTTCCTCCGGTTCGTAGATGGATTTGTTATCTATCTCAACACGAGGGATGTCGGCTATTTTGGACCACACTTTTCCTTTATCTCTTTTGCATACTTCTTTCAGAAGATGACATTCTCGCATATGTAATTGCAAAAGTGAGGGTGGCAGACTTGGAAGGGTTGTGAGCTCTGGGCAATTCCAGATCCTCAAGAACTCAAGAGAGGGGAGGTGTTCGAAATCCTTGAAAGACAGGTATTTCAAATTCAGGAAATTTTCAATTGACAGATGAGTTAGAGAGTGGGGCAAAGTAATTCTCATGTCCTCCTCTTGTAACGACTCTCCATCCCGCTGCCCAGAAATGCTGAGGTATGTGAGAGAGGTGAGATTGTGCAACCCCAATTCCATGAGGGATTTATATTGTTTGCAGTCACTAATTGAAAGACGTGCAACTTTTTCAGATAAACGTATATTTGGACAATCGTATATTCTTAAAGAGGAGAGATTGTGTATTCCACTGGGCAGTGCTTCTAGCTTCTCACATCCAACGACATTAACGGTTAAATCACTGTCGGGGAACCGTCCTTTTGGGAAGGAAAAACCTTTGCAATCTATCATATAAAGTTTACAAAGACTGCTAAGGGTTTCTAGTCCCTCTGGAAAGGATTTGAGATGATCACAACTCTGTATTTCGATATTGTAAAGAGCCTTGTTATTATGAAATTTCTCACTACTGACTCCAGTTTTGGACAGCTGCGAATATACAGGGTTTCAAGAGTCTCGGGTAATTGGCCTTTTGGTAATAAAGCTGTGAGCTCTGAGCAATCCTCGATTATGAGATGTTTGAGTGCCACTGGTAAATGACCTGTCGACGACAAAGTTGTGAGATTGGAACAATTGCTAATAGTGAGACTTGTGAGTGTGGCTGGGAGTTGGTGTATTGATGGCAGGCATGTCAGAGATGGACAGTAACTAATATACAAGTCTTGAAGATGATGAGATGTACTAGTATCCACATCATCATCAGCACAACATAATGAAGTACTAGTATCCTCATTATCATCCAACAAACATTGCAATTTCTCGCAATCTTCTATATGAAGCTTTTTTAGAGATTGGGGTAGTTGTCCTCTAAAAATGAAATTTAGAGAATCACATCCCTCAATTCTTAGTTCTTCCACTTGTGTATTCTTCTGTTTAATTCCTTCAAGTAAAGTTGTAAGGGTATTGCAATTTGTAAAATCGAGCTCTCTTAGGGAGATGAGATTATTCAACCCTTGGGGTGGCTTCTCAAGGAAAATCTCATTCTGCCACAATTCAATCAGCTCTTTACAACCCTCAATCTTTAGACTTTCAACTTTCTTAAATTCATGCCTTGACCAATCACTAAAATCTGAAATATTTGAAAGAGTCAGAGATTCTAATGACTCACAATAAGCTGAATTGTTGCACACAATCTTCTTGCATTCATCAATATCCAATTCGCACAACATAGGGGTGCTTGATAATGAGACCACCAACTGCTCACACCTGCAAATCACAAGCTTCTTCAACGAACAAAGATTGTTAGGTAATCTTTCAGAGAGTTTAGGGCAATTTACAATGGAAAGCTCTTGGAGCTTAGGAAAGCTCTCATTTTCTCTCACAGGATTCCAACACTCCCATGCTTCAAAATCCTGAAAACAAAGAGTCTCCAAAGATAGGAATGGTTTTGACAAACCTTTTCCATAAAATTCAAAACCAATGCTTTTTATTCCCTCCATACCTTCAAGAGTGAGATTCTTAAGTGAGCTTAGTAGCCCAAGTGAAGCTAAGATTAAGCATTTCATACAACCATCCAATTTTAGGACTGTCATTTTAGAGAATGAACCATCTCCAACCCAGGTAGAAAACTTTGAACCCCCATAACTTTTTAATGTGAGCTTTTCTAGGTTTTGATGAGGTCGAAGCATATCAAGTACTTTTTTATCTACCTCCTCATCCCGTGATTCATCAAATCTGGATCTCCATTCTAGTGAAAGCTCTTTTAGATCTTTCTTATCACTTTTTTTTTTTTTTTTTTTTTTTGAACGATGGAGTTTATTAGGCCACAAAGGCAAGCAGCAAACAAGCAAAGGAGCTGAACGACACAGCCCAAACAAGAAAGCAGCAACCCAGGACTGCAAAGAAACACCCAGAAACACGCACAGCTGCAGAAAAACAAGCCCAAAAAACACAAAGACCGACCAAGAAGAAAAAAAGACCAGAAAAAAACAGGAATCAGCCGTTGTCGCACCACTCCACGAAGTTCCTGCACAGACTAGCTCCTTGCTTAGCTAACATATCCGCAAAAGTGTTGGTGGATCTGCCGTGGTGATTTAAACTGATCCCCCCCATAAGAGACATGAACTTCCTGATATCATAGATTTCTCTAACCAAGTTGAGGTTGCCGAAGCCCCCATTAAGGATCCACGACACAGCCGTTTTTGAGTCGCTACTAATCTCAATATTACGGCCTAAAAGGGAGGGCTTGGAGAAGATCAGCTCGCAGGCTTTAAGAATTGCTAGAATCTCAGCAGTATTAGATTCATTCAACCCAATACTTAGAGAAAAACAGCAGTGAACTTTGCCGCAAGAGTCCCTCAACACCCCTCCTATACCCGATTGACCAGGCTTCCCAAACGCGGACCCATCCACATTGAAAATCATATTGTCACCCCTTGGAGGGATCCAAGGCTCCATCTTCTGCTTCTTGACCGGAACAGCACCAACACATAAATCTTTAATGTTCAAGAGAATCATAGTTAAAGCTTCCTCAGAGCCTTTTCCATGGTGCTTGAACCACCACGCCACCCTGAATCTAACCATATCGGAAGCTTGAGACACGCTCACCTCCAAACTCTTGAAAACCGCTTGATTTCTCACATCCCAAATAGTCCAGGCCACCGCATAGAACAGCAGAAGCCAAGCTGAGGCATACTTGGGCGCAGGACTTAATTCCTCCCACTTCTCCCACCAGTCTAGAATGGAACTCGAGATGCAAAATTGAACTCCCCACCAACTCATACAACTCCCCCACAGCTTCCAAGACCAAGGACAACACAAGAACACATGATTCACTGATTCCTCACACTCTTTACAAAAACTGCAGGGCATATCCATTCCCATCCCAAATCTTTTCATAACATCCCCAACCATAACCCTTCCTCTAAGGAGTTGCCATAAGAAAAATTCTACTTTAGGAGGGCAAATACCTTTCCACGGCCAGATATTGACCTCCGCCTTCCCTCTCTGCGCTACCTCCAAGGCTTGACAGAAGGAGGAGACCGAAAACACACCATTGCTATTGAAGCCCCACGCCAATCTGTCAGGAAAAAGCCTATGGATCACAACATTTTCAAGACATTTGATAAAACAATTCCATTGGTTCAACTCCCAATCAAACGGAGGCCTTCTCAAACGCACCTCCCACACCCATTTATCATCTATCCACTGACCATAATCAGAGATGCAACCATCCTTCAAAACAGACAAAGCATAAATTCTAGGAAAGGCTGCAGCAAGAGAAACCGAATCCACAATGATGTCCTGCCACAAGGCCGCCTTGTCACCTCTGCCAACCACCATCCTGAAACCCTCTTGAGTAATTTTAGCTGAAGGGGTGCCCAACTTGAAAAGATTTGCCACAGCTTTCACGAAAAAAGAAGGGGCAGAAATACTTTTCCAGTTCATCTTTAAAATACCTTCATCCATCCCATATTTTGCACACAACACTCTCTTCCACAAGGATGTTTCTTCCAAACCAAACCTCCAAAAACAACTCATATGTCACTATCATTTTAAAATATTCAATTTTAAGTATATAATTCAATTGAATTTAACTTTATAATTAAGAAAAAAATTTCAAGAGATGACTCGGCTCATTGATATGCCCCTTTGCCCTTATATTATGGGATGTGGGTTCGACTGTTCGAATCCCATTCATTCTTTAAAATTTATAAATGATTGTAATAGTTTAAAAAAAATATTAAAAAAAAAAAAAAGAATTTTGATTTGTAAAAGGCACTTCTATAAAATATGACATTAAAAACTAGGGTTATGCTAATATGATTAGATTTATAAAAACTAAAAACAAATAAAAATTGATAATGACTCTTTTATAATTACTCGTTCATGCTACTATACAAAATCTTTAATTATAGATTTATTTCATGTGTAATTAATTATGAAAAAACTGATTAACCAGAAAAAAAAAAAAAAAAAAAATCCCAGTACAAGAAATATACGACCACGTACCTTACATGATCATAACAAGAAACATAACTACTGGTCCACATATTCACTTATAATATGATTTAAGTGAATAAAAAAATTAAAAAAAAAAAACATGATTAATAATACTGAATAAACACACTGGACATACAAATTAATTTAGTACAATACTGTATTAGTGTTTGCATAGCTTGCCTCATTGTTCTTGATCATGTATGACTCTGATGGTAGTATATTTCCTGTACTTAGTTTTTTTTTTTTTTTTCCTTCTTTTTTCTTTTTCACAGCAGTTAATTGTATAAAGTTAAATCAAGATTTTATCTTCCATGGATATTATTATTAGACAATGGTTTTCTATCTAACCCTTTTGGATGGGTTTAAGAACATCTTTGTTTTTAGTTTTTATATTTTGGTATTTGCTGCAATTTCTCAAGTAATCAATGGTTTCTTCTTATGATCTTGAAATATTAGATATCTAATAATCATAATAAATATTAGATATCAAAACTATTTTGAATATTCTTAAAAAATTAAAAAATAAAAATAAAATTTAAAAAAATTTAAAAAAAAAAAACTATTTTGAATATTTCTATGTGAAAACTATTTTTTATATTACCTTAATATATAGAAGTAGTTAATATTTTAATAAATCATTGAAAAAAGAAAAAAAGAAAAAAAAAAACAGATAATCGAAAGATTAAAAAAAAAAAAAGTGTAGAAGAAGATGATATAGAGACAAAAAGAAAGACAAATTATTGAAGATCAATAAATGGGCTTTTATAGGTGGGGGCCCTGGCTACTAATTGGGCTTTTATTGGCTGTTTTGGGCCTATTTGCTGTGTATGACCAATTATGCGGCATCTGACCCAAGCCCATTTGGGTTCTGTTAGTAAGAGATGGGCATCACACTTATTGGGTTCTTACCCGATTCAGTTGATTCGGTTATAAACCGAATCCAACTTCTTATAAACAAAAATGCATTTTTCAGTGTTTGATGGTTGGAGCTTTTTCAGAATCATTGAAATGCTGCCATAAACTGCTTCTTTTTAGGTCTCTGTAATTTACCGTATTGTTTTATTGTTACCATTTGAAATTTATGATAAAACAAAAATTTGACATGTGTAGCACATGAAACTTTTAATTGAGTTGGTTTTACACCTCCTTTGATTAGACAGGTTTAAGTCACATTACTCATAAAAAATGTAAATGTGAGAGAGGTTTGATACCTGAAAATTTAAACGGTTTTTATAGAATTCTGGCTGAATTTTAGCCTAAAAGCAATGTAATGGCTGAATTCTGGTTGAAAATAAATAAATTTATGTGTTTTGGCTGCTAGTACAATCACTTTGATAACCGGTGGAGTCCACAAACGAGGAGAACCAAAAATTGAAACAACACCTTTTCTTTTGTTATATATTTTTTTAAAAAAAATTCAGTGCATTTTAGATTAAATAAAAAAAAATTAAAATATACAAAAACAAAATATAAATTCTTTTACTAATCATGAACTGAAATTTATATTTTCTTTTTTGTATATTTTAATTTTTTTATTTAATCTAAAATGAACCGAAATTTATAAAAATATGCAAATTATTCAGAAGATTAATGTTCAACCAAATGGGTTCTTCATATTCGTGACTCATGGGTCATGAGTTGTGTATAGCAGATCAATAGTTAAATAGCTAAAGTTAAACCAAGTGAGTGATAAATATAAATTGTGAAGTTGGTACTGGTTTATTTTTTTTATTTTTTATTTCTTTTTGACACTACTGTAACTAGAAAATTATTATTCTTTTAAAAAGAAATTTAAAAACAAATTTATTTTATATTTTATAAGAATTGTTAAGATTTTTGGCAAGTCAACTGGAGGCTTCTAATTGGCACAATAGACTAGGCCATCCATGTTCTCAGATTCTCCATCATCTAGTTAAAAATAAATGCCTTACGGTTACTGGTAGTTCCTCTGTTTCAAATTGTTTAAGCTGTTCAGTGCATAAAAGTTGTCGTTTGAAATTTAATTTTTCTACTTCTTATTCTAGTGCACCTCTACAACTTATTCACTCAGATTTATGGGGACCTGCTCCAGAATTATCATGTGGTGGTTTTCGTTATTATCTTAATTTCATAGATGACTATTCCAAATATACATGGATTTTTCCTCTTATTCGTAAGTCAGAAACTTTTGCTTATTTTTGTAAATTTAGATTAGCTGTGGAAATTCAATTTGGTACAAAAATAAAATCTTTTCAATCAGATGGTGGATTGGAATATAATAGTAAAGAGTTTTCTAATTTTCTTTCCAATCATGGCATACATCATCAAATTTCATGTCCATACACCCCTCAACAAAATGGGGTTGCAGAGCGGAAACATTGACATATTGTAGAAACGGGCTTGTCTCTACTTCATCAATGCTTTCTACCTCGTCGGTTTTGGATGGAAGCTTTTTCTACTGCAGTTTACTTGATCAATCGCCTTCCATCTTAGTTATTGTTTTACAAGTCACCTTATGAATTGCTTTTTAATCAAACTCCTGATTATGCTACTTTACGTACATTTGGCTGCCAATGTTTTCCTTTTTTAGGATCAACTAAAGCAGACAAGCTCTCTCCAAAGTCTACTCAGTGTGTTTTTCTGGGATATGGAATGAATCACAAGGGGTATCGGTGTCTTGATTTCAAAACAGGTCAGGTTTACATATCTCAACATGTAAGATTCAATGAAGACATTTTTCCTTTTGCAGGAATATTATCAACTGGTCCTCTGAAGTCATCCCTGAATCTGTTACATTGGTTTAATCCTATTGAACTTACCAACACTAGTTCATCTAGTGGTCTCTTTCTTCCTTTTTCATCCTCCACAAACAAACAAACTCCTACACCTGTCACTACAACAGAACAATCTCCCAACCGTACATGTCCTCCAATAAATCAAATCCTAGACCCACCAAATCCACCTCAACTACCATCAGCACAACCATTACAGTCACTCAACAATACAAGTCCACTAAATAATCCAACCTTTGACCCACTAATTATACAAAATATACGGCACTCATCCTCACCACAACCACCACCGACCAATAGCCACCCAATGGTAACTCGTTCTCGTGACGGCACTCGAAAACCTCAAGTTCCATATACTGGAATTTCAATCCGCCATCCTCTTCCAACATGTCTTCATATAGTCCTAAAGAACATTGATATTGAACCTACTTGTTTTACTGAAGCTTCTAAATTGCCACAATGGAGAGCGGCAATGCTTGATGAGTTTAATGCTTTACTCAAACAACGTACATGGTCTCTTGTTCCATCATCTAAAGCTCAAAATCTTGTGGGTTGTAAATGGGTTTTCAAGATAAAAAGGATGGCAGATGGAAAAATTGAACGTTATAAAGCACGTCTTGTAGCGAAAGTATACAATCAACAATATGGAATTGATTATGATGAAACTTTCAGTCCAGTTGTGAAGCCGGTCACCATTCGGCTAGTCCTATCTTTAGCATTAAATCGAGGTTGGAGCATTCGTCAACTTGACATCAAAAATGCTTTCCTACATGGTGTTTTGAATGAAGTTGTATACATGAAACAACCACCAAGCTTCACAGATCGAAGTTTTCCAGACCATGTCTGTCGTTTACATAAATCCATTTATGGTCTTCGACAAGCTCCTCGTACTTGGTTTGATAGATTTAGTGAAGCTCTCTTTGAAATTGGTTTCATGCGCAGTCGCACTGATACATCTATGTTTCTCTATCATGGCTCACACGGACTTGATCGGACCATATTTACACCTATTTGAGGTCCCCATTTCCTATCGTTTGTTCTCGTTTTCGAGCGCATTTTTGTATATAATGTGTTTTGTGAGCTTTTTGTAGGTTATTCACCATAAATAAGGTATTTGAGCTAAATTGATGAGTTTTGGAAGTTAAAAGGGCTGAAACGGAAATGGCTCGTGCAGAATACCAAACTTTCGGGGGCCATATCTCTCTCCTCCAATTGAATTAGGTTTCGTGCCACCTATTTTTGGAAATCCCCAGCTGTTCTCTTTCCAATTTTTACAAAACGAGATTCCGATGTCTATAGAGGAAGTTATGCCTATTTCCGTGACGGTGCGCGAAGCTGGAAATGACTGAAATGCCAAAACCGTTGTACACCCGCCCTACGTACAGCGGGTGAACATCGATTTTACTCCAGAATGTGTCCGCTTCTGATCCGGCTCCAACCTGCTGTACGTACAGCGAGTGTACAGCGGTTGTACAGCGGTTTGGAGGCGACTGGGCACCAGTTTCGCGATTTTTGGCCGATTTTGAAGGGCAATCTTGTCCTTTCACACCCCATTCATGCCCTAACCTTCCAACTCTTTAAATACCCCCATTTGGGGTCTGAAACAAGAACTTCTACACCTCCCACACCCAAAAAACGAAATCCCCATCATCTTCTTCCCCCTCCATCTTCTTCCCCAAATAAGTGAGAGCTTCAAGCTCCCATGGAGGATTTTCCTCCATGGGAGCTCACCATACATCTCCACCACCCTTTTTACACTATATCCACCCATCTAGGAGTAGATTACAAGAAGAATGGAGTGGTCTTTGGACCAAAAACGGGCTAGGAAATCAAGGAGAGCTTGGAGGAGTGTCTTCAAGGGTTGTCTCCTTTTAACTCATTTCTTTTTGTATTTCTTGTTTTCTTGGATGTAATCACCAATTTGGGAATTTTGTAAACCTACACTTGTGCAATATATGTATGAATGTTCCTTAGATTCTTTGGGTTTTGTTCTACTCTTTGCCAAATCTATAATTTCCCCTCTTATTGTGATATTCATGTGTATGGATGGTAAAAATCGATATGTATGCATGAATGAGATTAGGAGTAGAGTAATTTAAATTAGGAGTAGTATAATTTAGCTTCCCATGATTGTTTGTATGTTGATGAGTGAGCCAAAATGCCATGTTTAGAATGATTTGAGTGTTTGAGTATTAGCTCCAAAGAGTGGGAAAAGCTTGGTTGATTATGCATTCACATGCTAGATTAGGCTTGGGTTCCATATTCTTGTGCTTAATGGGTCTTTTTATTAAGGCACAATTGCTCATCTCATGGCTTGGGTTGGGTGATGAATTGATTTTGGTGAATTCCTTAATCAAG
Source organism: Acer campestre (assembly GCA_954870605.1). Lineage (NCBI taxonomy): Eukaryota > Viridiplantae > Streptophyta > Magnoliopsida > Sapindales > Sapindaceae > Acer > Acer campestre. Next base: position 45,313,848 of record OX940801.1, on the reverse strand, counting down.
AGAATGAACCCTTAACTTGAATTGAATGTTCTTAATGATAACAATCAACTATTTGCATATTGTTGTTTGGTGAGCTTGTCCCATTTTTAGTTATCCATCTTAGGGAGATTTGAGAGATAAGGAGAGAGCTTTCTCTATGAGAGAGTTGAGCATTCATGAGATTGGAGACCGCCGTAATAGTATAGTGGTGAGTACATATCGGATTGACAACCGAGAAACCCGGTGTTCAATTCCCGGTTACGGATGAGGTCTCCTTTCTATCTATTTTGTATTTCTTTCTTTGTGTTTTTGTCTCATCTTTGATGTGTACTTCCATTCATTAGGGTTTGATGTAAATCTAGCATTGTTGCCTCTTTTATTAAATATGTTTGTTGATGGTTGAGTGGTCATTTGAAGTGCTTAATGCTTTTGAGTGGTTAGCCTCCACTTGAATGAACCTTGGTTGTTGTGTGAAGGACCAAGAGGTGAAGCACGCAACGTGCATGAGTAGATTGGTCACTACATGCAGGGTAAGGTAGAGATACGCGAGGCTTTTGCATGTAAAGCCGCTATATGTGTCTCATAGTTCTTAATGAACTCGTGTGTAGCTTAGGTAACCATCCGTTGATAGGTTGTTGGTGCATGTGGGTATAGCCTTTGTTGCTCGAGAGAGAATATTGGCGAAGATTAAGTGAGCACGGCTTTCAATATTGACAATGCATGTTTGTATGAAATTGTGTGATTGCTATGGTTGAGTCACTTACTTAGTGTAACCATTTATATGCCACATCTCTCACATACATTCTATCTTTGTAAATACTTTTGTACATAATTTATCTTTTCATTGCAATATTTACATTTAATGCACACACACACCCCAATTCGTATTTTCCAAATAAGCTAAGCTAGCGATGGTTGACGGATTCCACCTCCCTGCGGAACGATACCCTTGCTTGCACGCTATACTAGTCTCTTGACTCGTGCACTTGCGAGGTTGAATGTGAAATTCAAATCTTTTGATACACCTCAACGACGTGTCATCAGGACTTACTATACTTCTTCTTTATGTAGATGATATTATTCTTACTGGGGCCAGCTCCACTTTTGTTTCCAGCATCATCTCTCATCTCCATCAAAAGTTTGAAGTGAAAGATTTGGGTCCTCTCAATTATTTTTTGGGTATTGAAGTTTATCATGATGAATCATGTATCAAACTCAGCCAAACAAAATATGCTCTTGATTTGTTAAAGAAAGCTAACTTTGTTTTTGCAAAACCATGTTCTTCTCCTGTAGCTGCAGGTTCCAAATTGTCTCAAGATACTTCTACACCTTTGGTTGATGCTACAGCATATCGGAGCATTGTTGGTGCTCTACAATACCTCACGATGACTAGGCCAGATCTTACCTATGCTGTGAACCAAGTTTGCAAATTTATGCACAAACCTCAACAATCTCACTTGGCTGCTGTCAAAAGGATTTTACGCTATCTCAAAGACACTCCTTCCCTTGGTCTCCATCTTACCAAATCACCTGATGAACATCTGTATGGTTACTCTGATGCTGACTGGGCAGGATGTCCAGATGATCGTAGGTCCACCACTGGTTTGTGTATTTACTTTGGTCCAAACCTGATTACTTGGGCTACAAAGAAACAATCTACTGTCTCTCGATCTAGCACTGAAGCAGAATACCGTGCTCTTGCCCATGCCGCTGCGGAAATTCAATGGCTCCTCTTTCTTTTTCGAGAACTGGACATCTCTTTAAAGCACCCTCCTATTCTCCATTGTGATAATGTGAGTGCCACATACTTAGCTTCCAATCCAATTCTCCACGCCCGTACTAAACACATTGAGATCGATTACCACTTCCTTCGCGAAAGAGTTATGTGAAATGCTCTGCAAATCAAATTTCTTTCTGGTACAGATCAACTTGCTGATGTGTTTACAAAGGGGTTACCTTCACCTAGGTTCAAATTTCTTTGTGACAAATTGATGGGTATGATGGTTCGTCCTTGCCTCAGTTTGAGGGGGGGTGTTAAGATTACTGAATTAGAAACCTCCAGTTGACTTGCCAAAAATCTTTCAATTGTTGGCTGTCAATTAGAGCTAATCCCTCTTGGTTGTCTACTGTAAATTGAGAGAAATTCTCTCCAAAATCTCTGTTGTAAATTGAGAGAAAATCTCTCTCTAGATTGAGAGTAATTCTCTCCTTTCCAAGTTGTATATCCTATTATAAATAGGAACACTGAAGCAATGTAAAAATACAGCAGAAATTTAAATATACTTTGTCTTATAAGAATCAACATATAAATATGAATAAAACTATTTTCTTGTACAACTATTAATTTATTATAACGTGGACGATAACCAAAATTCCGTGACATAACTACATACCAACCTTTATTGATAAAGGGGTGGGGAGGAGTCCACACGGTTTGGAAATTAAAGTTGCTGAAACATCAAACTTAACTTTATATATGTTGTCTTTTTTGGTGTCTACATGCACTCTTCAGAATTCACTGGTCCAACACACATTTTGATTCTTAAAAAAAAATTAAAAAAATTAAAAACTACTAATTTTAATTTGAACATCAGAAAGTAAATAATAAAATAACTCATATTAAATTATTTGGATAGACTTTGTAATCAATATCGAACACGTAAAATTCAACTTTACTCACAAAATATGCATTCGACTTTGTATATCACATGGTGCACCGTTACTCGAATTTGGGATAAAGTCAGGCTAAATAAGTGTCAGTTACCACCAAACCACATTGGGTGATGGTATCGGTTCTCCTTTTTTTTTTTTTTTAATAGTTCATTTTATCCAACAAATTGTTAGACAAATCTAAATCCAAATTTTCAATAAGTTACATGTGATTATACCAAAACAGGGCAAAATTTAAATGGTGCCATTCACCGTTTAATATCCTAACTTATAATAATAATAATAATCTGTTCTTTTTTTATTCCGGTTAATCTATTTTGATCGACTTTGTAATCAATATCCTAGATATAACATTCAACTTTATTCCAAAAATATGCATTTAGGTGATTCCATTTTTGCTCACCCCCCTACAAGCGAGGTATGCATTACCTTCTCTCCCAAAAAGATGACATGTGTCTAGAGAGAGGTAAATTTGTCCAAATGATAAGCGTGTTTGGACAAATTTACCCCTTCCATAGACACATATCATTCATTTACGAGGGGGTAATGGTTACCTCTTGAAGGGGGTGAGCAAAAGTGTTCTCCATTTAGGTGCTGTTTGGATCTGTTTTTAAAAACTGATTTTTTGTTTTTGAAAACAAAAAACACTCATAAAGTTGTTTGTTTAAATGTTTCCGAAAAAGGTCATTTTCAAAATTGAAAAACAATGTTTTAAAACTTAATTATAACTAAAAAGTTGAAAACAACAATTTTCTATTTTCCATTATTTTCAAAACTAACCACAAATTTAATCTCCAAACAACTATATTACCCATTTAAGAAAACAATACCAAACACATTTAAGTTGTTTTCCTTTTAACAAACACTACCAAACACATTAGGTCTTTAAAAACATAATTATTTATTCTTAAAAATCAATTTTAAAAATATCATTTTAAAAACGATACCAAGGCACCCTCTATAAAATTAAGCATCAAATATTTCTATCTACATTTTCTTTTAAAATATCAGAGCTCTCTATTTAACTTAAAATAATTATAATATGTGCTTTATTGATTCTGATATTTTGCTTCTGTTTTTATAATGTAATCCACACATTTTGCAAACATCAAACAAATTTCTACAAGATATTTTTTTTCTTGGAGAATCGTCATCATTAAGAACAGAGCAAAATATTTCATGCAAATCAATTTTTGTAATGTGAACTGATGACTGGTCTGAACAGGAAAAAAAAAATTCCCCAGAGATAATGACTTCATGAATCATGATTCATAAAATTCCACCTGCATAAAAAATTACAAGAACAATTTGTCGTAGAGAAAATGACAACGATGGCTCATTTTAATGGTGGAGTCCACACCAATAATGGTGGAAAAAATCAATCAAAGAAGAGAAGAGCAGCACTCCTGTCTATGTTCAATTATCAATTTTGTGAAAGTAAATTCTACCAGAAAACCAAACCAGTCTGAATTCTTGCTTTCTCTCATCGTTTTCCTTTCGTTTCTCTGTTTCCACAAACTAATCAAAATAAATAAATAAATGTTAGAAGATAAGAATGTGTTAATTATCTTTCCTATTTGTTGTATATATTCTTTCCTCTTGTATTGCCTAATACTTAGTTAGACAGCTCATAGTCCCTGACTTATAGGGAGTAGTTAGTTTGTTCTCTGTACAAATACCCGTTTAAACTTCTCAATAATATTCATTCCAGTATATTCAATATTACTTCCATCTTTTCATGGTATCAGAGCTAGATTAAAGATCCCTTTTTTTCCGCTGCACTTTTCCTCTGCCGTGTAGCATTCCTCTCTCTCTTTCAGTCATGGCCAATGATAACATACCGCCAACTCCTTCTGTTCCTGGTAAGGATATGGTTGATTCTACTGCAGATTCTTCAAGATCGAATATTTCAAATCCCTATTTCACTCATCATTCAGATCATCCAGGTTTGGTTTTGATTTCCAAACCCTTGAATGGAGACAATTATTCTACTTGGAAAAGGGCTATGACTTTGGCTTTAAATTCCAAAAACAAACTCGATTTCGTCGATGGTTCAATCAATGCACCTTCAAAGACAACAGATCCTGAAAATTATGCATCTTGGTCTCGATGTAATGATATGGTCCATTCTTGGATCGTTAACACTCTCAGTCCGGAAATTTCAGATAGTGTCATCTACTACACCATCGCTAACGAGGTTTGGGAAGACCTTCGTGAGCGATTCTCTCAAAGTAACGCACCTCGCATCTTCGAGATTCAGCGAGACATTGCCTATCTTCGACAAGAGCATCTCTCGGTCTCTGCTTATTACACAAAACTAAAGGGCCTTTGGGATGAACTAAGTTCCTATAGCGATGCAGTACATGGAGCACAGCAAGATCAGCAGAAATTGATGCAATTCCTGATGGGATTGAATGATTCTTACAGTGGTATCCGCGGACAAATCCTCTTGATGAGCCCTCTACCTTCGGTTCGCCAAGCATATTCCTCTGTCACGCAAGAAGAAAAACAGCGTCTCCTGAGTTCGACACATGCTGCAGATGATTCCAGTGGTACCGCAGCCATGGCTGTTCGAGGCAATAACAGCAGATCTTTTTCATCAGCTGGTGCAAGAAAGTTCGACAACTTCAGATCGCAAGATAAATCCCCAGAAAATTTCAGTGGTGGTCGCCGACCAGATCAGGACAGGAAACGAACAGGTATTGGAAGGGGTCGTCCTCATTGTACACATTGTGGTGAATTGGGGCATTGGGTTCAGACTTGCTATGAATTACATGGGTATCCAGCAGGCCATCCAAAGACTAAGTTTACAGGCTCCAAACGTTTCCATCCCAATACCAGACCAGCAGCTAATCACATTTCTGATTGTCTTTCTAAAGAGGACAGCAGTCCTGTTGTTGGAATCTCAGAGGCCCAGTTAAAACAACTCTTATCACTTCTTGACACCAAGAATGAAGGATCTACATCTCAAGCACATGCCGTCTCTAAGCCAGGTTTGTCTAAAATCGCTTCCCGCAGTTGGATCATTGATAGCGGAGCGACAGATCATATTTCTTCCTCACCGAAATTATTTTTCCGCACAACGAATAATTGCTCACTACCTCCTGTATTATTGCCAAGTGGAGACAAGGCTAAAATTGTTGCGAAAGGATCATTGCCTTTAAATTCAGTTTACTATTTGAATAATGTGCTATGTGTACCTACATTCAAAGTTGATTTGTTGTCTGTTAGTCGTCTGACAAGAGGCCTGAATTGTTCAATAACTTTTTTCCCTTATTGGTGTGTTTTGTAGGATCTGGCTACGAGGAGGATGATTGGTTTGGGTAAACAACGTAACGGACTATATTATTTGGTGGCATTGACGACAGAGAAATCCGACACAAACACTTCCTCACCCACAAATCGACCAACTTGCTACCTCGCCTTATCCTCCACCAACCTCTGGCATCATCGTTTAGGTCATGTGTCACCATCTCGTCTGAGTTTCATAGAGAAGAATTTTTTAAATTTGTCGGTTCAGTCCAATAATGCTTGCCCTATCTGTCCTTTGGCTAAGCAGAGTCGTTTACCTTTTAGTCCTAATGTTATTTCTTCTGTAAAACGTTTTGAATTAATTCATTGTGATATTTGGGGTCGTTATCGACACTCTTCTCTGTCTGGTGCTTTTTATTTTCTTACTATTGTTGACGATTATACTCGTTTCACATGGATTTTCTTAATGAGACACAAAAGTGAGGCTCAATCGCTTTTAAAACGTTTTTTTAATTATGTTCTCACACAATTTGAGTCTCACATTAAGATTTTTCGTAGTGACAATGGTGGAGAATTTATATCTCTTCGTTCTTTTTTTTCTGATCATGGTGTCGTTTTTCAACATTCTTGTGTTTATACGCCTCAACAAAATGGGGTTGTAGAACGCAAACATCGTCACATATTACAGGTGGCTCGAGCTTTGAAATTTCAGGCTCGTCTCCCTAACCAGTTTTGGGGAGAATGTGCTCTCACTGCTGTGCACATAATCAATAGACTTCCTTCTCCAGTTCTATCTTTCAAAACACCTTTCGAACTTCTCTATTCTAAACCGCCTTCTTTTTCTCATTTACGTGTCTTTGGTTGTTTGGCTTATGCCGCTAATGTTCATACGTCTCATAAGTTTGACTATCGTTCCATACCCTCAGTCTTTGTCGGATATCCTATTGGTCAAAAAGCTTACAAATTGTTTGATTTGTCGACCAAAAAGATTTTCACTAGTCGCGATGTCAAATTTCACGAGTCTGTCTTTCCTTATGCTGCTACCCAGTCCCTATCTGAATCACCTCCTTCTTCGGGTCTGTCCACTCGTCCAGGACCAATTCCTCTTTTGGTTCCTAATTTTTCTTCTTTTTTTGACCATAACTCAGCCATATCTCTTCCACACACAGCCCATCCTCACCCACACATGCCACCTGATCCAAACGCATCCCCTCGACCACTCACGCCACCAGTTCCAAACGTCTCACCTGACCCAAACACGCCTACCTCTTCTCCACTTCCGCAACCTACCTCCCTTCCTTGTCCTCCACCAGATATACACCTACCTCAAACACTTCCCTCCTCCACCGACCCAGCTCAACCACCTGACCCAGCTCCTCTCCGCCGATCCAGCCGTCACGCCGGTCCACCAGCCAAGCTTCGCGATTATGTCTGCTCCACTGTTTCCTCCACCCATTCGTCCTCCTTACTGCCCGGTCCGACTAAAGGTACGAGATATCCGCTGGCTAATTTTGTCTCTTATCATCGATATACACCTGCACATCAGAATTTTATTGCTCAAATCAGTGCAGTTGCCGAACCTAGTTCTTATTCAGAGGCTGCCGCTCATCCTAAATGGCAGGAAGCCATGAACTCTGAATTGCAGGCTCTTCAAGCCAACGGGACATGGTCTCTCGTCCCTCTTCCAGCCGGTAAGTCTCCTATTGGCTGTCGATGGGTGTTTAAACTCAAGCATCGTTCCGACGGTTCTATCGAGCGGTACAAGGCCCGTTTAGTCGCCAAAGGCTTCACTCAGCTGGAGGGTGTTGATTATCAGGACACTTTTTCCCCCACTGCCAAGATAATCTCTGTTCATTGTTTGCTTGCATTGGCTGCCTCTAACCGCTGGTCCATTCACCAATTGGACGTCAACAACGCTTTCCTCCATGGCGATTTGTCTGAAGAGATATACATGTCTCCGCCGCCGGGGCTTCGGCGACAGGGGGAGAATAACTTAGTGTGCCGCCTTCACAAGTCCTTGTACGGGTTGAAGCAGGCTTCTCGCCAATGGTTCGCCAAATTTTCAGAGGCCATTTGTTCCGCTGGTTATATACAATCTCGAGCTGATTACTCTTTGTTCACCAGAAAACAAGGCAAGTCTTTTACTGCTCTTTTGATATATGTTAATGATATTTTAATTACTGGGAATGATCCTGTTAGCATTGTTGAAACTAAGAAATTCCTGCATAGTAATTTTCGTATCAAAGAGCTTGGTAATTTAAAGTACTTTCTTGGCATTGAGGTCTCTACTTCTAAGAATGGAATTTCTATTTCTCAACGTAAGTATGCGTTAGAAATCATTACGGATGCAGGACTGTTAGGTGCAGCTCCCATTGATACTCCTATGGAACGAGGCATGAAATTATCAGATAATAGTGATTTGCTTAAAGATTCAACTCAGTATAGAAGATTAGTCGGCAGGTTGATTTACTTGACTGTTTCCAGGCCTGATATTACATATGCGGTACATGTCCTGAGTAGATTCATGCACCAACCTCGGAAACTACATATGGAGGCAGCTCTTCGGGTCGTTAGATATCTAAAAGGGGCTCCTGGCAAAGGTCTGTTTTTCTCTTCGAATAGTGATTTCAAGTTGAGAGCTTACTGTGACTCGGATTGGGCGGGTTGCCCACTTACTAGGAGGTCTACTACGGGTTATTGTGTCTTTCTTGGACCTTCATTAATATCATGGAGGTCGAAACGACAGAAAACAGTTTCACTTTCTTCCGCTGAGGCAGAATATCGTGCAATGACAGGAGCCTGTTGTGAGTTGACATGGCTTCGATATCTTTTGAAGGATTTGGGACTCTCACATGATGGACCTGCTTTGTTGTATTGTGATAACAAGGCCGCTCTACACATTGCAGCCAACCCAGTTTTTCATGAGCGAACTAGACACATAGAGATGGATTGCCATTACATTAGGGACAAGATTCAAGATGGTTCGGTAACTACAAAGTATGTAAATTCTGCACATCAGCTGGCAGATGTCCTGACAAAGCCTTTGGGAAAAGAGTTTTTTGTTCCGATGGTTCACAAGTTGGGAGTTCAAGATATCCACTCTCCAACTTGAGGGGGAGTGTTAGAAGATAAGAATGTGTTAATTATCTTTCCTATTTGTTGTATATATTCTTTCCTATTGTATTGCCTAATACTTAGTTAGACAGCTCATAGTCCCTGACTTATAGGGAGTAGTTAGTTTGTTCTCTGTACAAATACCCGTTTAAACTTCTCAATAATATTCATTCCAGTATATTCAATATTACTTCCATCTTTTCAATAAACCATTCCAATGGCAGAGCTAATTGTCTCCTGGCCTGATTAATTTTGCAAATCAAGAGGGCGCTGGTGCAAAGCTGAAAAAATGGGAAAGAACTTCGGTGATGATGGCGTTGGTGCAAAGCTGATCATGGCCACTGTGCACGGGATGGCCAAAATATAACATTTCCTTCTATTTTGATAATCAAATCCGATGGTATCTCTTGATTATTGATATTATGTAAACACGTTACATGTTCGTCGATATGGTATTTTATAGCCAAAAAGTTTTTGGATATTTTACAAAAAAAATATTACACCCTCGTACAGATATTGATATCCTTAAATACGAAAATATCCATGGAAATATAAGTGAAATTGTCGATATTTCGAACATTGATCGCAAGACAGTGAATAATGGATCCAAATCACATAAAAAGAACTTGAAATTCAAATTGGTTAATTGAAAATTAAGAACAAAGACATAAAATTTTAAAATAACGTTGGTTCAGTTGTATACCACTTGCACAGATTAAAAAAAACTTAAGAGTATTTTGAAATTTCCATGCAATGCAATCAATTTATCAAAGCATCAGATATTTTTAGGAGAAAATGAAACTCCAAAGTTTGTGAAATTTTGCAAAAGCTTTAAAATTGTTTTGATGATGACTGAAAAAATTATGGTGAGTATTGGTTTCTAAAAAATTATAAAATATTCTAAGACTGCCCTTTAATTGTCAAATTCAATTGTGCGGTGTGTCCTTTTGAGGAAAATAAACAATTCTATGTGTTTTCGCCTGCTAGTAGAATCATTTTATGACTGGTGGAGTCCACTGAAGAACCAAAATATTAAAACAATACCTTCTTTTTTGTTTTTCATTTTTTCGTTTCATTTTAGAGAAATAATTTTACTAATCATGAAAAATCAAGGGAGGACAATATTTGCAAAAATATTCGGAAGATTTAAGTAAGTGGAAGATCAAATAGAAATAGAAGTTTATAGTTATCTTTTTTTTTAGCACATGCACTCGTTAGAACTTCACTGTTCCACATAGAGCCACACGGTCCACACCCTTTATAATTCCATAGAAATTTACAAGAATGATTTGTCATGTCATTGAGAAAATTCAATAATTGTGGAAAATTCGATCAGAATGTAACCCACACGGTTTTGGAAAAATCAATAAGAGAAGAGAAAGTGATAAGGTTGCTTCATTTTAGTGGTGGAGAGTGGAGTCCACACCAATAATTGTTCAAAAAATCAATCAAAGAAGCACTAGCTCGAAGTAAATTCTACTACAAAACCAAACCAGTCTGAATTCTTGCTTTCTCTCTTCGTTTTCCTTTCATTTCTCTGTTTCCACAAACTAATCAAAAAAAAAAAAACCATTCCAATGGCTGAGCTCATTGTTTCTGCAGTACTTCCTGTTCTGTTCGAGAAATTGATGTCTCCTGAACTGCTCAACTTTGCAACTCAAGAGGGTGTTCGTGAGAAGCTGAAAAAATGGGAAAGGACTTTGAAGATGATCAAAGCACTTCTCGCCGATGCAGAGGACAAGCAGCTGACGAATGAAGCTGTGAAGATGTGGCTGGAGGATCTCCAAGAATTGGCTTATGATGCGGAGGACATCTTGGATGAGTACGCGACTGAGGCTTTGAGAAGAAAGTTGAAGATACAAGACTGTCAGGCGGCTACCACCAGCAGAGCTCGGAAACTCATTCCTGCCTGTTGCATTGGTTTTACTCCAAGTGCTTTATGGTCTGATTTCAGTATGCGATCCAAGATAGATGATATTACTAGCCGGTTGGATGATCTTTGCAGACAAAGAACTGAACTTGGGTTGGTTGAGATTGCTGGAGGGAGATCCACCACTGTTTCATTGAAAAGGCCACCCACTTCAAGTTTGAAAACCGAACTTGAAGTTTATGGGAGAGATGAAGACATAGCTAAAATACTTAAAATGGTGTTGAATGATGAACCGGGTGATGCCAATAACTTTGGTGTAATATCCATTGTGGGCATGGGAGGACTCGGTAAAACAACATTGGCTCAAAATGTGTACAATGACAAGTCATTGACAGGTTTCAACCCGAAAGCATGGGTCTGCGTCTCTGACGATTTTGATGTTACGAGAATCTCCACAGCCATTCTGGAGTCCATCACCCGCAGTCCTTGTAATCTAAAGGATTTAGATGCGGTGCAAAATGAACTCAAAGAGAAACTAAGTGGAAGAAAATTCTTGATTGTCCTGGATGATGTTTGGAGTGAAAACTATAACATGTGGGCAACATTGAGGTCGCCCTTTGTGGTTGGAGCTCATGGGAGCAAGATCATTGTAACGACTCGTCATGAACGTGTTGCCTTCACAATGGGATGTTCGACCGAATGTCATAGATTAAAGCTACTGTCAAGCGATGATTGTTGGTCATTGTTCGGAAAGCATGCTTTTGATAATGGAGTTATGGGTGCGGAACTTAGCGAATTGATTCGTCAAAAAGTTATTGAAAAGTGCAACGGTTTGCCCCTAACAGCGAAGACTCTTGGTGGCCTTTTACGCTCAGAGAAAAGAGACAAGTGGTTAGACATATTGAATAGCAAACTATGGGAGTTACAAGATAAAAGTGAGATCCCCGCAGCCTTGCAAATAAGTTACCATCATCTCCCTTCACATTTGAAGAGATGTTTTGCTTATTGTGCCATTCTTCCAAAAGATTACGAATTCGAAGAAACGGAACTTGTTTTTTTATGGATGGCAGAAGGCTTGATTCAACAATCAAGTAAGAACGAGCAATTGGAAGATTTGGGAGGTGAGTATTTTGGTGATTTGATATCAAGGTCAATCTTTCAAATATCAAGTAGCAATAGTTCTAAATATACAATGCATGACCTTGTTAACGATTTAGCTCAAAAGGTCTCTGGAAAACTAAGTTTTAGGTTGGAGGATGAACTGGAGTCCAATAATTTATCAACAATTTCTGAAAAGACTCGTTATGCTTCTTATATATGTCATCAATATAATGACAAAAGAAGATTTCAGGTCTTCAATGATGCGGTGCACTTAAGGACGCACTTGTCAGTGCCACGAGTAAATGCACGCGTTAAGACTTGTTACATTAGTAATATAGTTGTTTCTGATTTATTATCGAGGTTTAAAACGTTGAGGGTATTATCTTTACAAAAATATTATATCATTGAATTACCTAATTCAATCAAAGACTTGAGACTTCTAAGGTATCTCAACCTATCTGATAGTGAAATCAGAAGTTTACCCGAGTCGGTAAATTCATTGTGCAACTTGGAAACTTTGTTACTAAGAAACTGTCGCAAATTCAAGAAGTGGCCTTATGATATGGGGAATTTAGTCAATTTACGTCATCTTGATGTTTTAGGTGCATCTTCAATAGAAGAGATGCCATTAGGAGTTAGAAAATGGGAATGCCTTCGAACCTTATCTAACTTTGTCATTGGTAAAGATTCTGGATCCAATTTGAAAGATTTGGAGGATTTAAAATTACTTTGTGGAGAACTTCACATTTCAAGATTAGAGAACGTTGCTAATTTTGAAGCCACCGGAAAAGTTATATTAAGTGATAAGAAAGATTTAAAAGAGCTTTCACTAGAATGGGGATCTAAATTGGATGAATCACGGGATGAGGAAGTAGATAAAAAGGTACTTGATATGCTTCGACCTCATCAAAACCTAGAAAAGCTCACAATAATAAGTTACGGGGGTACCAAGTTTTCTACATGGGTTGGAGATAGTTCATTCTCTAAAATGACGGTCCTGAAATTGGATGGTTGTATGAAATGCATAATCTTACCTTCACTTGGGCTATTAAGCTCACTTAAGAATCTCACTCTTGAAGGTATGAAGGGGATAAAAAGCATTGGTTTTGAATTTTATGGAGAAGGTTGGTCAAAACCATTCCTATCTTTGGAGACTCTTTATTTTAAGGATTTCGAAGCATGGGAGTGTTGGAATCCTATCAAAGAAAATGAGAGCTTTCCTAAACTCCAAGAGCTTTCTATTGTAAACTGCCCTGAACTCTCCGAAAGATTACCCAACAATCTATGTTCGTTGAAGAAGCTTGTGATTTGCGGGTGTGAGCAGTTGGTGGTCTCATTATCAAGCATTCCTATGCTGTGCGAATTAGAGATTGATAAATGCAAGAAGATTGTGTGCAACAGTTCAGCTTATTGCGAGTCATTAGAATCTATTACTCTTTCAAATATTTCAGATTTTAGTGATTGGTCAAGGCTTGAATTTAAGAAAGTTGAAAGTCTAAAGATTGAGGGTTGTAAAGAGCTGATAGAATTATGGAAGAATGAGATTTTCCTTGAAAAGCCACCTCAAGGGTTGCATAGTCTCATCTCCCCCAGAAAGCTCGATTTTACAAATTGCAATAACCTCACAACTTTACTTGAAGGAATTAAACAGAAGAATACACAAGTGGAAGTATTGAGAATTGAGAGATGTGATTCTCTAAATTTCATTTTTAGAGGACAACTACCTCAATCTCTAAAGAAGCTTCGTATAGTAAATTGTGAGAAATTGCAATGTTTGTTGGATGATAATGAGGATACTAGTACTTCATTACGTTGTGCTGATGATGATGACTGTCCATCTCTGACATGCCTGCCATCAATACACCAACTCCCTGCCACACTCACAAGACTCACTATTAGCAATTGTTCGAAGCTCACAACTTTGTCATCGACAGGTCAGTTATATATATCACTCAAACATCTTAGAATTGATAGTTGCTTAGAGCTTACAGCCTTATTGCCAAAAGGCCACTTACCTGAGACTCTTGAAACCCTGTATATTGATAGCTGTCCAAAATTAGAGTCAATAGTTGAGAAATTTCATAATAACAAGGCTCTTTACGATATCCACATGTGGCATTGTGATCATCTCAAATCCTTTCCAGAGGGACTAGAAACTCTTAGCAGTCTTCGTAAACTTTATATGAAGGATTGCAGAGGTTTTGCTTCCTTTCCAAAAGGACGGTTCCCCGACAGTAATTTAACCGTTTATGTCGAAAGATGTGAGAAGCTAAAAGCACTGCCCAGCGAAATACACAATCTCTCCTCTTTACTAATACATCATTGTCCAAATATACGATTGTCTGAAGAAGGTCTGCCAACCAAACTTGCACGTCTTTCAATTGGGGACCGCAAACAATATAAAGCGCTCATGGAATTGGGGTTGCACAATCTCACCTCTCTCTCATACCTCAGCATTTCTGGACAGCTGGATGGAGAGTCTTTACAAGAGGAGGACATGAGAATTACTTTGCCCCACTCTCTAACTTGGATATCGATTAGAAATTTCCCGAATTTGAAATTCCTGTCTTTCAAGGATTTCGAACAACTCCCCTCTCTTGAGAAATTGTGGATCCAGAATTGCCCAGAGCTCACATCCCTTCCAAGTCTGCCACCCTCACTTTTGCGATTACGTATATGGAGATGTCCTCTTCTAAAAGAAGCATGCAAGATAGATAAAAGAAAAGAGTGGTCTAAAATAGCCGACATCCCTTGCGTTGAGATAGATGACAAATTCTTCTACGAACCGGAGGAAACATCTGAGAATTAGCTCATTTATCCCATCATCTATTTCAGGTATTACACTTTCATCATGATAAACAATTTCTCAGTATTTTATTGTTTTAATAATATGTTTTAATGCTCTGTTTAGTGTTTTGGAATCACTCCTCTGCCTTAAATTAAGATACTATCTGCCCTTTACTTATCAGATAAACGTATGAACTGCTGATGTAAATCGGAGTCCCTCTTGTTTGTGAGTCATCTCTGTCCTTTTCTGTGTAAGTCACTCTCTTAGATTGCTTCTTCTGTTTCTTATATGATTTGCCTATGAGAAATTGGGAATCATCATCAAGCTATTGTTTTTGTTTTCAATGGGACTAATTTTGACATTTTTTTTAACTCAATGTTGCTAATTTTTGGTTATCCTGATTCTCACTCTCACTACATTTTTGTTTCATACATTCTTTCACCTTTTGGACATGAATTCCAAACTGTGTTTGAATGTAGCTTCAAAATTCATCAGATTGATCTTTTCCTTTAGATGATAGCTTTTCTGCAAAGTATATAAATCCTACCAGTAGCTACTAGTGCTCCAAATGTATTCTTTAGAGATCTATGTTATATGCTCTGACAAGGATTGGATTTGCATCCACTGTTCTCTGATTCAGGTTGAAAATATTTTGGAACGATCTCAAGATTGGAAGAACTAATGGATGATTTAGAAATTCACAGAAAATTCCTTGAATCCCCTCTCTACCTGTAGGTAATTATATTCATTTGAAAGATTTATCGGAAGAGAAAAAAACAAAATCATATTTTTTTAATTGATCATGCATGGTCTTGTATTTGCCTTGAACTTATAGCATCTTTAGCTTGATTTGAAAGCTCAGATTTCACAGTCTAATATAGGTTTTTTCATATGACCAGGTCTGGTATGACTTATGATGTCATGAATTCTTCTCGTCAATGGATGACATTCTCACTAATCTCTGGACATGGACTACTTACATAGCTCGTCAATTGATTCATTACATTGGTGAGTTTCTCACGTTCTTTACATTTACACATGGTGATGTGATTATCTATGTTTGTCATCATTACATCAATGCCTTGAAAATGTTGGATGTCATATCTTCCAAAGCAATTTATGTGCTTTGATGCAATTCCTTAGTTATCCATATTTGAAGACCATGATAGCTATGTTTAATCACTATGTTGTTACTGCAGAGGGTAAGGAAAACATGTACTCCTGGAATGAATAACTTCGCTACAGATTGCATCTTTCCCAGAGTATCTTTGCTCTTATTCAGCTAACGATCAGTTGATTGAAAGTTGGTTTGAGGCTTATTTATTATTCTGGTTCCCCATATTAGAAGGCAACTTCAAGAAATTGACAATCGGTGATAATTGGTGATAATGCTGCTGAGAGATGTTCTGTTTTGGCTGGACAACGTGAGTTGTGGTGTTAAATGTTGGAATTTTGGTTTTGCAGTTTTTATATACCTTTTGAGATGCTAATACTATCGGTTTATATTTAGAGACCAAATTTCTGCATTTTAAAAGGGGCATTGCTGCAAAATTATGAGGAGGCTGCAAGGTTGAGCTGCAGTTCCAAAACCTGTCATGCTAGTAAATGAGTTGCTGCAGCTGCATATGCTGGCATGTAAGCCAACATATGCAGCTGTGCGAGCCCACCGGAGAGATCAAACGGCGTCCCCTCTTTAAAATTGTAAATTTAACTGTGCGAACCCACCGGAGATCTCAAAACAGTAAAAGTTAAGCAGATTCTTGATCCAGCATCATCAACTGATAATAAGGCTGCTGCTGCTGCTTTGGCTTTCCCTTAACTCATTCATTTGTATATTCTATCTCGGGTAAACAATTTCAGATTCTTTCTTTCTTTAAATTTTATGAATTGTTTCACATTTTAATCCCGCAATTTCTAATCTTTAGACTATAACTCCTCTGCCTTAAATTGATAGTGTTGTTAACTTATATGCATTTTCACATGTGAAAATCACTCCCTTAGATTGCTTTTTGTGTTTCGGTTTCTTATATGATTTGCTTGTCAGAAATTGGGAATCATTATCAAGCAAATTTTTAATTTTTTCAATAGGGCTGTTGCTATGTTTGACCTTTTTTGTTAGCTCAATGTTGCTAATTTTCGGTTCTCCTGATGCTTACTATCACCACATTTTCTTTCTCATATATTCTTTCAATGTACGGACATGAATTCCAAACCGTGTTTGAATGTGAGCCTCTGTGAAAATTCATCAGATGGATCTATTCCTGATAGCTTTTCTGCAAAGTATATATATCCTACCAGCAGCTACTAGTGCTACAAATGTTTTCTTGAGAAATCAATGGTATATGCTCTGACAAAGATTGGATTTGCATCACTGTTCTCTGAATCAGGTTGAAAATATTTGGGAGAATCGCAAATACCCCCCCGACTTTTAAGCTAATGGCAAATCAAACCCTCTGGTTTGAACAATCAGCAAATAACCCCATACAAATCAGCAAATAACCCCCTACATGCAGCAAATAATGCAAGGGTTACTTAACGGTAGGGGGTTGTTTGCTGATTGTTCAAACCAGAGGGTTTGATTTGCCATTTGGTTAAAAGTCGGGGGGGTATTTGCGATTCTCCCAAAATATTTTGGAATAAAATACGGATTGGAAGAACTAATGGAAGATTAACAAATTCACAGAAGCCCCTCTACCGGTAAGTAATTATCTTCATTTGATAGATTTATCAGAAGAGAATAACAAATCATATTCATTCTCATCAATGGATGACATTTTCACTCGTCTCTTGACACAGAATACTTACATAACTCGTTGATTCATTCATTACATTGGTGAGTTTTTCACTTTCTTTATACATATATGGAAGTGGAGCTCCAATTATACATGTTGTCATTATCTGTATTTGTCATCAATACATCAATGCCTTGAAAATTTAGAATGTCATATAATCTTGCAAAACAATTTATGTGAGTTACTGCAATTCCATAGTTATCCATACTTGTTGACCATGATAGCTATGTTTACTGCAGAGGATCTTGTACTCCCAAGATGTCAACAGATGCTGGCTACCATTTCATCTGAGCAACATCCAAGATGTTCGACACAAACCATTTCATCATCTGGCACTGGCCTCATGGAGATGTCCTTTCTTATTTGAAGAGTAGAATCTCTTTATTCCATTGAAGAGTTAAACTTTTTTATCTGACTCAATTATATGCTTTTAACTTTTCAAATCAATGTATAGCATAATTTGGTTTTCACTACATAATAATGAATAATCAGATTGACATCTGCAGATTACATATAGGGTAAAGGAAAACACGGATTCCTGGAATATGGTACAGCAAGATTCTTGGAATTCCTTGAAGCCATATGGTATAGAAAGATTTGACCTTAATTTTATCTTTCTTGGTTGTTCAACTCTGTTCAGTGTTTTGGAACTACTTTGCCTTGCATTTTGACTTTGCTGCAAATTGCATCTTTCTATGAGTATCTTTGCTCTTATTCCAGGAAATCTCTTTTCCATATTCAGTTGGTGCAGTTGATTGCAAGATTGGCTTTCTCATCATAGGATAATTATATGGAACCTTGGGTCTGCCATCCTCCCTGCAGGGGTTTTCCACAACCAATCCAATGGTAATTTGATTAGGTCCTAGAATATTTTAAACATACAAATTTTGTTCAAATAAGTTCTCATTTTTTACTGATCTCATAAGTTCTTGTTTTCGTGTTCACAATATTAAACAAGTTTATGTGGTACTGCAAAAAGAGGAATTAATTAACAACCTATTCAGAAATTTTCTTCCTTTCTTGGGAACTGATTTAGTTTTATATGAATTTAAAGGACAATAGCAATCCAAGTAATCCTCCACTTGACTAGATGCTACCATGGTGAAGGGCTGCTAGATTGAAGGTCTGAAGATACAAAAATATTTCTAGTATCCATGAAAGGTGGTTTGAGGCTTATATATATTATTCTGATTCCCCATATTAGAAAGCAACTTCAAGAGATTGACAATTTCTTACTATCAAAGTTTGCAAGTTGAACAATGAGTTTATTCATTTAGGCAAACTTCTGAGTTCTTACGCCATGGTCTTGAGGTACCATTGTTCAAACTTTCATATTTGTTCCATATCATTCCAAATGATTTTTATGAGAGGACAAAATATGATGTAGAATCATTTACCGGAGACTGTATTCTCTTCCAGGTTTCTATTCTGAGTTGGAGCTCCTAATGCAGTTTTCTTCTTCTAGACAAGTCCTTGTGGTTCTGTCACCATTTGGAGTTCCTAATGTAGTTTTCTTCTTCTAGACAAGTCCTTGTCATCTGTGTTCTAGACAAGTCCTTGTGGTTCTATTCTGTGATAATACTGCTGAGAGATGTTCTGCTATGGCTGGAGAACATGAGGTGTGGTGTTATATGTTGGAATTTTGGTTTTGCAGTTTTTTTTTACCCTTTGAGATGCGAATACTATCTGTTTATATTGCAGACTAAATTTCTGAATTTTAAAAGAGTACTTGTTGAAGGCTTGCAGCTGCATATGTTCGCATGGAAGCGTGGACCAACAGAGATCAAATGGCAACCCCTCTTTAAAATTGTAAATTGGACTGTGCGAGGCTTTCCCTGATCCTAATAAGTGATAAAGATAGCCGCCATCCCTTCCGTGAAAATTGATTGGAAATTCATCTAAACTCATTCATTCATATCTTCTATCTCAGGTATGCCAATTTATAATAACACAACAGTTTGAACGTTTTCTTGAAAAAAAATTCAGATTTTTTATCGATTTAAATTTTAATAAATTGCTTTACATTTTAATCCGGCAATTTCTAATCTTCTAACAATGGTGTCTGCCTTAAATTGATAGCGGTGTAAACTTATCTCCTTTTTCACTTGTGAGATGTTTTTTCAAGCTTATTTGACAGCCCAATCCCGATTTATTGAACTATGAAGAAGAGCTCGTATTGGTTTGCAAGTAAAATATTAATCAAATTCCCCGTATTAGAAGTAAACTTCGAGAGACAGACCAATTCTTGATATCAAAAATTGCAAGTTGCACAATTGATTTGGGTCAACTTTGATCTTATTGTCAGAGAGTTCAAGGTACCGATATCCAAACTACATTTTCTAATTGATGTTATTGTACAGTATTTTTTTTTTCTGTCTCAACTTTCAAATTTCAATAGATATATAGCTTGAGTTTGATGCTACTCTAATTGAAGTTGCAATAATCTATTGATCTCTAAAGCTGTAGATTGCTATCTTCTGCTAGAGACTGGATTTTGGCATTTTGCTTTTATTTTCTGTAGCTGAGTTGGAGTCATTTCTGTAGTTTTCTTCTTCAGACAAGTTCTATTGCATCCGTGTTGAACGGCTGATCTTGTTGACTGTTGAGATGTTTTATGCTGCGGCTGACGGACCTCAGGTGGTGCTGCATTTTTGTACAGAAAATCTTAGAAGATGCCACTACTGTCTGCTTTTAATGGAAACTAAATCACTGATATTTTGATCATAGTTTTACTGCAGAATAATGAGAAGGCTGCAAGGTCCGATTGTAGTTCCAACTGCATACTGCTTTGGTAAGTAGGCGCAGAGCATCAGAGATCAAACTGACAAAGAAACAATAATTTTCTGGAAAAAATGGTTCTCTGATTTCTCTAATTCACCTCTATTGTCTTTATGCCCCAACCATTTTAGGTATCTACTCAATGGAAAGATTTATCTAAATTTATGCAAACAACAAAGTTGAGAAAAGATGTAAGTAAATGAATTAATTTATGTAATTCTCATTTGGTTGTAATTTTAGAAATAGCACTGGCTAAAATCTTCGCTACATAGTAAATTTCTAATAGTATTTCAAAACTTGAAATGGGAATGATTTTGCTCTATAGTTATTACTAATACTATTATTGTAAGTGCTGGAATCTATTACTATTACCTCCCCTATTGTTGTATTGTAGTTGATATCAAGCTCGAACCAAGCTCTACCATCTCTACAGCGGCATGGGTCAAATTGGTTAGGCCAGTCTAGAATATCCTACGAACTCAACCAGACGTTCTCCGACATTCATTCTAGAGCATAGTACTAGAAGTACATATCTCCACTCCTGATAGTAAGTATTATTACTTGTATCATAGATCTCTCATGGCCAAATTATATCTGTTCAATATTTTTTAAC
This sequence comes from Acer campestre, assembly GCA_954870605.1. Lineage (NCBI taxonomy): Eukaryota > Viridiplantae > Streptophyta > Magnoliopsida > Sapindales > Sapindaceae > Acer > Acer campestre. The sequence goes on along the minus strand of OX940801.1, from coordinate 45,292,891 downwards.
TTAAGTCATTAATGGGGTAAAAATTCATACAGAGGTTGTTTGTCTATCAACATTGAGGACATAGCACAATTTTCTTCAAATCCAGTTGATTTATGCTTGTTGCTGCTCTTTTATCTACCGGTGAAGTCTAAAGTTGCGGACTGCTATCAACTTCCGGAGGCTGTATTCCTTCTAGAGCTGCTGTTATGGTTCTCGATTGCATTATATCTTGGAGATCATGCTACTCAGAGGCGTTTTTCAGCTGCTGCAAGCTGACATGAGACGGTGTTCATGTTTTCGAATTTCTGTGTTTCATCATTCTTAAAGAAACCTTTAAAAATGAAGATATTATCTACTCTTGAAGACCGAATTGCTGCACTTCCACATATATGTTCTGCTACTGAAAGAGCCTAACATAGGTTTGCAGTATGAGGAGCAAAAGAATCCAAACTTCATCTTTCTTTTACAAATTGGGCTCGGATTTGTTGTGCAAGCCTGCCACAGATTCCAAAACCAATCGAAATTGAACTGATTCCCGCCCCCAACATCGTCAATTGGTGCCAAAGCTGCTGTTGTTGCTTCCACCATGCAGGGGCATCTAAGTATTCAAACTTCATCATTCATTTTTGCCCCAATATCATCATAAAAAAAATGATGATGTTGAGGAAACTACGTGATTCCTTTTGTTGTAAACATGTAATTGATCATATATACAATATTTTCAACAAATTAATACTGAATCTCAATTCTCTCAATGTTCAAGCTCATCAACGTTTGCCTTAATATGATGCACTAATTCATTAATTCAATTGAATAATGGGTTAGAACAATTCTTCATTAATTCGAGAACCTTACTATTTTCTCCTTTTCCAAATTAATTGCCGTGAAGAAATTCAAAGCGCGTACCCTCAAAACTGCGGGCTTCACATAACTCGATCTCCGCTCAGAATAACGTATGACATGCTCTGCTGTTGGGAAACGGAGAGAATGGACAATGAATGCCAATGTGAAGCATTAGAGCAGTTAATACAACAAGTGAAGGTCCAGGCAGAGGAAGGGCTGGATATGCATGATATGATAATGAGAGCAGCTGAGGATGTTCCTGTGAATTGCCGATTACAACAGCGCTGCGAAATTCAATCTGCATCAGAGATCATGTAATCAAACTGTGCACATCAATAAATGTCACTCTGATCTCCGGTACTAGTTTAAAAGATCACACACTGATTAATCTTTTATTAGACAATTGCTTCTACGATTCAAGTACATGAACACATTACACTAAACTGAAGATAAAAAGTTTCACAAAGCCGTATGGACTTCACAAATTTATAATATAACGATCAATTTGATTAGATATATAATTGAATCTGATTAATCTTTTATTAAGTATGACTTGATCAAGTATAATATAATGATCAACTTGATTAGTGATGATCACTCGATTAAACATATAATATAAAGTTTGATTAATATTTTGTTATGATCATCACTAATCAAGTACATGTACCTCATTGGAAGAGACACTTCGAGAAAATGTTAATGACGCGTAGAGCTCATCCATAATCTTTTTCTTTTTTGGTAAGAAATTATACAAATTATTTTGTCAATATATATGTTACTTGGGTGGTAAATGAATGTGTAAAGTGAAATTTATATTCTCTTCATTGATAGTTGAACACCAAAATACCATACATCTCTTATATATGCAACCCAAAATTTAGTCATAAAAGAGTCTTCAAAATAAGCCAAAGTGAATTCTGTGCACAATGCATTACCAAATTGTCACTTTTTACACTTAAACCAGCAATTATACGTACAGACTACAGAGACCTCAAAAGATGCATTTTATGGCAGTATTTGCATGTATGGTACAGACTACAGAGACCTCAAAAGATGCTTTTTATGGCAGCATTTTGCATGTATGATTCTTCTCTCGACGTGTAAACAAGCTCCAACCATGGAGTACCGATCCATTGCCACACACACACACACACCAAATGTTAGAGATGGTGGCCAACTGACCACTATTAAATGTTAGCTTCAAAAAATAAAAAGATTTTTTTCCTCAATTATCTTTCCATAAAAGAAAGATCCTTTTTATTTTTGTTAGTGACATTTTTACGAGTCACAAAATAAAAATCTTTCCTTTTTTATATGGTAATTTTGGGACTAATTGTATTATGAGTATTGCTAGACGTTCTAAATTTTTTTCTCATATTCTGTCCTAAATGATGTAAAACGTGATGTGTCAACATCACATCAGTGACCACATAATCCTATAATTTATAAGATGATGACACTTCACGTGCCACATCATTTGGGATAGAATTTGAGAAAAAAAAACTGAGACGTATAACATTACTCATATATTATTTGTCACAAATTATCAAGTTTTTAAACTAATTATGACTATTATTTTTTTTAAAAAGTCTCAACTTTTTTTTTTTTTGAAATCAGCAGTTTATTAAAAGGAACCCCAAGAGAAAAACAACAACACACAACGCAACAACAAGAAGAACACAAAGCCCACACACAGGCAACCACGGCCAGCACCCAACAACAGCACACCTAACCCCAGCAACACTACAAAGGACGCCCAAACACAAAACAAACGCACAAGAAAAACACACCGCAAAACAGAAAAACAGAAACACAACTACTCCCTCCACCAAACAGAGTTCCCATCCATATCTGCACCTCTTTTGGCCAAAATATCCGCCATCGAATTCTCTTCTCTTACTATGTGAGCCACCGTCACATTATCCATCGAAAAAAGCATTGATCTAATGTCGTAAATAATTTCCACCAGCTCCAAATTACCGTAATCATCATTCGCTCCCACCCACGAAACCGCCTCTCTCGAGTCACTTTCAATTCTGATGTTAATCCTCCCAAGCTCGGTATTCTCCTTGCACAGCGAGCAAGCCTTCTGAATCGCCATCAGCTCCGCTTCAGAGGCACTTCTCCTACCAACAAACTGAGAGAACGAGCACAACACCTCCCCCTTTGAATTACGGAGAACCCCACCAATACCAGCCCTCCCCAAATCAGCTTTGAATGAACCGTCTACATTGAACTTCAGCGCTGTCTCCGTAGGAGGAATCCATCTCCTATTAGCCCTGCTCCTGACTGGCTTCCTTTCGTGACAGCAAACTTCCAAATTCTCAACCATTAACGTGATTGGCTCGGTAGAACCTTTTCCGTGGTGTTTAAACCACCACGCCACCCTGAATCTCACCATATCAATTAGCACCTGCTTCTCCGCCGTCCCTCCTCTAAACAGAATCTTATTCCGAAGTTCCCACACTGTCCAAACCACAGCATTAAACAAGGTCTTCCAGACTCTACTCAGACTCGACTTCGGGCATAACCCCTGCCAACCATCAAACCACTCCTTCACTGTCCTAGAAGCACAGCAGCTAACCGACCACCATCCCATACAGTTAACCCAAATGTTCCACGTCCAGTTACAGCCCAAAAAAAGATGGTCTATTGATTCGGTCTCGCATCCACATAGTAAACATTGTAACCCACCACTCAGATCCATCCCAAAACGAAATAAATTCTCCCTAACCATAATTCGGCCCCGCAGAAGCTGCCACAGGAAAACCTCCACCTTAGGAGGACTAATACCAGCCCACACCGCCACGAAGTTCCCCAAACCATCCCCTCTATAATCTTCAACACATCTCCTAAACGAGCTAACCGAGAACATACCATTAGGACTGAAATTCCAAGCCACCGAATCTCCAAAATTTTTTCTCATCTTAACACTGCCAAGCACCAATTTAAAATTCTCCCACACATCCATCTCCCAATCAAAGACCTCCCTTCTAAGATTAATCTCCCAATGCCACACCTCTCCCGCCCATCTACCAAATTCAGAAATGATACCACTTTTAATACAGGACAAAGCAAAAATCCTAGGGAACATCTCTTTCAACTTCCTATCTCTCCACCATATATCATTCCAAAAATCTATACCATCCCCACTGCCCACCACAGCCTTCATTCCATCTTTAATAACCAAAGCCGGAATGGTCCCTTCCTTAAATAAACCACCCACCGTCTTAACAAAAGGCGAAGCATTCTGAGTGTTAACCTGTTGCCAAAATGTGCTGGACATCCTGAAACCGTACTTAGCACAGATAACCCTTTTCCACAACGAATCCTTCTCCCTACCAAACCTCCAAATCCATTTAGCCAACAAACCAACGTTTTTGTCCATTATCCTTCCCACCCCCAGCCCTCCGCACCTTTTCCTTTTACAAACGGTATTCCAATCCACCGCATGGATCCTCCTCTTTGCCGCCCCATCACCCCAAAAGAATCCCCTTTGGGCCTTTTCAATAGCCGCAGCCACACTCACTGGAATTTTAAAAACCGTCATAAAATAAGTCGGAATGCTCGCAAGGACCGATTTAATAAGCACCAAACGGCCTCCTTTGCTCAAAAACTTTTTTTTCCACGGCGCCAACCGCTTATGAATACGAGCCATCACCGGATCCCAAAAAGATTTCGAGCTTGGTCTTGCACCCAACGGCATACCAAGGTAAGAAATGGGAAGAGTGGCACTCTTGCAAAGAAAAAATTCAGCCCAATTTCCTTCCCTACCGCTCTTCTTGCTCACCCTAACCACACAAGATTTATGAAAATTTATCTTTAAACCCGACGCCATCTCAAAACAACGCAAAATCCTCTTAGAATTCACCAAATAATCCGACTTCGGTTCCAAAAAAAGGATAGTATCGTCCGCGTATTGAAGATGCGATACATGAACCACACCATCGCCAACACTAAAGCCGCGCATAAGATTTAAATCAGCAGCCTTTTTCAGACAGCCGCTCATGCATTCCACCACAAGATTAAACAAAAACGGGGACAAAGGATCACCTTGACGTAAGCCTTTCTCCACCCCGAATTGAACCGTCGGGCTGCCATTAACTAAAACGGACATCAAGGGAGTTGAAATACACCATTTCATCCAATCCCTCCATCTCCTTCCGAAGCCCATCTCATCCATCACAAAATCCAAAAAGCCATGGTCCACCGAGTCATACGCCTTCTCAAAATCCAATTTGACCACCAAACCTCCTTCTCTACTTTTCCTCCAACTGTGAATAATTTCTTCGGCTACCACATAGCTATCCATGATCTGTCGATTCTTCACGAAAGCTGATTGACTAATACCAATAACCGAGTTCATAACCTTTTTCAGCCTATTAGCCAAAACCTTGGCTAAAATCTTATACATCGAACTGACCAGACTTATAGGTCTAAAATCACGGAGCGTCTCCGGACTCGTAACTTTTGGGATCAAAGCAATAAACGTATTGTTCAACTCCTTAACAACACTACCATCATCATAAAATTCATCAATAAAATTCATAAAATCATCCCTTATAACCTCCCACTTGGCCTTAACAAAATTAAGATTCAATCCGTCCGGGCCCGGAGCCTTGTTACCATCACAATCCTTCACCGCCAGCCACACCTCCTCAGCTGAGAACTTTTCCTCTAACGCAGCCCTCTCATCCTCCGAAATACATCTCAAGTTTAAACCTCTAACCACAGGTCTTTTCCACTTAACATTAGAATAATGATTCCTGAAATAATTAAAGACGCCTAATTTCACAAGATTCGGGTCCTTAACAGCCACACCATCAATAGAGATCTCACTAATACGGTTTCCGCTTCTCCTCCCATTCGCCAAGCAATGGAAGAACTTTGTATTTCGATCCCCGTCCACCAACCAATTAATCCTACATTTTTGCCGCCACAGCTGCTCCTCCTTTCTCACCACGTTCCATAGACATCCAAGAATTTCTAACCGTTCTTTTCTCGCTTCACTTGACCACCCTTGTCTGCCCGCCTTAGCATCCACCTCCTGCAGTCTCTCCTCCAGCTCTTTGCTGCCCCTTTCATTAACTTTATTAAAGTGCAACCAATTTTTAATATTCCCTTTTGCACCTCTCACCTTAGCCGCCAACCTCACCCCTTTTGAACCTCTCACTTTACACCCACGCCAGCCTTTCACTGCCTCAACCATCAGCTCAGATTTCTCCAGCCAGCCATTCACAAAACGAAAAGGCACTGGGCCCCAATCTACCACCTTTTCTCCAAGCACAATGGCACAATGATCCGACAAAGACCTCGACAGACCCTTTTGGACCAGCTCGGGAAACCACAACAAGAACTCCGGAGACAGCAAAAAACGGTCCAAACGAGCCCAGGCAGCTAATTCCCTGTTGTTCGACCACGTGAAGGACGCACCCACCAACGGAAGGTCCAGCACCTTGGCTTTCCCAACAAACCTCCGAAAATTCCTGATAGACAACATATCGCAAACCTTGCCTTTCCTTTCTGCCGGATCCAAGACCGAATTGAAGTCGCCCCCGAAACACCACGGAATGGGGAACGAACTCTGCACCTGCAAAAGATAATCCCAGAAAACTTTCCTTTCTCCCTCAACATTCGCCGCATATAAGTTGCAAAAAGCCACCTCCTGATTCACTTTATTGAGAGTACCCACCAAGATGATACTTCTACAAGAGGTAATACAAGAATTAACCGCAAAAAGATCTTCTTTCCATAAAGAGATCAAACCCCCGGCCGAACCGATGGCCTCCACCCCCACACCACGAGTCAACAGATTTCCTCCAAGTGACCGAATAACATAGCTATTGAATTCGCTAAGTTTGGTCTCTTGAATGAAAAGAACAACCGGTTTAAGGCTCAAAACTAACTTCCTTACCACCTTTCTCTTCTCCCCTCTTCCTAAGCCTCTAATATTCCAAGACAAAGCTAACATGGAAAAAGAAGAAACCCCACACAACACACTCAATAGCTCCTGCCGCCTCTACCTCAACAGAATTCTTTTTTCTAGCAACTGTAACCGGCACATCATTCCTCAAACACTCCTCTCCTCTACCTTCAGATTGTCTAGTTTTCATTCGGAATGGAGTTCCTGACCTGATAGCACTGTTACTAATCTTGCTCGTACCGTCCTTCTTACTGCCCATCCGTCTCTTTTCCACCACCCTCTTCACCATCGAATTCCCACCTCCTTTGTCCAAACTCCTCTCCTCCTCCCCTGACTTACTTATACCTGTCTCCCTGGAAGAAGTGTTGTCACTACTCAGAGGTTGACTATGCAAAGTTTCACTTCCAGCAGCACTACGACAATGCTGCCCATCCTGTTCCGCAGCTATAGTTACTTGAACCAAAGCCTCCTTATCAATCGAATTATCAGAAGAGAGAACTAAATCTTCTCCATGACCCATATCCACCGTTCCTACAACTCCCACTTCCTTATCAGCTATAGGCCTCTTTTCTAGGGAGCCCAGGTCCACACATAATTGCACCCCTCCTTTGGTTCCCTGATCAACACCTAAAAACGAACTGGGCTTCTGAAAATGTACCTTCTTGGGCTTTACAAAAGCCTTCGGCCCACCCAGCTCTCTCCTGGAGCACTCCCCTGTTTCCTTAGTTGATTCCAAAAAACCCCTTTCCACCAAATCTTCCACTGATGAAGCCGTAGATTCAGAATCAGAACTGACAGGTTTCCTTCTGCATTTTCCTATCACGACCCCACCATTCTGCCCTCTACACGAAAAATCCTTCACCTTGTTCCTTTTAGTCCACTTAAATTTCCCTTTCTCCATACATCTCTGAACCATCATCACTTCCCTATGTCTGTCAATTCTTTTCTTCTGTCCTGACACCTGATTCTTAGCCGTCTTGCCATCCTTCTTTCTCTGACAATATCCACCCTGGCTCAACAACTCTCCCATCTGCGCAGAGAGCCTCGAAATCCCCTCACCTGCTCCCTTAGGCCATGAAATTTGAAATGTTTCCCTTTCCGGTGATGTATTCCGACCGCCTGGCTCAACCTTCTTCCTTAATGCCAGAACCTTCTCCACCCATTCGACCTCCACCATAACCTCATCTTCTTCCATCTTCACCATAACCGGTCGTTTGCCACCAAACACCTTCACCACAGTATTACAATGAGAATTAAGCGGGACCAACACCAGAATTCTACCATTGACAAAACACACTCTTTCCAGCGTCTTTTCTTCAACCAAAAGAGGTTCCCCAACTTGCCACCCAAGCTTCCAAAAGAACTCTTTAGACCAACATGAGATAGGAACTCCTCTGCAGTTGATCCACACAAGTCTATTTTTTGGTTCCAACTCTTCTGACCATCGAACCATCGATGAGAAACTCTCTTCCCATAAATATCTTGCTTTAATAAACTCCTCCTTATGCTGTTCAGAATCAAAGCTCCACAAAATACTCTTGTCCCCCATGTAAGCTGAAGTGAATCCCCATCCCAGATTCTTGATTCTACCATTCACTCCTTCCACTGTCCTGAAATTCTTCAGGATTCCAATGGCACACCTCTTAATCCAATCCAAATCGTTCTGACCGTAATCCCATGACATCGAGATGAACCTCTCCTTGACCTTTACCTCATTCCGATCCTCATTGGATTTAGTACCTCTCACCGCTTCTGCAAAAGAGTGCTTGAAGTTCGACTCTCTCCTTCCATTCTCTGAGAAAGGCTTATCATTGAACAGACCATTCTTACTAACCTTCTCTCTAGTCGGAAGCCTCTGGTACACCTGACCTCTCTCCCTCCACCCAGAATTCGCCACTTTCGTGAGAATTGGCCAACTGTAAACATGCATCCCGTTCGTCGACTTTGCCACCCTAGTAGCTTCCTCTACAGTTTCGAATCTGACAAATGCGAATCTGCTCCTTCTAAATTTCTTCAAAGGTGAAAGAAAAATATCTCTGACTCTACCGAATGGTTTGAACAAGCCCCAAAGACATTCTAAATTCACCTTCTCGTTAAGATTGTCTACGAAGATTGAGCATAATCGATCTCTGAAATCTCTTCCCTCTCTTCCCAAGAACTTAGACTCTCTCTCTCTAAAATGCTCCATATAGCCTTGATGATGTTTGTGTTTTTGTGTTCTTTTTTGTCGATAACAATAGCGTTAACTTGAACACCATCCCATCCAGAACACACTTAAATATCCCCCAAGCTTTAGTTATTCACAAAACTTGTCTCTTATGCAACTGAAACTGTAGCAGGTACCAGCAAGCAGTCGTAGTTGAAGAACTGCCTTATGCAACTATCTTCCTTTTAATTAAAAAAAAAAAAAAAAAAAAAGTCTCAACTTAACAAAACATAATAAAAATTAGGGGGAATTGCATTTTAGTCCCTGTAGTTTGCCTTATTCTGCGTTTAGTCCATGGTTTTTTTTTATTGTAGTTTTTAGTCCTTCTGTGACATAATCCATCAAAAGACAGATTCTGCCATGTTAGTCGGACTAAAAGACGTTAATGCCCCTTTGACTATCTGATACTCGTTGAATGACCGTTTTACCCTTAATTAAAAATTAAAAACATATTTAATATATATATATAACAGATATTAAAAAAAACAAATGAATATAAAATAAAACAAAACAAATAAAATAAAATAAAGTAAATATCTTCATCTCTCTCACTAGTATACAACACAATCATCAAATAAAAAAAAAATTCTTTAATTTATGATCTGATACAATTAATGCATCACATTAATAAATTCATATTCAACAAAAACGCAATTTTGTTCAATAACACAATTACAAGAAGAAATTTGATAATGTCATCGTCTTCATAATCCAAACCATTTCTTTTTTCTTTTCTTATTAACTAATCGATGAATCCAAATCCATCAATACCTACTGGGACACTGAACAAAAACACATTGCTTGAAAATGTTTTTAAAAAAGAATAAATTAAAAGCAATTTAAAATGACTTGATTAACAAGATCAACACGTTCAAATATAGTGGATCTGAGAGATAATCATATTGCAAACGAAGAGCTGAGACGAAGTGAAATTGGGAGGTAGTTGATGTGGAAAATGAAACCCGGAAATCAAAATCAAATTGAGAAGCTGAGATGAAGAAAATGAAACCCAGAAATTGTATACAAACAAACAATTCAGTGAACTAAACAGATTTCAAGCCCCCTAAACACAGTAAATTGATTTCAACAACCACAATCACAAACCGAGCCCCAATCGAACCTAGACCACCCACAACCACACCCAAATCCAATCGAACCCATAAAACACACAGGTAGTTGATGTGGAAAATGAAACCCATAAATCAAAATCAAATCGAGGAGTTGAGACGAAGAAAATGAAACCCATAAATTGTAACTAACAAACAATTCGGTGAACCGAACACAAACCAAACCGATTTCAAACCCCCTAAACACAGCAAATCGATTTCAGCAACCATAAACACAAACCGAGCCCCAATCAAACCCAAACTACCCATACCCACATCCAATCGAACCCATAAAACACCCACACCCAAACCCAATCAACAAAGAAGAAGAAGAAGAAGAAGAAGAAGAAAGAAAGAAAGAAAGAAAGAAAGATATCGGTTTAGGGTTTGATGATGAAGCACCACCATTCCAGCAGCCAAGAGACGGGAAACACCCACACCCAAACGACAAAGAAGAAGAAGAAGAAGAAGAAGAAGAAGAAAAGAGAGAAAGAGATTAGTTCGGTTTAGGGTTTGATGATGAAGAGATAAGGAGATGAGAGATGGAGAGAGATGAGAGATCGTGAGAGATGAAGAGAGATGACTGATGAGAGATGAGAGATTTATTTTATTTTTAATTTTTTAATTTTTAATTTTTAATATTTATTGATTTTGTTTTTAATTTTTATTTATTGATTAGTTTTTTATTTTATTTTAATTTTTAATTTTTTATTTAATATATTATTAATTGTATAAATCAAATTACCTTTATAGCCTTTAGCCATAATTACCCTTCCTGTCCCCACTGATCAATTTACCTATTTACCCTCGTTGACCCTCGTTGACTTGATGGAACCCTAACAGAATTGGACGGTAGGGACTAGAATTCATATTGTCAGAATACAAATGGACTGAAAGTTACAATACCAAAAAACAGTGGACTAAACCCAGATTAAGGCAAACTACAGGGACTAAAATACGATTTTCCCTAAAAATTAATAAAATTTATCACGAAATAATACCTACAGTGGTGCATTCAAAATTTGTCAAAAGAAAATGAGCCACTATAGGTCACTTTTTTTGTAGTTCCAATCTCTCTAATTGTGACTATCATATGATGCTGCCACATGCATTTACTGGTGGCACTCCATTTTCAGATTTCATTTTCCTTTATTTAATTTGCCAATTAAGTACCCTTTTAATCTAATCTACTTATAGAATGTTAAATTAGTCGTACGTACACAAGCCATGGCAATGGCAGACTACAACGTGAGAGAGAAACAGGAATTGATTATGCAACATATATGTGGGTATGTGTTGGACACTACGTTAGCTTAGTTAGATCGTACCTTAATTATATTTATTTATTTATAAAATGTTAAATTCTGACTCATATGCATGCACACTTTCAAACCCCAAAATTAACTCTAACCGTAACCTAATCCCCATCCTCGTTTTGATGAAATTTTAGGGGAAATGGGAAAACGGGAAAATGGGATGAGTTCCCCCATCCCCATCTCTATTTCAATTTGGGAATGAAATTCATCCTCATCCCTCCCCATTTTCCCATTTGGGGATGATTTTTTCCCCTAAACTGGGATTTGGGGATTTTGGGAAAAATGCCCATCCCTACATATGGCTACATTGACAGATACATATTGAATGAAAATGACCACTGTTTTCAAGCATACGCATCTGACATTTTGGTAGTGCACGGCAGTCTTTGGCCTTCCTCTTGACTTGGCAGCAACCGATCATTTCCACTATAAAGATGAACTCAACACACCATTCTAGGAAGAATCACAAACTTAAGCAACAAGTCAACAACATTATAATACATAAAACGAAAAAAAAAAAAAAAAAAAGACATTTACAATAAGCTCAAATCCGAAAGCAAAAGCAGAGGAATGTTCTGTTTTGGTCTGAAATCTGAATTGCAATAAGCTCTTGAGGAACCTGCAAATTATTAGCGTTTGAGCTTTTCCGGCATGGAGGCGTGCAGAAGCTGATTTAAGCAACTCTAGCTTCCAGAGGAGTGTTTCCTTAGGGAAGATATTTCAAGTAAATCATGAAAAACACGCCATTGCAGATTGCAGCAAGGCCAACGGATGCAAAAATATTTCAAGTAACTTTGATAATAGTATAATGACTGGCAAATAACGACTGTCTCTTCTAGTCTTGTAGTGAAATACGACTCATAATTGACTCTATGTTAGTGAGTTGAATCTTACAGGGAGATAAGAAGACAATGTAACAAGATTTCGTGATAGCTCTTCAACTGTTAACTTTGACTGCAGAGAAAGTCCTTTTACCACAGTATCCATCACCTTCTTCCGAGGATCACCTGAAGGTCTTGAATTTACATATATAATAGAATTGTTGGTATATGGGAACTTGGGCAGTAAATAATCAATAGGAATCTACTATAACCAGTAATTAATATCAATTTCAACCATAATATAGTAGAAAGAGTGATGCTAGGATCCCAACTTGAATTGCAACTTGTGACGTGATAATTTAACCTGAAACCGATACATCCTACTATAGATAAACTCCGATTCAAATCTGAAATCCATCATATCTTGAATCCAGTTCAATTAACAGAATCCCATTTTACAGAATTAAGTTGATGAGATGAATTGAGTAAGAAAAATGAAAAGAAAACGAACCTGTGATTAAGAGAGGCTAGTTACTTGGTGTGGCATGAGTACAGCACTGAATTTCTATAAGACGTTGCTGCAAGAAAAAGAATGCCAGTTTGAGTAGCCAAGTTATATACTCCATTGAATTCCAACTTCTTTAAATCTTTTTTTTTCCTCATTGTAAATTTTGAATTTTCAGATAAATAGATACAAATAGGTTCCCAAAAATATTTAATAAATAAATAAAAATTCATCAAATAAATAATTGTACTAAAAACATTTGTTTTTTTTTTCACTCCAAAAAAAAAAAAAAAAAAAAAAAAAAAAAAAAAAAAAATCGGATTTATATTTATATTTTGCTAACGGATTTAAAACAGATTCCGTAATTTGACCGATTTCCTGGATGCTGAACCATGTTCCGTTGAAATACCGGAGACAAATCGGTGGGCACCAAGAAAAGACATACTCCGATAGTCGCCATGTAAAGTAAAACTAACGTACAATTAAATCACTCTTGAGAAGATGGTATGTGTACACACTACACACCACACAAACGTAATTTAAATTATAAAAAAATAAAATAAACAAGAACAAGAAATTAGAGTGTTGTGAGGAGGTGCAGAGAAATCTTTTGAGAGCATTAACTAAGAATTGCAAAAAAAATTGAAGTTGGCAACTCCGGTTTCGGATAGGACAGCAGCACTGCAGGTTGCTACTTGCTAGCTGTGAATTTTGATTTGACACCCAATGACTCAATTATTATTAAAATTCTTCTATAAAAAGTAATATACTAATATACAGCCCCAATATTGAAATTTGCAGCGCTGTTGTAAATTGCAATAAGCAGGAACATTCTCGATCTGCTCTATTGATCACATATCCTGCATATCTTTTTTTTTTTTAAAAGGCAATCAGTAAAAAAGGCACCAAGCCAGGCAAACAAAACACAGCAACCCCAAAAAACGACCAGAGACAGGCAAAACAGCGCCCAACCAAACAAAGCAAGCCACACCCAACAAGAGCAAAAACCCAGAAGGCATGCAAAACACGCAGCCAATTGTTGCATCAATTTCACATTATTGATCAATTGTTGTTTTTTCACACATTTGGCTGGAAGGACATCAGCATGGAAGGCCTTGTCTCCTCAACTGCTCGAGGCAGCTTTCAACGTGCCTTCGGATCTGGAGAAGCTTTTCCGTTCGAAGAGGACTTCCAATGAGATTTTCTTCCCTCCATCCAAATAAACAAAGCAAAGCTGCCCTTACTTGATTTTCTCTTAGGCCATTTCAATGAGAAAAATAAAAGTTTTTTTAAGTGTTCTTAGATGAGGACCTGATTTGGTTTGTCGGTCTATCTTCGGTGGATATTATTAGATATGGTTTTCTATCTAACCCTTTTGGATGGGTTTAAGAACATCTTTGTTTTTAGTGGTTATATTTTGGTATTTGCTGCAATTTCTCAAGTAATCAATGGTTTCTTTTTATATTCTTGACTTCTTGTGGATGGTTTTTGCATTGAAATGTGACTTGTATTAATTTTGTCAAACAAAATCAACAATAATAGACTTTTATTATTTTAATTTGATAATTCCATAATTCTGTATATTATCAAAAAATTTCAAAATTTTAGTTTTTATTTATTTATTTATTTATTTATTAATCTCATCATTTTCATGCATTATTGGATATTTTCTTCAATGGTTTGACAGAAATTGTAATTTGATATGCTTATTAAAGTTTATCAATATAATTCTTTTTTTCCTGATTTTTCTTAAATTATTCAAACCCAACAACTTATTTGAGTAGTATCATCACTCTTGCAAAATCTAAAAATTCAAAAATATTAGAGATATCTAATAATCATAATAAATATTAGATATAGAAACTATTTTGAATATTCAAAAAAAAAAAAAAACTATTTTGAATATTTCTATGTGAGAATTATTTTGTAAATTACCTTAATATACAGAAGTATGTAGTTAATATTTTAATAAATCATTGAAAGAAAAAAAAAACAGTTCAGAAAATAATCAAATATATATAAATAGAATTTATATTTATTTAAAAAAAAAAAGTTTCGGTTTTTGTGGCTAATAATAGTGGAGAACAAGATGATATACACAGACAAAAAGAAAGACAAATTATTGAAGATCAATAAATGGGCTTTTTATAGGTAGGTATAGGTGGGGGCCCCGGCTACTTATTGGGCTTTTGTTAGGTGTTTTGGGCCTGTTTGCTGGGTATGACCAATTATGCATTTGGGTTCTGTTAGTAAGAGATGGGCCTTAACTCACTTATTGGGCTTTTACCAGATTCAGTTGATTCGGTTATTAACCGTACTGTTTTATTGTTATTATTTGTAATTTATGATAACAAAAATTTGTTACATGTAGCAGTGTAGCACTATTGCACTAGCACACGAAACTTTTGATTGAGTTGGTTTTACACCTCCTTTGATTACTCATAAAAATGTAACTGTGAGAGAGGTTTGATACCCACAAATCATATATAGTGCTTTATCTAGATGGTATCTCACGATTATTGATATTATGTATAAACACATTACATGTTCGCCGATATGATATTTTATAACCAAAAAGTTTTTGGAAATTTTATAGCAAAGATTTACACTCTCATATTGATATTGATACCCTTAAATACGGAAATATCCATGGAAATATAAGGGAAATTGTAGATATTTTAAACATTGATCTCAAGACACAGTGAATAATGGGTCCAAATTAAGATTATAAGAGAACAAGTTTTTGTCAAACTAAAAAAAAGATGAGAGAGGTTTATAGAGAGAGAGGCTCTGACATCACAGGGGTGGACAGAAGACGTGATTTCAGAGATAATTTGCATTCAATTTTTGTGGACAATCTGAATGAGAAGCTAGATTTGCTGTGTCTATGGGGGCTGTTTAAGGCTTTTGGGAAGGTGATGGACATTCACCTTTCAGAGGCAAATAGGGGAAGAAAGAGAGGCTTTGCATTCGTGAGGTTTGCAACTCTGGAGGAAGCGAGAAGGGTGGCTGAGAAGACCAAGGGGATGCACGTCTATGGATGGCCAATAGATGTCAAAGTAGCTCAATTTGGTTGGAATCAGAGGAGGCAAGAAGGTGGCAATGTGGGGACGAGAGATAGAATGGACATGAGAAACAGAGTGGCGAAGCATAAGCTGGAAGGGAGGGCATCAGACAGAGACAACAGAGAGGATAAGGGGAAAGTCCAGAAAATGACAGGTGAAAGGCGAAGGGACCATGTCTCGTTTGCGGAAGCAGTCATTGCGAATCAGACCATACATACAAACAAAGTTACGGAGAAAAAGGAAGAGATGAGGGTGATCAATCTGGGGTTGAAGGATGTCAATAAGAAGTGGTTGGAGTATTGTGCAGTTGGATTTTTGAAGGATTTTGCTTCTGTTAGCAAAGTTAATATGAGGCTTCTGGATAGAGGATTTGGGATTTCTTCCATGTATTTAGGTGGAAAAACTATTCTCTGGAAATTTGATTCGGAGATTGAATGTATGGGATTTATCAGAAACCGATTTTTTTGGGATGACACTTTTCTCTCAGTGGAAAAATGGAATGATAATACTCAATGCCAAAATACACCAGTTTGGATTGCTTTTTCAGGGGTTCCGTTGGAATGCTGGAACGAATCCGTCTTCATGAAAATAGGAAAGATTCTGGGAAAAGTTCTTTTGATTGATGAAGACACCTTGCTGCGTAAAAGATTGGATAGAGGCAAAATGCTGATATCTCTTTATGACGATCAACTCTGTGATCAAAAACTGAAGGTAAATGTGGGAAACAAGAGCTTTGTTGTCAAGATGGAGAGGGATCCGATTCAGACATCATATGAATGGATTGCAAAACATTTAGATTTGAATTTTGAAAGGGTGCCGGAAACACAATTTTCGTCATCGGAAAATGATGAAAAGCGGAGGCCAAACAGAAGTGACAGGATGGAGTTGGTGAACAGAGAGGAGTGGGTGAATGTCAGAAGTAGGAAAGTTGACAGGAGATTAGCTAAAAGCTCTGACAATTTTCGGACTTCGATGCACAGAAAAGATGGTCTACAAGGAGGAGGAATGGTTAAAGGAAAGCAACCTAAGCTGACATCTACAAAAAAGAAGCCGTCTGTTGGGTTATACAGAGAAGGCAAATTGGACATTGAGAAGAGGAAAAACAGCCATGTCAGAGAAGTAAAAAGCTCATCATCATCTTCAGAGTCAGATTCTGTGATGAATTACGTGATGAGGGAAGGGGAAGGAAGAGGGAGTGTTCAAAATGGAGACAGGTGTGTAGAGGTAGCTGGTCCAATAGGCATGATGGGCTGGTGATGGAGGCTGATAATTATGGGCCTGAATTGAATATTGAAGCCCATTCAGAGTCTTCTGAAGATGGATCTGAGTCATGGGCTGTGAGTCCAACTGGGAGAGGTTTTAAAGAAGGAAATTCAAACAAAATTATGGTCAATCATATTGATCAGGCCATAGGGCCCATTTCGGACCAGGAGGGAAGAGTCATCAACTTACCTCTGAAAGGCCCAATCTCCTTTCCTTTGTTGAATGCTGAAGGTGGTCAGGTTAATGCAGAGGAGCTGAGACCGATTAAGCTGGCTGTTGAACTGGGAAATGAGAGGAATCAAGGTATTAATCTTCAGAATGCTGAGAAGAAACGTTGGAGTCTTCAAGAGGAAATTGCTAAGGTTGTTGAGAAGGGTTTCTCCCTTGGCTACGTTATGAATAAGAAGGGTAGGGAGGCAGTGAATGGCAATCTGGGCAGAGGTAATGACATGAATGAATCTAGCTGGAGTTTGAGTTTGGAGATCGCTAAAGTGATGGAGGTTGGTATAGCTTTGGGAATTGATTTTAATGGCAAAGAGGACTCTTTAGAAAAAGTGATTGCTCAAAGGGAATTGGAGGATGAAGAGAGGATGGCAGAGCCTGCTGTCAGATAAGTTTTCCTCTGTCTTTCCTTGGTTTCTTGCTTTTTTAATGTTAATTATTTCCTGGAATGTGAGAGGTTTGGGTTCGGGGATCAAACGTAGGATGGTCAAAGGGATGGTTTTGCATTATAAACCGGAAGTTTTATTTCTCCAGGAATCAAAGCTGAAAAGTTTTGATAGTAGAATTGTGAATGCTGTGGGGGGTTCTTGGCTGTCAAGGGGGGTTGGTGTCGAAGCTGAAGGGGCGTCAGGTGGACTGATTGTTTTATGGAATGAGGATTGTTTTTCGGTGGAAGAGTGTATCACAAACAATAGATGTATTATAGTGTCAGGGGTGCTTAGGAGTGTTAACAAGAAGATTGTTTTCTGCAATGTCTATGCAGCTTCGGTGGAGAGTGAAAGAAAAGAGCTGTGGGATTTTATTATTAATGCTATGCAGTCGATTCCAGGGGAGTGGTGTGTGGGTGGGGATTTTAATGTGGTTTTGGATCCGTCGGAAAGAATTGGGGCGAGCTGTAATATGGGACATATTCGAAGTTTCAGAGATTTTGTTATACAAGCTAATATTCTTGATATCCCTTTGCATGGTTCGGCCTTCACATGGACCAATAACAGAGTTAGTCAAGCATGGGCGAGGCTGGATCGTTTCCTGTTATCTCCTTCGATTTTGTTGTGGTTACCGAATTTAGTTCAGAAGTGTCTTCCGAGATCTTTGTCGGATCATAATCCGGTGTTGATATCAGATGATTCTAGGAAATGGGGGCCAAGACCGTTTAGATTTTGCAATTGGTGGCTTGAAGAGAAGGAGATGATGAAAGAAGCTATTAAAGGGTGGAAGGGCTGTAAGAGGATAGGTTCGATGGGTTTTATCCTCTTCTCTAAAGCGAAAGCTTCGAAAATTTCTCTGAAAAACTGGTTGGGCTCGTCAAAAGGGAAGGTTTTGAAGTCGAAAGAAGTGGAAGAGAAGCTTAAGGAAGTAGATGCAAAAGCTGAGTTGATGGGCTGGTCTGATCAGTCTAAAAAGGAACGGCAAGAGTTGATGGAAGAATTATGGAAGAGAATGAGGCGTGAGGAGGTTGAGTGGAGACAGAAATCTCGTATCAATTGGCTGCGTGAGGGAGATAAAAACACCTCTTTCTTTCATAGTATTGCTAATGGTCGGAAGAGGAGAAATTTAATTTCCGAATTAGTCATTGAAGGGGTCACGGTTTCAGATCAGAATGGGATTAGAGAAGGGGTTGTTAATTTCTTCAAAAACCATTTTAAGAAGGAATCTTGGCAAAGACCGAGTTTATCTTGGGAGGGGCTGAAGAAAATTTCGGAGGATGAAAGGAATGAATTGGAGAGACAATTTTCTGTGGAGGAGGTGTTGTTGGCTCTTTCCAATTGTGACGGTGATAAAGCTCCGGGGCCGGATGGATTCAACCTGAATTTTATTAAAGCCCATTGGGAGGATATCCAAGGAGATTTCATGAATTTTCTCCATGAGTTTTATATGGGTGGAACCTCTGTTAAGGAGATTAATAGAACCTTTGTGGCACTTATCCCCAAGATCGGTAATCCGGTGACTATCAAGGATTATAGGCCGATATGCCTTGTTGGGTCTTTGTACAAAATTCTGTCGAAGGTGTTGGCTATGCGTTTGAAAAAGATTATGAATTCCATAATCGGGGAAACTCAGATGGCCTTTGTTGCCAACCGCCAGATCGCGGATTCCTTTGTGATTGCAGAAGAAGTCATCAACAAATGGAAAAGGGATAAGGAAGGGGGTTTGTTGGTGAAATTGGATTTTGAAAAGGCGTACGACTCTATTGATCACGATTTCTTGGACCACATGATGGAAGGAATGGGGTTTGGGGAAAAATGGCGTGGTTGGATCAAAGAGTGTATCTCTTCTTCGTGTCTGTCTTTTTTGGTTAATGGCAGCCCAACTTCTCAGGTCGTGATGGAGAAAGGTCTCAGACAAGGTGATCCCATCTCTCCCTTTCTCTTCAATATAGCTGTGGAAGGTCTGAATGTTTTATTTCAGAAAGCTAGAGGTCTAGGTTTGATTGAAGGGGAACGGTTTGGGGAAGATAGAGTTCATATTACGCACCTCCAATTTGCGGATGATACGATTTTGTTCCTAAAGCCTAAGATGGAGTTTGCTCTCAATGTTAAAAGGATCCTTAGGTGTTTTGAGTTAGCTTCCGGGTTAAAAATCAACTTCCATAAATCATGTGTGGTTCAGGTGGGGGTTAAAGATGATCGGATATCCCCTAGTTGGGCTGCTGCTCTCAACTGTAAACAAGCGTTTTTGCCCATTTCGTATCTTGGTTTTCCGCTTGGGGGTAGACCGGGAAGGTTGAGTTTTTGGAATAATTTGGTGTCCAAAATTGAGAATCGTCTTGCTCCTTGGAAAAGGAGATTTCTCTCTAAAGGAGGGAGACTCATCCTTATTAAATCCGTGATTTCTAATATCCCGACATATTATCTTTCTGTGTTTAAAATGCCTTTGGGGGTGGTTAAGAGAATTGAGAAAATTCAAAGAGGTTTTTTATGGGGTGATGGGGTTCTTAAAAAGAGGATCCATGCCGTTAAATGGATGGATGTCTGTAAAAGGAAACAATTAGGTGGCTTAGGAATTGGAAGTCTTGTTGACAAAAATAAAGCAATGCTTGCTAAATGGCTGTGGAGATTTAGCAAGGAAGATTTCTCGTTATGGAGGAGTGTCATTTGCTCTAAATACAAGATTGATAATTCTCTTTTGATGTGTGAGTGGCGTGAGATGAAGCATGCCTCTTTTTTTGTCAAATCTTTACAAGGTCTGCTGAAGGAGGGATCTAAATCAGCTACTGTCATTAATAATGGCTTTAATCCGGTTGTGGGAAGGGGGAATAGGCTGCAGTTGTGGTCTGATTTTCGGGTTGATGGAAGACCTCTTAAGTGTGCCTTTCCGAGATGCTTCGCGCTAGCTGTCCTTAAATCAGGTGCTGTGCAGAATTTTGGTGAATGGATTGGCAATAGTTGGGTTTGGAATATTGAAACTCGGAGACCTTGTTTCGATTGGGAAATTGAACAGTGGAGATGCTTCGAATCCTTCTTGAATTGTCTTCAGTTGAGGCGTCATTGTGATGATAAGATGGCATGGTCTTTTGATTTAAAAGGAATTTTTTCTGTCAAGTCTTTCACTAAGCAGCTGGAAGATACGTCGGCTTTTAGAAACTCGGCCCCGTTGTTCCTCTGGAAAGGGATTTGCCCCCCTAAAATTGAGGTTTTTCTTTGGCAGCTGTGGCGTGGAAGAATTCTGGTGAAAGAGGTGCTTGTCAAGCTTGGAATGCAACAGTTTGTCGATTCCAATTGTGTGTTCTGTGACAATGAGCCTGAGTCTATGGATCACCTTTTTTTACACTGTGGGTGGACGAATTCCTTGTGGAATAAATGCATGGCTTGGTGGGAGGTCAAGAGTTGTATGAATTCGTCTATTTGTGAGTGGCTTGAAGGTTGGTACGGCAATTGCCCTGGCAGAAATCAGGTGAGAGCATGGTGTACTATGTTTTGCGCTTTAGTGTGGACTGTGTGGGAATGCCGGAACCTGAAACTTTTTGAAGATAGGATTACTGAGACTTGGCAGGCTGCGGACTTGGTAAAATTTAGAACGGTTTGGTGGTTCAAGCACCTTGGAAAAGGTTCGCAAGAGACGGTAAATGCCTTGTTACTTAACTTAAAAGATCTGTGCCAAGACAAATGTAAAGGTAAGCAGTCCAAAATTGTGGATTGGATACCTCCTGTGCCTGATAAACTCAAATTCAATGTGGACGGGTCGGCGTTGGGGAAGCCAGGGCCTTCGGGTATTGGTGGGGTGTTGAGGGATTCGTCCGGTAAGGTCCTTTGCCTTTTTTCGTTCCATTTGGGGATTCTTGACTCGAACACTTCTGAATTGCTTGCTATCAAAAAAGCTATTGAGTTGATTGCTGAAAATCGGTGCTTAAGTGGGCGTGCTATTGATGTCGTAAGTGACTCGAAAGTGGCTGTTGCTTGGGTGAATCAAGGAGATTTCGGGAACGTGACTCTGGTCAATGAGATTTACCTCATTCGTGAGTTTCTTAAAGACCATTGTCTTGTGAAGGTTGTGTTCGACTCGAGAATTTTTAATTCTTTTGCCGATAGTTTGGCAAAGATGGGTGCGAAGCAGTCAGGGGATTTTGTTGATTGGAGTGATGGTTGAGCTGTCTGTTTTCTGTCTCGTTTTTGCTTGCCTCCTGGTGCGGTTGTGCTTTGTCTTTTGGTGTTGTTGCTTGTTGCGGAGCTGTGCTTTTTGCGTTTTTGGGGGGTCTTTTGTTGTTTCTTTTTGGTTGTTTGGCTTGGCAGGTGGCCTGTGCCTGCTTGTTGTGTGCTCTTTGTGAGCTTTGGCTTCTTGCCTCAATATATTATCTTTTTCAAAAAAAAGAATAATGGGTCCAAATCACATAAAAATAAACAGTTATAAATATAAACTGGCACTTGAAATTCACATTAGTTAATTGAAAATAATAATTAAAAAAAAAACATCAAATTTTAAAATAATATGGGTTCAGTTGTATACCACTCACAGTACGGATAGAAAAATTACAAGTATTTTGAAATTTCCAGACAATGAAATCAATTTATCAAATCATCAGATATTTGTAGGAGAAAATGAAACTCCCAAGCTTGTGAAATTTTGCAAAAGCTTTAAAATTGTTTTCATGATGACTGAAAAAATTATGGTGAGTATTGGTTTCTCAACAAAAAAAAAAAAAAAAAAAAAAATCTCAGGCTGCTCTTTAATTGTCAAATTCAATTGTGTGGTGTGTCCTTTTGAGGAAAATAAAGAATTCTATGTGCTTTCGCCTGCTAGTAGAATCACTTTATGACTGGTGGAGTTCACAGAAGAACCAAAATATTAAAACAAAACCTTCTTTTTGTTTTTCATTTTTTCGGTTCATTTTAGAGTAAATAAAAAATAATTTAAAATGGGTGGAATTGAATCCACTTGCTTTATTTTTGTTCTTTTGGAAAGATTAAGATGCTTTATTGATAGTTGTTTTGTCTCTTTTCCAAGAAGAAGAATATTTACTTACCATCCCCTTAAATTATTAGTATATCCTCTGCAATCTGTTTATCATAACAGCTCATTTGTTTTCTTCTCAGCAGATTCACATTGGTCAAAGAAGAGACAATAGAAACAAAGAATAAGGAGCATAGATGGTGTAGTGGTTGGAGAATTACACGGGAGTTGGTAAAATGGCAATGTCAAGCTGACTGTGTTGTTTTGCTTGTCATCACTATATACTATATTATATATTTCCTTTGTTAGGTAGGTCATTTTTTTAACTATATTCTTCTTGTTGGTCATTGAATTCATCCATCAAAAAATTTAAAATAAGCAAAGGGTGGGGAGAGGGTGATTAAATAATCTTGCCGGCCAGGATTTAAAAAACAATTATGTGATTGTCAATTGGAGAATATCAAAACTTGTAATGTTATTGAATAAGGAAAATAAAATTTTACTACTGGAAAATGCTACACACCCGCCTGGCTATGCACTCATCAGAACCTCACTGTTTAATTGAGCCCACACGGTTTTGGAAAAATCAATAAGAGAAGACTAAGTGATGAGGTTGCTTCATTTTAGTGGTGGAGTCCACACCAATAATTGTTCAAAAAATCAATCAAAGAAGCACTAGCTCGAAGTAAATTCTACCAGAAAACCAAACCAGTCTGAATTCTTGCTTTCTCTCTTCGTTTTCCTTTCATTTCTCTGTTTCCACAAACTAATCAAAAAAAAAACAAAAAACAAAAAAAAACCATTCCAATGGCTGAGCTCATTGTTTCTGCGGTACTTCCTGTTCTGTTCGAGAAATTGATGTCTCCTGAACTGCTCAACTTTGCAACTCAAGAGGGTGTTCGTGAGAAGCTGAAAAAATGGGAAAGGACTTTGAAGATGATCAAAGCACTTCTCGCCGATGCAGAGGACAAGCAGCTGACGAATGAAGCTGTGAAGATGTGGCTGGAGGATCTCCAAGACTTGGCTTACGATGCGGAGGACATCTTGGATGAGTATGCGACTGAGGCTTTGAGAAGAAAGTTGAAGATACAAGAGTTTCAGGCT
Source organism: Acer campestre (assembly GCA_954870605.1). Taxonomy (NCBI): domain Eukaryota; kingdom Viridiplantae; phylum Streptophyta; class Magnoliopsida; order Sapindales; family Sapindaceae; genus Acer; species Acer campestre. Next base: position 45,269,150 of record OX940801.1, on the reverse strand, counting down.
GCTAGCACTAGCAGAGCTCGGAAACTCATTCCTGCTTGTTGCATTGGTTTTACTCCAAGTGCTTTGCGGTCCGATTTCAGTATGCGATCCAAGATAGATGATATTACTAGCCGGTTGGATGATCTTTGCAGGCAAAGAACTGAACTTGGGTTGGTGGAGATTGCTGGAGGTAGATCCACCACAGCTTCATTGAAAAGGCCACCCACTTCAAGTTTGCAAAACGAACTTGATGTTTATGGGAGAGATGAAGACATAGCTAAAATAATTAAAATGGTGTTGACTGATGAACCGGGTGATGCCAATAACTTTGGTGTAATATCCATTGTGGGCATGGGAGGACTCGGTAAAACAACATTGGCTCAAAAAGTGTACAATCACCAGTCATTGAAAGGTTTCAACCCGAAAGCATGGGTCTGCGTCTCTGACGATTTTGATGTTACAAGAATCTCCACAGCCATTCTGGAGTCCATCACCCGCAATCCCTGTAATCTAAAGGATTTAGATGCGGTGCAAAATGAACTCAAAGAGAAACTAAGTGGAAGAAAATTCTTGATTGTCCTGGATGATGTCTGGAGTGAAAACTATAACATGTGGGCAACATTGAGGTCGCCCTTTATGGTTGGAGCTCATGGGAGCAAGATCATTGTAACGACTCGTCATGAACGTGTTGCCTTCACAATGGGATGTTCCACCGAATGTCATAGATTAAAGCTACTGTCAAGCGATGATTGTTGGTCATTGTTCGGAAAGCATGCTTTCAATAATGGAGTTATGGGTGCAGAACTTAGTGAATTGATTCGTCAAAAAGTTATTGAAAAGTGCAACGGTTTGCCCCTTGTAGCCAAGACCCTTGGTGGCCTTTTACGCTCTGAGAAAAGAGACAAGTGGTTAGATATTTTGAGTAGCAAACTATGGGAGTTGCAAGACAAAAGTGAGATCCCCGCAGCTTTGCAAATAAGTTACCATCATCTTCCTTCACATTTGAAGAGATGTTTTGCTTATTGTGCTATTCTTCCAAAAGATTACGAATTTGAAGAAACGGAACTTGTTTTTTTATGGATGGCAGAAGGCTTGATTCAACAATCAAGTAAGAACGAGCAATTGGAAGATTTAGGAGGTGAGTATTTTGGTGATCTAATATCAAGGTCAATCTTTCAAATATCAAGTAGCAATAGTTTGAAATATACAATGCATGACCTTGTTAATGATTTAGCTCAAAAGGTCTCCAGAAAAATAAGTTTTAGGTTGGAGGATGAATTGGCGTCCAATAATTTATCAACAATTTCCGAAAAGACTCGTTATGCTTCTTATATATGTCATGAATATAATGACAAAAGAAGATTTCAAGTCTTCAATGATGCTGTGCACTTAAGGACGCACTTGTCAGTGCCACAAGTAAATGCATGGGTTCAAACTTGTTACATTAGAAATATAGTTGTTTCTGATTTATTATCGAGGTTTAAAAAGTTAAGGGTATTATCTTTACAAAAATATTATATCATTGAATTACCTAATTCAATCGAAGACTTGAAACTTTTAAGGTACCTTAACCTATCTGATAGTGAAATCAGAAGTTTACCCGAGTCGGTAAATTCAATGTGCAACTTGCAAACTTTGTTACTAAGAAACTGTCGCAAATTCAAGAAGTGGCCTTATGATATGGGGAATTTAATCTATTTACGTCATCTTGATATTTTAGGTGCATCTTCAATAGAAGAGATGCCATTTGGAGTTAAAAAATGGGAATGCCTTCGAACCTTATCTAACTTTATTGTTGGTAAGGGTTCTGGATCGAATTTGAAAGATTTGGAGGATTTAAAATTACTTTGTGGAGAACTTCACATTTCAAGATTAGAGAATGTTGCTAATTTTGAAGCCACCGGAAAAGTCATATTAAGTGATAAGAAAGATTTAAAAGAGCTTTCACTAGAATGGGGATCTAAATTGGATGAATCACGGGATGAGGAAGTAGATAAAAAGGTACTTGATATGCTTCGACCTCATCAAAACCTAGAAAAGCTCACGATAAAAAGTTACGGGGGTACCAAGTTTTCTACCTGGGTTGGAGATAGTTCATTCTCTAAAATGACTGTCCTAAAGTTGGATGGTTGTATGAAATGCATAATCTTACCTTCACTTGGGCTATTAAGCTCACTTAAGAAACTCACTCTTGAAGGTATGAAGGGAATAAAAAGCATAGGTTTTGAATTTTATGGAGAAGGTTGGTCAAAACCATTCCTATCTTTGGAGACTCTTTATTTTAAGGATTTAGAAGCATGGGAGTGTTGGAATCCTGTCAAAGAAAATGAGAGCTTTCCTGAACTCCAAGAGCTTTCTATTGTAAACTGCCCTGAACTCTCCGAAAGATTACCCAACAATCTATGTTCGTTGAAGAAGCTTGTGATTTGCGGGTGTGAGCAGTTGGTGGTCTCATTATCAAGCATTCCTATGCTGTGTGAATTAGAGATTGATAAATGCAAGAAGATTGTGTGCAACAGTTCAGCTTATTGCGAGTCATTAGAATCTATTACTCTTTCAAATATTTCAGATTTTAGTGATTGGTCAAGGCTTGAATTTAAGAAAGTTGAAAGTCTAAAGATTGAGGGTTGTAAAGAGCTGATAGGATTATGGCAGAATGAGATTTTCCTTCAAAAGCCACCTCAAGGGTTGCATAGTCTCATCTCCCCTAGAAAGCTCGATTTTACAAACTGCAATACCCTCACAACTTTACTTGAAGGAATTAAACAGAAGCATACACAAGTGGAAGAACTGAGAATTGAGAGATGTGATTCTCTAAATTTCATTTTTAGAGGACAACTACCTCAATCTCTAAAGAAGCTTCATATATATAATTGTGAGAAATTGCAATATTTGTTGGATGATAATGAGGATACTGGTGCTTCATTACGTTGTGCTGATGATGATGAGGATACTAGTACATCTCATCATCTTCAAGACTTATATATAAGTTTCTGTCCATCCCTGACATGCCTGCCATCAATACGCCAACTCCCTGCCACACTCACAAGTCTCACTATTAGAAATTGTTCCAAGCTCACAACTTTGTCGTCGATGGGTCATTTACCGGTGGCACTCAAACGTCTTGAAATCGAGTTTTGCTCAGAGCTTGCAACCTTAATACCCAAAGGCCAATTACCTGAGACTCTTGAAACCCTGCATATTAACAGCTGTCCAAAACTAGAGTCAATAGTTGAGAAATTTCATAATAACAAGGCTCTTTACAATATTTGCATACAGCATTGTGATCATCTCAAAATCTTTCCAGAGGGACTAGAAACTCTTAGCGGTCTTCGTATTTTGATTTGCAATTGCGGAGGTTTTGCTTCCTTTCCAAAAGGACGGTTCCCTGACAGTAATTTAACAGCTATTGTCGATAAATGTGAGAAGCTAGAAGCACTGCCCAGTGGAATTCACAATCTCTCCTCTTTACAAATATACAATTGTCCAAATATACGATTGTCTGAAGAAGGTCTGCCAACCAAACTTGCAATTCTTTCAATTAGGGACTGCAAACAATATAAAGCGCTCATGGAATTGGGGTTGCACAATCTCACCTCTCTCTCATCCCTCAGCATTTCTGGGCAGCTGGATGGAGAGTCTTTACAAGAGGAGGACATGAGAATTACTTTGCCCCGCTCTCTAACTAAGCTGTCGATTGAAAATTTCCCGAATTTGAAATACCTGTCTTTCAAGGATTTCGAACACCACCCTTCTCTTAAGCGGTTGTGGATCTGGAATTGCCCAGAGCTCACATCCCTTCCTAGTCTGCCACCCTCACTTTTGCAATTAGATATACGGGGATGTCCTCTTCTGAAAGAAGCATGCAAGAGAGATAAAGGAAAAGAGTGGTCCAAAATAGCCGACATCCTTCGTGTTGAGATAGATCACAAATTTATCTACGAACCGGAGGAAACATCTGAGAATTAGCTCATTCATCCCATATTCTATTTCAGGTATTACACTTTCATCATGATAAACAATAAATTTCTCGTATTTTATTGCTTTAATCATCTGTTCTAATACTCTGTTTAATGTTTTGGAATTATTCATCTGCCTTAAATTAAGTGACTATCTGCCCTTTCACTTGTCAGATAGACGTATGAACTTCTGATCTGTAAATTGGAGTCTCTCTTGTTTGTGACTTGTGAGCCATCTCTGTCCTTTTCTGTGTAAGTCACTCTCATAAATATTGCTTCTTGTGTTATATATATATATATGCTCTAAATGTTATATGCCCTAAGTAACTACTAGTGATCCCAATGTTTTCTTGCTCTGACAAGGATTCAATCTGCATCATTGTTCTTTGATTCAGGTTGAAAATATTTTTGAAATAATCTCAGAATTGGAAGATTTACAAATTCACAGAAAAATCCTTGAAGTCCCTCTAGCTGTAAGTAATTATCTTCATCTGATAGATTTATCAGAAGAGAATAACAAATCACATTTTATTCCATGCTGTATTGAGTCATTGCGTGATAGTATTGAGTCAGTTTCAAGAAAAAGAAAATGTAATTTTTCTATACTGTTGATCTTAATGTAGTTAGTGTGACCTTAGAAAAGGGCTTATCATGTGCAGTAACTATTTAAAAAAAAATATATTATGAAATTAAGTTGGTGCTTCCTGCATATTGTTGACATGTAAGTCATAGCATCCTTAGTTTGTTTTGAAAGCTCAGATTTCACAATCTAATATAGGTTTTCTTATCAGGTGGCCAGGCCTGTTATGATGTCATGAAAAGCACAGGCATTTTTGATCATCTTGGATTCTTCTCGTCAATGGATGGCATTAATTTTCACTTTTCTCATGACGTGGTCTACTTACAAAACTCATGGATTCATTGGTGAGTTTAATTTTCACATTCTTTACATTTATGCATGGTGTTGTGATTATCTGTGTTTGTCATCATTACATCAATGCCTTGAAAAAGTAGAATGTCATATAATCTTCCAAAGCAATTTATGTGCTTTGCTGCATATTTGTTTAATAACCATGATGTATTTACTGCAGAGGATTTGTACTCCCAAGATGTCAACAGATGCACAGAAGATCCAAGATCCATTTCATCTGGCAATGGCCTCATGGAGATGTCCTTTCTTATTTGAAGGTAAAAGAAGAATTGAATCTCTTTAGTCCTTTCTTATATTTGAATTTAAAGGACAACAGCAATCCAAGGAATCCTGCACTTGACCAGTTGATGTTACCCCAATGAAGGGATGCAAGAATGAAGGGCTGAGCATTCTTGTTCAATATCTATATATGAAGATACCAAAGGTGGTTTGAGCCTTATATATTATTTTGATTCCCCATATTAGAAGACAACTTCAAGAGATTGACAATTTCTTACTATCAAAGTTTGCAAGTTGAACAATGAGTTTCTTGACTTAGGCAAACTTCTGACACCATGGTCTTGAGGTACCAATGTTCAAACTTTCATATTTGTTCTATATCATTCTAAATGATGTTTATGAGAGGATAAAATATGGTGTAGAATCATTTACCAGAGTCTATATTCTACTCCAGTTTTCTATTCTGAATTAGAGTCCCCGATCAAGTTTTCTTCTTCTAGACAATTCCTTGTGGTTTGGTGTTTTAATTGGTGATGATGCTGTCAAGAGATGTTCTGCTATGGCTGGACCACATGAGGTGCTGTGTTATATGCTGGAATTTAGGTTTTGCAGTTTTTTTAATACCTTTTCAGGTGCTAATACTATCTATTTATATTAAAGATTAAGTCGTTGCATCTTTAGTTTGTTTTGAAAGCTCAGATTTCACAGTCTAATATAGGTTTTTTTATCAGGCTAGGCGTGTTATGATGTCATGAAAAGTACAGGCCCTTTTGATTATCTTGGATTCTTCTCGTCAATGGATGACATTTTCACTCGTCTTTTGATGTGGACTACTTACATAAATCGTGGATTCATTCATTACATTGGTGAGTTTTGTTCAACTCTGTTCAGTGTTTTGGAACTAATTTGGCTGGATGCAAAGTCTTTCCAAGAGGAGAAGATGAGGATTACTTTGCCCTTCACTCTGACTTTGCTGCGAATTGCATCTTTCCTAGAGTTTCTTTGCTCTTATTTCAGTCGGTTTATAACGGTTTCTTTTTCTCTTATTTTAGGTGAATGCAGTTCTCTTTTCCATATTCAGCTACCGATCAGTTGGTCTGACATCCTCCCTGCAGGGTTTTTCCATTGTTATTTGGTATGTTCTACTGGTAATTTGATTAGGTCCTACAATGTTCAGAATATTTTAAACATTCAAACTTTGTGCAAATAAGTTCTTGTTTTTGTGTTCACAAAATAAATTGATTTCTCTATTAAACAACCTGTTCAGACGGTTTCTTCCTTTCTTGGGAACTGATTTAAAGGACAGCAGCAATCCAAGGAATCCTCCACTTGACCAGATATTACCACAGTGAATGGCTGCTAGAATGAAGGGCTGGAGCATTCTTGTTCAACAAAAATATTTCTAGCTAGTTTCCATGGAAGGTGGTTTGAGGCTTTGATATATTATTCTGCTTCCCCATATTATAAGGCAACTTCAAGAGATTGACAATTTCTTACTATCAAAGTTTGCAAGTTGAACAATGAGTTCTAACGCCTTGGTCTAAGGTACCAATGTTCAAATTTTCATATTTGTTCTATATTGTTCTAAATGATGTTTATGAGAAAACAGAATATGATGTAGAATCATTTACCAAAGCCTGTGTTCTTCTTCTTCTAGACAAGTCCTTGTAGTTCTATGTTTTAATCGCTAATAATGCTGATGAGAGATTTTCTGCTATGGCTGGAAAATGTGAGGTGCGGCGTTATATGCTGGAATTTTTGTTTTGTAGTTTTTTTTTTTTACTTTTTGAGATGCTAATACTATCTTTTATATTAGAGACCAAGTTTCTGCATTTTTAAAGGGGCTTTGCTGCAAAGTTATGAGGAGGCTGCAAGGTTGAGTTGTAGTTCTACATTATGTCATGCTAGTAAAAGAGCTGCTGAAGCTGCATATATGTTGCCTTGGACGCAAGGACCAACAGAGATCAAATAAGCATCCCCTGTCTCAAGTTGTAATTTCGATTATGCGAGCCTACTAGAGATCTCAAAACAGTCAAAATTAAGCAGATTCTTGCTCCAGCATCATCAACTGATAATAAGGCTCCTGCTGTTGCCTTGGCATTCAATTCCCTGATCTAATAAGTGATACAAAATAGGCGACATCCCTTCTGTTAAGATAGACTGGAAATTCATCTTAACTCATTCATTCTTTATCTTCTACCTCAGGTATGCCTATTTATAATAGCACAACTGTTACACACATTTTCTTAATAAACAATTTCAGATTTTAATCTTGCAATTTCTAATCTTCTGACAATAACTTCTCTGCCTTAAATTGGAAGTGTTGTTAACTTATACCCATTTCATTTGTGAGATGTTTTGTCAAGCTTATTTGATAGTCCAATCCCGGTTCATTGAACTGTGAAGAAAAACTCATATTGGTCTACAAGAAATATATTGTTCTAATTCCAAGCAAACTTCGAGAGACAGACAGATTCTTGATATCAAAATTGCAAGTTGTACATTTGGGTTGGGTCAACTTTGATCTTATTGGCAGAAAGCTCAAGGTACCAATATCCAAACTACATTTTCTAATTCATGTTGTTGACAATATTGTTTGTACCAGCTTTCAATAGATTGCAGAGTTTTCTAATTGAAGTTGCAATAATCTCTAAAGCTTTAGATTGCTATCTTTTGCTAGAGACTGAATTTTAAATGCTTTTGTTTTCTGTAGATGAGTTGGAGTCGTTTCTGTAGTGTTCTTCTTCAGACAAATTCTATTGCATATCCGTGTTGAATGGCTGATCATGTAGAGATGTTTAATGCTGCGGCTGGCTGACTTCAGGTAGATTGTATCTGTATATGTTGGAATTTTGGTGTTGCATTTTTGTACAGAAAATCTTAGAAGATGCTGCAACTATCTGCTTTTATTAATGGAGACTAAATCACCGCAATTTTGTTCATAGTTTTGCTACAAAATTATGTAGATGCTTCAAGGTCCATGTATTTCCACACTTTGGCCTGCTAGTGAAAGAGCTGCTGCAACAATGTACCATGAGCAACAGAGAACAAACGCCTTCCCTTCTTTCAATTGGTAAATTGGACTATGAATTTTTGTGCAATCCCACCAAAGATCCCAAAAACAAGTTGAAATTGAGCAGATTCCAACCCCAGCATCATCTGCTGGTCATAGATTTCATGCTAACGACATATACTAAACATTTTCTTAAATGTTTATATTGAAAGATTTTAAACTTTTGCATATCGCAGCTACGAAGTTTTAAGTGTACATAATCAAATATGTCCAAGCATTGAATGTGAACCCACTAATATTATTTTGAGTTTGCATTTTTTTTTTTATCTATTCATATTTATTTGTTTATGACTTGCAGATGCCCAACTCATCTTATTAATGAGTGGAATAGTTGGAGCTTGTGTTTTGGAGGTAAAAAATGTTTCCTATTCAAGTCTTATGTTTTGGAACTTGTTGCAAACTTATTCAATCCCACTTTTATAAGATTATTCTTTTTCATTTCTGTTTGATTAGTCCAACCAGTGCTGTCACTGATTTTTGAAATTAGTGCCAAAATTTGTAACTATTTTCTTTTCTAAGATCAATGTAAAATCTTTAGACGTGTTTAGTCGGGTCATCACGTAAATTCATTTAAGATGTAAAGTAATGATTTGTTAAATATTGTTGATAAAGAAATTGAGAAATTATTAGTATATACAATATTCCTTGGTTCTTGTTTTAGAAAAATGTAATTATGTTTCCTTTTTTGGGTTGCTGATTACTTTATGAATTTGCTTGCAAGAAGAACTTTCTCATGATTGGCCAATATGCAATTTTGTGTCTAGCATCCTGCTAGTAGGTTCTTCTACTACAAATTTCCACTATTTCTAAGATAGGCAGTTGGAGGCTAACATCAATAAGCACTAAAAGTAGATTTAGCTTAAAAGAGGTAAATTCACTGGCAATTAATTCAAAAGATGACTACAACAATTGCTAGTTTTTTATATGTTTTACTAATTTATCATTCTCACCTTTTATGTGGTGTGGAGGTGTTTTCCGTAATTGTAGATCCTTTGTGAAGGGTTGTTTTGCTATCCCTCTCTTGGTTGTTTTTGAGGCTGAGCTTCTTGTGGCTTCTATGGCCATTAATTTTGCTTGGAAGTACGAGTGGTGTCAGATTTGGCTAGCAAGTGATTCTTCCTATGTGGTTCAGCTGCTCTCTTATTGTTTTGAGCATGTTCCTTGACGAGTGCAGCAGGCATGGCAAAGGTGTATCTTCCAAATCTCTCAAATAGAGTTTCAGGTGTCTCATATTTGTAGGGGAGGCAATCAAGTTACAGATGCTCTTTCCAAGCATGCTTTGGGGCTTGAGGCTGATTCTTGGTGGTTTTCTGCTCCGGCTGATTCTTGGTGGTTTTCTGCTCCTTCCTTCTATTCTTCACTGGTGGGCAATAACTGCATGGGTCGGGAGTCTTTCCGTTTTTTTTTGTGTGCTTTGTTTTCTTGTGTGGCCTGCGCGCCACTTTTCTGGTTGGGAATTTACTCCCTGTGTTTTGTGGCCGGTTTGGCCTATGCTACACTTTGTTCTCTTCTTTTATTATTTATATAGTTCTGGATACTGCCTAGGGGTTTTTCAGCATATGATCACTTGTGATGCTTTTTCCCCTTAGGTCAGTCCAATTTTTTTATTAAAAAAAAGACTCTGATCGCCTCTAATGTCTTTATGCCCTATTCATTTTAGGTATCTACTCAATGCAAGGCTTTATCTAAATTTATGCAAACAACAAAGTTGAGAAATGAATTAATTTATGTAATTCTCATTTGGTTGTAATTAATTTTGGTTGTAGTTATTACTATTATTGTAAGTGCTGAAATAAATTACTATTACCTACCCTATTGTTGTATTGTAGTTGATATCAAGCTCGAACCAAGCTCTACTATCTCTATAGCGGTATGGGTCAAATTGATTAGACTGGTATAGAATATCCTACGAACTCAACCAAACGTTCTCTGACATTTATTCCAGAGATATCACCACTCCTTATAGTAAGTATTATAACTTGTATCATAGATCTCTCATGTCCAAACTTATATCTGTACAAGATTTTTTAACTTATGTCATTAATGGGGTAAAAATTCATACAGAGATTGTTTGTCTATTAACATTGGGGAGAGAGCACAATTTTCTTCAAATCCAGTTGATTTATGCTTGTTGCTGCTCTTACAGGTGAAGTCTAAAGTTGTGGACTGCTATCAACTTCCGGAGGCTCCGAGTCTGTATTCCTTTTCAGTGTTCTGTTTTTGAGTTGAAGTCTTTGATGTGAATTTATTATCCTTCTAGAGCTGCTGTTATGGTTCTCGATTGTATTATATCTTGGAGATCATGCTACTCAAGAAGCATTTTTCTGCTGCTGCAAGCTGACATGAGACAGTGTTCATGTTTTCGAATTTCCATGTTTCATCATTCTTAAAGAAACCTTTAAAAATGAAGAAATTATCTACTCTTGACTATAGAGCAGGGGCATCTAAGTATTCAAACTTCGTCATTCTTTTTTGTCCCAATATCATAAAAAAAAAATGTTGATGTTGTAGAAAGTACGTGATTCCTTATACTGCAAACTTGTAATCGATCATATATACAATATTTTCAAGCCTTACTATTTTCTCCGTTGCCAAACTAGTACATACAGTTTTAACTCATTAGAATCTTTGTATAGTATTATCCTAAATGAAGTTCTGTTTTCTCCAAAAATGATTTAAATATAAAATATGTTACGGCTGTTTAGTAAATAAATCTTGACCATCCTACATGCAATCAACTGCTCTGGAAACAATCACAAAACAGGAAACATACAACCACCGTACATGATCAAAAAGAACAATTGAGGCAAGCTTATATATGCAATAAAATCATATCAAATCATGACAAGAAACTGGACTAGAGAAGATATTACAAAAACTAACAATAAGCAACTTTATTGTTAAAAGAGTACCATGCTCTATCAAAAGCGAGCATATATCAAAGTTTAGAAACTTACAGAGAAAATAAAACCAGAACACAAACATCACAGTGCTAAACAAGACCACCAGACACGGAGAGAGAACCATAACACCATCAGTAACCACCACGGAGGCGAAGGACAAGATGCAGAGTAGATTCCTTTTGAATATTGTAATCTGCCAAGGTGCGCCCATCTTCAAGCTGCTTCCCAGCAAGGATCAACCTCTGCTGATCGGAGGGAATGCCTTCCTAGTCCTGAATTTTGGCCTTCACATTATCAATGGTGTCCGAACTTTCGACTTCCAGGGTTATGGTTTTTCCAGTCAAGGTCTTGACAAAAATCTGCATCCCTCCACGCAGCCTCAGCACCAAGTGCAGGGTGGACTCCTTCTGGATATTGTAGTCTGCAAGGGTCCTCCCGTCTTCAAGCTGCTTCCCTGCAAAAATCAACCTCTGCTGATCTGGTGGGATACCCTCCTTATCTTGGATCTTTGCCTTGACATTATCAATGGTGTCGGAACTTTCAACTTCCAAAGTAATGGTTTTCCCAGTCAATGTCTTCACAAAGATTTGCATGCCACCACGAAGGCGGAGAACCAAGTGAAGGGTAGACTCCTTCTGAATATTGTAGTCAGCGAGGGTCCTTCCATCTTCTAGTTGTTTACCAGCAAAGATAAGTCTCTGCTGATCTGGGGGGATTCCTTCCTTGTCTTGGATTTTTGCTTTAACATTATCAATTGTATCAGAACTCTCAACTTCCAGAGTAATAGTCTTCCCGGTAAGAGTCTTTACAAAGATTTGCATGCCTCCACGAAGACGGAGTACCAAGTGGAGAGTTGATTCCTTCTGAATATTGTAGTCAGCAAGGGTGCGACCGTCTTCAAGCTGCTTTCCAGCAAAGATCAATCTCTGCTGGTCTGGTGGGATCCCCTCCTTGTCCTGGATTTTTGCCTTAACATTATCTATGGTATCGGAACTCTCGACTTCCAAGGTAATAGTTTTACCGGTGAGGGTTTTCACAAAAATCTGCATGCCACCTCTAAGACGGAGCACCAGGTGTAGGGTAGACTCTTTCTGAATGTTGTAGTCAGCTAGGGTGCGGCCATCCTCAAGTTGTTTACCAGCAAAGATAAGCCTCTGCTGATCAGGTGGGATCCCCTCCTTGTCTTGGATTTTGGCTTTTACGTTGTCAATGGTGTCAGAGCTTTCTACTTCGAGGGTTATGGTCTTGCCAGTAAGAGTTTTCACAAAGATCTGCATGCCACCCCTTAGACGAAGCACCAAGTGAAGAGTGGATTCTTTCTGAATGTTATAGTCGGCAAGGGTGCGACCATCCTCAAGTTGTTTGCCAGCAAAGATAAGCCTCTGCTGGTCTGGTGGGATCCCTTCCTTATCTTGGATCTTAGCTTTGACATTGTCGATGGTATCGGAGCTTTCTACCTCAAGGGTTATGGTCTTACCGGTGAGAGTTTTAACAAAGATTTGCATCTGTTGAATCAAAAAGAAAAACATATTATAAATAACTACATGGAAGAAAAACTTTAATTCTAGACACACACAAATCAGTCAAGGCAATAGCATATGGAAATCAACAATCATAATGATTTTCTATTAATCTAATCTTAATAATCATCAACAAAATTAATCAAAACATCGGATTTCTAAGCTTACAATCAATAAATCAAAATTAAGGCATAAAATGTCGGATTTCAAAGCTTATAATCAGATATCAAAAATACCAAGAATAAAAAAACATAATACATAAAATATAATAAAAAACTTCCATCATATTCAGAGACCTAACATCAAATCAAAATTAAGAGTCTAATTTCTTAAGACTACAATCAGAAATCTAAAATACCAAAAAAAAAAAAAAACACACACACATCTAATAAAAAATATTACAACTTTAATCAAATTCAGAGAGACCTAACATCAAATATTATATCAAAGCAAACTAACCCCAAGAGAAATATCATCGCAAATCAGAAAAGGGGTTTCAAATTAAGGTCACAAAATCTTAATTAAATAAATAAATAAAAAATAAAAATAAAAATAAAAATAAAAAAAGAGAAAATCTCGATCTAATATTCCAAAAATCAGATACATGTACACAGATTAATAATTCAATATAGTGCAACACAAAGTATCTGTTAAATCGTTAAATCACAATTAGATTTCTTACACAACCTATACAAGAATTATCATAAGAAACTATATATTCGATCAAACTAATACTATGATGTATTATAATCAATTAATCAAAAAAATTCAATATCGATTATATCATAAGACCCAAAAATAAAAAGGATTTCTAATTATTATATCAAACGCAGAAAATAACGTTCTTGATCAAAAGACAAAAAAAAAAAAAAGTCAAACATATAAATCATATACAATCAATCCACCGTAATGAGACAATCTTTTATATCTGAAGCGAAAAATACCTTGAAGAGCTTGAACGATCGAGAAAAGAGAAAATTATGAGGATTGTATTTGCAGACTAGAATTCGAAGTATGCAATTTTAGGGTTTAAGTTGGGGGTCTTGTGTATTTATAGCAGAGATTGCCAACACCAAAGGAAAAGTATAAAAGAACGGACGAATAGGATATTGCCACGTTTCCACCCTGTCATGACAACTTTAACTTCTAGATTCTTATAGTGAAGACCTTTTTTTTAAAAAAAAAAATTAACTTCTTTAATCACAAATTATATTTTAATTAGGTTTATATAATGGGTGGGTCTATTGCCACACACAAAAAATATTTTCATATATTTATGTTTTAATGAACTACTCTTACATTTAATTACATAAAAATTAAAATATATGGCTCTACAATAGAGATTGACAACATCGTAAAATAAAAGTATAAAAGAATAGATGAATAAGATAGTGTCACGTTTCGTTTCACCTTGTCGACGTTATCTTGTCGACGTTACCTTCTAAATTCTTATACTGAGGTGCTAAAATTTTAAGTTTTTCTAAAGAAAATAAATTTAAATTTAAGCTATCCAAAAAATTTTGTTGTAGCATGCAAATTGTTAACATCACATCTTTTACCATATAAATTAATGATTCATATGTCACTATCATTTCAAAATATTCAATTTTAAGTGGTTTATAAAATTCAATTGAATTTAACTTTATAATTAAGAAAAGAATTTCAAGAGATGACTCGGCTTATTGATATACCCCTTAACCTTATATTATGAGGTGTGGGTTCGAGTCCCGTCCATTCTTTAAAATTTATAAATTATTGTAATAGTTATAAAAATAAAAATTAAAAATTAAAAGAGAATTTTGATTTGTAAACGGCAATTCTATAAAATATGACATTAAAAACTAGGGTAATGCTAATATGATTAGATTTATAAAAACTAAAAATATATAAAAATAGATAATGACTCTTTTATAATTACTAGTTCATGCTACTATACAAAATCTTTAATCATAGATTTATTTCATGTGTAATTAATTGTGTTCATAACAAAATCTGATTAACCGGAAGAAAAACAAAATCATAACAAGAAACATATTAAGTATATGATTTTAAGCAAGTTCAATCATAAATCAAAAATACCAACAAAAAAAAAAAAAAAAAGCACATCTAATAAAAAAAAAAAATTACAACTTCAATCGAATTTAGAGGGACCTTACATCAAATATGATATCAAATCAAACTAACCCCAAGAGAAATATCATCGCAAATCTAAAAAGGGCTTTCAAATTAACGTCAAAAAATTTTAATAAAAAAAAGATAAAAATAGTGATCTAATAATCCAAAAATAAATCAAATATATGTACACAGATAATATAATGCATCATAAAGTATATGATAAATCGTTCGGTCACAATAAGATTTCTTACACACCCTCTACAAGAATTCTCATAAGAACCAATATATTCGATTAAAATAATACTAGATCTAATATAATCAATTAATGAAAAAAAAAAAAAAAAAAAAAACATGATGGTTAAAATATATTAAATAAGATTTCGAAAAAAAAAAAAAAAAAACAAACATGATTAATAGTACTGAATAAACACACTGGACATACAAATTAATTTAGTATAGCTTGCCTGATTGTTCTTGATCATGTATGATGGTTGTATGTTTCCTATACCAAGTTTTTTTTTTTTTTTTTCACAGCGATTATAAAGTAAGATCTAGATTTTATCTTCCATGGATATTATTATTAGATATGGTTTTCTATCTAACCATTTTATAGTATTTTTGTAGTTAGGCATAGGTTAACACTATCCTTCCAAATATAATCTAAAATTTTCAAAATTTCAGGTTTTTTTTTTTTTTTTTTAAATCTAATCATTTTCGTGCATTATTGGATATTTTCTTCTGTGGTTTGACAATCATTGTAATTTGATATGCTTGTTAAAGTTTATCAATTCTATTTTTTTTTTCCTGATTTTTTTTTTATATGATATGATATTCATATTATGTTAAATAAAAAAAATAAAAAAAATAAAAATAAAAACACGATTGATATGGTCTTCTATCGAACCCTTTTGGATGGGTTTAAGAATTGTTTTTAGTTTTTATATTTTGGTTTTTAATTTTTATATTTTTGTTTTTAATTTCTCAAGTAATCAATGGTTTCTTCTCATATTCTTGACTTCTTGTGGATGGTTTTTGCATTGAAATGTGACTTATATTAATTTTGTCAAACAAAATCAACAATAATAGACTTTTGCTATTTTAATTTGATAATTCCATAATTATGAATATAATCTAAAATTTTCAAAATTTTAGTTTTTTTTAATTATTTATTAATCTCATCATTTTCGTGCATTATTGGATATTTACTTCAGTGGTTTGACAAAAATTGTAGTTTGATATTCTTATTAAAGTTTATCAATTCTTTTTTTTTTCCCCATTTTTCTTAAATTATTCAAACCCAACTACTTAGTTGAGTAGTATCATATCACTCTTTCAAAATCCAAAAATTCAACAATATTAGAGATATCTAATAATCATAATAAATATTAGATATCAAAACTATTTTGAATATTCTTAAAAAATAAATAAATAAATAAATAAATAAATAACTATTTTGAATATTTCTATGTGAAAACTATTTTGTATATTAAGGAGTAGTTAATATTTTAATAAATTATTGAAAAAAAAAAACAGATAATAGAAAGATAAAAAAATAAAAATAATAAATAAAAACAGTTCAGAAAATATATATATATATATACCATGTAATTTTTTTTTTCTTCAAAAAAAAAGTTTCGGTTTTTGTGGATAAAGACAAATTATTGAAAATCAATAAATGGGCTTTTTATAGGTGGGGGCCTTGGCTACTTATTGGGCTTTTGTTGGGTGTTTTGGGCCTGTTTTCTGGGTATGACTAATTATGCAGCGTCTGACCCATTTGGGCCTCACACTTATTGGGCTTTTACCCTTGTAAACCGAATCCAACTTCTTATTAGACAAAAATGAATGATGATTTATACAACTTGAGAGTACTGTATTTAGGGCTCATTTAATACACTGTATTGGATTGTATTGAACTGTATTGGATTGTATTGTATTGTATTGTATTGGACTGTATTATCATTAATACAAACCCGTGTTTGGTGATGCACTGTATTATATTGTATTAGGTTATTCCTATATGATTTTATTGTATTTTATTATATTATAAAAATATAATATATATTTTTTTAAATACTTAATAATTAATTTTAAATATCCTTACTATGAATAAATCAATAAATATTCTTATATAAAAAATCAGTAAATATTTATTTTAATTGAAACAAAAAATTTAAATAAAATTTTCCTATGTATTTTGAAATTAAAAAATATATATATATATTAACAACATAACACATATTTTATCAATATTCCATATCCATTGAAAAAAGAAGTATTTTTTCTAATACAATACAACCTAATACCACAAAATATAATGTATTAAGTAATACGGTGTTTGTTGTATTAGACAATTAAAATGTACTAAAATAATACATTTTAATTGCCTAATACAATACAATATGACCAAACAAACGAGGCCTTAGCTTCTTCTTTTGTATTTTTCAAGCTAAACGCATGATTAATACAAATACAAGTATTTATAGAAGTATATGATGCAGATGCTGTTGGACATTTGGGATCCTGTGTTCATTTAAAGTGAGTGTTCATTGTCTCACATTTATCAAGAGCCACACGCAGCTAAGTTGTTCATGGCAAAGAAAATTCTGGGTTTCTCCATGAGTTTTTCAAGTTTGCTGTTGTAGTTTGTTAATAGAAAGTTTGTCTATTGGTTAGAGCCAAAACTCTTTGTCTAGAAGGGTCAATATAATAAAATAAATGATTTAAAGGGAGCAAAAAAAAATGATGAAATTTAATGATAAATTTATAATTTTAAAGAGTTTTATTTTATTTTATTTTATTTTTTTTGAGGAAGCCGGGATCATGGCCACTGTCTGTGGAATGTCCCAAATATAACAATTACTTCTATTTTGATAATCGAATCCGATGGTATCTCTCAATTATTGATATTATATATAAACACGTTACATCTTCGCCGATATGGTATTTTATAACCAAAAAGTTTCTGGGTATTTTACAAAAAATATATTACACCCTCGTATTGATATTAATATCCTAAAATACGGAAATATAAGTGAAATTGTCGATATTTTAAACATTGATCTCAAGACAGTTCACATAATTAGAAAACGTTGCTAATATAAACTGGCACTTGAAATTCAAATTGATTAATATAAACGTTATATTGTGTTAATTCAAATTGGCTAAAAAAAAAATCTCAGGCTGCTCTATTGTGTGGTGTGTAGGAAAATAAACAATTCTATGTGCTTTCGCCTGCTAGCAGTATCATTTTATGACTGCTGGAGTCCACAGAAGAACCAAACTATTAAAACAAATACCTTCTTTTTATGTTTTTAATTTTTTCGGTTCATTTTAGAGTAAATAAAAAATAATTTTAAATGGGTGGAATGGAATCCACTTGCTTTATTTTTGTTCTTTTGGAAAGATAAAGATGCTTTATTGATAATTGGGACATTGGGTGGAGACGTGGAGTGGAATCAATGAAGATGCTTTATTGATAGATGTTTTGTTAGCACACGGTTTTGGAAAAGAGAAGATAAAGTCCACACTCCACAGTCCACACCAATAATTGTTCAAAAAATCAATCAAAGAAGCACTAGCTCTGTTTTACTTTCATTTCTACCACAAAACCAAACCAGTCTGAATTCTTGCTTTCTCTCTTCGTTTTCCTTTCATTTCTCTGTTTCCACAAACTAATCAAAAAAAAAAACCATTCCAATGGCAGAGCTCATTGTTTCTGCGGTACTTCCTGTTCTGTTCGAGAAATTGATGTCTCCTGAACTGCTCAACTTTGCAACTCAAGAGGGTGTTCGTGAGAAGCTGAAAAAATGGGAAAGGACTTTGAAGATGATCAAAGCACTTCTCGCCGATGCAGAGGACAAGCAGCTGACGAATGAAGCTGTGAAGATGTGGCTGGAGGATCTCCAAGACTTGGCTTACGACGCGGAGGACATCTTGGATGAGTATGCGACTGAGGCTTTGAGAAGAAAGTTGGAGATACAAGAGTTTCAGGCTGCTAGCACTAGCAGAGCTCGGAAACTCTTTCCTGCTTGTTGCATTGGTTTTACTCCAAGTACTTTACGGTCCGATTTCAGTATGCGATCCAAGATAGATGATATTACTAGCCGGTTGGATGATCTTTGCAGGCAAAGAACTGAACTTGGGTTGGTGGAGATTGCTGGAGGTAGATCCACCACGGTTTCATTGAAAAGGCCACCCACTTCAAGTTTGCAAACCGAACTTGATGTTTATGGAAGAGATGAAGACATAGCTAAAATACTTAAAATGGTGTTGACTGATGAGCCGGGTGATGCCAATAACTTTGGTGTAATATCCATCGTGGGCATGGGAGGACTCGGTAAAACAACATTGGCTCAAGAAGTGTACAATCACCGGTCATTGAAAGGTTTCAACCCGAAAGCATGGGTTTGCATCTCTGACGATTTTGATGTTACGAGAATCTCCACAGCCATTTTGGAGTCAGCCATCACCCGCAATCCTTGTAATCTAAAGGATTTAGATGCGGTGCAAAATCAACTCAAAGAGAAACTAAGTGGAAGAAAATTCTTGATTGTCCTGGATGATGTCTGGAGTGAAAACTATAACTTGTGGGCAACATTGAGGTCACCCTTTATGGTTGGAGCTCATGGGAGCAAGATCATTGTAACGACTCGTCATGAACGTGTTGCTTTCACAATGGGATGTTCCACCGAATGTCATAGATTAAAGCTACTGTCAAGCGATGATTGTTGGTCATTGTTCGGAAAGCATGCTTTCGATAATGGAGTTATGGGTGCAGAACTTAGCGAATTGATTCGTCAAAAAGTTATTGAAAAGTGCAACGGTTTGCCCCTTGTAGCCAAGACCCTTGGTGGCCTTTTACGCTCTGAGAAAAGAGACAAGTGGTTAGATATTTTGAGTAGCAAACTATGGGAGTTACAAGATAAAAGTGAGATCCCTGCAGCTTTGCAAATAAGTTACCATCATCTTCCTTCACATTTGAAGAGGTGTTTTGCTTATTGTGCCATTCTTCCGAAAGATTACGAATTTGAAGAAACGGAACTTGTTTTTTTATGGATGGCAGAAGGCTTGATTCAACAATCAAGTAAGAACGAGCAATTGGAAGATTTGGGAGGTGAGTATTTTGGTGATCTTATATCAAGGTCAATCTTTCAAATATCAAGTAGCAATAGTTCTAAATATACAATGCATGACCTTGTTAACGATTTAGCTCAAAAGGTCTCCGGAAAACTAAGTTTTAGGTTGGAGGATGAAGTGGAGTCCAATAATTTATCAAAAATTTCTGAAAAGACTCGCTATGCTTCTTATATATGCCATAAATATAATGATAAAAGAAGATTTCAGGTCTTCAATGATGCGGTGCACTTAAGGACGCACTTGTCAGTGCCACAAGTAAATGCATTGTATAAAACTTGTTACATTAGTAATATAGTTGTTTCTGATTTATTATCGAGGTTTAAGAAGTTGAGGGCATTATCTTTACAAAAATATTGTATCATTGAATTACCTAATTCAATCGACAACTTGAAACTTCTAAGGTACCTCAACCTATCTGATAGTAAAATCAAAAGTTTACCTGATTCGGTAAACTCAATGTGCAACTTGCAAACTTTGTTACTAAGAAATTGTCGTTCTCTCTTAAAGTTGCCATATGATATGGGGAATTTAATCTATTTACGTCATCTTGATATTTTAGGTGCATCTTCAATAGAAGAGATGCCATTCGGAGTTAGAAAATGGGAGTGCCTTCGAACCTTATCTAACTTTATTGTTGGCAAAGGTTCTAGATCGAATTTGAAAGATTTGGAGGATTTAAAATTACTTTGTGGAGAACTTCACATTTCAAGATTAGAGAACGTTGCTAATTTTGAAGCCACCGGAAAAGTCATATTAAGTGATAAGAAAGATTTAAAAGAGCTTTCACTAGAATGGGGATCTAAATTGGATGAATCACGGGATGAGGAAGTAGATAAAAAGGTATTTGATATGCTTCGACCTCATCAAAACCTAGAAAAGCTCACAATAATAAGTTACGGGGGTACCAAGTTTTCTACATGGGTTGGAGATAGTTCATTCTCTAAAATGACGGTCCTGAAATTGGATGGTTGTATGAAATGCATAATCTTACCTTCACTTGGGCTATTAAGCTCACTTAAGAATCTCACTCTTGAAGGTATGAAAGGGATAAAAAGCATTGGTTTTGAATTTTATGGAGAAGGTTGGTCAAAACCATTCCTATCTTTGGAGACTCTTTATTTTAAGGATTTAGAAGCATGGGAGTGTTGGAATCCTATCAAAGAAAATGAGAGCTTTCCTAAACTCCAAGAGCTTTCTATTGTAAACAGCCCTGAACTCTCCAAAAGATTACCCAACAATCTATGTTCGTTGAAGAAGCTTGTGATTCGTGGGTGTGAGCAGTTGGTGGTCTCATTATCAAGCATCCCTATGTTGTGCGAATTGAAGATTGATAAATGCAAGAAGATTGTGTGCAACAATTCAGCTTATTGCGAGTCATTAGAATCTATTACTCTTTCAAATATTTCAGATTTTAGTGATTGGTCAAGGCTTGAATTTAAGAAAGTTGAAAGTCTAAAGATTGAGGGTTGTAAAGAGCTGATAGAATTATGGCAGAATGAGATTTTCCTTGAAAAGCCACCTCAAGGGTTGCATAGTCTCATATCCCCCATAAAGCTCGATTTTACAAATTGCAATACCCTCACAACTTTACTTGAAGGAATTAAACAGAAGAATACACAAGTGGAAGAACTGAGAATTGAGAGATGTGATTCTCTAAATTTCATTTTTAGAGGACAACTACCTCAATCTCTAAAGAAGCTTCGTATAGAAAATTGCAAGAAATTGCAATGTTTGTTGGATGATAATGAGGATACTAGTACTTCATTATGTTGTGCTGAAGATGATGAGGATACTAGTACATCTCATCATCTTCAAGACTTGAATATAACAGACTGTCCATCTCTGACATGCCTGACATCAATACACCAACTCCCTGCCACACTCACAAGTCTCATTATTTGTAACTGTTCGAAGCTCACAACTTTGTCGTCGACGGATCATTTACCGGTGGCACTCAAACATCTCAGAATCGAGGTTTGCTCAGAGCTCACAACCTTAATACCCAAAGGCCAATTACCTGAGACTCTTGAAACTCTGTCTATTTACAGCTGTCCAAAACTGGAGTCAATAGTTGAGAAATTTCATAATAACAAGGCTCTTTACGATATCTATATACGGATGTGTGATCATCTCAAATCCTTTCCAGAGGGACTAGAAACTCTTAGCAGTCTTCGTAGCATTAGAATGATACAGTTAGGTCTTGCTTCCTTTCCAAAAGGACGGTTCCCCGACAGTAATTTAAGAGTTGATGTCGAAGTATGTGAGAAGCTAAAAGCACTGCCCAGCGGAATACACAATCTCTCCTCTTTAGAAATACATCGTTGTCCAAATATACGATTGTCTGAAGAAGGTCTGCCAACCAAACTTGGACGTCTTTCAATTGGGGACCGCAAACAATATAAAGCCCTCATGGAATTGGGGTTGCACAATCTCACCTCTCTCTCATTCCTCTGCTTTTCTGGACAGCTGAATGGAGAGTCATTACAAGAGGAGGACATGAGAATTACTTTGCCCCACTCTCTAACATGGATGTCGATTAGAAATTTCCCGAATTTGAAATACCTGTCTTTCAAGGATTTCGAACACCTCCCCTCTCTTGAGTGGTTGTGGATCCGGAATTGCCCGGAGCTCACATCCCTTCCAAGTCTGCCACCCTCACTTTTGCAATTACATATACGGAAGTGTCCTCTTCTGAAAGAAGCATGCAAAAGAGATAAAGGAAAAGAGTGGTCCAAAATAGCCGACATCCCTTGCGTTGAGATAGACGACAAATTCATCTATGAACTGGAGGAAACATCTGAGAATTAGCTCATTCATACCATCTTCTATTTCAGGTATTACACTTTCATGATAAACAATTTCTCAGTATTTTATTGTTTTAATGCTCTGTTTAGTGTTTTGGAATCACTCCTCTACCTTAAATTACGAGACTATCTGCCCTTTCACTTGTCAGATAAACATATGAGCTGCTGATCTGTAAATTGGAGTCTCTCTTGTTTGTGAGCCATCTCTGTCCTTTTCTGTGTAATTCACTCTCTTAGATTGCTTCTTCTGTTTCTTATACGATTTGCTTATGAGAAATTGGGAATCATCATCAAGCAATTGATTTTGTTTTCAATAGGACTACTTTTGCTAAGTTTGACATTTCTTTTAACTCAATGTTGCTAATTTTTGGTTATCCTGATTCTCACTCTCACTACATTTTTTTTCCTTACATTCTTCCAACATATGGACATGAATTCCAAACTGTGATTGAATGTAGCCTCTGTCAAAATTCATCAGATTGATCTATTCCTTTAGTTGATAGCTTTTCTGCAAAGTAAATAAATCCTACCAGTAGCTACTAGTGCTCCAAATGTATTCTTTAGAGATCTATGTTATATGCTCTGGCAATGATTGGATTTGCATCACTGTTCTCTGATTCAGTTTGAAAATATTTTGGAATAATCTCAGCATTGGAAGAACTAATGGAAGATTTACAAATTCACAGAAAATTCCTTGAAGACCCTCTTTACCTGTAGGTAATTATATTCATTTGATAGATTTATCAGAAGAGAAAAAAAAAATCATGTTTTTAAATTGATCATGCATGGTCTTGTATATATGCCTTGAAGTTATAGCATCTTTAGTTTGATTTGAAAGCTCAGATTTCACAGTCTAATATAAGTTTTCCCTTCTGGCCAGGCCTGTTATAACTTTTGATGTCATGAATTCTTCTCGTCAATGGATGACATTTTCACTAATCTCTGGATGTGGACTGCTTACATAACTCACTGGCCTCATGGAGATGTTTTCAAGTTTGAGTTCGTAGGTAAAACAAGTTTGAGTTGAATCTCTATAGTCCATTGCAGAGTTGAACTTTTTTATCTTTCACATAAAAATGAATAATCATATTGGCAACTGCAGCATTACATATAGGGTAAGGAAAACATGTACTCCTGGAATAAATAACTTTGCTGCAATTTGTATCTTTCCCGGAGTTTCTTTGCTCTTATTTCAGATGGTTTATAACCGTTTCTTTTTCTCTTATTTTAGGTGAATGCAGATCTCTTTTCCATATTCAGCTACTGATCAGTTGGTCTGCCAACCCCACTGCAGGGGTTTTCCATTGTTATTTTGTATGTTCTACTGGTAATTTGATTTAGTCCTACAACCTTCAGAATATTTTAAACATTCTAACTTTGTGCAAATAAGTTCCTGTTTTTGTGTTCTCGAAATAAATTGATGTCTATATTAAACAATCTGTTCAGACGGTACGTTATCTTCCTTTCTTGGGAACTGATTTAAAGGACAACAGCAATCCAAGGAATCCTCCACTTGACCGGATGTTACCACAGTGAAGGGCTGTTAGAATGAAGGGCTGAGCATTCTTGTTCAACATCTATGTATGAAGATACAAAAATATTTCTAGCTAGTTTCCATGAAAGGTGGTTTGAGGCTTATATATTATTTTGATTCCCCATATTATAAGACAACTTCAAGAGATTGACAATTTCTTACTACCAAAGTTTGCAAGTTAAACATTGAGTTCTGACGCCATGGTCTAAGGTAAAAATGTTCAAATTTTCATATTTGTTCTATATCATTCTAAATGATGTTTATGAGAAGACAGAATATGATGAAGAATCATTTACCAAAGCCTGTGTTCTTCTTCCAGTTTTGAGTTTGAGTTCCTGATGTAGTTTTCTTCTTCTAGACAAGTCCTTGTAGTTCTATGTTTTAATCGGTGATAATGCTGATGAGAGATGTTCTGCTATGGCTGGACAATGTGAGGTGCGGTGTTATATACTGGAATTTTGGTTTTGTAGTTTTTTTTTATACTTTTTGAGATGCAAATACTATCTTTTATATCAGAGACTAAATTTCTGCATTTTTAAAGGGGCTTTGCTGCAAAGTTATAAGGAGGCTAAGGTTGAGTTGTAGTTCATATATGTTGCCTTGGAAGCGAGGACCAACAGAGATCAAACAACATCCCCTGTCTCAAGTTGTAATTTGGATTATGCGAGCCTACTAAAGATCTCAAAACAGTCAAAATTAATCAGATTCTTTCTCCAGCATCATCAACTGATAATAAGACGGCTGCTGCTGCCTTGGCATTCAATTCCCTGATCTATTAAGTGGTTCAAAATAGGCGACATCCCTTGTGTTAAGATAGATTGGAAATTCATCTTAACTCATTCATTCTTTATCTTCTATCTCAGGTATGCCACTTTATAATAGCACAATAGTTACACACATTTTTTTAATAAACAATTTCATATTTTTTCTTTCTTTGATATGAATTGCTTCATATTTTAATCCCGCAATTTCTAATCTTCTGACTATAACTCCTCTGCCTTAAATTGAATGTGTTGTTAACTTATATCCATTTTCACATTGAGATGTTTTGTCAAGCTTATTTGATAGTCCAATCCCGATTCATTGAAATGTGAAGAAAGGCTCATATTGATCAAAAATTGCAAGTTTTACAATTGATTGGGTCAACTTTGATCTTATTGCTGGAAAGCTCGAGGTACAAATATCCAAACTACATTTTCTAATTGATGTTGTACAGTATTTTTATCTATCTCAGCTTCCAGTAAGATAGCAGGGTTTTTTTCGAATCTCTAAAGCTGTAGATTTCTATCTTCTGCTAGAGACTGTATTTTGCTTTTGTTTTCTGTGGCTGAGTTGGAGTTGTTTCTGTAGTGTTCTTCTTCAGACAAGTTCTATTGCATATCCGTATTGAATGGCTGATCATGTAGAGATGTTTTATGCTACGGCTGGCTGACCTCAGGTAGATTGTATCTGTATATGTTGGAATTTTTGTGTTGCATTTTTTTACAGAAAATCTTAGAAGATGCTGCTACTATCTGCTTTTATTAATGGAGACTAAATCGCCGCAATTTTGTTCATAGTTTTGCTACAGAATTATGAAGATGCTGCAAGGTGCGCTGTAGTTCCACACTTTGGCCTGCTAGTGAAAGAGCTGCTGCAACAATATACTATGAGCAACAGAGAACAAACACTGTCCATTCTTTCAATTGGTAAATTAGACTGAATTTTTGTGCAATCCCACCAAAGATCCCAAAAACAATTTTAAACTTTTGCATATTGTAGACTATAACTCTAATCAGAAATAATTTTATGAATTGTTTCACATTTTAATCCCGCAATTTCTAATCTTTAGACTATAACTCCTCTGCCTTAAATTGATAGTGTTGTTAACTTATATGCATTTTCACATGTGAAAATCACTCCCTTAGATTGCTTTTTGTGTTTCGGTTTCTTATATGATTTGCTTGTCAGAAATTGGGAATCATTATCAAGCAAATTTTTAATTTTTTCAATAGGGCTGTTGCTATGTTTGACCTTTTTTGTTAGCTCAATGTTGCTAATTTTCGGTTCTCCTGATGCTTACTATCACCACATTTTCTTTCTCATATATTCTTTCAATGTACGGACATGAATTCCAAACCGTGTTTGAATGTGAGCCTCTGTGAAAATTCATCAGATGGATCTATTCCTGATAGCTTTTCTGCAAAGTATATATATCCTACCAGCAGCTACTAGTGCTACAAATGTTTTCTTGAGAAATCAATGGTATATGCTCTGACAAAGATTGGATTTGCATCACTGTTCTCTGAATCAGGTTGAAAATATTTTGGAATAAAATACGGATTGGAAGAACTAATGGAAGATTAACAAATTCACAAAAGCCCCTCTACCGGTAAGTAATTATCTTCATTTGATAGATTTATCGGAAGAGAATAACAAATCATATTCATTCTCATCAATGGATGACATTTTCACTCGTCTCTTGACACAGAATACTTACATAACTCGTTGATTCATTCATTACATTGGTGAGTTTTTCACTTTCTTTATACATATATGGAAGTGGAGCTCCAATTATACATGTTGTCATTATCTGTATTTGTCATCAATACATCAATGCCTTGAAAATTTAGAATGTCATATAATCTTGCAAAACAATTTATGTGAGTTACTGCAATTCCATAGTTATCCATACTTGTTGACCATGATAGCTATGTTTACTGCAGAGGATCTTGTACTCCCAAGATGTCAACAGATGCTGGCTACCATTTCATCTGAGCAACATCCAAGATGTTCGACACAAACCATTTCATCATCTGGCACTGGCCTCATGGAGATGTCCTTTCTTATTTGAAGGTAAAAGAAGTTGGATTTCTTATTTGAAGAGTAGAATCTCTTTATTCCATTGAAGAGCTAAACTTTTTTATCTGACTCAATTATATGCTTTTAACTTTTCAAATCAATGTATAGCTTAATTGGTTTTCACTACATAATAATGAATAATCATATTGACATCTGCATATTACATATAGGGTAAAGGAAAACACGGATTCCTGGAATATGGTACAGCAAGATTCTTGGAATTCCTTGAAGCCATATGGTAGAGAAAGATTTGACCTTAATTTTATCTTTCTTGGTTGTTCAACTCTGTTCAGTGTTTTGGAACTACTTTGCCTTGCATTTTGACTTTGCTGCAAATCGCATCTTTCTAAGAGTATCTTTGCTCTTATTCCAGGAAATCTCTTTTCCATATTCAGTTGGTGCAGTTGATTGCAAGATTGGCTTTCTCATCATAGACTAATTATATGGAACCTTGGGTCTGCCATCCTCCCTGCAGGGGTTTTCCACAACCAATCCAATGGTAATTTGATTAGGTCCTAGAATATTTTAAACATATATACAAATTTTGTTCAAATAAGTTCTCATTTTTTACTGATCTCATAAGTTCTTGATTTCGTGTTCACAATATTAAACAAGTTTATGTGGTACTGCAAAAAGAGGAATTAATTAACAACCTATTCAGACATTTTCTTCCTTTCTTGGGAACTGATTTAGTTTTATATGAATTTAAAGGACAATAGCAATCCAAGGAATCCACCACTTGAAGGGCTGCTAGATTGAAGGACTGAGCATTCTTGTTCAACATCTATGTCCGAAGATACAAAAATATTTCTAGTATCCATGAAAGGTGGTTTGAGGCTTATATATATTATTCTGATTCCCCATATTAGAAAGCAACTTCAAGAGATTGACAATTTCTTACTATCAAAGTTTGCAAGTTGAACAATGAGTTTATTCATTTAGACAAACTTCTGAGTTCTTACGCCATGGTCATGAGGTACCATTGTTCAAACTTTCATATTTGTTCCATATCATTCCAAATGATTTTTATGAGAGGACAAAATATGATGTAGAATCATTTACCGGAGACTGTATTCTCTTCCAGGTTTCTATTCTGAGTTGGAGTTCCTAATGCAGTTTTCTTCTTCTAGACAAGTCCTTGTGGTTCTGTCACCATTTGGAGTTCCTAATGTAGTTTTCTTCTTCTAGACAAGTCCTTGTCATCTGCGTTCTAGATAAGTCCTTGTGATTCTATTCTGTGATAATACTGCTGAGAGATGTTCTGCTATGGCTGGAGAACGTGAGGTGTGGTGTTATATGTTGGAATTTTGGTTTTGCAGTTTTTTTTACCCTTTGAGATGCGAATACTATCTGTTTATATTGCAGACTAAATTTCTGAATTTTAAAAGAGTACTTGTTGAAGGCTTGCAGCTGCATATGTTCGCATGGAAGCGTGGACCAACAGAGATCAAATGGCAACCCCTCTTTAAAATTGTAAATTGGACTGTGCGAGGCTTTCCCTGATCCTAATAAATGATAAAGATAGCCGACATCCCTTCCGTGAAAATTGATTGGAAATTCATCTAAACTCATTCATTCGTATCTTTTATCTCAGGTATGCCAATTTATAATAACACAATAGTTTGAACGTTTTCTTGAAAAAAAATTCAGATTTTTTATCGATTTAAATTTTAATAAATTGCTTTACATTTTAATCCGGCAATTTCTAATCTTCTAACAATGGTGTCTGCCTTAAATTGATAGCGGTGTTTACTTATCTCCTTTTTCACTTGTGAGATGTTTTTTCAAGCTTATTTGACAGCCCAATCCCGATTTATTGAACAATGAAGAAGAGCTCGTATTGGTTTGCAAGTAAAATATTAATCAAATCCCCCGTATTAGAAGTAAACTTCAATAGACAGACCAATTCTTGATATCAAAA
The DNA here is from genome assembly GCA_954870605.1 of Acer campestre. Taxonomy (NCBI): domain Eukaryota; kingdom Viridiplantae; phylum Streptophyta; class Magnoliopsida; order Sapindales; family Sapindaceae; genus Acer; species Acer campestre. The sequence goes on along the minus strand of OX940801.1, from coordinate 45,240,212 downwards.
ATTGCAAGTTGCACAATTGATTTGGGTCAACTTTGATCTTATTGTCAGAGAGTTCAAGGTACCAATATCCAAACTACATTTTCTAATTGATGTTATTGTACAGTATTTTTTTTTTTTCTGTCTCAACTTTCAATAGATATATAGCTTGAGTTTGATGCTACTCTAATTGAAGTTGCAATAATCTATTGATCTCTAAAGCTGTAGATTGCTATCTTCTGCTAGAGACTGGATTTTGGCATTTTGCTTTTATTTTCTGTAGCTGAGTTGGAGTCATTTCTGTAGTTTTCTTCTTCAGACAAGTTCTATTGCATCCGTGTTGAACGGCTGATCATGTTGACTGTTGAGATGTTTTATGCTGCGGCTGACGGACCTCAGGTGGTGCTGCATTTTTGTACAGAAAATCTTAGAAGATGCCACTAGTGTCTGCTTTTAATGGAAACTAAATCACTGAAATTTTGATCATAGTTTTACTGCAGAATAATGAGAAGGCTGCAAGGTCCGGTTGTAGTTCCAACTGCATACTGCTTTGGTAAGTAGGCGCAGAGCATCAGAGATCAAACTGACAAAGAAACAATAATTTTCTGGAAAAAATGGTTCTCTGATTTCTCTAATTCACCTCTACTGTCTTTATGCCCCAACCATTTTAGGTATCTACTCAATGGAAAGATTTATCTAAATTTATGCAAACAACAAAGTTGAGAAAAGATGTAAGTAAATGAATTAATTTATGTAATTCTCATTTGGTTGTAATTTTAGAAATAGCACTGGCTAAAATCTTCTCTACATAGTAAATTTCTAATAGTATTTCAAAACTTGAAATGGGAATGATTTTGCTCTATAGTTATTACTATTATTGTAAGTGCTGGAATCTATTACTATTACCTCCCCTATTGTTGTATTGTAGTTGATATCAAGCTCGAACCAAGCTCTACCATCTCTACAACGGTATGGGTCAAATTGGTTAGGCCAGTCTAGGATATCCTACGAACTCAACCAGACGTTCTCCGACATTCATTCTAGAGCATAGTACTAGAAGTACATATCTCCACTCCTGATAGTAAGTATTATTACTTGTGTCATTGATCTCTCATGTCCAAATTATATCTGTTCAATATTTTTTAACTTACGTCATTAATGGGGTAAAAATTCATACAGAGGTTGTTTGTCTATCAACATTGAGGACATAGCACAATTTTCTTCAAATCCAGTTGATTTATGCTTGTTGCTGCTCTTTTATCTACCGGTGAAGTCTAAAGTTACGGACTGCTATCAACTTCCGGAGGCTGTATTCCTTCTAGAGCTGTTGTTATGGTTCTCGATTGTATTATATCTTGGAGATCATGCTACTCAGAGGCGTTTTTCAGCTGCTGCAAGCTGACATGAGACAGTGTTCATGTTTTCGAATTTCGGTGTTTCATCATTCTTAAAGAAACCTTTAAAAATGAAGATATTATCTACTCTTGAAGACCGAATTGCTGCACTTCCACATATATGTTCTGCTACTGAAAGAGCCTAACATAGGTTTGCAGTATGAGGAGCAAAAGAATCCAAACTTCATCTTTCTTTTACAAATTGGGCTCGGATTTGTTGTGCAAGCCTGCCACAGATTCCAAAACCAATCGAAATTGAACTGATTCCCGCCCCCAACATCGTCAATTGGTGCCAAAGCTGCTGTTGTTGCTTCCACCATGCAGGGGCATCTAAGTATTCAAACTTCATCATTCATTTTTGCCCCAACATCATCATAAAAAAAAATGATGATGTTGAGGATTTTATGCTGTAAACATGTAATTGATCATATATACAATATTTTCAACAAATTAATTTTGAATCTCAATTCTCTCAATGTTCAAACTCATCAACGTTTGCCTTAATATGATGCACTAATTCATTAATTCAATTGAATAGCATGGGTGAACAATTCTTCATTAATTCGAGAACCGTACTATTTTCTCTTTTTCCAAATTAATTGCCGTGAAGAAATTCAAAGCACATACCCTCGAAACTGCGGGCTTCACATAACTCGATCTCTGCTCAGAATAACGTATGACATGCTCTGCTGTTGGGAAATGGAGAGACTGGACAATGAATGCCAATGTGAAGCATTAGAGCAGTTAATACAACAAGTGAAGGTCCAGGCAGAGGAAGTGCAGGATATGCATAATGTGATAATGAGAGCAGCTGAGGATGTTCATGTGAATTGCTGATTATAACAGAGCTACGAATTTCAACCTGTGCACATCAATAAATGTCACTCTGTAATCAAACTGTACTCTGATCTCAGCTAGTGTTAGTGTAATAGTGTGGTATATATGTATGGCTACTCTAGTCTCCACAATAAAATCTTTATGCAATCAACTGCTCTGTTTTTTCTTTTGGAAGAAATTTTAGGAAAAAAAACCACAGGTCAGGAAACGTACAACCACAATGCATGATCATATTGTCACTTTGTTGTTTGTACACTTAAACGAGCAAATTGTACACACCTCAAAAGAAGAATTTTATGGCTGCATTTGCATGCTCTCTCTACGTGCAAAAAAGCTCCAAGCATCAAGTATTGATCCATTGCCACACCATCAGAGTGCCTGGGGGAAGCCATAGCTTCCTGTTTCACAAATTTATAGTATAATGATCAACTTGATTATTGATGATCGCTCGATTAGTTATTTGGGTGGTAAATGCATGTGTAAAGTGAAATTTATAGTTGAACACGGCAATACCATGCATCTCTTATATATGCTTCTAGTCATCAAGGCAACACAAAATTTAGTCATAAGAGAGTCTTCAAAACAAGTTGTCACTTTTTACACTTAAACCAGCAATTATACGTACAGACTACAGAGACCTCAAAAGATGCATTTTATGGCAGTATTTGCATGTATGGTACAGACTACATGCACTTTTTTACTTCTTAATTCAAATTTCATCAATCAAACTAGGCATAACTTTAGTCAAAACCAAATTAGTCATACCTTTATTTAATTTGCCAATTAAGTACCCTTTTAATCTAATCTACTTATAGAGTGTTAATATTAGTCGTACGTACACAAGTCATGGCACTGGCAGACTACAGCGTGAGAAAGAGAAACAGGAATTGATTATGCAACATAAATGTTGGTATGTGTCGGACACTAGGTTAGCTAGTTAGGTCGTACCTTAATTATATTTATTTATTTATAAAATGTTAAATTCTTACTCATATGCATGCACACTTTCAAACCCCAAAATTAAATCAAACCGTAACCTATCCCCATCCTCGTTTTGATGAAATTTTAGGGGAAACGGGAAAACGGGAAAATGGGACGAGGTCCCCCCATTCCCATCTCTACTCCAATTTGGGAATGAAATTCATCCTCATCCCTCCCCATTTTCCCATTTGGGGATAATTTTTTCCCCTAAACAGGGATTTTGGGATTTTGGGAAAAATGCCCATCCCTACATAGGGCTACATTGACAGATACATATTGAATGAAAATGACCACTGTTTTCAAACATACGCATCAGACATTTTGACTTTCCTCTTGACTTGGCAGCAACTGAATACTGATCATTTCCACTATAAAGATGAACAACATTGAACTCAACACACCATTCTAGGAAGAATCACAAACTTAAGCCACAACATTATAATACATAATACGAAAAAGAAAAAAAAAAAAAAGACATTTACGTATTTGATTGTAAAAATAAAAATAAAAGATAACAAACTCAAATCCGAAAGCAAAAGCAGAGGAATGTTCTGTTATGGTCTGAAATCTGAATTGCAATAAGCTCTTGAGGAACCTGCAAAGTATTAGCGTTTGAGCTTTTCCGGCATGGAGGCGTGCAGAAGCTGATTTAAGCAACTCTAGCTTCCAGAGGAGTGTTTCCTTAGGGAAGATATTTCAAGTAAATCATGAAAAACACGCCATTGCAGATTGCAGCAAGGCCTACGGATGCAAAAATATTTCAAGTAACTTTGACAATAGTATAATGACTGGCAAATAACGACTGTCTCTTCTAGTCTTGTAGTGAAATACGACTCATAATTGACTCTATGTTAGTGAGTTGAATCTTACAGGGAGATAAGAAGACAATGTAACAAGATTTCGTGATAGCTCTTCAACTGTTAACTTTGACTGCAGAGAAAGTCCTTTTACCACAGTATCCATCACCATCCTCCAAGGATCACCTGAAGGTCTTGAATGTACATATATAATAGAATTGTTGGGGAGCTGGGTCTGTTGTTCGGTGTTTCTGTGGGTTTGGTGGTTTTGGGGGGTTTGCTGCGTGCTCTTTGGTTGTGGTTTCTTCTGTTTTGCTTTGTTTTTTGTTTTTCTGGGCAGCCTGTTTCAAAGGGCAGCGCCAGGTGGGGTGTGTCCTCTGCCGCTGCTCTTTGTTCGCTGGGTTTGTGCTTTTGGTTGTTGTGTTTCTTTGCCTGTTTTTAGGCTGCTTAATATACTTTCGATGATTTTCAAAAAAAAAAAATATAGAATTGTTGGTATAAATGGGAACTTGGGCAGTAAATAATCAATAGGAATCTACTATAACCAGTAATTAATATCAATTTCAACCATAATATAGTAGAAAGAGTGATGCTAGGATCCCAACTTGAATTGCAACTTGTGACGTGATAATTTAACCTGAAACCGATACATCCTACCATAGAAAAACTCCGATTCAAATCTGAAATCCATCATATCTTGAATCCAGTTCAATTAACAGAATCCCATTTTACAGAATTAAGTTGATGAGATGAATTGAGTAAGAAAAATGAAAAGAAAGCGAACCTGTGATTAAGAGAGGCTAGTTACTTGGTGTGGCATGAGTACAGCACTGAATTTCTATAAGACGTTGCTGCAAGAAAAAGAATGCCAGTTTGAGTAGCCAAGTTATATACTCCATTGAATTCCAACTTCTTTAAATCTTTTTTTTTTTTTCCTCATTGTAAATTTTGAATTTTCAGATAAATAGATACAAATAGGTTCACAAAAATATTTAATAAATAAATAAAAATTCATCAAATAAATAATTGTGATATATTATGGAGTATTTTATATATATTTATATATATAGTATGATTGATGTCTAAATCGGTGGGCACCGAGAAAAGACATACTCCGATTGTCGCCATGTAAAGTAAAACTAACGTACAATTAAATCACTCTTGAGAAGATGGTATGTGTACACACTACACACCACACAAACGTAATTTAAATTATAAAATAAATAAAATAATTGTGATATATTATTAGATATGGTTTTCTATCTAACCCTTTTGGATGGGTTTAAGAACATTTTTGTTTTTAGTTTTTTATGATTTGGTATTTGCTGCAATTTCTCAAGTAATCAATGGTTTCTTTTTATATTCTTGACTTCTTGTGGATGGTTTTTGCATTGAAATGTGACTTACATTAATTTAGTCAAACAAAATCAACAATAATAGACTTTTACTATTTTAATTTGATAATTCCATAATTCTGAATATTATCTAAAATTTTCAAAATTTTAGTTTTTTATTTATTTATTAATCCCATCATTTTCGTGCATTATTGAATATTTTCTTCAGTGGTTTGACAAAAATTGTAGTTTGATATGCTTATTAAAGTTTATCAATATAATTCTTTTTTTTTTCCCTGATTTTTCTTAAATTATTCAAACCCAACAACTTAGTTGAGTAGTGTCATCAGTCTTTCAAAATCTAAAAATTCTTAAATATTAGAGATACTAATAATCATAATAAATAGATATAGAAACTATTTTGAATATTCTAAAATTTTTTAAAAATAAATAAATAAATAAATAAATAAACTATTTTGAATATTTCTATGTGAGAATTATTTTGTAAATTACCTTAATATACAGTAGTATGTAGTTAATATTTTAATAAATCATTGAAAGAAAAAAAAAAGTTCAGAAAATAATCAAATATATAAAAATAGAATTTATATTTATTTTAAAAAAAAAAAAGTTTCAGTTTTTCTGGCTAATAATAGTGGAGAAGAAGATGATATACAAACAAAAAGAAAAACAAATTATTGAAGATCAATAAATGGGCTTTTTATAGGTGGGTATAGGTGGGGCCCTTGTCTACTTATTGGGCTTTTTTGGGTATTTTGGGCCTATTTGCCGGGTATGATCAATTATGCATTTGGGTTCTGTTAGTAAGATATGGGCCTTAACTCACTTATTGGGCTTTTACCAGATTCGGTTGATTCGGTTATTAACTGTATTTTTTTATTGTTATTATTTGCAATTTATGATAACAAAAATTTGTTACGTACATGTAGGAGTACTGAACTAGCAGAAACTTTTGATTGAGTTGGTTTTACACCTCCTTTGATTATAAACCTCCTTTGATTATAAACTTTTGATTACTCATAAAAATGTAACTGTGAGAGAGGTTTGATACCCACAAATCATATATAGTGCTTAATCTATATGGTATCTCACGATCATTGATATTATGTATAAACACATTACATGTTCGCCGATATGATATTTTATAACCAAGAAGTTTTTGGAAATTTTACAGGAAAGATTTACACTCTCTTATTGATATTGATACCCTTGAATACAGAAATATCCATGGAAATATAAGGGAAATTGTCGATATTTTAAACATTGATCTCAAGACACAGTGAATAATTGGTCCAAATCACATAAAAAATAAATAAATAAATAAATAAATAAAACAGTTATAAATATAAACTGGCACTAGAAATTTACATTGGTTAATTGAAATTAAAAAAAAAAACATAAAATTTTAAAATAATATATTTTAATTAGGCTTATATAGTTATATAATTCAATTTAATTTAGCTTTATAAGTAAGATAAAAATTTCACGTGTCATAGTGCTTGTTTGGTTGAGCTTTCTACTGGCTCAAAATGTCTACCAACGTCTATTTGAGTTTTTTAGAGTTGTTTGGTTGGGTTTTAGAGATTGTCTATTTTAAATTGAGTAGAGGCTAGTAGAGTTTAAATCTCTACTAGGCAAAAGCTCATAAGGAGGTGCTTCTTTAAATAGACTTTTTTTAAAAAAAAATCTACAAACCAAACATCTATGATTTTTTTTTCAAAAACTCTATTTCTTTTACCAATAGAGGTTTTTCAAAAGCCTAACCAAACAAGCTCATAGTCTCTACTTCTCTGATCTATAAATTATCAAAATAGTTAAAAAAAAATAAATAAATAAATAAAAAATAAAAAAATTAAGAAAAGAATTTGGACCAAATTCTACTATGGGTTTATCAGCTAATTGTAATTAACAATTTATTTCATTCAAATCTATTAAATACCAATTCAACAACTCAAAACATATGAAAATAAATAATCTGTTTTTTTTTTTTTTTTTCAATTCATTGAGTTTTTTTGGAAACAAACGTAAAAACAGATAATTCCTCACCCAAAACCTATCTTCATCACAACGTAAAGCAGAAGCAAAGAGAACTAAATACGGATATTTATTTAATAGAAATCTTATAACCAACAATACAGAAATGGCTCCAACTCATCTACAGAAAACAAAAGCATTTAAAATTCAGTCTCTAGCAAAAGATAGCAATCTAAAGCTTTAGAGATTATTGCAACTTCAATTAGAGTAGCATCAAACTCAAATCAACCAGATTCGAAGAAAACCCTGCTATCTACTGAAAGCTGAAACAGACAAAAATACTGTACAACATCAATTAGAAATGTAGTTTGGATAATTGTACCTCGAGCTTTCCGGCAATAAGATCAAAGTTGACTCAAATCAATTGAAAAACTTGCAATTTTTGATCAATATGAGCTTTTCTTCAAATTTCAATGAATCGGGATTGGACTTTCAAATAAGCTTGACAAAACATCTCACATGTGAAAATGGATATAAGTTAACAACACTTTCAATTTAAGGCAGAGGAGTTATAGTCTAAAGATTAGAATTGCGGGATTAAAATGTGAAGCAATTCATAAAATTGCTTATTAAGAAAATGTGTATAACTGTTGTGCTATTATAAATTGGCATACCAAAGATAAAAGATACAAATGAAAGAGTTAAGGGAAAGCCAAAGCAGCAGCAGTAACCTTATTATCAGTTGATGATGCTGGAGCAAGAATCTGCTTAATTTTCACTGTTTCGAGATGTCTGGTGGGCTCACATAGTTCAATTTACAATTTTAAAGAGGGAACACCAGTTGATCTCTGTTGGTCCTCACTTACAAGCCAAGCAGCAACTCTTTTACGAGCATGACAGGTTTTGGAATGACAGGTTTTGGAACTACAGCTCAACCTTGCAGCAATGCCCCTTTTAAAATGCAGAAATTTGGTCTCTAAATATAAACAGATAGTATATTAGCATCTAAAAAGGTATATAAAAACTGCAAAACCAAAATTCCAACATATAACACCACAACTCACGTTGTCCAGCCATAGCAGAACATCTCTCAGCAGCATTATCACCAATTAAAACACAGAACCACAAAGACTTGTCTAGAAGAAGAAAACTACATCAGGAACTCCAACTCAGAATCGAAACCTAGAAGAGAATACAGGCTCCGGTAAATGATTCTACATTTGGAATGATATAGAACAAATATGAAAGTTTGAACACTGGTACCTCAAGACCATGGCGTAAGAACTCAGAAGTTTGCCTAAATCAATAAAGTCATTGTCCAACATGCAAACTTTGATAGTAAGAAATTGTCAATCTCTTGAAGTTGCCTTATAATACAGGGAATCAGAATAATATATAAGCCTCAAACCAACTTTCAACCAACTGATCGTTAGCTGAATAAGAGCAAAGAACGTGAAAAACTCACCAATGTAATGAATTAATCGACTTGTTTAATTGTTTTGTAAGTACAGATTAGTGAAAATGTCACCAAGTCACAACAAGACCATGCATGATCAATTAAAAAATATGATTTGTTTTTCTTCTCTTCTGATAAATCTATCAAATGAGTATAATCTATCAAATGTGAATTTGTAAATCTTCCATTAATTCTTCCAATCCTGAGATTATTCCAAAATATTTTCAACCTGAATCAGAGAAAAGTGATGCAAATCCAATCCTTGTCAGAGCATATAACATAGATCTCTAAAGAATACATTTGGAGCACTAGTAGCCACAGGTAGGATTTATATACTTTGCAGAAAAGCTATCAACTAAAGGAATAGATGAATCTGATGAATTTTGACAGAAAAGCTATCAACTAAAGGAATACATTCAAACACAGTTTGGAATTCATGTCCATATGTTGAAAGAATGTATGAAACAAAAATGTAGTGAGAGTGAGAATCAGGATAACCAAAAATTAGCAACATTGAGTTTTTCGAAAATTAGCAAAGAAACTCTGGGAAAGATGCAATCTGCAGCGAAGTTATTCATTCCAGGAGTACATGTTTTCCCTATATGTAATGCTGCAGTTGCCAATATGATTATTCATTTTTATGTGAAAGATGAAAAAGTTCAACTCTTCAATGGACTAAAGAACGTGAGACATAGATAATCACATTTCTTACATTTTTTACATTTTCAAGACAATCTTCTGATCATCTGTTGACATCTCGAAATACAAGATCCTCTGCAGCAAAGTTTACATAACAATGGATATAATAGTGTGTGTGTATATATCTATATATATATATATATATATGATGTTATGTATCCGATAACCATAAAAAAGTAAAATATAAAGTCCTGTATATCAAAATTATAATACATCTTGCACCAAAATGGAATATAATACTTGTTCATATACTGTATAATTAAATTAGTATAATGTGTCAGACATATAGTACGGAAGTAATTGAAGGAACGGCATGGTTTTTGCACCAAAATTTGAAATATATTAAGAGAAGTAATTGATACCGGTACCCAAAATTCAATACAAGTAGAAAACTAATAAATGTTACATGTTGAGCATAGTGTCTAGTGTTACCGGTACCCATCCTTGGTCCTTTTCGGTGTACAGCATTTGATTTGGGGAGTCGATGTATATGCTTTTGTTATGAAAAACATATATTTGGCGACCATTATGCATCCTCCCAGGTTTAGGCTTAAAAAGCAAGTCATTCTGCTGTGCATAGGCTTGGATAATTTCTTTTAAAGTCATCTCATCATCGGCTGCTTGTGCTGTTGCTTCTGCTTTGTGAGCTCTCAGCTCCACCCTGAGTCCATCAGCAGCCTGGGACATCATGTTGAGAGCAGTATTAAAGTGAGCCCGAATGTTTTCATTGGCCAAAAGTTGTTGTGGAATGAATCCCTTCCAACTCATGTACCAATTATGAACCTCTTCAAAGTTTGGATTTGTGGTCAACCAGTGATATAAAACGTGCAGCCACTTAGGGAAGAAAAATCTGTCCATCAAATCTACCATGAGGTGATTAGGGAGCGTAGAAGCCCAAGACATGACCCAACAGAAGTGATCAATCTTCTTCTGGTTTGCGGGGTTTATCTGCAATTCTTGTAAGGCAATCTGTAATATGGGAAGTATGTATGGAGCACACATTAGTTGTTGGTCCAATGATAATGAGTAGTCTAATTTCTCAAGTTGGCCTGAAAGTAGAAGAAGAATTTTGTCCATGTTATCCAATTGCAGCTTCTGCTGGACAGCCATGTTTTCCAACTCGTCCTTGTGTTTTTGGAGGCTGAATGCTGTCTCCTTCTCAATTCTCAAATCTTCATATATGTTTTGGATATCAAGCTGAGTCAAATCCAGAATCAATCTTAGATTATGCTGTAGCTCAGGCATTGGCATTGCAAGTTTCTCATCTGCATCCTCCAGATTCTCCAAAAACTGTGGCCCTCGCGGCCTCGCATATCATTATCAATCACGTCCTTCTTCTCATCCTCTACTGTAATATTATAGTCTCCAAAAGCTGTGACCCTTGTCTTGGGGGCTGTTTCATTGAACCCCATCCCCATATTCTTTGGCCTCATCTTGGCTTCAATCGGAGTGACAATCCCTTGCTCATTCTTGCCAAGGCCACCACCTTTATATCCCATTTTACGTAATAACTTCAACCCAATTCCCTTTGTATACTTCTCGAAACCCCCAATCTCATCATCTCCTTCTTCCCTCCTCCTCCGCTTGCCCTTCTGACTGCCCTCCAACTCCATATACATCTCTCAATCTCTTTCTAATTCCTTGCTTTTGATTTTTCTTTGTATATACGCTATACATATATAAATTGTACGTGGGTGGGCATATATATATACTTATATATTCCTAAAAGTTGTGGGTTTTGCTTTCCTTTTCCTTTCGGGAGTCTTATATATATATTCGTAAAAGGAGTGGGTTTTGTTTTGTTTTTCCTGTTAGGAGTAGGAGTCTCATATATATATATATATATTCCTAAAAGGGTAGGGTTTTGTTTTACTTCTCACCACCCTCTTTTCTTCTCACCACGATAAGTACTCACATCTCGCTCTAGTAGTGTTGTGGTAATGACTAATGAGTGACAAAAACACAACTTGTGTGTTACGGCTTTTTGTGAAGCTGACCTGGCATCTTCATCTTCATTGAAGACTCTATGAGGACTGAGGAGTAAATTTTGATTTGTAAATATAAATTTTTGTCTTATTGGAAACAGTAAAGATAAGTTTTAATCTTGCATACTGTGAACATGATTCAATATTCAATTAAAATCCAAATTTAGTAGAAATCAATAGAAACTACAGCAAGCTAATTCTCATAATTTGCCCGAGTTATTCTGCCAAAAGAGTGAAATTAATTTCATGTATTGTTACGATTCGTATTGTAATATATATGAAACGTAACATAAATTTTAGAGCGAAAGAGATTGAAATTTGCAGCGCTGTTGTAAATTGCAATAAGCAGGAACATTCTCGATCTGCTCTACTGATCACATATCCTGCATATCAATCCTTCACACATATCCCATTATTAATCAATTGTTGCATCAATTTCACATTATTGATCCATTGTTGTTTTTTCACACGTATGGCTGGAAAGACATCAGCATGGAAGGCCTTGTCTCCTCAAGCGCTCGAGGCTGCATTGATATGCTCGAGGCTGCATGGAAGGCCTTGTCTCCTCAATTTCTCAAGTAATCTATGGTTTCTTCTTATGTTCTTGACTTCTTGTGGATGGTTTTTGCATTGAAATGTGACTTATATTAATTTTGTTAAACAAAATCAACAATAATAGACTTTTACTATTTTAATTTGATAATTCCATAATTCTGAATATTATCTAAAATTTTCATAATTTTAGTTTTTTATTTATTTATTAATCTCATCATTTTCGTGCATTATTGGATATTTACTTCAGTGGTTTGACAAAAATTGTAGTTTGATATTCTTATTAAAGTTTATCAATATAATTCTTTTTTTTTTTCCTGATTTTTCTTTTATTTTTCAAACCCAACAACTTAGTTGAGTAGTATCATCACTCTTTCAAAATCTAAAAATTCAAAAATATTAGAGATATCTAATAATCATAATAAATATTAGATATAGAAACTATTTTGAATATTCAAAATAATAATAATAATAATAACTATTTTGAATATTTCTATGTGAAAACTATTTTGTAAATTACCTTAATATACAGAAGTGCGTAGTTAATTTTTTAATAAATCATTGAAAAAAAAAAACAGTTCAGAAAATAATCAAATATATATTTATTTTTAAAAAAAGTTTCAGTTTTTTTTGGATAATAATAGTGGAGAAGAAGATGATATACAGACAAATTATGGAAGATCAATAAATGGGCTTTTTATAGGTGGGTATAGGTGGGGCCCTTGTCTACTTGTTGGGCTTTTTTGGGTATTTTGGGCCTATTTGTTGGGTATGACCAATTATGCATTTGGGTTCTGTTAGTAAGATATGGGCTTTAACTCACTTATTGGGCTTTTACCCAATTCGGTTGATTCGGTTATTAACTGTATTGTTTTATTGTTATTATTTGTAATTTATGATAACAAAAATTTGTTACGTGTAGCACTACTAACAAATTTTGATTGAGTTGGTTTTACAGCTCCTTTGATTAGAAAGGTTGAAGTCACATTACTCATAAAAATGTAATTGTGAGAGAGGTTTGATACCCACAAATCATATATACTTAATCTAGATGGTATCTCACGATCATTGATATTATGTATAAACACATTACATGTTCGCAGATATGATATTTTATAACCAAAAAGTTTTTGGAAATTTTACAGCAAAGATTTACACTCTCATATTGATATTGATACCCTTGGATACGGAAATATCCATGGAAATATAAGGGAAATTGTCGATATTTTAAACATTGATCTCAAGACACTGTGAATAATGGGTCCAAATCACATAAAAAGAAACTGTTGCAAATATAAACTGGCACTTGAAATTCACATTGGTTAATTGAAAATTTAATAATAAAAACATAAAATTTTAAAATAATATTGGTTCAGTTGTATACCACTTGCAGTACAGATAGAAAAATTACAAGTATTTTGAAAGTTCCAGACAATGAAATCAATTTATCAAATCATCAAATATTTGTAGGAGAAAATGAAACTCCCAAGCTTGTGAAATTTTGCAAAAGCTTTAAAATTGTATTCATGATGACTGAAAAAATTATGGTGAGTATTGGTTTCTCAAAAAAATAAAAAATAAAATCTCAGGCTGCTCTTTGATTGTCAAATTCAATTGTGTGGTGTTTCCTTTTGTGGAAAATAAACAATTCTATGTGCTTTTGTGGAAAATTATGGTGAGTATTGGTTTCTCAAAAAAAAATAAAAATAAATAAATAAATAAAATCTCAGGCTGCTCTTTAATTGTCCTTTTGAGGAAAATAAACAATTCTATGTGCTTTCGCCTGCTAGTAGAATCACTTTATGACTGGTGGAGTTCACAGAAGAACCAAAATATTAAAACGAACAATACCTTCTTTTTTGTTTTTCATTTTTTCGGTTCATTTTAGAGTAAATAAAAAATAATTTAAAATGGGTGGAATGGAATCCACTTGCTTTATTTTTGTTCTTTTGGAAAGATTAAGATGCTTTATTGATAGTTGTTTTGTCTCTTTTCCAAGAAGAAGAATATTTACTTACCATCCCCTTAAATTATTAGTATATCCTCTGCAATTTGTTTATCATAAAAGCTCATTTGTTTTCTTCTCAGCAGATTCACATTGGTCGAAGAAGAGACAAAAGAAACAAAGAATAAGGAGCATAGATGGTGCAGTGGTTGGAGAATTACACGGGAGTTGGTAAAATGGCAATGTCAAGCTGACTGTGTTGTTTTGACTATATACTATATTATATATTTCCTTTGTTAGGTAGGTCATTTTTTAACTATATTCTTCTTGTTGGTAGTTGAATTCATCCATCAAAAAATTTAAAATAAGCTAAGGGTGGGGAGAGGGTGATTAAATAATCTTGCCGGCCAGGATTTAAAAAACAATTATGTGATTGTCAATTGGAGAATATCAAAACTTGTAATGTTATTGAATAAGGAAAATAAAATTTGACTACTGGAAAATGCTACTCAGCCCAAATTTATGCACACACCCGCCTGGCTATGCACTCATCAGAACCTCACTGTTTAATTGAGCCCACACGGTTTTGAAAAAATCAATAAGAGAAGACTAAGTGATAAGGTTGCTTCATTTTAGTGGTGGAGTCCACACCAATAATTGTTCAAAAAATCAATCAAAGAAGCACTAGCTCGAAGTAAATTCTACCAGAAAACCAAACCAGTCTGAATTCTTGCTTTCTCTCTTCGTTTTCCTTTCATTTCTCTGTTTCCACAAACTAATCAAAAAAAAAAAAAAAAAAAAAAACCATTCCAATGGCTGAGCTCATTGTTTCTGCGGTACTTCCTGTTCTGTTCGAGAAATTGATGTCTCCTGAGCTGCTTAACTTTGCAACTCAAGAGGGTGTTCGTGAGAAGCTGAAAAAATGGGAAAGGACTTTGAAGATGATCAAAGCACTTCTCGTCGATGCAGAGGACAAGCAGCTGAAGACTGAAGCTGTGAAGATGTGGCTGGAGGATCTCCAAGACTTGGCTTACGATGCGGAGGACATCTTGGATGAGTACTCGACTGAGGCTTTGAGAAGAAAGTTGAAGGTAGAAGAGCATCAGGCTAGCACTAGCAGAGCTCGGAAACTCATTCCTGCTTGTTGCATTGGTTTTACTCCAAGAGCTTTATGGTCCGATTTCAGTATGCGATCCAAGATAGATGATATTACTAGCCGGTTGGATGATCTTTACAGACAAAGAACTGAACTTGGGTTGGTTGTGAATACTGCTGGAGGGAATATTGCTGGAGGGAGATCGCCTGCTTCAAGCCAAAGACAAACCACTTCAAGTTTGCAAAACGAACGTGAAGTTTATGGGAGAGATGAAGACATAGCTAAAATACTTAAAATGGTGTTGACCGATGAACCGGGTGATACCAATAACTCTGGTGTAATATCCATTGTGGGTATGGGAGGACTCGGTAAAACAACATTGGCTCAAGAAGTGTACAATCACGAGTCATTGAAAGGTTTCAACCCGAAAGCATGGGTCTGCGTCTCTGACGATTTTGATGTTACAAGAATCTCCGCAGACATTCTGGAGTCCATCACCGGCTATCCTTGTAATCTAAAGAAATTAGATGCGGTGCAAAAGCAACTAAAAGAGACAGTAGGGGGAAGAAAATTCTTGATCGTTCTGGATGATGTATGGAGTGAAAACTATAACATGTGGGCAACATTGAGGTCGCCCTTTATGGTTGGAGCTCACGGGAGCAAGATCATTATAACAACTCGTCATGTAAGTGTTGCCTTGACAATGGGACATTCCACTGAATGTGTCGAATTAAAGAAACTTTCAGACGATGGTTGTTGGTCATTGTTCAGAAAGCATGCTTTTGATAACAGAGATATGGGGGCAGAAGTTAGCGAATTGATTCGTCAAAAAGTTATTGAAAAGTGTAACGGTTTGCCCTTAGTAGCGAAGACTCTTGGTGGCCTTTTACGCTCAGAGAAAAGAGACAAGTGGTTAGATATTTTGAGTAGCAAACTATGGGAATTACTAGATAAAAGTGAGATCCCCGCAGCCTTGCAAATAAGTTACCATCATCTTCCTTCGCATTTAAAGAGATGTTTCGCTTATTGTGCCATTTTTCCGAAAGATTACGAATTTGAAGAAATAGAACTTGTTTTTTTATGGATGGCAGAAGGCTTGATTCAACAATCAAGTAAGAATGAGCAATTGGAAGATTTGGGAGGTGAGTATTTTGGTGCTCTGATATCAAGGTCAATCTTTCAAATATCAAGTAGCAGTAGTTCTAAATATACAATGCATGACCTTGTTAATGATTTAGCTCTAAAGGTGTCTGGAAAACTATGTTTTAAGTTGGAGGATGAACCGGAGTCCAATAATTTATTAACATCCGAAAAGACTCGTTATGCTTCTTATATATGTCATGAATATAATGACAAAAGAAGATTTCAGGTCTTCAATGATGCGGTGCACTTAAGGACACACTTGTCAGTGCCACGAGTAAATGCATGGTGTAAAACTTGTTACATTAGTAATATAGTTGTTTCTGATTTATTATCGAGGTTTAAAAAGTTGAGGGTATTATCTTTACAAAAATATTATATCATTGAATTACCCAATTCAATTGAAGGCTTGAGATTTCTAAGGTACCTCAACCTATCTGGTAGTAAAATCAGAAGTTTACCCGAGTCAGTAGGCTCAATGTGCAACTTACAAACTTTGCTATTAAGAGATTGTCGTGCTCTTTTAAAGTTGCCTTCTAATATGGGGAATTTAATCAATTTACGTCATCTTGATATTTTAGGTGCCCTGTCAATAAAAGAGATGCCATTAGGAGTTAGAAAATGGGAATGTCTTCGAACCCTATCTAACTTTGTCGTTGGTAAAAATTCTGGATCCAATTTGAAAGATTTGGAGGATTTAAAATTACTTGGTGGAGAACTTCACATTTCAAGATTAGAGAATGTGACTCATTTTCAAGACATTGGAAAAGCCATATTAAGTGATAAGAAAGATCTTAAAGTGCTTTTGCTAGAATGGGGATCTAGGTTTGATGAATCATGGGATGAGGAAGTAGATAAAAAAATACTTGATATGCTTCGACCTCATCAAAACCTAGAAAAGCTCACAATAGAAGGTTATGGGGGTACAAAGTTTTCTAGTTGGGTTGGAGATAGTTCATTCTCTAAAGTGACGGTCCTAAAATTGGATGGTGGCATGAAATGCATATTCTTACCTTCACTTGGGTTATTAAGCTCACTTAAGAATCTCACTCTTGAAGGTATGAAGGGAATAAAAAGCATAGGTTTTGAATTTTATGGAGGTCGGTCAAAACCATTCCTATCTTTGGAGACTCTTTGTTTTAAGGATTTAGAAGCATGGGAGTGTTGGAATCCTGTCAAAGAAAATGAGAGCTTTCCTATACTCCAAGAGCTTTCTATTGTAAACTGCCCTAAACTCTCCGAAAGATTACCCAACAATCTATGTTCATTGAAGAAGCTTGTGATTCGCGGGTGTGAGCAGTTGGTGGTCTCATTATCAAGCATTCCTATGTTGTGCGAATTGGAGATTGATAAATGCAAGAAGATTGTGTGCAACAATTCAACTTATTGCGAGTCATTAAAATCTGTTACTCTTTCAAATATTTCAGATTTTAGTGATTGGTCAAGGCTTGAATTTAAGAAAGTTGAAAGTCTAAAGATTGAGGGTTGTGAAGAGCTGATAGAATTATGGCAGAATGAGATTTTCCTTGAGAAGCCACCTCAAGGGTTGCATAGTCTCATATCCCCTAGAAAGCTCGATTTTAGAAATTGCAATACCCTCACAACTTTACTTGAAGGAATTAAACAGAAGAATACACAAGTGGAAGAACTGAGAATTGAGAGATGTGATTCTCTAAATTTCATTTTTAGAGGACAACTACCCCAATCTCTAAAGAAGCTTCGTATAGAAAATTGCAAGAAATTGCAATGTTTGTTGGATGATGATGTGGATGCTAGTACTTCATTACGTTATGCTGATGAGGATACTAGTACATCTCATCATCTTCAAGACTTGAATATAAGTCACTGTCCATCTCTGACATGCCTGCCATCAATACACCAACTCCCTGCCACACTCACAAGTCTCACTATTGACAATTGTTCCAAGCTCACAACTTTGTCATCGGCAGGTCAGTTATATGTATCACTCAAACATCTTGAAATACGGTATTGCTCAGAGCTCATAGCCTTATTACCAAAAGGCCAATTACCTGAGACTCTTGAAACCCTGACTATTTACAGCTGTCCAAAATTAGAGTCAATAGTTGAGAAATTTCATAATAACAAGGCTCTTTACAGTATCCAAATATGGGGTTGTGATCATCTCAAATCCTTTCCAGAGGGACTAGAAACTCTTAGCAGTCTTCGTAGAATTTTCATGTACAATTGCAAAGGTCTTACTTCCTTTCCAAAAGGACGGCTCCCCGACAATCTCACCTATTTAACAATACAATATTGTCCAAATATACGATTGTCTGAAGAAGGTCTGCCAACCAAACTTGGAGGTCTTTCAATTAGTGACCGCAAACAATATAAAGCCCTCATGGAATTGGGGTTGCACAATCTCACCTCTCTCTCATACCTCTGTATTTCTGGAAAGCGGGATGGAGAGACTTTACATGAGGAGGACATGAGAGTTACTTTGCCCCGCACTCTAACTCGGATGTCGATTAAAGATTTCCCAAATTTGAAATACCTGTCTTTCAAGGATTTCGAACGCCTCCCCTCTCTTGTGAACTTGCAGATTTGGAATTGCCCAGAGCTCACATCCCTTCCAAGTCTGCCACCCTCACTTTTGGAATTACATATAGGGAAATGTCCTCTTCTGAAAGAAGCATGCAAGAGAGATAAAGGAAAAGAGTGGTCCAAAATAGCCGACATCCCTTGCGTTGAGATAGATTCTTCGAACAGGACTAAACGTCTGTGAATTAGCTCATTCATCCCATCTTCTATTTCAGGTATTACACTTTCATGATAAACAATTTCTCAGTATTTTATTGTTTTAATCATATTTTTAATGCTCTGTTTAGTGTTTTGGAATCACTCATCTGCCTTAAATTATGAGACTATCTGCCATTTCACTTGTCAGATAGACGTATGAACTGCTGATCTGTAAATTGGAGTCTCTCTTGTTTGTGAGCCATCTCCGTCCTTTTCTGTGTAAATCACTCTCTTAGATTGCTTCTTCTGTTTCTTATATGATTTGCTTATGAGAAATTGGGAATCATCATCAAGCAACTGTTTTTGTTTTCAATAGGACTTTTGCTAAGTTTGAAATATATTTTCTTAACTCAATGTTGCTAATTTTTCATACATTCTTTCAACATGTGGACCTGAATTCCAAACTGTGTTTGAATGTAGCCTCAGTCAAAATTCATCAGATTGATCTATTCCTTTAGATGATAGCTTTTCTGCTCCAAATGTATTCTTTAGAGATCTATGTTATATGCTCTGACAAGGATTGGATTTGCATCACTGTTCTCTGATTCAGGTTGAAAATATTTTGGAATAACCTCAGCATTGGAAGAACTAATGGAAGATTTAGAAATTCACAAAAAAATCCATGAAGTCCCTCTACCTGTAAGTAATTATCTTCATTTGATAGATTTATCAGAAGAGAATAACAAATCACATTTTATTCTATGGTATAGTCATTGTGTGATAGTTTTGAGTCAGTTTCAAGAAAAAGAAAATGTAATTTTTCAATACTGTTGATCTTAATGTAGTTAGTGTGACCTTAGACAAGGGCTTATCATGTGCAGTAACTATTTTTAAGAAAAAAAATTATGAAATTAACTTGGTGCTTCCTGCATATTGTTGACATGTAAGTCATAGCATCTTTAGTCTGTTTTTAAAGCTCAGATTTCACAATCTAATATAGGTTTTCTTATCAGGTGGCCAGACCTGTTATGATGTCATGAAAAGCATAGAAGATATCCATTTCATCTGGCACTTTTGAGGATCTTTACTGCAGGGGATCTTGTACTCCCAAGATGTCAACAGATGCACAGAAGATATCCATTTCATCTGGCACTGGCCTCATGGAGATGTCCTTCCGTATTTGAAGGTAAAAGAAGAACTGAATCTCTTTAGTCCTTTCTCATATTTGAATTTAAAGGACAACAGCAATCCAAGGAATCCTGCACTTGACCAGTAGATGTTACCACAATGAAGGGATGCTAGAATGAAGGGCTGAGCATTCTTGTTCAATATCTATATATGAAGATATTTCCGCTTTCCATGAAGGGTGGTTTGAGGCGTATATATTATTTTGATTCCCCATATTAGAAGACAACTTAAAGAGATTGACAATTTCTTACTATCAAAGTTTGCAAGTTGAACAATGAGTTTCTTGACTTATTCAAACTTCTGCCGCCATGGTCTTGAGGTACCAATGTTCAAACTTTCATATTTGTTCTGTATCATTCTAAATGATGTTTATGAGAGGATAAAATATGATGTAGAATCATTTACCAGACTCTATATTCTACTTCAGTTTTCTATTCCGAGTTAGAGTTCACGATCTAGTTTTCTTCTTCTAGACAATTCCTTGTGGTTTGGTGTTTTAATTGGTGATCATGATGCTGTCGAGAGATGTTCATCTATGGCTGGGCCACATGAGGTGCTGTGTTATATGCTGGAATTTTTGTTTTGCAGTTTTTTTTTCAGGTGCTAATACTATCTATTTATATTAGAGACTAAGTCATAGCATCTTTAGTCTTTTTTGAAAGCTCATATTTAAGTCTAATACAGGTTTTCTTATCAGGCCAGGCATGTAATGATGTCATGAAAAGTACAGGCCCTTTTGATTATCTCGGATTCTTCTCATCGATGGATGACATTTTCACTCATCTTTTGACGTGGACTACTTACATAACTTGTGGATTCGTTCATTACATTGGTGAGTTTTTCGCTTTCTTTACATTTATGCATGGTGTTGTGATTATCTATGTTTGTCAACATTACATTAATGCCTTGAAAATGTTCATATAATCTATTATTCTTTCAAATATTTCAGATTTGAGTGATTGGTCAAGGATTGAATTTAAGAAAGTTGAAAGTTTAAAGATTGAGGGTTGTAAAGATCTGATAGAATTATGGCAGAATGAGATTTTCCTTGGAAAGCCACCTCCAGGGTTGCATAGTCTCATCTCCCTTAGAAAGCTCGATTTTAGAAATTGCAATACCCTCACGACTTTACTTGAAGGAATCAAACAGAAGAATACAAAAGTGGAAGAACTGAGAGTTGAGAGATGTGATTCTCTAAATTTCATTTTTAGAGGACGACTACCTCAATCTCTAAAGAAGCTTCATATAGTAAATTGTGAGAAATTGCAATGTTTGTTGGATGATAATGAGGATACTAGTACTTCATTACGTTGTGCTGATGAGGATACAAGTACATCTCATCATCTTCAAGACTTGAATATAAGTCACTGTCCATCTCTGACATGCCTGCCATCAATACAACAACTCCCTGCCACACTCACAAGTCTCACTATTAGCAATTGTTCCAAGCTCACAACTTTGTCATCGGCAGGTCAGTTATATGTATCACTCAAATATCTTTTAATAAGCGATTGCTCAGAGCTCACAGCCTTATTACCAAAAGGCCAATTACCTGAGACTCTTGAAACCCTTGATATTCGCAGCTGTCCAAAATTAGAGTCAATAGTTGAGAAATTTCATAATAACAACGCTCTTTACGATATCGTAATATGGTTTTGTGATCATCTCAAATCCTTTCCAGAGGGACTAGAAACTCTTAGCAGTCTTCGTAGCATTATCATGTGGGATTGCAAAGGTCTTACTTCCTTTCCAAAAGGATGGTTCCCCGACAATCTCTCCTCTTTAACAATACACAATTGTCCAAATATACGATTGTCTGAAGAAGGTCTGCCAACCAAACTTAGAGCTCTTTCAATTAGTGACCGCAAACAATATAAAGCCCTCATGGAATTGGGGTTGCACAATCTCACCTCTCTCTCATTCCTCTGCATTTCTGGAAAGCGGGATGGAGAGACTTTACATGAGGAGGACATGAGAATTACTTTGCCCCGCACTCTAACTTGGATGTCGATTGAAGATTTCCCAAATTTGAAATACCTGTCTTTCAAGGATTTCGAACGCCTCCCCTCTCTTGAGAACTTGCAGATCTGGAATTGCCCAGAGCTCACATCCCTTCCGAGTCTGCCACCCTCACTTTTGGAATTACATATAGGGAAATGTCCTCTTCTGAAAGAAGCATGCAAGAGAGATAAAGGAAAAGAGTGGTCCAAAATAGCCGACATCCCTCGCGTTGAGATAGATTCTTCGAACAGGACTAAACGTCTGTGAATTAGCTCATTCATCCCATCTTCTATTTCAGGTATTACACTTTCATGATAAACAATTTCTCAGTATTTTATTGTTTTAATCATATTTTTAATGCTCTGTTTAGTGGTTTGGAATCACTCATCTGCCTTAAATTATGAGACTATCTGCCATTTCACTTGTCAGATAGACGTATGAACTGCTGATCTGTAAATTGGAGTCTCTCTTGTTTGTGAGCCATCTCCGTCCTTTTCTGTGTAAATCACTCTCTTAGATTGCTTCTTCTGTTTCTTATATGATTTGCTTATGAGAAATTGGGAATCATCATTAAGCAATTGTTTTTGTTTTCAATAGGACTATTGCTAAGTTTGACATTTTTTTTTACTCAATGTTGCTAATTTTTCGTACATTCTTTCAACATATGGACATGAATTCCAAACTGTGTTTGAATGTAGCCTCAGTCAAAATTCATCAGATTGATCTATTCCTTTAGATGATAGCTTTTCTGCTCCAAATGTATTCTTTAGAGATCTATGTTATATGCTCTGACAAGGACTGGATTTGCATCACTGTTCTCTGATTCAGGTTGAAATAATTTTGGAATAACCTCAACATTGGAAGATTTAGAAATTCACAGAAAAATCCTTGAAATCCCTCTACCTGTAAGTAATTATCTTCATTTGATAGATTTATCAGAAGAGAATAACAAATCATATTTTATTCCATGGTATACTCATTGTCTGATGTATTGAGTCAGTTTCAAGAAAAAGAAAATGTAATTTTTCAATACTGTTGATCTTAATGTAGTTAGTGTGACCTTAGACAAGGGCTTATCATGTGCAGTAACTATTTTTTTTTTTTTTAAATTATGAAATTAACTTGGTGCTTCCTGCATATTGTTGACATGTAAGTCATAGAATCTTTAGTTTGTTTTGAAAGCTCAAATTTCACAATCTAATATAGGTTTTCTTATCAGGTGGCCAGGCACTTTTGATCATCTTGGATTCTTCTCGTCAATGGATGACATTAATTGTCACTTGTCTCATGACGTGGTCTACTTACTTAACTCGTGGATTCATTGGTGCGTTTTTCACGTTCTTTACATTTATGCATTGTGTTGTGATTATCTGTGTTTGTCATCATTACATCAATGCCTTGAAAATGTAGAATGTCATATAATCTTCCAAAGCAATTTATGTGCTTTGCTGCATATTATTTAATAATCATGATGTATTTTCTGCAGAGGATCTTGTACTCCCACGATGTCAACAGATGCACAGTAGATCCATTTCATCTAGCATTGGCCTAATGGAGATGTCCTTTCTTATTTGAAGGTAAAAGAAGTTGGATTTCTTATTTGAAGAGTTGAATCTCTTTTTTCCATTGAAGAGTTAAAACTTTTTTATCCGACTCAATTATATGCTTTTAACTTCGTATAGCTTAATTTGGCTTTCACTAATAATCATGTAGGCATCTGCAGATTACATATAGGGTAAGGAAAACACAGACTCCTGGAATGGCTCATGTGGAAGATTCTTGGAACTCCTTGAAGCCATAAGGTATAGAACTGATTTGACTTTAATTTTATCATTCTTGGTTCAACCCTGTTCAGTGTTTTGGCTGGATGCAAAGTCTTTCCAAGAGGAGGAGATGAGGATTACTTTGCCCTTCATTCTGACTTCGCTGCAAATTGCATCTTTCCTAGAGTTTCTTTGCTCTTATTTCAGTCGGTTTATAACAGTTTCTTTTTCTCTTATTTTAGGTGAATGCAGATCTCTTTTCCATATTCTGCT
The DNA here is from genome assembly GCA_954870605.1 of Acer campestre. NCBI lineage: Eukaryota > Viridiplantae > Streptophyta > Magnoliopsida > Sapindales > Sapindaceae > Acer > Acer campestre. The sequence goes on along the minus strand of OX940801.1, from coordinate 45,216,100 downwards.
ACCGATCAGTTGGTCTGCCATCCTCCCTGCAGGGGTTTTCCATTGTTATTTGGTATGTTCTACTGGTAATTTGATTAGGACCTACAACATTCAGAATATTTTAAACATTCAAACTTTGTGCAAATAAGTTCCTGTTTTTGTGTTCACAAAATAAATTGATATGTCTCTATTAAACAACCTGTTCAGACGGTTTCTTCCTTTCTTGGGAACTGATTTAATGGACAACAGCAATCCAAGGAATCCTCCACTTGTTCAACATCTACGTATGAAGATACAAAAATATTTCTTGCTAATTTCCATGAGGTACCAATGTTCAAATTTTCATATTTGTTCGTTATCATTCTAAATGATGTTTATGAGAAGACAGAATATGATGTAGAATCATTTCCAGTTTTCTATTATAAGTTGGAGTTCCTGATATAGTTTTCTTCTTCTAGACAAGTCCTTGTGGTTCTGTGTTTTAATTGGTGATAAAGCTGCTGTTCTGCTATGGCTGGACAACGTGAGTTGTGGTGTTATATGTTGGAATTTTGGTTTTGCAATTTTTATATACCTTTTGAGATGCTAATACTATCTGTTTATATTTAGAGACCAAATTTCTGCATTTTAAAAGGGGCATTGCTGCAAGGTTGAGCTGTAGTTCCAAAACCTGTCATGCTAGTAAAAAAGTTGCTGTAGCTGCATATGTTGGCATGTAAGCAAGGACCAACAGAGATCAAACGGTGTCCCCTCTTTAAAATTGTAAATTAACTGTGCAAGCCCTTCGGAGATCTCGAAACAGTGAAAATTAAGCAGATTCTTGCTCCAGCATCATCAACTGATAATAAGTCTGCTGCTGTTGCTTTGGCTTTCCCTTAACTCATTCGTTTGTATCTCTGGTATGCCAATTTATAATAGCACAATAGTTGCACATTGAGATGTGTTGTTAACTTATATCCAATTTCAGATTCTTTCTTTCTTTATGAATTGCTTCATATTTTAATCCCGCAATTTCTAATCTTCTGACTATAACTCCTCTGCCTTAAATTGAATGTGTTGTTAACTTATACCCATTTTCACGTTGAGATGTTTTTTCAAGCTTATTTGATGGTCCAATTCCGATTCATTGAAATGTGAAGAAAGGCTCATATTGATCAAAAATTGCAAGTTTTACAATTGATTGGGTCAACTTTGATCTTATTGCTGGAAAGCTCGAGGTACAAATATCCAAACTACATTTTCTAATTGATGTTGTACAGTATTTTTATCTGTCTCAGCTTCCAGTAAGATAGCAGGATTTTTTTTCGAATCTGGTTGATTTGAGTTTGATGCTTAATTGAAGTTGCAGTAATCTCTAAAGCTGTAGATTTCTATCTTCTGCTAGAGACTGTATTTTGCTTTTGTTTTCTGTGGCTGAGTTGGAGTTGTTTCTGAGTGTTCTTCTTCAGACAAGTTCTACTGCATATCCGTATTGAATGGCTGATCATGTAGAGATGTTTTATGCTACGGCTGGCTGACCTCAGGTAGATTGTATCTGTATATGTTGGAATTTTTGTGTTGCATTTTTGTACAGAAAATCTTAGAAGATGCTGCTACTATCTACTTTTATTAATGGAGACTAAATCGCTGCAATTTTGTTCATAGTTTTGCTACAGAATTATGAAGATGCTGCAAGGTCCGCTGTAGTTCCACACCTTGGCCTGCTAGTGAAAGAGCTGCTGCAACAATGTACTATGAGCAACAGAGAACAAACACTTTCCATTCTTTCAATTGGTAAATTAGACTGAATTTTTGTGCAATCCCACCAAAGATCCCAAAAACAAGTTGAAATTGAGCAGATTCTAACCCCGGCATCATCTGCTGGTCATAGATTTCATGTTGACGACATATACTAAACATTTTCTTAAATGTTTATATTGGAAGATTTTAAACTTTTGTATGTTGCAGCTACAAAGTTTTATGGGTCTATGTGTACATAATCAGAAATATGTCCAAGCATGGAATGTTAACCTACTAATATTATTTTTAGTTTGCATTTTTTTTAATCTATTCATATTTATTTGTTTATGATTTGCAGATGCCCGGCTCATCTTTTTTATGAGTGGACTGGTGGGAGATTGTGTTTTGGAGGTACAAAATGTTTCCAATTCAAGTCTTATGTTTGTGGCACTTATTGCAAACTTTCTCATGATTGACCGATATGCAATTTTGAGTCTAGCATCCTCCTAGTGGGTTCTTCTGCTACAAATTTCCACTATTTCTAAGATAGGTAATTGAAGGCTAACATCAGTAAACACTGAACGTAGATTTAGCTTAAAAGAGGTAAATTCATCTACAATTACTTTAAAAGATGATTACAACAATTGCTTGTTCGTTGTATGTTTTACTAATTTATCATACCTCTTACCTCTTATGTGTTGTGATTGGATCCAAAAATTGATATAAGGCCTTTATAGGCCTTTATAACTCTAATTCGCCACTATTGTCTTTATGCCCTATTCATTTTAAGTATCTACTCAATGCAAGGCTTTATCTAAATTTATGTAAACAACAAAGTTGAGAAAAGATGTAAGTAAATGAAGTAATATTTGTAATTCTCATTCGGTTGTAATTTTAGAACTACTATTTTAGTAAAATTTTAATAGTATTTCAAAACTTGAAATGAGAACGGTTTTGCTATGTAGTTACTACTATTATTGTTAGTGCTGGAATCAATTACTATTACCTCCCCTATTGTTGTATTGTAGTTGATATCAAGCTGGAACCAAGCTCTACCATCTCTACAGTGGTATGGTTCAAATTGGTTAGGCCAATCTAGAATATCCTACGAACTCAACTAGACGTTCTTTAACATTTATTCTAGAGCATAGTACTCGAAATGCATATCTCCACTACTAATAGTAAGTATTATAACTTGTATCATAGATCTCTCATGTCCAAACTTATATCTGTACAAGATTTTTTAACTTACGTCATTGATGGGGTAAAAATTCATACAGAGGTTGTTTGTCTATCAACATTGAGGAGATAGCACAATTTTCTTCAAATCCAGTTGGTTTATGCTTGTTGCTGCTCTTTTATCTACCATTGAAGTCTAAAGTTGTGGACTGCTATCAACTGTCGGAGGCTGTATTCCTTCTCGAGCTGCTGTTATGGTTCTCGATTGTATCTTGGAGGTCATGCTACTCAGAGGCGTTTTTCTGCTGCTGCAAGCTGACATGAGTCGGTGTTCATGTTTTTGAATTTCAGTGTTTCATCGTTCTTAAACCAATCGAAATCGAAATCGAACTGATTCCCACCCCCAACATCATCAACTGGTGCCAAAGCAGCTGCTGTTGCTTCAACCATGCAGGGGCATCTATGTATTCAAACTTCTTCATTCTTTTTTGCTCCAACATCATAAAAAAAAAATATTGATGTTGAGGAAACTAAGTGATTCCTTATGCTGTAAACTTGTAATTGATCATATATACGATATTTTCTACAAATTCAAATCGAATCTCAATTCTCTTGATGTTCAAACTCATCAACATTTGCCTTAATATGATGCACTAATTCATTAATTCAATTGAATAGCAAAACAAATGGGATTTGATAAAGGGGTGGATATGCAGGAGGTGATAAAGAGGGCAGAGAAAGTTCCTGTATTGCAAATTACAACAGCGCTGCAAATTTCATTCTGTCTCGCTCTTGAATATGTTTCATGTAATCAAATTGTGTCAATAAAGTTCACTATCTCCACAGTCCACACTCCAGTAGTGTTATGGCAGTTAAGTAAATAAATCTTGACCTTACCATACGCAATCAACTGCTCTGGAAACAATCAACAGAACAAGAAACACAACCATGACAATGCTAAAAGAAAACTAACAATAAGCAACTTTATTCAATAGAAACAGCCACGCTCTAACAAAAGAGACAAGCTCCAACAAAGTTTAGAAACTTGCATAGAACATAAAACCAGAAACACAAACATTGCAATGCTAAACAAGACCACCAGACACGGAGAGAGAACCGTAACACCATCAGTAACCACCACGGAGGCGAAGGACAAGATGCAGAGTAGATTCCTTTTGAATATTGTAATCTGCCAAGGTGCGCCCATCTTCAAGCTGCTTCCCAGCAAAGATCAACCTCTGCTGATCAGGGGGAATGCCTTCCTTGTCCTGAATTTTGGCCTTCACATTATCAATGGTGTCCGAACTTTCGACTTCCAGGGTTATGGTTTTTCCAGTCAAGGTCTTGACAAAAATCTGCATCCCTCCACGCAGCCTCAGCACCAAGTGCAGGGTGGACTCCTTCTGGATATTGTAGTCTGCAAGGGTCCTCCCGTCTTCAAGCTGCTTCCCTGCAAAAATCAACCTCTGCTGATCTGGTGGAATACCCTCCTTATCTTGGATCTTTGCCTTGACATTATCAATGGTGTCGGAACTTTCAACTTCCAAAGTAATGGTTTTCCCAGTCAATGTCTTCACAAAGATTTGCATGCCACCACGAAGGCGGAGAACCAAGTGAAGGGTAGACTCCTTCTGAATATTGTAGTCAGCAAGGGTCCTTCCATCTTCAAGTTGTTTACCAGCAAAGATAAGTCTTTGCTGATCTGGGGGGATTCCTTCCTTGTCTTGGATTTTTGCTTTTACATTATCAATTGTATCGGAACTCTCAACTTCCAAAGTAATAGTCTTTCCAGTAAGAGTCTTTACAAAGATTTGCATGCCTCCACGAAGGCGGAGTACCAAGTGGAGAGTTGACTCCTTCTGAATATTGTAATCAGCAAGAGTACGACCGTCTTCAAGCTGCTTTCCGGCAAAGATCAATCTCTGCTGGTCTGGTGGGATCCCCTCCTTGTCCTGGATTTTTGCCTTGACATTGTCTATGGTGTCGGAACTCTCGACTTCCAAGGTGATAGTTTTACCTGTGAGGGTTTTCACAAAAATCTGCATGCCACCTCTAAGACGGAGCACCAAGTGTAGAGTAGACTCTTTCTGAATGTTGTAGTCAGCAAGAGTGCGGCCATCCTCAAGTTGTTTACCAGCAAAGATAAGCCTCTGCTGATCAGGTGGGATCCCCTCCTTGTCTTGGATTTTGGCTTTTACGTTGTCGATGGTGTCAGAGCTTTCTACTTCAAGGGTTATGGTCTTTCCAGTAAGTGTTTTCACAAAGATCTGCATGCCACCCCTGAGACGAAGCACCAAGTGAAGAGTGGATTCTTTCTGAATGTTGTAGTCGGCAAGGGTGCGACCATCCTCAAGTTGCTTACCAGCGAAGATAAGCCTCTGCTGGTCTGGTGGGATCCCTTCCTTATCTTGGATCTTAGCTTTCACATTGTCAATGGTATCGGAGCTTTCTACCTCAAGGGTTATGGTCTTACCGGTGAGAGTTTTAACAAAGATTTGCATCTGTTGAAACGAAAAGAAAAACATATTATAAATAACTAAATGGAATAAAAACTTCGCTTTTAGACACAAAAATAAGTCAGGCAATAGCACATGGACTTCAACATTCAACAGTTAGCAACATATTTTAGCGACCAAAATAAATAGCACCAACCAATGAATCAAAATTAAGGCATAAAAAGTCTGATTTCTAAGCATACAATCAGATATTAAAAACATGGAAAAAATAATAATGCATCATATATAACAAATCACAAAAAACTTCCATCACATTCAGAAAATTACCTAACCCAAAAATGTTATCAAATCAAAATTAAAAGTCTAATCTAGAATCAAAAAACGAAAATACCAAAAACAAAAAAAAAAAAAAAAACATACATCTAATAAAAAAAAATCACAACTTCGATCAAACTTAGAAAAGACCTTACATCAAATATGATATCAATCAAACTAACCCCAGGAAAAATATCATCGCAAATCAGAAAAGGGCTTTCATATTAAGGTCAAACGCGAAATCTTAACAAAAGAAAAGAGAAAATCACGATCTGCTGATCAAAAACTCAAAGACATGTACACCGATTAATATAATGCAATACAATGTATCTATTAAATCCACCAGTCGCAATAAGATTTCTTACACAGCCTACAAGAATTCTCATAAGAACCAACAGATTCGATTAAACTAATACTAGATCTAATATAATCAATTAATCAAAAAAATTCGATATCGATTATATCATAAGACCCAAAGAAAAAAATAATGTTCAATTACTCAAACGCAGAAAATAACGCTCTTGATCAAAAAAAAAAAAAAAGTCAAACATATAAATCATATATATAATCAATCCACAGTAAACTCCATACCTAACAAAAATTCATGCATAAAATCACAAATCAAGAGAATTCTTAAAAAGCTAATAGATAAAGAGATGGTCTTTTAGATCTGAAGCGAAAATTACCTTGAAAAGATTGAAAGAACGAGAGGAGAGAAATTATCGGAGATTGTATTTGCAGACTAGAATTCGATGTATACAATTTTGGGGTTGAATTTGGGGGTCTTGTGTTATTTATACAGAGATTGCCAACATTGTGAATGAAAAGTATAAAAGAACAAACGAATAGGATAGTGCCACGTTTCGGTTCCACCCTGTCATGCATGAGCGTATACGCAACTTTAACTTATTCTTATCGTGAAGACCGGGTGTTTCTAAAGGAAATATATTTTAATTAGGCTTATATAGTTATATAATTCAATTTAATTTAGCTTTATAAATAAGATAAGAATTTCACGAGTCAATCTTTGGTCTGGAATCACTTTTGGTCCCAAAAGCGGCTGGGAAAGCAATGTCAAACTGGGTCATAGTCTCTACTTCTCTGATCTATAAATTATCATATTAGTTATAAAAAAAATAAAAATAATTAACAATTTATTTCATTCAAATCTATTAAAAAAATGAAAAGAATTCTACTAAAAACATATGAAAATAAATAATCTTTTTTTTTTTTTCAATCCGTTGAGTTTTTTTGGAAACAAACGTAAAAACAAATAATTCCTCACCCAAAACCTTAGAGAAATCTTATAACCAACAATACAGAAATGGCTCCAACTCATCTACAGAAAACAAAAGCATTTAAAATTCAGTCTCTAGCAAAAGATAGCAATCTAAAGCTTTAGAGATTATTGCAACTTCAATTAGCTAGAGTAGCATCAAACTCAAATCAACCAGATTCGAAGAAAACTCTGTTATCTACTGAAAGCTGAGACAGACAAAAATACCGTACAACATCAATTAGAAATGTAGTTTGGATATTTGTGCCTCGAGCTTTCCGGCAATAAGATCAAAGTTGACCCAAATCAATTGAAAAACTTGCAATTTTTGATCAATATGAGCTTTTCTTCACATTTCAATGAATCGGGATTGGACTTTTAAATAAGCTTGACAAAACATCTCACATGTGAAAATGGATATAAGTTAACAACACTTTCAATTTAAGGCAAAGGAGTTATAATTAGAAGATTAGAAATTGCGGGATTAAAATGTGAAGCAATTCATAAAATTGCTTATTAAGAAAATGTGTATAACTGTTGTGCTATTATAAATTGGCATACCTGAGATAAAAGATACAAATGAAAGAGTTAAGGGAAAGCCAAAGCAGCAGCAGCAGTATCCTTATTATCGGTTGATGATGCTGGAGCAAGAATCTGCATAATTTTCACTGTTTCAAGATCTCTGGTGGGCTCGCATAGTTCAATTTACAATTTTAAAGAGGGAACGCCGGTTGATCTCTATTAGTCCTCACTTACAAGCCAACATATGCAGCTGCAGCAGCTCTTTTACGAGCATGACAGGTTTTGGAACTACAGCTCAACCTTGCAGCAATGCCCCTTTTAAAATGCAGAAATTTGGTCTCTAAATATAAACAGATAGTATTAGCATCTAAAAAGGTATATAAAAACTGCAAAACCAAAATTCCAACATATAACACCACAACTCACGTTGTCCAGCCATAGCAGAACATCTCTCAGCAGCATTATCACCAATTAAAACACAGAACCACAAGGACTTGTCTAGAAGAAGAAAACTACATCAGGAACTCCAACTCAGAATCGAAACCTAGAAGAGAATACAGGCTCCGGTAAATGATTCTACATTTGGAATGATATAGAACAAATATGAAAGTTTGAACACTGGTACCTCAAGACCATGGCGTAAGAACTCAGAAGTTTGCCTAAATCAATAGTCATTGTCCATAATGCAAACTTTGATAGTAAGAAATTGTCAATCTCTTGAAGTTGCCTTATAACACGGGGAATCAGAATAATATATAAGCCTCAAACCAACTTTCAACCAACTGATCGTTAGCTGAATAAGAGCAAAGAACGTGAAAAACTCACCAATGTAATGAATTAATCAACCAGTTATGTAAGTAGAGATTAGTGAAAATGTCACCAAGTCACAACAAGACCATGCATGATCAATTAAAAAATATGATTTGTTTTTCTTCTCTTCTGATAAATCTATCAAATGAGTATAATCTATCAAATGTGAATTTGTAAATCTTCCATTAATTCTTCCAATCTTGAGATTATTCCAAAATATTTTCAACCTGAATCAGAGAAAAGTGATGCAAATCCAATCCTTGTCAGAGCATATAACATAGATCTCTAAAGAATACATTTGGAGCACTAGTAGCTACAGGTAGGATTTATATACTTTGCAGAAAAGCTATTAACTAAAGGAATAGATCAATCTGATGAATTTTGACAGAAAAGCTATCAACTAAAGGAATACATTCAAACACAGTTTGGAATTCATGTCCATATGTTGAAAGAATGTATGAAAGAAAATTGTAGTGAGAGTGAGAATCAGGATAACCAAAAATTAGCAACATTGAGTTTTTTGAAAATTAGCAAAGAAACTCTGGGAAAGATGCAATCTGCAGCGAAGTTATTCATTCCAGGAGTACATGTTTTCCCTATATGTAATGCTGCAGTTGCCAATATGATTATTCATTTTTATGTGAAAGATGAAAAAGTTCAACTCTTCAATGGACTAAAGAACGTGAGACATAGATAATCACATTTCTTACATTTTTTACATTTTCAAGACAATCTTCTGAGCATCTGTTGACATCTCGAAATACAAGATCCCCTGCAGCAAAGTTTACATAACAATGGATACAATAGTGTGTGTATATATATATATGATGTTATGTATCCGATAACCATAAAAAAGTAAAATATAAAGTACAAATTCTAATACATCTTGCACCAAAATGGAATATAATACTTGTTCATATACTGTATAATTAAATTAGTATAATGTGTCAGACATATAGTAAGTAATTGAAGGAATGGCATGGTTTTTGCACCAAAATTTGAAATATATTAAGAGAAGTAATTGATACCGGTGCCCAAAATTCAATACAAGTAGAAAACTAATAAATGTTACATGTTGAGCAAAGTGTCAAGTGTTACCGGTACCCATCCTTGGTCCTTTTTGGTGTACAACATTTGATTTAGGGAGTCGATGTATATGCTTTTGTTATGAAAAGCATATATTTGGCGACCATTATGCATCCTCCCAGGTTTAGGCTTAAAAAGCAAGTCATTCTGCTGTGCATAGGTCTGGATAATTTCTTTTAAAGTCATCTCATCATCAGCTGCTTGTACTTTTGCTTCTGCATTGTGAGCTCTCAGCTCCACCCTGAGTCCATCAGCAGCCTGGGACATCATGTTGAGAGCAGTATTAAAGTGAGCCCGAATGTTTTCATTGGCCAAAAGTTGTTGTGAAATGAATCCCTTCCAACTCACGTACCAATTATGAACCTCTTCAAAGTTTGGATCTGTGGTCAACCAGTGATATAAAACGTGCAGCCACTTAGGGAAGAAAAATCTGTCCATCAAATCTACCATGAGGTGATTAGGGAGCATAGAAGCCCAAGACATGACCCAACAGAAGTGATCAATCTTCTTCTGGTTTGCGGGGTTTATCTGCAATTCTTGTAAGGCAATCTGTAATATGGGAAGTATGTATGGAGCACACATTAGTTGTTGGTCCAATGATAATGAGTAGTCTAATTTCTCAAGTTGGCCTGAAAGTAGAAGAAGAATTTTGTCCATGTTATCCAATTGCAGCTTCTGCTGGGCAGCCATGTTTTCCAACTCGTCCGTGTGTTTCTGGAGGATGAATGCTGTCTGCTTCTCAATTCTCAAATCTTCATCTATGTTTTGGATATCAAACTGAGTCAAATCCAGAATCAATCTTAGATTATGCTGTAACTCAGGCATTGGCATTGCAAGTTTCTCATCTGCATCCTCTAGATTCTCCAAAAACCGTGGCCCTCGCATATCATTATCAATCACATCCTTCTTCTCATCCTCCACTGTAATATTATAGTCTCCAAAAGCTGTGAGCCTTGTCTTGGGGGCTGTTTCATTGAACCCCATCCCCATATTCTTTGGCCTCATCTTGGCTTCAATCGGAGTGACAATCCCTTGCTCATTCTTGCCAAGACCACCACCTTTATATCCCATTTTCCGTAATAACTTCAACCCAATTCCCTTTGTATACTTCTCGAAACCCCCAATCTCATCATCTCCTTCTTCCCTCCTCCTCCGCTTGCCCTTCTGACTGCCCTCCAACTACATATACATCTCTCAATCTCTTTCTAATTCCTTGCTTTTGATTTTTCTTCGTATATACGCTATACATATATAAACTGTACGAGGGTAGGCATATATATATACTTATATATTCCTAAAAGTTGTGGGTTTTGCTTTCCTTTTCCTTTAAGGAGTCTTATATATATATATTCGTAAAAGGAGTGGGTTTTGTTAGAAATGGCGGTGAGACATGAATACTCAACTAATTAGTATAAATAGTTTGTCATTGTTAATTGAAGTAATTTAGATTAGCAGCTGTAATTCTTTCATATATGAATTATGAAATAGAGTTTTTTTTCTCATTAATGGTGGATTAGTTTTCTCTCTGTTCTCTGGTTTCCTTTTGTGTTTTCTCTCATCTCAAAGTTTCACAGTTTTGAAGACTCTATGAGGAGTAAATTTTGAGTTGGCTTGATTTGTAAATATAAATTTTTGTCTTAGTGGAAACAATAAAGATAAGTTTTAATCTTGCATATTGTGAACATGATTCAATATTCAATTAAAATCCAAATTTAGTAGAAATCAATAGAAACTACAGCAAGCTAATTCTCATAATTTGCCCGAGTTATTCTGCCAAAAGAGTGAAATTAATTTCATGTATTGTTACGATTCGTATTATAATATATATGAAACATATATTTTAGAGCGAAAGAGATTGAAATTTGCAGCGCTGTTGTAGATTGCAATAAGCAGGAACATTCTCGATCTGCTCTATTGATCACATATCCTGCATATCAATCCTTCCCACATATCCCATTATTAATCAATTGTAGCATCAATTTCACATTATTGATCCATTGTTGTTTTTTCGCACATTTGGCTGGAAGGACATCAGCATGGAAGGCCTTGTCTCCTCAAGCGCTCAAGGCAGCTTTCAGCGTGCCTTCGGGTCTGGAGAAGCTTTTCCGTTCGAAGAGGACTTCCTATGAGATTTTCTTCCCTCCATGATCTCCATCCAGAAAAACAAAGCATTGCTGCCCTTACTTGATTTTCTGATTTCTCTTAGGCCATTTCATTAAGAAAAATAAATGTTTTTTTAAGTGTTCTTAGATGAGCACCTGATTGATTTGTGGAAAAGATCTGGAAACTACCGCGCATGCTCTTTGGCGTTGTAAGTCGTTGAAAGGGGTGAGAGATGGTTTTGGGATGGCTGATGGTCGATTCCTGGACACTGCTCCGTTTATTGATCTTGCCATCTCGTGTAGCTCTCAGATGGGAGTGGCTGAGTTTGAAGTTATGTGTATGACCTGGTGGAGAATCTAGTACCGGATGAATGTGGCTCTTCATCAGAACACTCTTCTTCCTGTCTCGGATATTAGTGTTTGGGTGAGTAAATTTGGTCACGATTTTTGTAGTGCTAATGTTTCCAATTCTCCGCAAAGGAATGTAATAGGGGGGACTTCCTCTCGTTGTCAGGCGCCTCCTTCTGGTTGTTTTAAAATAAATACTGATGCTGCTATAAATTCTCATCAGAAGGTTTCTGGTTTGGGCGTGGTGGTTCGCGACAGCAATGGGAAGGTTATGGTTTCCAAGTGTAGGAATGTGAAGGCTAATTATCAGCCTAGTATCGCTGAAGCGACTGCCATTTTGGATGGTATTCGGCTTGATGTGAGTAGGGGTTTTTTCCCTGTTGTTGTGGAGTCTGATGCGCTGGTGGTGGTTCAGGCCATTAGCAGCAGAAATTCTCCTTCTTCGGAGTTGGGAGTGGTGGTGGATGATATTCTTGCAATGATGGATAAATTTCCGGGCTTGTCTATTAACTTTGCTCCTAGAGTTTTGAACAAGGTTGCTCATGGGTTAGCTAAATTAGCTTTGGACTATAAGGGTGAGTTTTTATGGATTGAGGACTGTCCTCTGTGTGTGGAAAGTCTGGTCCTTGGGGATGTTCCTTTTTCTTTGTAGTTCTCTTTGGTTGTTTCCCTTAAAAAAAAAAAAAAAAATAGGGAGGAGGACCTGATTTGGTTCGTCGGTCTATCTTCAGTGGATATTATTAGATATGGTTTAAGAACATATTTGTTTTTAGTTTTTATGATTTGGTATTTGCTGCAATTTCTCAAGTAATCAATGGTTTCTTTTTATATTCTTGACTTCTTGTGGATGGTTTTTGCATTGAAATGTGACTTATATTAATTTTGTCAAACAAAATCAACAATAATAGACTTTTATTATTTTAATTTGATAATTCCATAATTCTGTATATAATATAAAATTTTCAAAATTTTAGTTTTTTATTTATTTATTAATCCCATCATTTTCGTGCATTATTGAATATTTTCTTCAGTGGTTTGACAAAAATTGTAGTTTGATATGCTTATTAAAGTTTATCAATATAATTCTTTTTTTTTTCCCTGATTTTTCTTAAATTATTCAAACCCAACAACTTAGTTGAGGAGTATCATCACTCTTTCAAAATCTAAAAATTCTTAAATAATCATAATAAATATTAGATATAGAAACTATTTTGAATATTCTAAAATTAAAAAAAAAAAAAAAAAAACTATTTTGAATATTTCTATGTGAGAATTATTTTGTAAATTACCTTAATATACAGAAGTATGTAGTTAATATTTTAATAAATCATTGAAAGAAAAAAAAAAACAGTTCAGAAAATAATCAAATATATATAAATAGAATTTATATTTATTTTAAAAAAAAAATTTCGGTTTTTGTGGATAATAATAGCGGAGAAGAAGATGATATACAAACAAAAAGAAAAACAAATTATTGAAGATCAATAAATGGGCTTTTTATAGGTGGGTATAGGTGGGGCCCTTGGCTACGTATTGGGCTTTTTGGGGTATTTTGGGCCTGTTTGCTGGGTATGACCAATTATGCATTTGGGTTCTGTTAGTAAGAGATGGGCGTTAACTCACTTATTGGGCTTTTACCAGATTCGGTTGATTCGGTTATTAACTGAATTGTTTTATTGTTATTATTTGTAATTTATGATAACAAAAATTTGTTACGTGTAGCACTACTGCACTAGCACACGAAACTTCTGATTTAGTTGGTTTTACACCTCCTTTGATTATAAACTTTTGATTACTCATAAAAATATAACTCTGAGAGAGGTTTGATACCCACAAATCATATATAGTGCTTAATCTAGATGGTATCTCACGATCATTGATATTATGTATAAACATATTACATGTTCGCCGATATGATATTTTATAACCAAAAAGTTTTTGGAAATTTTACAGCAAAGATTTACACTCTCATATTGATATTGATACCCCTAAATACGGAAATATCCATAGAAATATAAGGGAAATTGTCGATATTTTAAACATTGATCTCAAGACACAGTGAATAATGGGTCCAAATCACCTAAAAAGAAACCGTTGCAAATTTAAACTGGCACTTGAAATTCACATTGGTTAATTGAAAATAAAAAATAAAATAAAAACATAAAATTGGTTCAGTTGTATACCACTCACAGTACGGATAGAAAAATTACAAGTATTTTGAAATTTCCAGACAATGAAATCAATTTATCAAATCATCAGATATTTGTAGGAGAAAATGAAACTCCCAAGCTTGTGAAATTTTGCAAAAGCCTTAAATTATTTTCATGATGACTGAAAAAAGAGTAATGTTACATTGTCCAAATTTAGTGTCCAAATTTGGTGCCCAAATGATGTGGCAACAATGTAGACCATTCATTTAAATTGTATTATATTCGCATGATTTAAATGAATGGTTTACATTGTTGCCACATCATTTGGGCACCAAATTTGATCAATATAGCATTACTCCTGAAAAAAAATTATGGTGAGTATTGGTTTCTCAAAAAAAATAAATAAATAAATAAAATAAAATAAAATCTCAGGCTGCTCTTTAATTGTCAAATTCAATTGTGTGGTGTGTCCTTTTGAGGAAAATAAACAATTCTATGTGCTTTCGCCTGCTAGTAGAATCACTTTATGACTGGTGGAGTTCACAGAAGAACCAAAATATTAAAACAATTCTATGTGCTTCTTTTTTGTTTTTCATTTTTTCGGTTCATTTTAGAGTAAATTAAAAATAATGTAAAATGGGTGGAATTGAATCCACTTGCTTTATTTTTTTTCTTTATTGATAATTGGGACATTGGGTGTAGGGATGCACATTGGGGAAATGGGGATGGATATAGGTCCCCCCATCCCCATCCCCACTTCTCAAACCCTTCCCCATCCTCCCCCCCCCCCCCCCCCCCATTTCCCCATTTGGGGAAAATGGGGATGGGGGAGTTTTGGGGGGAGGTCCCCCCATCACCATCCCCATTTCCCCATTATCCCCGTTTTTCCCCGTTTTTCCCCGTTTCCCCGTTTCCCTATTTCCCCATTTCCCCATTTAGCAGAAAATTACAAATTAAACTAAAAAAAAAAAAAAAAATTCCATTACAAATGTAAGAGAAAATACATTACAAAATAATGTCATATATATATATACACACATTACAAAATAATGTCAAAGAAAATACATTACAAAATATATATAAATATATAAATATATATAATTATTTTTATAATATTTTGGGGAAAATGGGGAAATGGGGATGGGGGTACCTCCCCCCATCCCCATTTCACTATATTAGTGGGGGAAATGGGGAAATGGGGATGGGGGGAGGTCTCCCCATCCCCATCCCCATTTCAATTTGGGGATGATTTTCATCCCCATCCCTCCCCATTTCCCCATTTTCCCCCAAAAAATCTCCCCCAAATGGGGATGGGGAAGCGGGGAAATGGGGATCCGGGGTAAAATGTGCAACCCTAAATTTGGGTGGGGTGGAGTGGAATCAATAAAGATGCTTTATTGGTAGTTGTTTTGTCTCTTTTCCAAGAAGAAGAATATTTACTTACCATCCCCTTAAATTATTAGTATATGATCCTCTGCAATTTGTTTATCATAAAGATGCTCATTTGTTTTCTTCTCAGCAGATTCACATTGGTCGAAGAAGAGACAATAGAAAACAAAGAATAAGGAGCATAGATGGTGCAGTGGTTGGAGAATTACACCGGAGTTGGTAAAATGGCAATGTCAAGCAGATTCTGCTGTTTTGCTTGTCATTAGCCTCTTCATCACTATATACTATATTATATATTTCCTTTGTTAGGCAGGTCATTTTTTAACTATATTCTTCTTGTTGGTCATTGAATTCATCCATCAAAAAATGCTATTACAATAGTATAAATCTAAAAATTAATTAATCTAAATCCATTATAAAAAAATTATTAAATATTCTTGAAATTGGTTACGTGAATTATGACTAGACTCACTAGATTTCTTAATTATGCAAAGATGGAATGTTTGACCTCATTGATTTCTTAATTATTCAATTGAATATTGTTTTTACACCGACCACAAACGCGCTTTTAATTATTGGAGTAGCCCAATGCCATAAAAAAGCTTGGGGATGCAGACATTTAGTCACGATCATGAGAAGGAGTCTGGTAAATTTTTTTGGTGATACAGAAATTATTAAAGCCCCAAGAGAGAAAGAGAGAAGGAGAAAGTGTGAAAGCAGTTTTATTTAGCTAGAGGAAGCAGAGTAGAAGATGACAATAATACACAAAATAATTAATAAAAGAAAGAAAAATATGTTATAAATTTCCTTTTCTTGTACGTAAGGTTTTATTAATTTTACAATGTGTTTCACAATTATATTCCTGACTTTACAGAGCAACATGATGCCTATAAATACCTGAGCAAAACCACACTATATGACTCACACAAACACAAGCCAAAAGCAAAGCACAAGATCGAAGAAGCTACTTATAATATACTGTTCTCCAACTACATAAAAAACAATGTCTCTTCAAGTCTCAGCAGCTGCTTCTTCGGTCCCAAATGAAGACTGCAATCGCCGCTCGGCAAATTTTCATCCTAGCATTTGGGGGGATTATTTCCTCTCTTATGCTAGTGGTGACTCCTTGGTAAAAAGTCTCATCTTAAAAAGTTTCTAGTTTAATTGACATATAATATTCCATGCTTGCATACAATTTGAAGCGAAAAATATTTATGTTACTAAATCTTCACGTGAAAATCCTTATATAAAATCGTGTACAAAATAGACCTGAATATAGATAATATCATATTTTACGTAAAAACGTTTTTACAACATGAATTCATGTCCATGGCAATATAGGCTTTTGCAAAATTTTAAGATGTTCTAGTCACATGTCATTACTATTTACTAATTTGCTCTATTGCTTCAATTTGGTTGTTCAGGAAGCTGAAGTGAATAATGTGAATGTGAACCTTCTGGAATTGAAGGAAGAAATTAAAAGAATGCTAATGGTGGTTGATGTCAACAACAAGCCTTTACAGAAACTGGACTTGATTGATGCCATCCAACGCTTGGGCATATCTTACCATTTCGAAACCGAGATTGATGAAATCTTAGAAACAATACACAAAGACCGCCATGTCCCTGGTCTCATTGATGACAATAATGTTGATGACCACCTCCATTCCATTTCTCTTCAATTTCGTTTGCTCAGGCAACATGGTCATAAAATCTCCTGCGGTATGTTAATTTCTTTCAAGAACTTGATCTTTTGAAAAAGACGATTACTAACTGTGAATAAAGTCATAAACTAAAAGGGAATTTGATTATGAGACCCGCATATATAATTTGATTCCCTAATGATTTTAGTAAATATTGTAACATAAAATTAAATGTCATTTTGATTAAAATGTGTTTGTGCTAAATCAATCAGATGTGTTCAACAAGTTCAAAGACAGCAATGGAAACTTCAAGGAATCTCTTGTGACAGACATTAAAGGAATGCTAAGCTTGTATGAAGCTACACATCTCAGGGTGCATGGAGAAGATATACTTGAAGAAGCTCTGGCTTTCACTACCAGTCACCTTGAATCAATGGCAGCATCCCAGTTGATCAATTCTCCACTACTTGCAGAGCATGTTAATGGTGCCTTAAATCGACCAATACGCAGAGGCTTACAAAGGCTAGATGCAAGACATTACATGTCTGTCTATCAAGAAGACCCTTTGCACAACAAAGTTTTACTGACCTTTGCAAAGCAAGATTTCAACATACTACAGAAACTGCACCAGAAGGAACTCGGTGACATATCAAGGTATGTAAAATGATTTCAGGCCATTTTTTTTTAAGAATTTTTAAGCTCTACCATACAATTAATGGGTTCTTCTTCTCCATATATGATGTCATTATTAGGTGGTGGAAAAATTTAGACTTTTCGCGCAAGCTGCCTTTCGCTAGAGACAGAGTGGTGGAGTGCTATTTCTGGATATTGGGAGTGTATTTTGAACCAGAATATATCTTGGCTAGAAGAATATTAACCAAAGTGATTGCCATGACTTCCGTTATCGATGACATCTATGATGTTTATGGTACAATTGAAGAACTTGAGATTTTTACCTCAGCAGTTGAGAGGTAAATTATTATTATTCAGAAATCAATCCATTATTACAATTTGTTACAATAATGAATAATCAGTATCTCATGTTTGAGTAATTTGTTTTTCAGGTGGGATATTAGTGCCATAGATCAACTTCCTGAGTATATGAAATGTTGTTATGAGGCCCTGCTTGATGTTTACAGTGAAAATGAAAAGGATTTTGCCTGTGAAGGGAAACTATACCGCCTTGATTATGCAAAAGAAGCAGTGAGTTTCCATCAATATTCAATCGTTTAATTAATTTCAGTATACTAAAAAATGATTTTGATTTTAATTTGGTTTATATAATTATCAGATGAAGGATATAGTTAGAAATTACTTCTGGGAAGCGAAATGGTGTCACGAACAACATGTACCAATAATGGAGGAATACATGCCTGTTGCATTAGTTACATCTGCTTACAAAATGTTGGCCACCACTTCTTTTGTAGGAATGGGAGATATTGTAACCAAACAAGCCTTTGAGTGGTTGTTCACGGACCCCAACAAGATGGTTCAAGCTTCCTCACTTATTTGTAGACTTATGGATGACATGGTTTCTCACAAGGTACTACTTTTATATATATATATATATATACACCACCTACTATGGCGACTTAAACTTAAACTATTATTTGGTTGAATGAGTGTACTTCACCTCTAAACCGCATTGAGTGGTGGTTACTACACTTTTATTTTTGACATATAAGTTTTATATATGCAGTTTGAGCAAAAGAGAGGGCATGTGGCTTCAAGTGTTGAATGTTTCATGAATCAGCATGGGGCAACAGAGGAGGAAACCTGTAACGAATTTCGGAAACAAGTTAGAAGCGCTTGGAAGGATATAAACGAGGAGTGCCTCCTCCCAACCGTGGTGCCAATGCCTCTCCTTACCCGAGTTCTCAATCTTGCTCGCGTTATAGATGTCGTCTACAAGGATGAAGATGGCTACACACATGCTGGAGTAATTCTCAAGGATTTTGTTGCTTCTCTTCTCATCAATCATGTGCCAATATAAGCATGGCTTCTACAGAAGCAGTACTGGATTTGTATAATTGATATATGTACGTCTTTTATACAGAAGCAAGCATAGGTTCCATTAATGCTATATTTAAGTTTGTATGTTGAAGGTTTACCAAATAAAATAAAATAAAGGCCTATGTTTCTCTTCTATTAGTATGAGAATAAAATAAAATAAATACCTTTCAATACCAAAATTTCGCCCGTATGGGACTGCAACTTACAATGTATTGCTTACTTTGACTTATTGAGTCTTATGGTTTTGTCCCTAAAAGAGGGTCTTGTAGTCGTAGGGTTAAGGCTAGTCTTTTATTTTATACATAGATTAATCTTGGCTTCAATGGATGTGGGAGAAAACCCCTAACAACATAACTAAACATGAATTTTTTTAATATATCACTTGCGGGTATAACGATTCGAACCTAAAATATTGTCGGGTTAAATGAGTGTTCTCTACTGTCAAATCACATAACTAAACAATTACAAAACCACCCCTTGGCTTGACTTGGCCGGCCCAACGTGAAATAACTTCTCCTCTCTCTTACTCTATGTTTTCTCTCTCTAACCCCAACAGTGATAGGGCTAGATTTTCATATGGGCGCAATTTGGTAATTTCATATCACAAAACATGAATACTAATGCATGTGGCTAGAAACAAAATTCAATAATTTTATAGGGCTATTTTTTGCAATTTCCCCCATAAAAGTGTCTTCTCTTTCAATGAAAAGTCTGTCTGCCTCTCTCCATGCATGCACTGACACCTCTCTATCTTACAGTTGCACAAATAATTAATGGTATTTGTTATTGGGCAAATTGCACTGAACCCTTAGAGGTTTGGACAAGTTACACTTAGCTGGAAATTTTTTGTTATCATACACTAACACCCCCAAGACTTAAATTTGACTTTAAAAATGTCTAAAATGCCCCTAGTTATATTATTTTATACTTTCTTTTTTTTACCTTTTAACCAAAAACTTTATAAACTTTAATAAAATAAAATAAATTAAATAAAAGATATGATTCATTAAATAAATAAATAGTTTTTAAAAATTAAATAAATAAATAGTTTTAAAAAAATTAAATTAATAAATAGTTTAAAAAATAAATAAATAAATAAATGAAAAAATTGAAAACATTAATTTTTTTTAAGAATATCCATTAATAGGGACAAGAAAAACTCTACTTTTACGATAAGAATGATAGTGAGAGAAGGTTCAAGGTTCCCAACACTGAAGGAAGTAGTTGAAGAAGGCATGAAGACTCCCAGTGTTGGGAACCTTGAAGCTTTTTTCACCATCATTCTTACCGTAAAAGTTTAGATATTTAGATCTTTTTTTATCCCTATTAATGTATGTCCTTAAAAAAAAAAATAATGTTTTTAATTTTTTTCATTTATTTTTTTAAACCCTTTATTTATTTAATTTTTAAAAACTATTTATTTATTTGATTTTTTAAAACTATTTATTTATTTATTTATTTTAAAAGTATTTATTTATTTATTTTAAACTATTTTAAAAAAAATTTGTAAACCATTAATTTATTTAATGAATCATATCTTTTATTTAATTTTTTTATTTTATTAAAGTTTATAAAGTTTTTGGTTAAAAGGTAAAAAAAAAAAAAAAAAAAAGGTATATAATAATATAACTAGGGGCATTTTAGGTATTTTTAAAGTCAAATTTAAGTCTTAGAGGTGTTAGTGTATGATAACAAAACATTTTCAGCTAAGTGTAACTTGTCCTAACCTCAAGCGGTTCAGTGCAATTTGCCCTTTGTTATTCATCATGAAGTCATGATTCTCAACGTCAAAAACCATTGGAGTACTGGGGAACGATGACCACTCAAAAACTGCTATCAAATCACTCTCTAAAACCAGAAAATCTTTAGGATATCCAAGAACTCTCTCCTCCACAATTAAATTTATAAAATTTTGAAATAGTTATATATATTGAGGATAACCGAAATAAGAAAAAAAAAACCAGTATAATTTTATATATACAAAAATATAGTCTTACATGATTCCATAAGAGATAAAAAAAATTTATCGACCATATGAGATAATTAAAGGAGCATAAATTAGGTATCGAATAATCTTGCTAACGATTAAGGTCTTGCACTAGTTTATAAACTTTTAATTTCATGGCTTGCTGATAAATGTCAAATGATGTTTATTCAACCTAATAATATTCTAAATTTGAATCGACATAACACATCATCGGGGGCGGGCCTGACCCGGGCTATAGCCGGCTTAGCATCTTGCAAAAAAAAAAAAAAATTATTAATCTCACCTCTCTCACGTCCCAACTCCCAACACGGCAACACACACACACACACTCTATCTCTCACCCACTCATGTCCCAAGTATGAACACTCTCTCTCTCACCTCAATCAATCAAGTCCAATCTCCCAATTAATTAATTCTTTCTCTCTCTCCGTCACACATTTCAAATCAATTCTCTTTCCGATTAATAATTTTTTTTCAACCTAACAACTCAATTGAAACATCGGATTGAATTTTGAATTAATTATTTAGATTTTATAGAATTACTCTTAATCTATTATTTATATTCGGTTATTTTAATTCATGTATTTTTCTTAAATTTTTCTAATTAACAAGTTGGAGCTTCTGTTTTGTTTATCTTCTTCGAGTGAGAGTGGAATAAAAACAATGTTTTTTTTATTGAAAGTTTATATATATAAAAAATCATGGGAACGTCCCTGCACACCACATATGATATTTATATTCATGAAGCTCTAACTCTCAAGCTTTATTATCAAATTCAGATTTTGGAGCCATAATACGATGTCGTTTCCATCCATAATTTATCATTCCAAGAAATCGTCATCTACATCAAAATTGGGCAAATTGCACTGAACCCTTAGAGGTTTGGATAAGTTACACTTAGTTGGAAATTTTTTGTTATTATACGCTAATACCCCCAAGACTTAAATTTGACTTTAAAAATGCCTAAAATGCCCCTAGTTATATTATTTATACTCTTTTTTTTACCTTTTAACCAAAAACTTTATAAACTTTAATAAAATAAAAAACTTAAATAAAAGATATGATTCATTAAATAAATAAATAGTTTTAAAAAATTAAATAAACTAATAGTTTTTAAAAAATTAAAAAAATAAATAAATGAAAAAATTGAAAACATTAAATTTTTTTAAGGATATCGATTAATAGGGACAATAAAAACTCTAAATATCTAAACTTTTACGATAAGAATGATGGTGAGAGAAGGTTCAAGGTTCCCAACACTAAAGGAAGTGGTTGAAGAAGACAAGAAGACTCCTAGTGTTGGAAACCTTGAAGCTTCTCTCATCATCATCCTTACCGTAAAAGTTTAGATATTTAGATATATTTTTTTGTCCCTATTAATGTATATCCTTTAAAATATTAATGTTTTTAATTTTTTTTTCATTTATTTATTTAATTTTTTAAACCCTTTATTTATTTAATTTTTTAAAACTATTTATTTATTTGATTTTTTATAACTATTTATTTATTTATTTATTTTAAAAGTATTTATTTATTTATTTATTTTAATCTATTTTTAAAAAAAAAATTTGTAAACCATTAATTTATTTAATGAATCATATCTTTTGTTTATTTATTTTTATTTTATTAAAGTTTATAAAGTTTTTGGTTAAAAGGTCAAAAAAAAGTATAAAATAATATAATTAGGGGCATTTTATATATTTTTAAAGTCAAATTTAAGTCTTAGGAGTGTTAGTGTTTAATAACAAAACATTTCTAGCTAAGTGTAATTTGCTCAAACCTTAAGGGGATCAGTGCAATTTGCCCTTTGTTATTCCTCATGATTCTCAACGTCAAAAACCATTGGAGTACTGGGAAACGATGACCACTCAAAAACTGCTATCAAATCACTCTCTAAAACAAGAAAATCTTCAGGATATCCAAGAACTCTCTCCTCCACAATTAAATTTATAAAATTTTGAAATAGTTATATACATTGAGGATAAACGAAATAAGAAAAAAAAAAAAAAACCACTATAATTTTATATATACAAAAATATAGTATTACGTGATTCCATATGAGAAAAAAAAAATTGTATCGACCATATGAGATAATTAAAGGAGCATAAATTAGGTATCGAATAATCTTGCTAACGATTAAGGTCTTTCACTAGTATATAAACTTTTAATTTCATGGCTTGCTGGTAAATGTCAAAAATGATGTTTATTCAACCTGATAATATTCTAAGTTTGAATTGACATAACACACCACCGGGGGCGGACCTTAATAGGGCCTGACCCGGGTTGTAGCCGGGTTAGCATCTTACAAAAACAAAAACAAAAAAACAAAAAAAAACAAAAATTATTAATCTCACCTCTCTCACGTCCCAACTCCCAACTCCCAACTCCCAACACAGCAACACACACACACACACACACACACATACTCTATCTCTTACCCACTCACGTCCCAAGTATGAACACACACACACACACTCTCTCTCTCTCTCTCTCCCTCTCTCTCTCTCTCTCCTCAATCAATCAAGTCCAATCTCCCAATTAATTAATTCTTTCTCTCTCTTCGTCATACATTTCAAATCAATTCTCTCTCCGATTAATAATTTTTTTCAACCTAACAACTCAATTGAAACATCGGGTTGAATTTTAAATTAATTATTTAAATTTTATAGAATTACTCTTAATCTATTATTTATATTCGGTTATTTTAATTCATGTATATTTCTTAAATTTTTCTAATTAAAAAGTTAGAGCTTGTGTTTTGTTTATCTTCTTCGAGTGAGAGTGGAATAAAAACAATGTTTTCTTATTGAAAGTTTATATATATAGTTTTGTTTTAGCCCACCCTAATAAAAAATCATGGGTACGTCCCTGCACACCGCATATGATATTTATATTCATGAAGCTCTAACCCTCAAGCTTTATTATCTAATTTAGATTTTGGAGCCATAATACGATGCCGTTTCCATCCATAATTTATCATTCCAAGAAATCGGCATCTACATCAAAATTGGTTTACGATTCTTCTTCCAAGTTAACCATGAGTTCAAGCACATGTCTTCTGTGTAATATCAATTATGCTACACAACCCAAAATATTTGTTAAAAAATAAAGACCATTAAAAAAAAAAAAAAAATTGGAATCAAGATCTGCTTTCTCTCTCCCTATTTCTTTATCTGTTGGTTTTGAAGGTTTGGAAGGAAAACAAATTATAAGGCAATTTGATCAAAAGTGGCATTGAAGTGCTAACAATACAAATTAGTGATCTTGAAATATTTCAAATAAATAGTAGAAAGGTAATGCCAGAAAAATTATTTTATTTTAAACCCAATTTAACTTTTGTACACAATGTTTACTTCAAAATAAAATAAAATAAAACACTTTAGTACACAATGTGTGTGGTAATGCATGTGGGTAAGTCTTGAAATAAAGACAAACTTTACACAGATTTAGGACTGATGAGTAGAAAATTTATTGCAATTATAACAATGACTTTGATTGAAGACTTAAAATAAAAGAAAAACTTTACAAGAATTTATGTTTCGAGAAAATAAAAGTTTTATTGGCGCTAGAACTTAAAATGTTTCAATTTTTTGTTGTTAATTTTTGTCTTAAGGGTAAATATTAACAAGACACTTACATGAAATTGATCGGTTCATTCAAAGGCTTCATAATATAATATATTTTTTTTCTCTTCTCTTGAATCAACCTCACATAATTATATTATAAAATTGTAATATTATGTTGTGAGTAATGTGATATTGATACCTCACCAACATTATTTAAGAAAGAATTTATGAAATTTGTTGGGAAGTCTGAAGTGTGATTGTCCTTGATCACCACCGTCCACCAATCTGAAGTGTGAACACAAGAAATTCTGTGCAAGCATTAAATAAACATGTGATCTTTTTTTTTTTTTTTTTTTTTGGTACAAAGGAAAGGCTAAACAGCCAAGAAAAAGCAACTAAAGGCTAGAAACATTTCTACCAACAGCAGTACCCTTAAAGTCCCTATCCAGACAATCCAGAATTTGATTAGGGGGGACAGTAAAAACAGTAGACCCCAAGGCCAAGGAATGACCAATACTAGCCAGGCAATCCGCCACGGAATTGCACTCCTTGTAAACATGTTGAATAATATAGCTCCAATCCTTCTTAATGAGAATTTTGCAGGCATAGAGGATACTGAAAAGAGGATGAAGAGAAAAATTGTCATTGTTGAGGAGATCTACAACTGCTTGAGAATCAGACTCAACAATCACCTTCCTATGACCAGCCTTCCAAACCAATTCCAAACCCTTCAAAATACCCCATAACTCTACTTCCAGCACACTTCCCTTGCCTTTGTTTAAAGCGAAACCAGTTAGCCATTTCTTCATATGATTCCTAACAACACCACCAGTAGAAATAAACCCAGACTCCGGAATCATACTACCATCCACATTTAGCTTGACCCAATCAAGAAGGGGAGGGTTCCACGAAATCAACCTACTTTCCATAGCACCACCACTATCAATACTGCCCATAGCTTCCCACCAGTCCTCAGCATACTTCCAGATGACCTTACCAGGAGAGTAAATGTCCTTAGCATCAAGATTGAACACACTTTCACATCTCCATTTCCAAATAAACCAAAGAGAGACAACAAAAAGAAGATAGTTTGGAAAACGACCCATGATCACCTTATTACATCTAAGATTATTACACATCCAATCCTCCCAATCATCCTGAAAAGAAACACACCTAGTCACACCTTTGCCAATGCTTTCCCAAATGCCAATCGCAGTAGAGCATTTTCTAAAGACATGATCAATGTCTTCACAGCCCTCCTTGCAACGACTACAAGTGACATCCAAAGTAATACCTCTTAGAGCTCTGTTGTGATTGGTCAGGAGTTTACCATGCAAGAGAATCCAAAGAAAATGAACCACTCTAGGGGGAAGTTTCAATTTCCAAATAAAGGCCCACTTCCAAGCAGAAAAATCAGCACACCTAAAACGGCTGTCATAGGCACTTCTAACCGAAAAAATACCATCATTAGCCAAGGTCCACACAGCCGAATCCTCCATATACTGGTTGACATGAATGCTATGTATGCGCAACACTATATGCCAAGGCAGCACAGAGGATAACTTGCAAACATCCCATTCAAAATCCACAAGGAAATCACTCACCTTTTGACTAGCCTGAAGAACATCTAAATGGGAGATAGCATGATTCAAAAGCATGCCAAGATTAGGAATCCAATTATCAAACCAGAAGCTAATATGTCTACCATCCCCAACTCTCCATATCAACCCATTTAACAAGAGTTTAGCTCCAAAAATAACCCCTCTCCATGTGCTAGAACAGTTCTTGGAATTGAAATCCTCAAAAGTAACACCATCCCTTCCTTTGAGGTATTTGTCCTTGAGTAATCTTCCCAAAAGGCCATCTTTTTCATGGTTCAGGCGCCAACCCATTTTGGCCAAAAGAGCTTGGTTCATAAGCTTCATTTTCTTAATGCCTAATCCACCCAACTGCTTCGACAGACATACACTGTCCCACTTAATAAGGTGAGTTTTTTCCTTAGCTTTCGAACTTCCCCATAAAAAATCCCTATTGATTTTGTCAAGACTTTTGCAAATATCCGACGGAAACTTGATTGTTTGCATAGCATAAATGGGGATAGCCGCAGTAACATATTTAATTAGGGTACACCGACCTACAAAAGAGAGGGAGGCACTCTTCCAAGTCGCCAACCTCTTTTGCGTTTTCTCAAAGATCTCTTTGTAAGTGCCCTTAGTGATACGCCCGTGGATGAGAGGAACCCCCAGATAAGAACCTAGGTTCTTTGTGATTGGAGAACCACAAACATCAGCAAGGATCTTAGCATTAGCAATACTCACATTACTGGAACAATAAATCCTAGACATAGGAAAACTGACTTGTCGACCCGAGGCTTCACAAAAGACATCAAGGCACTCCCTCATGATTTCAGCTTGATGGATAGAGGCTTTACCGAAGAGGATAAGATCATCCGTGAAAAAGAGGTGGGAGATATTAGGTCCTCCTCTCGAAATCTTCACCGGTTTCCAACTTCCATCCAAAAGCTTTTAGTTAATGATGTGAGACAATTTCTCCATACATAACACAAAAATGTATGGAGAAAGGGGATCACCTTGCCGTATCCCACACCTAGGAGTAAAACTCTCAGACACTTCACCATTCACAATAACCTGATAATTGACACTAGTAATACAGCTCATAATGAGATTATTCATAGTCCTAAAAATACCAACTTCCTCTAAAACATGCTTTATAAAAGCCCATTGCAACTTATCATAAGCCTTAGCTAAGTCAATTTTCCAAGCAATGAGACCCATCTTACCTTTCACATTCTTAAACTTGTGGAGAGTTTCTTGAGCAATAACAATATTGTCTTGAATTTGCCTATCAGGCACAAAGGCCACCTGGTTAGGACTTACCAACTCGGGAAGCATAACTCTAAGTCTTTGGACCAAGATCTTACTCAAGACTTTGTAAATAGTGTTGCATAAACTAATTGGACGAAATTGAGACATGCTCGTGGGATTAGGGACTTTAGGTATGAGGGAAATGAGGGTATGGTTTATTCCACTAGGAACCTTACCAGTCAAGAAGCAATCCACAATTAAATTCCCCATATCAGCCTTGCAAGAATTCCAATATTTCTGGAAAAAGATGGCTGGAAAGCCATCAGGGCCAGGGGCTTTAAGTCCCCCAATATTAAATAAGCTACTTTTAATCTCAAATTCAGTAACAGGGGAGGAGAGATGGGCAATGTACCTCTTATCAATGCTAGAAAACTGCCGAGGTAGATGAGAATAGCAGCCACTTCTCTGTTTTTCTTGAAAAAGCTGGAGAAAGTAGTTCACTGCCTCCAATTTCATACCACTGATATCCCCAACCCAACTTCCATTATCCTTCTTTAAACCCTCAACTTTATTTCTTCTTATTCTAATAATGGTAGAAAGGTGAAAGAATTTTGTATTCTTGTCACCCTCCTTGAGCCAACCATTTCTTGATTTCTGACGCCAAAACAACTCTTCTTGCTAAAGAATCTCTTGATACTCCTTAACAAGGGAATCCTCCAACTTAGCTAGATGCAAGGAAGGTTTCTCACTGATGCTTCTTTGAATTCCATGGATCCTAGCAAGAAGTCTTCTTTTGTTATGAAAAATATTCCCAAACCTCTCATTGTTCCAACTCTTCAAAATACCGGAAAGCCTATGTAATTTCTCCACCACCGAATTCTCCTGAACACTCCAATTCCTCTTAATAAGATCATGGAACTCCTTGTGCTTCATCCACATTGCCTCAAATCGAAAAGGTTTGCAAGAGTGATTAGGGATCTGAGTGCTATTAAGTTGGATGAGGATGGGGCAATGATCGGACATAACTCTTGGAAGGTGTTTCACAAACCCCTCTGCAAAGTGAATCCTCCAATCCATTGAGCATAAAGCCCTATCAAGCCTCTCCCAAATTTCCTCACCTATACCTCTTTTAGTCATCCAAGTGTATCTAGAGCCAATGAACCCCATATCCACTAAATCATTCCTATCTATCCAATTCGCAAAACCACTATTTGCATACTTAAATCTACCCCCTCTCTTTTCCGAATAATTGGTAATTTCATTGAAATTACCTGCCATGAGCCAAGGCAAACTAAAACACTTTCTGATGGAGTCCAAGTAGTTCCAAAAGAGCTTCCTAGTAGTAATACAAGGGTTCGTGTAAACAACCGTAAGAACCCAAAAAGTACTCTTGCCGACAACCAAAGCAGTGATACTATGCCTAGATCTAGCAACAACCTGCAGTTTGACTTTGTTCTCATCCCAAAGAAGCCATATTCCACCAGAAAATCCCTCAGCATCCACCACAAAATTACTAGAAAAACCTAATTTATTAATGATACTCATAGCCTTGGCACCACTAATTCTTGGCTCAAGAATGGCCAAAATATCAATTTGATTTAACAAATGTAAATCCTTAATGTTCCTAGCGAACATCTTCTTCCCCGCACCCATAACGTTCCAAACACAAATCATGGAAATGGGAAGAACCCTCTATTCAGCTATTACAGCCATAGCCTCTTCTAACTTTGAGGCCATCACTTCAAAACTACTAACCATAGGAGAATCAGGAAAGTTCAAGTCTTTCAGATTTGCATCCTTCCCAGTCTGACCTTCAAATTCCGTAACCTCCACATGTAATTGCCTTAACACACTAGCACTGTCATCATCCTTGCTAACACCTATATTCGAAATAGACTTAGCAACTTGATCAGCACCAAAATCAGCCTTACTCTTCTCTCTATAATCAGCCTTACTATTAGCCAACTTACTTCCTTTCTTAATCAACTTCTTATTACCCTGTGGTATATTTTTGATAACTTTCTCCCTTAGACTTCCTCTTTGGTTGGTAATCTCAGAAAGTACAGATTTACCTTTGATATTGTTACTCCCACTGACATCATCCATAGCTTGCAATTTAGCTTCACAACTCGTCCCCTCATCCTCAGTATTAAGGACCTCAAACCTGGACCCACTCAAGTTATTGGCACTAATAGATTTCCCCATATTAGCTTGCCTGCTATACAGACCAGACCTTATTTCGGAGTTCCTACTCATGTTAGCTTCAGTAACAACACCACCAGCTTTCTTGACAATATTATTCTCAACCGATTTCCTATTATTCCCATAATTCTCATATCCACCAGCACTACCTTGGCCATTTCTACTAGCTTTCCCTTTGTAGTTCCTATTGCCTTGCCTCCCATAAGCAACCAAGAGCCATGGTCCATAAGGTGAAGCCTCCTCATCAGTATTAACCACATCCTTATCCTTGCATACCGTATCAACTTGAATTGGTTCCACCAAACCATCCTTGCAATTCTCCTTACTATGACCATATCTACCACATTTGAAACAAATGAGCCCCAAACTTTCATATTCCACTCTAATTGATCTATCCTCTATGAAAAGGGCACCTAACAAGGGTTTAGAAATATCAATCTCAACACAGATTCGGGCAAACCTTCCATGAGCCTGATTCACTGTAATTGGATCAACTTTACACATTTTCCCTAACATTCCCCCAATGCTCCATAATAGGTCAGAATCCATCCATTCCATGGGTAATTTGGATAATCTTACCCAAATAGGCATGCTCTGTATAATATCATCGCCAAGAACAAAATTTGGTTGCCATCTCTGCACCGCCAGGTACTAGTTAGCAATTACCCAAGGGCCATTGGTTAGGACGTAATCCAGATCTTCTTTCATCTGAAAACGAGCTACGAAGAAACCATCCCCAAGATCTATGAGTTGCCACTGTCCTATCAGAGTCCATTTCTGAGTTAATTTCGTGATCATGAAGCTCAACGTATGACTGCGACCCATGTTCTTCAAAATTAAGGCATTAGCCCAGGGTTTGTGCAATTGATCCTTTAATTTGGGGGAAAGTTTCATCATAGGACCAGCAGGACCTTCCGAAATCAGAATATCGTCTTGGTCTATCTTGAGCTTCTCTTTGCTAGATCCAAAACCCAACCAGGAGCTAGGACATGACATGTTCATGAGCTTGGACTTAAAACTTCCCATGGGTTCTTTCCTCCTAGCATCACCCTCAATATCATTCCTCCCAAGAGAGTCAGATTCCGCTCTCGCCCGTTTTGTAGAACCAATGTTCTCCAGATTCTTACCCCGATCTACATTCATGCTATCAGATGGGGCTTGTTGTGCAGAAAAAACGAAAGTATCCTTCAGATTATCCATAACCCGAAGCAAAACAAGAAAGCAATCACTGAAAAAGCAAGAAAAAAAAACGAAGGAGAAGGTGGCGCGTGAATTTCACTCGAAAAACCGAGTCAAGCACCAAGATCGCACCTAGCGCGTTCAAATATCGTCCCACGCGCCCATCTTGAATTTTTTTATTAAACATGTGATCTTTCACTGTCAGTAAATACAGATAAAAAAAATAATATCTATTTATTGAGGGTAACATGGGGAAATTTTCATTTCCGTACAATTTTCGCAAAAAGACAAGAAGTGGAAAAAGTGTCCATTAATTAACAGCGACATACTCTTTTTTTTCTTTTCTTTTTTGAAATGTGTGTATATATATATTGAAATATTACAATATCGTAATTATTACGATTGGATTATCGGGACCATGCCGAGATCAAACAATATATATACGGTAATAGCATGGGTCTGTGTCTCTGACGATTTTGATGTTATGAGAATCTCCACAGCCATTCTGGAGTCCATCACCCGCAATCCTTGTGATCTAAAGGATTTAGATGCAGTGCAAAATCAACTCAAAGATAAACTAAGTGGAAAAAAATTCTTGATTGTCCTGGATGATGTCTGGAGTGAAAACTATAACATGTGGGCAACATTGAGGTCGCCCTTTATGGTTGGAGCTCATGGGAGCAAGATCATTGTAACGACTCGTCATGAACGTGTTGCCTTCACAATGGGATGTTCCACCGGATGTCATAGATTAAAGCTACTGTCAAGTGATGATTGTTGGTCATTGTTCGGAAAGCATGCTTTTGATAATGTAGTTATGGGTGCGGAACTTAGCGATTTGATTCGTCAAAAAGTTATTGAAAAGTGCAACGGTTTGCCCCTAACAGCGAAGACTCTTGGTGGCCTTTTACGCTCAGAGAAAAGAGACAAGTGGTTAGACATATTGAATAGCAAACTATGGGAGTTACAAGATAAAAGTGAGATCCCCGCAGCCTTGCAAATAAGTTACCATCATCTCCCTTCACATTTGAAGAGATGTTTTGCTTATTGTACCATTCTTCCGAAAGATTACGAATTCGAAGAAACGGAACTTGTTTTTTTATGGATGGCAGAAGGCTTGATTCAACAATCAAGTAAGAACGAGCAATTGGAAGATTTGGGAGGTGAGTATTTTGGTGATTTGATATCAAGGTCAATCTTTCAAATATCAAGTAGCAATAGTTCTAAATATACAATGCATGACCTTGTTAACGATTTAGCTCAAAAGGTCTCTGGAAAACTAAGTTTTAGGTTGGAGGATGAACTGGAGTCCAATAATTTATCAACAATTTCTGAAAAGACTCGTTATGCTTCTTATATATGTCATTAATATAATGACCAAAGAAGATTTCAAGTCTTCAATGATGCTGTGCACTTAAGGACGCACTTGTCAGTGCCACGAGTAAATGCATGGGTTCATACTTGTTACATTAGTAATATAGTTGTTTCTGATTTATTATCGAGGTTTAAAAAGTTGAGGGTATTATCTTTACAAAAATATTATATCATTGAGTTACCTAATTCAATCGAAGACTTGAAACTTTTAAGGTACCTTAACCTATCTGGTAGTGAAATCAGAAGTTTACCTGAGTCGGTAAATTCAATGTGCAACTTGCAAACTTTGTTACTAAGAAACTGTCGCAAATTCAAGAAGTGGCCTTATGATATGGGGAATTTAATCTATTTACGTCATCTTGATATTTTAGGTACATCTTCAATAGAAGAGATGCCATTCGGAGTTAAAAAATGGGAATGCCTTCGAACCTTATCTAACTTTATTGTTGGTAAGGGTTCTGGATCGAATTTGAAAGATTTGGAGGATTTAAAATTACTTTGTGGAGAACTTCATATTTCAAGATTAGAGAATGTGACTCATGTTCAAGACATTAGAAAAGCCATATTAAGTGATAAGGAAGGTTTAAAAGAGCTTTCACTAGAATGGGGATCTAGATTTGATGAATCATGGGATGAGGAATTAGATAAAAAAGTACTTGATATGGTTCAACCTCATCAAAACCTAGAAAAGCTCACAATAAAAAGTTACGGGGGTACAAAGTTTTCTACTTGGTTTGGAGATAGTTCATTCTCTAAAATGACTGTCCTAAAGTTGGATGGTTGTATGAAATGCATAATCTTACCTTCACTTGGGCTATTAAGCTCACTTAAGAATCTCACTCTTGAAGGTATGAAGGGGATAAAAAGCATTGGTTTTGAATTTTATGGAGAAGGTTGGTCAAAACCATTCCTATCTTTGGGGACTCTTTGTTTTCAGGATTTAGAAGCATGGGAGTGTTGGAATCCTGTCAAAGAAAATGAGAGCTTTCCTAAACTCCAAGAGCTTTCTATTCTAAACTGCCCCAAACTCTCCAAAAGATTACCCAACAATCTATGTTCGTTGAAGAAGCTTGTGATTTGTGGGTGTGAGCAGTTGGTGGTCTCATTATCAAGCATCCCCATGTTGTGCGAATTGGAGATTGATAAATGCAAGAAGATTGTGTGCAACAGTTCAGCTTATTGCGAGTCATTAGAATCTATTACCCTTTCAAATATTTCAGATTTTAGTGATTGGTCAAGGCTTGAATTTAAGAAAGTTGAAAGTCTAAAGATTGAGGGTTGTAAAGAGTTGTTAGAATTATGGCAGAATGAGATTTTCCTTGAAAAGCCACCTCAAGGGTTGCATAGTCTCATCTCCCCCAGAAAGCTTGATTTTACAAATTGCAATAACCTCACAACTTTACTTGAAGGAATTAAACAGAAGAATACACAAGTGGAAGAACTTAGAATTGAGAGATGTCATTCTCTAAATTTCATTTTTAGAGGACAACTACCTCAATCTCTAAAAAAGCTTCATATAGAAAATTGCGAGAAATTGCAATGTTTGTTGGATGATAATGAGGATTCTAGTACATCTCATCATCTTCAAGACTTGAGTATAACAGACTGTCCATCTCTGACATGCCTGCCATCAATACACCAACTCCCTGCCACTCTCACAAGTCTCACTATTAGCAATTGTTCCAAGCTCACAACTTTGTCATCGGCAGGTCAGTTATATGTATCACTCAAACATCTTGCAATTGTTAGTTGCTCAGAGCTCACAGCCTTATTACCAAAAGGCCAATTACCTGAAACTCTTGAAACCTTGGATATTGAACGCTGTCCAAATCTGGAGTCAATTGTTGAGAAATTTCATAATAACAAGGCTCTTTACAATATCAAAATACAGAGTTGTGATCATCTCAAATCCTTTCCAGAGGGACTAGAAACTCTTAGCAGTCTTCGTAGAATTTCGATGATGTATTGCGGAGGTTTTGCTTCCTTTCCAAAAGGATGGTTCCCCGACAATAATTTAACAGTTTATGTCAATGGATGTGAGAAGCTAGAAGCACTGCCCAGCGGAATACACAATCTCTCCTCTTTAGCAATACACAATTGTCCAAATATACAATTGTCTGAAGAAGGTCTGGCAACCAAACTTAGAGGTCTTTCAATTAGAGACCGTGTACAATATAAAGCGCTCATGGAATTGGGGTTGCACAATCTCACCTCTCTCTCATGGCTCAGCATTAATGGACAGCGGGATGGAGAGTCTTTACAAGAGGACATGAGAATTACTTTGCCCCGCTCTCTAACTACGCTGTTGATTGGAAATTTCCCGAATTTGAAATACCTGTATTTCAAGGATTTCGAACACCTCCCTTCTCTTGAGATCTTGAGGATCTTTAATTGCCCAAAGCTCACATCCCTTCCAAGTCTGCCACTCTCACTTTCGGAATTAGATATACGGGGATGTCCTCTTCTGAAAGAAGCGTACAAGGGTGATAAAGGAAAATAGTGGTCCAAAATAGCCGACATCCCTCGCGTTGAGATAGATCGCAAATTCATCTACGAACCGGAGGAAACATCTGAGAATTAGATCATTCATCCCATCTTCTATTTCAGGTATTAAACTTTTATGATAAACAATTTCTAAGTATTTTATTGTTTTAATGCTCTATTTAGTGGTTTGGAATCACTCCCCTCTGCATTAAATTAAGAGACTATCTGCCCTTTCACTTGTCAGATAAGCGTATGAACTGCTGATCTGTAAATTGGAGTCTCTCTTGTTTGTGAACCATCTCTGTCCTTTTCTGTGTTATAGCATCTTTAGTTTGATTTGAAAGCTCATATTTCAGTCTAATACAGGTGTTCTCATCAGGCCAGGCCTGAGTAAACGTTATTGAATTAGCTCATTCATCCCATCTTCTATTTCAGGTATTACACTTTCATGATAAACAATTTCTCAGTATTTTATTGTTTTAATCATATTTTTTAATGCTCTGTTTAGTGTTTTGGAATCACTCATCTGCCTTAAACTAAGAGACTATCTGCCATTTCACTTGTCAGATAAACGTATGAGCTGTTGATCTGTAAATTGGAGTCTCTCTTGTTTGTGATCCATTTCTGTCCTTTTCTGTGTAAGTCACTCTCTTAGATTGCTTCTTATGTTTCTTATATGATTTGCTTATGAGAAATTGGGAATCATCATCAACCAATTGATTTGCTTTTTTTTTTTCATACATTCTTTCAACATATGGACATGAATTCCAAACTGTGTTTGAATGTAGCCTCTGTCAAAATTCATCAGATTGATCTATTCCTTTAGATGATAGCTTTTCTGCAAAGTATATAAATCCTATCTGTAGCTACTAGTGCTCCAAATGTATCACTGCTCTCTGATTCATGTTGAAAATGTTTTGGAATAATCTCAGGGTTGGAAGAACTAATGGAAGATTTACAAATTCACAGAAAATTCCTTGAAGCCCCTCTCTACCCGTAGGTAATTATATTCATTTGATAGATTTATCAGAAGAGAAAAAAACAAAATCATACTTTTTTAATTGATCATGCATGGTCTTGTATATATGCCTTGAAGTTATAGATTATATTTCACAGTTTGATATAGGTTTTCTTATCAGGCCAGGCCTGTTATGTCATGAATTCTTCTCTTCAATGGATGACATTTTCACTGATCTCTGGACGTGTACTACTTACATAACTCATCGATTAATTTATTACATTGGTGAGTTTTTCACGTTCTTTACATTTACGTATGGTGATGTGATTACCTATGTTTGTCATCATTTCATCAATGCCTTGAAAATGTAGGATGTCGTATCTTCCAAAGAAGTTTATGTGCTTTGATGCAATTCCTTAGTTATCCATATTAGAAGACCATGATAGCTATGTTTAATCACTATGTTGTTACTGCAGAGGATCTTGTATTTCAAGATGTCAACAGATGCTCAGAAGATTGGGCTACCATTTCATCTGCCACTGGCCCCATGGAGATGTCCTTTCTATTATATAAGATGTTTTCAAGTTTGAGTTCGTAGGTAAAATAAGTTGGTTTTTCTTATTTGAATCTCTTTAGTCCATTGAAGAGTTGAAGTTTTTCATCTTTCACATAAAAAATGAATAATCATATTGGCATCTGCAGCATTACATATATGGTAAGAATAACACAGACTACTAGAAATGGTTCCTGTGGAAGATGATACAACAAGATTCTTGGAACTCCTTGAAACCGAACTAATTTGGCTGGATGCATGCAAAGTCTTTCCAAGAGAAGGATTACTTTGCTCTGCACTCTAGCTGCTGCAGATTGCATCTTTCACAGAGTTTTTTTGCTCTTATTTTAGGTGAATGCAAATCTCTTTTCCATATTCAGCTACCGATCAGTTGGTGCAGTTGATTGCAAAATGAGATTTCTCATCATAGGCTAATTATATGGAACCTTGTGCTGGGATTTTCCATTGTTATTTGGTATGTGCTGCTGCTACCACAACCAATCCACTGGTTTATTGATCTCATAAGTTCTTGTTTTTGTGTTCACAATATAAATTGATACGTCTATATTAAACAAGTTTATGTGATCCTGAAAAAAGAGGAATTAACAACCTATTCAGACGATTTCTTCCTTTCTTGGGAACTGATTTAGTTATGTTTGAATTTAAAGGACAACAGCAATCCAAGGAATTCTCCACTTGCTACCAAATATTTCTATGAAGGGATGCTAGAATAAAGGGCTGAACATTCTATGTAGGAAGAGACAAAAAATATTTCTAGTTTCCATGAAAGGTGGTTTGAGGCTTATATATTATTCCGATTCCCCATATTAGAAGGCAACTTCAAGAGACTGACAATTTCTTATCATCAAAGTTTGAAAGTTCAACAATGAGGGAGTTTAAAGATTTAGGCAAACTTCTGATGCCATGGTCTTGAGGTACTGATGTTTAAACTTTCATATATGTCCTATATCATTTTATACTTTTTGCAGTTCTTTTATATATATATATATATACTTTTTTAGAAGCTAATATTATCTGTTTATATAAGAGACTAAATTTTCTGCATTTTAAAAAAGGGCTTTGCTGCAAAGTTATGAGGAGGCTGCAAGGTTCTGTTGTAGTTCCACATTCTATCATGCTAGTGAAAAAGCTGATGCATATGTTGGCATGGAAGCGAGGACCAACACAGATCAAACAGCGTCCCCTCTTTAAAGTTGTAAATTGGATTGTGCGAGCCCACCAGAGAACTCAAAACATTGAAAATTAAGGAGATTCTTGCTCCAGCATCATCAACTGATAATATAAGGCTGCTGCTGCCTTGGCTTTCCGTGATCCTATTAATTGATTAAAGATAGCCGACATCCCTTCCATAAGATAGATTGGAAATCCATGATCTTAAGTCTTAACCCATTCATTCTTATCTTCTATTTCAGGTATGCCAATTTATAATAGCACAACTATTACACGCATTTTCTTAATAAACAATTTATAATAGCACATTGTTTGTTGCTTTAAATTTTAATGAATTGCTTTACATTTTAACCCCGTAATTTCTAATCTTTTGACAATAACTTCTCTGCTTTAAATTGAGTGTTGTTAACTTATATCCATTTTCACTTGTGAGATGTTTTGTCAAGCTTATTTGATAGTCCAATCCCGATTCATTGAAATGTGAAGAAAAGCTCATACCGGTTTTCAAGAAATATGTTGATCAAATTCCTCATACTAGAAGCAAACTTCAAGAGACAGAAAAAATTTTGATATAAAAAATACCAAGTTGTACAATTGATTTTATTGCCAGAAAGCTCAAGGTACCAATATCCAAACTATAATTTCTAATTGATGTTGGTGTTCAGTATTTTTGTCTGTCACAGCTTTCAGTAGATAGAGAGTTTTCTTTGAATCTGGTTGATTTGAGTTTGATGCTACTCTAATTGAAGTTGCAATCATCTCTAAAGCTGTAGATTGCTATCTTCAGCTGGAGACTGGATTTTGCTTTTGTTTTCGGTGGCTGGGTTGGAGTCGTTTCTGTAGTGTTCTTCTTCAGACAAGTTCTATTGCATATCCGTGTTGAATGGCTGATAATGTAGAGATGTTTTATGCTACGGCTGGTTGACCTCAGGTAGATTGTATCTGTATATGTTGAAATTTTGGTGTTGCATTTTTGTACAGAAAATCTTAGAAAATGCTGCTACAATCTGCTTTTAATGGAGACTAAATCACCACAATTTTGGTCATAGTTGGCTGCAGAATTATGAAGATGCTAGCGGAAGAGTTGCTGCAACAATATACTTGGAGCAACAGAGAACAAACACCTTCCCTTCTTTCAATCGGTAACTTGGACTGAATTTTTGTGCAATCCCACCAAAGATCCCAAAAACAAGTTGAAATTAAGCAGATTCCAACCCTAGCATCATCTGCTGGTCATAGATTTCATGCTGACAACATATACAAAGTTTTCTTAAATGTTTATATTGGAAGATCTTAAGGTTTTGCAAATTACAGCTACAAAGTTATATGGTTTGTCCAAGTATGGAATGTGAACCCACTAATATTAATTTTAGTTTGCAATTTTTTTTATTTTTTTTTATATCTATTCATATTTATTTGTTTATGATTTGCAGATGCCCGGCTCATCTTTTTAATGAGTGGACTAGTAGGAGATTGTGTTTTGGAGGTAAAAAATATTTCCTATTCAAGTCTTATGTTTCTGGAACTTATTGCAAACTTATTCAATCCCACTTGACCTCTGAACTTTTATAAGATTATTCTATTTCATTTCTATTTGATTAGTCTAACCAGTGCTGTCGCTGATTTTTGAAATTAGTGCCAAAATTTGTAACCATTTTCTTTTCTAAGACCATCCCATGGGCATGTTTAGTCGGGGTCATCACGTAAATTCATTTAAGATGTAAAGTAATGATTTGTTAAATATTGTTGATAAAGAAATTGAAAAAATGAGTATATACAATATTCCTTGGTTCTTGTTTTAGAAAAATGTAATTATGTTTCCTTTATTCGGTTGCTGATTACTTTATTTATTTGCTTGCAAGAAGAACTTTCTCATGATTGGCCAATATGCAATTTTGTGTCCTGCTAGTAGGTTCTTCTACTACAAATTTCCACTATTTATAAGATAGGCAGTTGGAGGCTAACATCAATAAGCACTAAAAGTAGATTTAGCTTAAAAAAGGTAAATTCATCGGCAATTACTTCAAAAGATGATTACAACAATTACTAGTTTTTTATATGTTTTACTAATTTATCATACTTCTCACCTCTTATGTGGTGTGGAGGTGTTTTTCGTAATTGTAGATCCTTTATGAAGGGTTGTTTTACTATCCCTTTCTTGGTTGTTTTTGAGGTTGAGCTTCTTGCGGTTTCTATGGCCATTAATTTTGCTTGGAAGTACGGGTGGTGTCGGATTTGGCTGGAAAGTGATTCTTTTTATGTGGTTCAGCTACTCTCTTCTTGTTCCGAGCATGTTCCTTGACGAGTGCAGTAGGCATGGCAAAGATATATCTTCCAAATCTCTCAGATAGAGTTTCAGGTGTCCCATATTTTTAGGGAAGGCAATCAAGTTGCAAATGCTCTTTCCAAGCATGCTTTGGCCCAGAGGCTGATTCTTGGTGGTTTTCTACTCCTTCCTTTTGTTCTTCGCTGGTGAGCAATGACTGCATGGGTCAGAAGTCTTTTCGTTTTTTTTTTTTTTTATGTGTTCTGTTTTCTTGTGTGGCCTGCGCGCCACTTTTCTGATTGGAGATTTGCTCCCTGTGTTTTGTGGCCGGTTTGGCCTATGCTACGCTTTGTTCTCTTCTTTTATTATCTATATAGTTATGGATGCTGCCTAGGGGTTTTTCAGCATATGATCGCTTGTGATGCTTTTTCCCCTTAGGTCAGTCCAATTTTTTTTATAAAAAAAAGACTCTAATTCGCCTCTAATGTTATGGTTCTCGATTGTATTATATCTTGGAGATCATGCTACTCAAGAGGCATTTTTCTGCTGCTGCAAGCTGACATGAGACAGTGTTCATGTTTTCGAATTTCCGTGTTTCATCATTCTTAAAGAAACCTTTAAAAATGAAGATATTATCTACTCTTGACTATTGAACAGGGGCATCTAAGTATTCAAACTTCGTCATTCTTTTTTGTTCTAATATCATAAAAAAAAAATGTCGATGTTTTCGAATTATGCTGTAAACTTGTAATCGATCATATATACAATATTTTCAAGCCTTAATATGATGCACGAATTCATTAATTCAATTGATTCATTAATTCGATAACCTTACTATTTTCTCCATTGCCAAACTAGTACACACAGTTTGAACTCATTAGCATCTTTGTATTGTATTATCCTAAAATATGTTAGGGCTGCTTAGTAAATAAATCTTGACCTTCCTATGATGTAGGAGTTATATTGTAAAATGTATTTGGGCTTGGGTAATTAGTCTTGGGCTTCTGTTAACTTTATATTGGGCTTATATTGGATTGTAAAGTGTATATATATGCTGGTCTGTGTATGTTGTAAAGGGGAAATTTTGTTAATTTTCTTTGATATTGAATCACAGAGAGCAGAGCTCTCTCTTCTTTTCTCTTAGCCATGGATTTGGCTTGAATATCTATTGTTGCTGCGTCATCCTACATGCAATCAACTGCTCTGGAAACAATCACAAAACAGGAAACATACGATCAAAAAGAACAATCGAGGCAAGCTTATATATGCAATAAAATCATATCAAATCATGACAAGAAACTGGACGAGAGAAGATATGTATATTACGAAAACTAACAATAAGCAACTTTATTCAATAGAAACAGCAGTTAAAAGAGTACCATGCTCTAACAAAAGAGAGCATGTATCAAAGTTTAGAAACTTACATAGAATATAAAACCAGAAACACAAACATCACAATGCTAAACAAGACCACCAGACACAGACAGAGAACCATAACACCATCAGTAACCACCACGAAGGCGAAGGACAAGATGCAGAGTAGATTCCTTTTGAATATTGTAATCTGCCAAGGTGCGCCCATCTTCAAGCTGCTTCCCAGCAAAGATCAACCTCTGCTGATCAGGGGGAATGCCTTCCTTGTCCTGAATTTTGGCCTTCACATTATCAATGGTGTCCGAACTTTCGACTTCCAGGGTTATGGTTTTTCCAGTCAAGGTCTTGACAAAAATCTGCATCCCTCCACGCAGCCTCAACACCAAGTGCAGGGTGGACTCCTTCT
Source organism: Acer campestre (assembly GCA_954870605.1). Lineage (NCBI taxonomy): Eukaryota > Viridiplantae > Streptophyta > Magnoliopsida > Sapindales > Sapindaceae > Acer > Acer campestre. The sequence continues at coordinate 45,174,748 of OX940801.1, read as the reverse complement.
GGATATTGTAGTCTGCAAGGGTCCTCCCGTCTTCAAGCTGCTTCCCTGCAAAAATCAACCTCTGCTGATCTGGTGGGATACCCTCCTTATCTTGGATCTTTGCCTTGACATTATCAATGGTGTCGGAACTTTCAACTTCCAAAGTAATGGTTTTCCCAGTCAATGTCTTCACAAAGATTTGCATGCCACCACGAAGGCGGAGAACCAAGTGAAGGGTAGACTCCTTCTGAATATTGTAGTCAGCTAGGGTCCTTCCATCTTCTAGTTGTTTACCAGCAAAGATAAGTCTCTGCTGATCTGGGGGGATTCCTTCCTTGTCTTGGATTTTTGCTTTAACATTATCAATTGTATCAGAACTCTCAACTTCCAAAGTAATAGTCTTCCCGGTAAGAGTCTTTACAAAGATTTGCATGCCTCCACGAAGGCGGAGTACCAAGTGGAGAGTTGATTCCTTCTGAATATTGTAGTCAGCTAGGGTACGACCGTCTTCAAGCTGCTTTCCAGCAAAGATCAATCTCTGCTGGTCTGGTGGGATCCCCTCCTTGTCTTGGATTTTTGCCTTAACATTGTCTATGGTATCAGAACTCTCAACTTCCAACGTGATAGTCTTACCGGTGAGGGTTTTCACAAAAATCTGCATCCCACCTCCAAGACGGAGGACCAAGTGTAGGGTAGACTCTTTCTGAATGTTGTAGTCAGCTAGGGTGCGGCCATCCTCAAGTTGTTTACCAGCAAAGATAAGCCTCTGCTGATCGGGTGGGATCCCCTCCTTGTCTTGGATTTTGGCTTTTACGTTGTCGATGGTGTCAGAGCTTTCTACTTCGAGGGTTATGGTCTTGCCGGTAAGAGTTTTCACAAAGATCTGCATGCCACCCCTGAGACGAAGCACCAAGTGAAGAGTGGATTCTTTCTGAATGTTATAGTCGGCAAGGGTGCGACCAGAGTTGCTTGCCAGCAAAGATAAGCCTCTGCTGGTCTGGTGGGATCCCTTCCTTATCTTGGAACTACAGCTCAACCTTGCAGCAATGCCCCTTTTAAAATGCAGAAATTTGGTCTCTAAATATAAACAGATAGTATTAGCATCTAAAAAGGTATATAAAAACTGCAAAACCAAAATTCCAACATATAACACCACAACTCACGTTGTCTAGCAGCCATAGCAGAACATCTCTCAGCAGCATTATCACCAATTAAAACACAGAACCACAAGGACTTGTCTAGAAGAAGAAAACTACATCAGGAACTCCAACTCAGAATCGAAACCTAGAAGAGAATACAGGCTCCGGTAAATGATTCTACATTTGGAATGATATAGAACAAATATGAAAGTTTGAACACTGGTACCTCAAGACCATGGCGTAAGAACTCAGAAGTTTGCCTAAATCAATAAAGTCATTGTCCAACATGCAAACTTTGATAGTAAAAAATTGTCAATCTCTTGAAGTTGCCTTATAATACAGGGAATCAGAATAATATATAAGCCTCAAACCAACTTTCAACCAACTGATCGTTAGCTGAATAAGAGCAAAGAACGTGAAAAACTCACCAATGTAATGAATTAATTGACTAGTTATGTAAGTAGAGATTAGTGAAAATGTCACCAAGTCACAACAAGACCATGCATGGTCAATTAAAAAATATGATTTGTTTTTCTTCTCTTCTGATAAATCTATCAAATGAGTATAATCTGTCAAATGTGAATTTGTAAATCTTCCATTAATTCTTCCAATCCTGAGATTATTCCAAAATATTTTCAACCTGAATCAAAGAAAAGTGATGCAAATCCAATCCTTGTCAGAGCATATAACATAGATCTCTAAAGAATACCTTTGGAGCACTAGTAGCTACAGGTAGGATTTATATACTTTGCAGAAAAGCTATCAACTAAAGGAATAGATCAATCTGATGAATTTTGACAGAAAAGCTATCAACTAAAGGAATACATTCAAACACAGTTTGGAATTCATGTCCATATGTTGAAAGAATGTATGAAACAAAAATGTAGTGAGAGTGAGAATCAGGATAACCAAAAATTAGCAACATTGAGTTTTTTGAAAATTAGCAAAGAAACTCTGGGAAAAATGCAATCTGCAGCGAAGTTATTCATTCCAGGAGTACATGTTTTCCCTATATATAATGCTGCAGTTGCCAATATGATTATTCATTTTTATGTGAAAGATGAAAAAGTTCAACTCTTCAATGGACTAAAGAACGTGAGACATAGATAATCACATTTCTTACATTTTTACATTTTCAAGACAATCTTCTGAGCATTGTTAGGTTTTGACTTGTATTCCTAAGCGAACCCGATGTGAACCAAAAAAAGACTCAACTGATGTGGAGCTTCCTGGAAACGTGGGATACGTTTGGAAGATGGAATGGTGTAGTTTGAGGGAGGTTGAAGATCATGAAGAACTGAATGAGAATTTGTTTCAACGTATGGATCGCGGTTTTCTGAGCGATATAATTTAAGGTGACTTGTAACGGTTTAGGAAACGGGTGTACAACCGTGACCCGAATCATAGTCAATCATAAGCATACGTGAAACGGGAAATCTTCAGCAGAAAAGGAAGTAGTTTGTTTCTGGAAGTTCTTGTGCTTGAAGGAAAAGGATTTACTCCCTACAAGAAGACTTGTCATAAAAGGAAATAGTATTTATGTGGAACAAGTAAGTCTAGTACGTTTAGGAGTAGGATTTCCTTTTATCTTAAACTCCTTGTAACTAGTATAAATAGTCATAATATTTATGTTATTAGATTTAAGGCTGTGGAGCAAAAAGAACACCATGTAACATCAGAGAGAGTGTGAGTGAGATCCGGGGAGACCCAAGGGAATATCCGAGGAGGGACCCAAGGGAATATCGGTGGATCTAGTTAGAGATCCGTGAGTGATATTTAGGGGAGACCTATGGGATATTGTGGGGTTCTTGGTGAGGATCTTGTGAGTGGAGTTTGGGGTTAGGTGTGAGAGAGAATCCTGGAGTATATGGTTGTAACAATTTATCATATAGTGGAACTTTCTCTGTCGTCCTGACGGCCCGTGGTTTTTTACCCGTTTTGGGTTTTCCACGTATATCTTGTGTTGTGATTGTTTTATTCTCTCTCATCTATTTTTCTTACTTATTGACGTTATTATTTGCTATGAGTTATGGGCGTATATTAGGCACGGTGTTCCGCGTTCATCGGTTTATTATATAGGGATTATCCCCAACAATTGGTATCAGAGCCTTATGGTTTGGCGATGGCAGTTTCAAGTCTTTACGGGAGATCGTATGGAGGACTTGGTGGCATTGGGATAATGATGATTATGGTTGCCTAGTATGGTTTAGCAAAAGAGATGCGTCTTGAAGGCGATTTCGAGCTCGTTAGAGTTTGATGAAAAGAAGAATATTGATGGAGGAGAAGTTTGACTTGTGGTGACAAGTACAAGTCATGGAGATTCAATCTGGGTTACACAAGGAGTTGATTGACTATCAAAAAAAAAAAAAAAAACTCCTGACTACTAAAAAAAAAAAAAACTCTCTGTGGTATGGTGTGGGGCTTATCCGGCAAAGCACTCCCAGTTTCTAGTAGCAGTCTTTCACTAGGTATGTGATGTAATGACAAAAGGTCTTTCACAGGGTTGGGTGATGTAAGGACATGTTTATCCTTTTGGCAGTTTTCCCCACTGGCCATGGAAGAGGATATGTTGCTGCTAGTGGTCCATAATTGTGCACAAAGCATTGGTCAGAAAGTGATGCAAGGTGTATGGTGGACAAAAATGTCGATGGCTGACGAACTCCCTGGAAATCTAACTTGAGGAGTTGCACCACAATTTCAGCAGGTTATTTCGATATGGTGCCGGAACAACGAACAAAAAAAAAAAATGTGTTGAAGAAAAATCTTAGGATGGTTCGTTCCTAAGTGGTTGTACCTTGTGGTGGGGTATGGTGATTCTCAGTGATGAGAATTGTGGCTATGGACAAAGGTCTTGAGAATTCAAGTCAAAGGGGAGAATTGTTAGATTTTGACTTGTATTCCTAAGCGAACCCGATGTGAACCAAACAAAGACTCAACTGATGTGGAGCTTCCTGGAAACGTGGGATACGTTTGGAAGATGGAATGGTGTAGTTTGAGGGAGGTTGAAGATCATGAAGAACTGAATGAGAATTTGTTTCAACGTATGGATCGCGGTTTTCTGAGCGATATAATTTAAGGTGACTTGTAACGGTTTAGGAAACTGGTGTACAATCGTGACCCGAATCATAGTCAATCATAAGCATACGTGAAACGGGAAATCTTCAGCGGAAAAGGAAGTAGTTTGTTTCTGGAAGTTCTTGTGCTTGAAGGAAAAGGATTTACTCCCTACAAGAAGACTTGTCATAAAAGGAAATAGTATTTATGTAGAACAAGTAAGCCTAGTACGTTTAGGAGTAGGATTTCCTTTTATCTTAAACTCCTTGTAACTAGTATAAATAGTCATAATATTTATGTTATTAGATTTAAGGCTGTGGAGCAAAAAGAACACCATGTAACATCAGAGAGAGTGTGAGTGAGATCCGGGGAGACCCAAGGGAATATCCGAGGAGGGACCCAAGGGAATATCGGTGGATCTAGTTAGAGATCCGTGAGTGATATTTAGGGGAGACCTATGGGATATTGTGGGGTTCTTGGTGAGGATCTTGTGAGTGGAGTTTGGGGTTAGGTGTGAGAGAGAATCCTGGAGTATATGGTTGTAACAATTTATCATATAGTGGAACTTTCTCTGTCGTCCTGACGGCCCGTGGTTTTTTACCCGTTTTGGGTTTTCCACGTATATCTTGTGTTGTGATTGTTTTATTCTCTCTCATCTATTTTTCTTGCTTATTGACGTTATTATTTGCTATGAGTTATGGGCGTATATTAGGCACGGTGTTCCGCGTTCATCGGTTTATTATATAGGGATTATCCCCAACAAGCATCTGTTGACATCTCGAAATACAAGATCCTCTGCAGTAAAGTTTACATAACAATGGATATAATAGTGTGTGTGTATATATATGATGTTATGTATCCGATAACCATAAAAAAGTAAAATATAAAGTCCTGTATATCCAAATTCTAATACATCTTGCACCAAAATGGAATATAATACTTGTTCATATACTGTATAATTAAATTAGTATAATGTGTCAAACATATAGTAAGGAAGTAATTGAAGGAACGGCGTGGTTTTTGCACCAAAATTTGAAATATATTAAGAGAAGTAATTGATACCGGTACCCAAAATTCAATACAAGTAGAAAACTAATAAATGTTACATGTTAAGCAAAGTGTCAAGTGTTACCGGTACCCATCCTTGGTCCTTTTTGGTGTACAGCATTTGATTTAGGGAGTCGATGTATATGCTTTTGTTATGAAAAGCATATATTTGGCGACCATTATGCATCCTCCCAGGTTTAGGCTTAAAAAGCAAGTCATTCTGCTGTGCATAGGCCTGGATAATTTCTTTTAAAGTCATCTCATCATCAGCTGCTTGTGCTGTTGCTTCTGCTTTGTGAGCTCTCAGCTCCACCCTGAGTCCATCAGCAGCCTGGGACATCATGTTGAGAGCAGTATTAAAGTGAGCCCGAATGTTTTCATTGGCCAAAAGTTGTTGTGGAATGAATCCCTTCCAACTCACGTACCAATTATGAACCTCTTCAAAGTTTGGATTTGTGGTCAACCAGTGATATAAAACGTGCAGCCACTTAGGGAAGAAAAATCTGTCCATCAAATCTACCATGAGGTGATTAGGGAGCGTAGAAGCCCAAGACATGACCCAACAGAGGTGATCAATCTTCTTCTGGTTTATCTGCAATTCTTGTAAGGCAATCTGTAATATGGGAAGTATGTATGGAGCACACATTAGTTGTTGGTGATAGGAATCAATCTATGCTTGATTCTAGGAGCTAAAATTATGTGTACTGATTGTAAATCAGTCAACTGTCTAAACCTTAATCATGGGATTGTAATATGCTATTTCCATACTCAATATTGTAACCTGTACGTATATATCAATTTACAAGTGAATGAAAGGATGCAGCTTTTCATTCTCCAAATTACAATCTTCTTTATGGTATCAAAGCCATCATAGCTCTAAGATAGCAAACTTGATCTTTCTCCAATTCTAAACCTTCCTTGCCTTCACCTTCCAAACGTGCACCAACAACCATGACTGAAAATTCAATCTCCTCCACACCTGCAACCAACTCTGCTCTACCCGAGTCACCAGTGGTCATCACTACCGGTACATCTGGTAACAACCTTTTCTCTCAAACACCAACCCTTATTGCAATCAATACTGCCACACAGATTCCGCAAAAGCTATCGAAAGGTGGAAACTACGCGGCTTGGCGTTCACAGTTTACTAATCTTTTGTATGGCTATGACCTCTTGGGGTATCTAGACGGAACTCTCTCATGTCCGCCTGAGACTACAATTGTTTCAGGAACACAAACGACCACAACAAACCCCGATCACAAGATCTGGATGCGTCAAGATCGTCTGATCTTACATGCCATTCAAACTTCCATCACAGCCTCAATTTCACCTCTTGTATCGAGGTGTAGTACAGCTGCTGAGGCATGGAACAAATTGGAGACAACATTTGCAAACAAGTCAAACACGCATATGCTTGGTCTTCTCGATGCCCTTACAAAAGTCAGCAAAGAGGGAAAGACAGTAGCAGAGTTTATGCAAAATATAAAGAGTATCATTGATGACCTTGCATTGATTGGTCATCCCTTGAGTGATGGAGAAGTTGTCATTCATTCACTCAATGGTCTTGGTCCTGAGTACAAAGAACTCGCAGCGGCCATCCGTGCTCGAGACTCACCAATGTCGTTCGAAGAGTTGCACGACAAATTACTTGACCATGAATCATTTTTGAAACGAGAGGAAGCTAAAAAGGGTATTCAACCGATCACTGCTCAATTCAACCAGAAAACATTTAACAAGAAAGGGAAAGGCAACAATCTTGGTGGAAACAATAACTCATTCAGAAATCATGGTGGAAATACCTACTTCAAAACTATGGGATCAAATCCTAGTTTTGGCAACAGAGGCTACCCCAATAATATGGGAAATTCTTATGGCCACCGCAATTATCAAGGAAATCCCCACCAACAACCTTGGCGTCCTCCTTATGGCAGTAATCAACCAAAGATTGTTTGTCAGCTTTGTGACAAAGTGGAGCATAGTGCCAAAACATGTCGCTCTTCTCATGCTCCATCACTTCCTATGCACAATCTGCCTCAAGCTAACTACATGGCCAATGAGCAATATGACAACCGTAACAATTGGGTGGTGGATTCGGGTGCAACCCATCACATGACTTCTGATTTACAGAACCTTTCCATCCATTCAGAATATGGCGGTAACGAAGATATCATGGTTGGCGATGGTAAAAGCATTCCTATCACTCATACTGGTTCCACCACACTTAAATCTCACACTACCACTTTTCAGTTAGACAATGTTCTGTGTGCACCACATATTAAAAAAAATCTTCTTTCCGTTTATCAATTTTGTGTTCAAAACAATGCTTCTATTGAATTCTTTCCTGACTATTTTCTTGTGAAGGATTTGAGCACGGGGGCATCCTTGGTCCGAGGCCAGAATAGAGGAAAAATCTACGAGTGGCCCACGAAGTCGTCATTGTCAAATGATTCCCCATCAGCATTACTATCCATCACCACCCTTGACTCATGGCATTGTCGTCTTGGGCATCCTTCTCCTCAAATTCTCAAGAAATTGGTCTATTCCGCGTGTCTATCTGTGTCTAAGTCAGTGTCTAATTTATCTCATTGTGATGCATGTCTTTGTAATAAGAGTCACAAACTTCCATTTGGTGCCTCATCTATTTCTTGTAATAAACCACTTGAAATTTTATTTACAGATGTTTGGGGACCTGCTCCTATAATCTCTTTTGATCACTTTCGTTACTATGTTATTTTTGTGGATTATTTTACAAAATATACATGGTTCTACCCACTCAAACACAAATATGATGTTCCCATCGTCTTTGAACAATTCAAGAAACTTGTTGAAAAATTTTTCCAAACTACAATTCAAACTGTATACTCTGACTGTAGTGGTGAAGCTCAAAGTCTCGGTCATCGTTTGTCTAATTATGGTATTCAACATCTCAAATCACCTCCCCATACACCAGAACTTGTTGGCACTGCTGAACGTAAACATCGTCATATTGTCGAAACGGCTCTTAGTCTCTTACATCATGCATCTATGCCACCTCGTCTCTGGTCCTTAGCCTTTCAAACTGCTGTTTATCTTATAAATAGAATGCCCACGTCAGTCTTGAATTCTCAATCTCCATTTGACAAAATTTTTCACAAAACACCCAATTATCACAAGTTACGTGTGTTCGGTTGCTTATGCTATCCGTGGCTTCGTCCATACACTTCACATAAACTTGAACCACGTTCTCGTCCATGTGTCTTTGTGGGATATTCCAATGAACATCAAGCATATCGTTGTCTTGATCCTAAAACTAATAGAATATTTGTTTCCCGTCATGTTGTCTTTGTAGAATCTGTGTTTCCATTCAAAAACTCCTCTAACTTCACTTCCATTTCTGATCACACTATAAATCAATGGATTAATTCAGCTTTTTCTAAAACTGAATCAAATCAACCTGGTTTATTGCCTTTAAATTCCTCTAAGTCCAACGTTGACAATCACTCCAGTGACTCCATAATTCTAGGCAACCAATCCTCCCCAATTCAACATGTTCCAATACTGTCAAGCAAATCTCCACCAAGACATATTACATGTGATCCAAATCAAAAGTCAACTACACCAACCAATAATCACGTTGATTCCTCCCAATCTCAGTCAATGCATGATTTACATGGTCATGAAAATATGATTGTTGACTTTCCAAATGTTGAGGTGCCATCCTCTACAACAAGTGGAGTTCACTCTTCTGGGCCATCGGATGCTCAAGTGCTTAATCAATCACAGGTAAGTGATCACTCCCCACATATTTCTCCTACTATTTCTCCTCCAATCCATGGCCATAGAATCCAAACACGGTCACAAAATAATATCTTTAAGCCAAAGCAAATACTTGACTTGAACACCACCACCACTCTCTCCTCTGCCCAAATTGAACCTAAAACCATCTCTCAGGCTCAGAAATTTCCTGAATGGCGTAAAGCCATGAGTGCTGAATACGACGCATTACTTGAAAATTCCACCTGGATTCTTGTCCCTAAACACACCACACAAAATATCGTTGGTTGTAAATGGATATTCAGAATTAAAAGGAACCCCGATGGGTCGGTTTCCAGATACAAAGCTCGGTTGGTGGCAAAAGGCTTTCACCAAAGGCCTGGAGTTGATTTCACAGATACTTTTAGCCCCGTTGTGAAGCCTGTCACTGTTCGTTTAATTCTCAGTCTTGCGACCACTAATGGTTGGCCTCTACGCCAACTCGATGTTAACAATGCTTTTTTGCAGGGTACCCTCACTGATGATGTTTTTATGCAGCAACCACCGGGGTTTGTGGATCCGCGGTATCCTGAGCATGTCTGTAAACTAAAAAAGGCTATATACGGATTACGCCAAGCACCACGAGCTTGGTACAATGAGCTCCGCTCTTTCCTCCTTTCAATTGGATTCACCAACTCCAGATCCGACAATTCTCTGTTCATTCATCGAAGCGGTGGTCAAATCATCTACCTACTTGTCTATGTAGATGACATAATAGTCACCAGCACATCCCCATCACAAGTGAATCAGGTTATTGCCTCTCTTGCTCATCGATTTTCTATAAAAGATCTTGGTCCTTTGGCATATTTTCTCGGAGTGGAGGCCCAATTTACTGCCCAAGGACTTTTCTTGTCCCAACAAAAATATATCTGTGACATTCTTATGAAAACAAACATGTTGGAGGCTAATGAGGTCTCAAGCCCACTGTCTTCTACAGAGTCACTTCGCCTTCATGATGGCAGCCCACCAGCTGATGCTACTCAATACCGCCAAGTTCTTGGGTCCTTGCAATATTTGTCTTTAACTCGTCCTGATGTATCCTTTGCTGTCAACAAACTGTCGCAATTCATGCATCGTCCATCTGCACTTCACTGGTCCGCTGTTAAACGGGTTCTTCGGTATCTCAAAGGTACCATAACACATGGACTACTACTTCGCCGTCACTCACCTCTCAGGTTGCATGCATTTTCTGATGCTGATTGGGCTAGCAATCCGGATGATCGAACGTCCACTACAGCTTATGTTGTCTTTCTTGGTGCCAACCCCATCAGTTGGAGTTCCAAGAAGCAAAAAACAGTAGCTCGCTCCTCCACTGAATCGGAGTATCGAGCCATTGCTTCAACAGCAGCTGAAGTTAATTGGATCACAAATTTATTGGCTGAATTGCATGTGCCTTTGAAATCGTTGCCTACCATCTACTGCGATAATGTTGGTGCCACCTACGTGTGTGCTAATCCCGTATTTCATTCCCGGATGAAACACATTGCCATAGACTTCCATTTTGTTCGGGATCAAGTTGCAAAAAATCTTCTTCGAGTATCACATGTTCACACCAAGTGAATGAAAGGATGCAGCTTTTCATTCTCCAAATTACAATCTTCTTTAGTTGGTCCAATGATAATGAGTAGTCTAATTTCTCAAGTTGGCCTGAAAGTAGAAGAAGAATTTTGTCCATGTTATCCAATTGCAGCTTCTGCTGGGCAGCCATGTTTTCCAACTCGTCCTTGTGTTTTTGGAGGCTGAATGTTGTCTCCTTCTCAATTCTCAAATCTTCATCTATGTTTTGGATATCAAGCTGAGTCAAATCCAGAATCAATCTTAGATTATGCTGTAGCTCAGGCATTGGCATTGCAAGTTTCTCATCTGCATCCTCCAGATTCTCCAAAAACTGTGGCCCTCGCATATCATTATCAATCACGTCCTTCTTCTCATCCTCTACTGTAATATTATAGTCTCCAAAAGCTGTGACCCTTGTCTTGGGGGCTGTTTCATTGAACCCCATCCCCATATTCTTTGGCCTCATCTTGGCTTCAATCGGAGTGACAATCCCTTGCTCATTCTTGCCAAGGCCACCACCTTTATATCCCATTTTACGTAATAACTTCAACCCAATTCCCTTTGTATACTTCTCAAAACCCCCAATCTCATCATCTCCTTCTTCCCTCCTCCTCCACTTGCCCTTCTGACTGCCCTCCAACTCCATATACATCTCTCAATCTCTTTCTAATTCCTTGCTTTTGATTTTTCTTTGTATATACGCTATACATATATAAATTGTACGTGGGTGGGCATATATATATACTTTTATATTCCTAAAAGTTGTGGGTTTTGCTTTCCTTTTCCTTTCGGGAGTCTTATATATATTCGTAAAAGGAGTGGGTTTTGTTTTGTTTTTCCTGTTAGGAGTAGGAGTCTGATATATATATATATATTCCTAAAAGGGTAGGGTTTTGTTTTACTTCTCACCACCCTCTTTTCTTCTCACCACGATAAGTACTCACATCTCGCTCTAGTAGTGTTGTGGTAATGACTAATGAGTGACAAAAACACAACTTGTGTGTTACGGCTTTTTGTGAAGCTGACCTGGCATCTTCATCTTCATTGAAGACTCTATGAGGACTGAGGAGTAAATTTTGAGTTGGCTTGATTTGTAAATATAAATATTTGTCTTATTGGAAACAGTAAAGATAAGTTTTAATCTTGCATACTGTGAACATGATTCAATATTCAATTAAAATCCAAATTTAGTAGAAATCAATAGAAACTACAGCAAGCTAATTCTCATAATTTGCCCGAGTTATTCTGCCAGAAGAGTGAAATTAATTTCATGTATTGTTACGTTTCGTATTATAATATATTGAAACGTAACATAAATTTTAGAGCGAAAGAGATTGAAATTTGCAGCGCTGTTGTAAACTGCAATAAGCAGGAACATTCTCGATCTGCTCTACTGATCACATATCCTGCATATCAATCCTTCACACATATCCCATTATTAATCAATTGTTGCATCAATTTCACATTATTGATCCATTGTTGTTTTTTCACACGTATGGCTGGAAAGACATCAGCATGGAAGGCCTTGTCTCCTCAAGCGCTCGAGGCTGCATTGAAATGCTCGAGGCTGCATGGAAGGCCTTGTCTCCTCAATTTCTCAAGTAATCTATGGTTTCTTCTTATGTTCTTGACTTCTTGTGGATGGTTTTTGCATTGAAATGTGACTTATATTAATTTTGTCAAACAAAATCAACAATAATAGACTTTTACTATTTTAATTTGATAATTCCATAATTCTGAATATTATCTAAAATTTTCAAAATTTTTGTTTTATTTATTTATTAATCTCATCATTTTCATGCATTATTGGATATTTTCTTCATTGGTTAATTTGACAAAAATTGTAGTTTGATAATTCTTTTTTTTTTCCTGATTTTTCTTTTATTTTTCAAACCCAACAACTTAGTTGAGTAGTATCATCACTCTTTCAAAATCTAAAAATTCAAAAATATTAGAGATATCTAATAATCATAATAAATATTAGATATAGATGTTAAGGATAATCATAGGATTCCTTCTATTGATAAGAATTAGATGTTAATACTTGTACTTATCTTTTATAGCTGTCTGTCATTAAGTAGGATTATAGTTATTGTTATTAACTAAACTACCAGCTCCTAATGTCTATAGGTTACGGTGAGCTGATTTCATGAGAGGAAGATGAAGATGAGACAACAGTAACCGAAGGAGAAGAAGAAGATGCAGCGGTAGTGATAGTCATGATTGATCGGAGGACTCGTTTGAGTTAAAATTGCTCTGATACCATATAAAGAATTAATTGTTCTGCGTTTCTTATTAATCAAAAGTAATGAAAGTAAATATATATAATACAAAGCAATCAGCTCACCGTAACCTATAGACATTAGGAGCTGGTAGTTTAGTTAATAACAATAACTATAATCCTACTTAATGACAGACAGCTATAAAAGATAAGTACAAGTATTAACATCTAATTCTTATCAATAGAAGGAATCCTATCAGTAGATGGATTATCCTTAACAATAGAAACTATTTTGAATATTCAAAAAAATAATAATAATAATAACTATTTTGAATATTTCTATGTGAAAACTATTTTGTAAATTACCTTAATATACAGAAGTGCGTAGTTAATTTTTTAATAAATCATTGAAAAAAAAAACAGTTCAGAAAATAATCAAATATATATTTATTTTTAAAAAAAGTTTCGGTTTTTTTTGGATAATAACAGTGGAGAAGAAGATGATATACAGACAAATTATGGAAGATCAATAAATGGGCTTTTTATAGGTGGGTATAGGTGGGGCCCTTGTCTACTTATTGGGCTTTTTTGGGTATTTTGGGCCTATTTGTTGGGTATGACCAATTATGCATTTGGGTTCTGTTAGTAAGATATGGGCTTTAACTCACTTATTGGGCTTTTACCCAATTCGGTTGATTCGGTTATTAACTGTATTGTTTTAGAGTGACGATATTTGCACCCCTTAAAAACCGTATGTATACCCCAAATTAGTATTTTTTTTTTAAAATCTAATAATACCCTTGAGTAAAATTACTAAGAGGACTAATTGTTTATTAGTACACCCACTAATAACTATTAATTAGTTTCCTATTTTAATCTTTTGTATATTTTTTTTCCTATTAATGGTTTGATATTAACATATATCATAAAAATTCTTTCCATTTTAATAAACCCTAGATTCTCTTTTAAATATATTTTCAATCTCTTTTAAAGAAATACAAATTGATTGCTAAGTATGGAAAATAAATCAAAATCATGAGACAAATTTGGTTGTGAAAAAGTAAAGTTTTAAAATATTTTTTATTAGAAGAATAAAATTATTATGTATATAAACAAACTTTTAAATTAACTTTATTATCTATATATTTTTATTTCTTTCAAACACTGTTTTTTTTTAAAAAAAAAAAAAATTATATATATACTTTTTATCAATATTATATGTTCTTTCTTGTTAAAAAAAATTAGATGTTTTACAATTTCATCAAATGCCTATCTTTTTTTTTTTCAATATTATTTAATACTTATCTACTTTCGCATCAATTGAGACATGACGCAAATCTTGCATTCCTACAACTCTCTCAAACAGAAAGTGGTTCTCTAATAAAATAAAATAAAAACCAAGAAGAGGAAAGAAGTAGGGAAGAGAAAGAATAGTAAGAGAATTAAAGGTAACAATTTTTTTTTTGAAATAATAATAAAGCTGATTAAATATCATAATAATAATCATAGGTGGTGTGTATACAAAAATACAATACAGTATAATTAAAGAAAGGGTATTTTTGGCATTAAGCGGGGTTTATTTATAAATTAGAGATTTTTTAAAAATTTTGATGGGTGTAATTACGAAAGGGGTGTAAATACAAATTTTAAGGGGTGTCATTATCGCCACTCATTGTTTTATTGTTATTATTTGTAATTTATGATAACAAAAATTTGTTACGTGTAGCACTAGCACATGAAACTTTTGATTGAGTTGGTTTTACAGCTCCTTTGATTAGAAAGGTTGAAGTCACATTACTCATAAAAATGTAATTGTGAGAGAGGTTTGATACCCACAAATCATATATACTTAATCTAGATGGTATCTCACGATCATTGATATTATGTATAAACCCATTACATGTTCGCCGATATGATATTTTATAACCAAAAAGTTTTTGGAAATTTTACAGCAAAGATTTACACTCTCATATCGATATTGATACCCTTGAATATGGAAATATCCATGGAAATATAAGGGAAATTATCGATATTTTAAACATTGATCTCAAGACACAGTGAATAATGGGTCCAAATCACATAAAAAGAAACTGTTGCAAATGTAAACTGGCACTTGAAATTCACATTGGTTAATTGAAAATTTAATAATAAAAACATAAAATTTTAAAATAATATTGGTTCAGTTGTATACCATTTGCAGTACGGATAGAAAAATTACAAGTATTTTGAAATTTCCAGACAATGAAATCAATTTATCAAATCGTCAGATATTTGTAGGAGAAAATGAAACTCCCAAGCTTGTGAAATTTTGCAAAAGCTTTAAAATTGTTTTCATGATGATTGAAAAAATTATGGTGAGTATTGGTTTCTCAAAAAAAAAAAAAAAAAAAAATATCAGGCTGCTCTTTAATTGTCAAATTCAATTGTGTGGTGTGTCCTTTTGAGGAAAATAAACAATTCTATGTGCTTTCGCCTGCTAGTAGAATCACTTTATGACTGGTGGAGTTCACAGAAGAACCAAAATATTAAAACAATACCTTCTTTTTTGTTTTTCATTTTTTCGGTTCATTTTAGAGTAAATAAAAAATAATTTTAAAATAAACAAAACAAAATATAATTTTCTTACTAATCATGAAAAATCAAGTACAATATTTGCAAAAATATTGGGAAGATTAGGTGAGTGGAAGATCAAAGAAATAGAAGTTTATTGTTCAACTTCGAAAATCAAAATTTTAGTTGGACTCAATAACTTTATTAAAGTTGCTTTGTTGATACATCATTGCTGTCTTTTTTTTAATCACATGAACTCGTCAGAACTTCACTGTTCCAACGCTCATTGTAATAAATTCCACAATGAATCCACTTGCTTTGTTTTTGTTCTTTATTGATAATTGGGTGGGGTGGAGTGGAATCAATAAAGATGCACATGCACTCGTTTGTTCTGTACTTCTGTCCAATGGAGCCCACACGGTTTTGGAAAAATCAATAAGAGAAGAGAAAGTGATAAGGTTGCTTCATTTTAGTGGTGGAGAGTGGAGCCCACACGGTTTTGGAGTCCACACCAATAATTGTTCAAAAAATCAATCAAAGAAGCACTAGCTCGAAGTAAATTCTACCAGAAAATCAAACCAGTCTGAATTCCTGCTTTCTCTCTTCGTTTTCCTTTCATTTCTCTGTTCCCACAAACTAATCAGAAAAAAAAAAAAAAAAACCATTCCAATGGCTGAGCTCATTGTTTCTGCGGTACTTCCTGTTCTGTTCGAGAAATTGATGTCTCCTGAGCTGCTTAACTTTGCAACTCGAGAGGGTGTTCGTGAGAAGCTGAAAAAATGGGAAAGGACTTTGAAGATGATCAAAGCACTTCTCGTCGATGCAGAGGACAAGCAGCTGAAGACTGAAGCTGTGAAGATGTGGCTGGAGGATCTCCAAGACTTGGCTTATGATGCGGAGGACATCTTGGATGATTACGCGACTGAGGCTTTGAGAAGAAAGTTGAAGATACAAGAGCATCAGGCTGCTAGCACTAGCAGAGCTCGGAAACTCATTCCTGCTTGTTGCATTGGTTTTACTCCAAGTGCTTTACGGTCCGATTTCAGTATGCGATCCAAGATTGATGATATTACTAGCCGGTTGGATGATCTTTACAGACAAAGAACTGAACTTGGGCTGGTTGTGAATACTGCTGGAGGGAATATTGTTGGAGGGAGATCGCCTGGTTCAAGCCAAAGACAAACCACTTCAAGTTTGCAAAACGAACGTGAAGTTTATGGGAGAGATGAAGACATAGCTAAAATACTTAAAATGGTGTTGACCGATGAACCGGGTGATGCCAATAACTTTGGTGTAATATCCATTGTGGGTATGGGAGGACTCGGTAAAACAACATTGGCTCAAGAAGTGTACAATCACGAGTCATTGAAAGGTTTCAACCTAAAAGCATGGGTCTGCGTCTCTGACGATTTTGATGTTACAAGAATCTCCGCAGACATTCTGGAGTCCATCACCGGCTATCCTTGTAATCTAAAGAAATTAGATGCGGTGCAAAAGCAACTAAAAGAGACAGTAGGGGGAAGAAAATTCTTGATCGTTCTGGATGATGTATGGAGTGAAAACTATAACATGTGGGCAACATTGAGGTCGCCCTTTATGGTTGGAGCTCACGGGAGCAAGATCATTATAACAACTCGTCATGTAAGTGTTGCCTTGACAATGGGACATTCCACTGAATGTGTCGAATTAAAGAAACTTTCAGACGATGGTTGTTGGTCATTGTTCAGAAAGCATGCTTTTGATAACAGAGATATGGGGGCAGAAGTTAGCGAATTGATTCGTCAAAAAGTTATTGAAAAGTGTAACGGTTTGCCCTTAGTAGCGAAGACTCTTGGTGGCCTTTTACGCTCAGAGAAAAGAGACAAGTGGTTAGATATTTTGAGTAGCAAACTATGGGAATTACTAGATAAAAGTGAGATCCCCGCAGCCTTGCAAATAAGTTACCATCATCTTCCTTCGCATTTAAAGAGATGTTTCGCTTATTGTGCCATTTTTCCGAAAGATTACGAATTTGAAGAAATAGAACTTGTTTTTTTATGGATGGCAGAAGGCTTGATTCAACAATCAAGTAAGAATGAGCAATTGGAAGATTTGGGAGGTGAGTATTTTGGTGCTCTGATATCAAGGTCAATCTTTCAAATATCAAGTAGCAATAGTTCTAAATATACAATGCATGACCTTGTTAATGATTTAGCTCTAAAGGTGTCTGGAAAACTATGTTTTAAGTTGGAGGATGAACCGGAGTCCAATAATTTATTAACATCCGAAAAGACTCGTTATGCTTCTTATATATGTCATGAATATAATGACAAAAGAAGATTTCAGGTCTTCAATGATGCGGTGCACTTAAGGACACACTTGTCAGTGCCACGAGTAAATGCATGGTATAAAACTTGTTACATTAGTAATATAGTTGTTTCTGATTTATTATCGAGGTTTAAAAAGTTGAGGGTATTATCTTTACAAAAATATTATATCATTGAATTACCCAATTCAATTGAAGGCTTGAGATTTCTAAGGTACCTCAACCTATCTGGTAGTAAAATCAGAAGTTTACCTGAGTCAGTAGGCTCCATGTGCAACTTACAAACTTTGCTATTAAGAGATTGTCGTGCTCTTTTAAAGTTGCCTTCTAATATGGGGAATTTAATCAATTTACGTCATCTTGATATTTTAGGTGCCCTGTCAATAAAAGAGATGCCATTAGGAGTTAGAAAATGGGAATGTCTTCGAACCCTATCTAACTTTGTCGTTGGTAAAAATTCTGGATCCAATTTGAAAGATTTGGAGGATTTAAAATTACTTGGTGGAGAACTTCACATTTCAAGATTAGAGAATGTGACTCATTTTCAAGACATTGGAAAAGCCATAATAAGTGATAAGAAAGATCTTAAAGTGCTTTCGCTAGAATGGGGATCTAGGTTTGATGAATCATGGGATGAGGAAGTAGATAAAAAAATACTTGATATGCTTCGACCTCATCAAAACATAGAAAAGCTCACGATAAAAGGTTATGGGGGTACAAAGTTTTCTAGTTGGGTTGGAGATAGTTCATTCTCTAAAGTGACGGTCCTAAAATTGGATGGTGGTATGAAATGCATATTCTTACCTTCACTTGGGTTATTAAGCTCACTTAAGAATCTCACTCTTGAAGGTATGAAGGGAATAAAAAGCATAGGTTTTGAATTTTATGGAGAAGGTTGGTCAAAACCATTCCTATCTTTGGAGACTCTTTGTTTTAAGGATTTAGAAGCATGGGAGTGTTGGAATCCTATCAAAGAAAATGAGAGCTTTCCTAAACTCCAAGAGCTTTCTATTGTAAACTGCCCTGAACTCTCCGAAAGATTACCCAACAATCTATGTTCGTTGAAGAAGCT
Source organism: Acer campestre (assembly GCA_954870605.1). NCBI lineage: Eukaryota > Viridiplantae > Streptophyta > Magnoliopsida > Sapindales > Sapindaceae > Acer > Acer campestre. Next base: position 45,156,032 of record OX940801.1, on the reverse strand, counting down.
TGTGATTTGCGGGTGTGAGCAGTTGGTGGTCTCATTATCAAGCATCCCTATGTTGTGCGAATTGGAGATTGATAAATGCAAGAAGATTGTGTGCAACAATTCAACTTATTGCGAGTCATTAGAATCTATTACTCTTTCAAATATTTCAGATTTTAGTGATTGGTCAAGGCTTGAATTTAAGAAAGTTGAAAGTCTAAAGATTAAGAGTTGTAAAGAGCTGGTAGAATTATGGCAGAATGAGATTTTCCTTGAAAAGCCACCTCCAGGGTTGCATAGTCTCATCTCCCCTAGAAAGCTCGATTTTAGAAATTGCAATACCCTCACGACTATACTTGAAGGAATCAAACAGAAGAATACACAAGTGGAAGAACTGAGAGTTGAGGGATGTGATTCTCTAAATTTCATTTTTAGGGAACAACTACCTCAATCTCTAAAGAAGCTTCATATAGAAAATTGCGAGAAATTGCAATGTTTGTTGGATGATAATGAGGATACTAGTACTTCATTACGTTGTGTTGATGAGAATACTAGTACATCTCATCATCTTCAAGACTTGTTTATAAGTGACTGTCCATCTCTGACATGCCTGCCATCAATACACCAACTCCCTGCCACACTCACAAGTCTCACTATTAGCAATTGTTCCAAGATCACAACTTTGTCGTCGATGGGTCAGTTATATGTATCACTCAAACATCTTGAAATATCGGATTGCTTAGAGCTCACAGTCTTATTACCAAAAGGCCAATTACCTGAGACTCTTGAAACCCTTGGTATTAACAGCTGTCCAAAATTAGAGTCAATAGTTGAGAAATTTCATAATAACAAGGCTCTTTACAATATCCACATATGCGGTTGTGATCATCTCAAATCCTTTCCAGAGGGACTAGAAACTCTTAGCAGTCTTCGTAGAATTTTCATGTACAATTGCAAAGGTCTTACTTCCTTTCCAAAAGGACGGCTCCCTGACAATCTCTCCTCTTTATCAATACACAATTGTCCAAATATACGATTGTCTGAAGAAGGTCTGCCAACCAAACTTGGAGGTCTTTCAATTAGTGACCGCAAACAATATAAAGCCCTCATGGAATTGGGGTTGCACAATCTCACCTCTCTCTCAAACCTCTGTATTTCTGGAAAGCGGGATGGAGAGACTTTACATGAGGAGGACATGAGAGTTACTTTGCCCCGCACTCTAACTCGGATGTTGATTAAAGATTTCCCAAATTTGAAATACCTGTCTTTCAAGGATTTCGAATGCCTCCCCTCTCTTGAGAAATTGCAGATCTGGAATTGCCCAGAGCTCACATCTCTTCCAAGTCTGCCACCCTCACTTTTGCAATTACATATACAGGAATGTCCTCTTCTGAAAGAAGCATGCAAGAGAGATAAAGGGAAAGAGTGGTCCAAAATAGCCGACATCCCTTGCATTCAGATAGATTACAAATTCATCTACGATCTGGAGGAAACATCTGAGAATTAGATCGTTCATCCCATCTTCTATTTCAGGTATTAAACTTTCGTGACAAACTATTTCTCAGTATTTTATTGTTTTAATCATATGTTTTAATGCTCTGATTAGTGTTTCGGAATCACTCCTCTGCCTTAAATTAAGAGACTATCTGCCCTTTTACTTGTCAGATAAACGTAAGAACTGCTGATCTGTAAATTGGAGTCTCTCTTGTTTGTGAGCCATCTCTGTCCTTTTCTGTGTAAGTCACTCTCTTAGATTGCTTCTTCTGTTTCTTATATGATTTGCTTATGAGGATTTGGGAATCATCATCAAGCAATTGGGACTATTGCTAAGTTTGACAATTTTTTTTTAACTCAATGTTGCTAATTTTTCTTACACTCTTTCAACATATGGACCTGAATTCCAAACTGTGTTTGAATGTAGCCTCTGTGAAAATTCATCAGATTGACCTATTCCTTTAGATGATAGCTTTTCTGCAAATGTATATAAATCCTACCAGTAGCTACAGTGCTCCAAATGTATTCTTTAGAGATCTATGTCATATGCTCTGACAAGGATTGGATTTGCATCACTATTCTCTGATTCAGGTTGAAAATATTTTGGAATCATCTCAGCATTGGAAGAACTAATGGAAGATTTACAAATCCACAGAAAATTCCTTGAAGCTCCACTCTACCTATAGGTAATTATATTCATTTGATAGATTTATCAGAAGAGAAAAAAACAAAATCATATTTTTTAATTGATCATGCATGGTCTTGTATATGCCTTGAAGTTATAGCATCTTTAGTTTGATTTGAAAGCTCATATTTCAGTCTATACAGGTGTTCTCATCAGGCCAGGCCTGTTATGACTTATGATGTCATGATTTCTTCTCATCAATGGATGACATTTTCACTAATCTCTGGACGTGGACTACATACATATCTCGTCGATTAATTCATTACATTGGTAGTTTTTCACGTTCTTTACATTTACGCATGGTGATGTGATTATCTATGTTTGTCATCATTACATCAATGCCTTGAAAATGTAGGATGTGCTTTGATGCAATTCCTTAGTTATCCATATTTGAAGACCATGATAGCTCTGTTTAATCACTATGTTGTTACTGAAGAGGATCTTGTATTTCAAGATGTCAACAGATGCTCAGAATATTGGACTACCATTTCATCTGGCACTTGCCTCATGGAGATGTCCTTTCTATTATATAAAGATGTTTTTCAAGTTTGAATTCGTAGGTAAAATAAGTTGGTTTTTCTTATTTGAATCTCTTTAGTCCATCGAAGAGTTGAACTTTTTCATCTTTCACATAAAAATGAATAATCATATTGGCATCTGCAGCATTACTTATATGGTAAGAATAACACAGACTACTAGAAATGGCTGTGGAAGATGGTACAACAAGATTCGTGGAACTCCTTGAAACCAAGGTATAGACAGAAGCTGTTGTCATAGTTTTTCAATTCTGTTTTGGATCTATTTTGGCTGGATGCATGCAGATTGCTGCACTCTAACTTTGCTGCAGATTGCATCTTTCACAGAGTTTCTTTGCTGTTATTTTAGGTGAATGCAAATCTCTTTTCCATATTCAGCTACCAATCAGTTGGTGCAGTTGATTGCAAAATGAGATTTCTCATCGTAGGCTAATTATATGGAACCTTGTGCTGGGATTTTCCATTGTTATTTGGTATGTGCTACTGCTACCACAACCAATCCACTGATTTATTGATCTCATAAGTCCTTGTTTTTGTGTTCACAACATAAATTAATGTCTATATTAAACAAGTTTATGTGATCCTGAAAAAAGAGGAATTAACAACCTATTCAGACAATTTCTTCCTTTCTTGGGAACTGATTTAGTTATATTTGAATTTAAAGGACAACAGCAATCCAAGGAATCCTCCCCCACTTGACCAGTGAAGGAATAAAGGGCTGAGCATTCTTGTTCAAAATCTATGTAGGAAGAGACAAAAAATATTTCTAGTTTCCATGAAAGGTGGTTTGAGGCTTATATATTATTCCGATTCCCCATATTAGAAGGCAACTTAAAGAGATTGACAATTTCTTATCATCAAAGTTTGCAAGTTCAACAATGAGTGAGTTTAAAGATTTAGGCAAACTTCTGACGCCATGGTCTTGAGGTACTGATGTTTAAACTTTCATATATGTTCTATATCATTTATTCATTTACTAGAGACTGTCTTCTACTCCAGTTTTCTATTCTGAGTTGGAGTTCCTGATGTAGTACTTTTGTTCTTCTAGACAAGTCCTTGAGGTTCTGTGTTTTAATGCTGCTGAGAGATGATATGCTATGGCTAGACAACGTGAGGTGCAGTGTTATATATTTTGCAGTTTTTTTTTTTTTTTACTTTTTTAGATGCTATTACTCTCTGTTTATATAAGAGACTAAATTTTCTGCATTTTAGGGTTTTGCTGCAAAGTTATGAGGAGGCTGCAAGGTTCGGCTGTAGTTCCACATTCTATCATGCTAGTAAAAAAGCTGATGCAGCTGCATATGTTGGCATGGAAGCAAGGACCAACACAGATCAAACATCGTCCCCTCTTTAAAGTTGTAAATTGGATTGTGCAAGCCCACCAGAGAACTCGAAACATTGAAAATTAAGGAGATTCTTGCTCCAGCATCATCAACTGATAATATAAGGCTGCTGCTGCCTTGGCTTTCCCTGATCCTAACAAGTGATTCAAGATAGCCTGCATCCCTTCCATAAGATAGATTGGAAATTCATGATCTTAAGTCTTAACCCATTCTTTCTTATCTTCTATTTCAGGTATGCCAATTTATAAAAGCACAACTATTACACGCATTTTCTTAATAAACAATTTCACATTGTTTGTTGCTTTAAATTTTAATGAATTGCTTTATATTTTAACCCTGCAATTTCTAATCTTCTGATAATAACTTCTCTGCCTTAAATTGAGAGTGTTGTTAACTTATATCCATTTTCACTTGTGAGATGTTTTGTCAAACTTATTTGATAGTCCAATCCCGATTGCATGAACCGTGAAGAAAAGCTCATACTGGTTTGCAAGAAATATGTTGATCAAATTCCTCATATTAGAAGCAAAATTCAAGAGACAGAAAAATTCTTGATATCAAAAATACCAAAGTTGTACAATTGATTTTATCACCAGAAAGCTCAAGGTACCAATATCTGAACTATAATTTCTAATTGATGTTGATGTACAGTATTTTTGTCTTCTCAGCTTTCAGCAGATAGCAGAGTTTTCTTTGAATCTGGTTGATTTGAGTTTGATGCTACTCTAATTGAAGTTGCAATCATCTCTGAAGCTGTAGATTGCTATCTTCTGCTAGAGACTGGATTTTGCTTTTGTTTTCGGTGGCTAAGTCGTTTTTGTAGTGTTCTTCTTCAGACAATTTCTATTGCATATCCGTGTTGAATGGCTGATCATGTAGAGATGTTTTATTCAACGGCTGGCTGACCTCAGGTAGATTGTATCAGTATATGTTGAAATTTTGGTGTTGCATTTTTGTACAGAAAATCTTAGAAAATGCTGCTACAATCTGCTTTTAATGGAAACTAAATCGCCCAATTTTGGTCATAGTTGGCTGCAGAATTATGAAGATGTTGCAAGGTCTGTTGTAGTTCCACACTTTGGCCTGCTAGTGAAAGAGCTGCTGCAACAATATACTTTGAGCAACAGAGAACAAACACCTTCCCTTCTTTCAATTGGTAAATTGGACTGAATTTTTGTGCAATCCCACCAAAGATCCCAAAAACAAGTTGAAATTAAACAGATTCCAACCTAAGCATCATCTGCTGGTCATAGATTTCATGCTGATGACATATACTAAGCATTTTCTTAAATGTTTATATTGGAAGATTTTAAGCTTTTGCATATTGCAGCTACAAAGTTTTATGGTTTTATGTGTACATAATCAGAAATATTTTCGGTTTGCATTTTTCTTTTATCTATTCATATTTATTTGTTTATGATTTGCAGATGCCCGGCTCATCTTATTAATGAGTGGACTAGTTGGAGATTGTGTTTTGGAGGTACAAAATATTTCCTATTCAAGTCTTATTTTTCTGGCACATAATGCAAACTTTCTCATGATTGACCAATATGCAATTTTGAGTCTAGCATCCTCCTAGTGGGTTCTTCTACTACAATTTTCCACTATTTCTAAGATAGGCAGTTGGAGGCTAACATCAATAAGCACTGAATGTAGAAGATATTATATTCATCTGCAATTACTTCAATTCCTTGTTTGTTATATGTTATATTATGTGTTGTGATTGGAAACCAAAAATTGTTTGCTATGATTGATAAATGGCCTTTATGACTCTAATTCGCCTCTATTGTCTTTATGCCCTATTTATTTTAGGCATCTACTCAATGCAATGTTTTATCTAAATTTATACAAACAACAAAGTTGAGAAAAGATGTAAGTAAATGAATTAATTTCTGTAATTCTCATTTGGTTGTAATTTTTTATAAATAGCACCGGCTAAAAGTTTTTCTCATAGTAAATTTCTAATAGTATTTCAAAACTTGAAATGAGAATGGTTCTACTTTGTAGTTATTACTATTATTGTAAGTGCTGGAATCAATTACTATTACCTCCCCTATTGTTGTATTGTAGTTGATATCAAGCTCGAACCAAGCTATAACATCTCTACAGCAGTATAATTCAAATTGGTTAGGCCAATCTAGAATATCCTATGAACCCAAGCAGACGTTCTCCGACATTTATTCTAGAGCATAGTACTTGAAATACATATCTCCACTCCTGATAGTAAGTATTATAACTTGTATCATAGATCTCTCATGTCCAAATTATATCTGTACAAGATTTTTTAACTTATGTCATTAATGGGGTAAAAATTCATACAGAGGTTGTTTGTCCATCAACATTGAGGAGAGAGCACAATTTTCTTCAAATCCAGTTGATTTATGCTTGTTGCTGCTCTTTTATCTACCGGTGAAGTCTAAAGTTGTGGACTGCTATCAACCGCCGGCGGCAGTATTCCTTCTCAGTTTTCTGTTGCTGAGTTGAAGTCTTTGATGTGAATTTCTTATCCTTCTAGAGCTGCTGTTATGGTTCTCGATTGTATTATATCTTGGAGATCATCCTACTCACAGGCGTTTTTTCTGCTGCTGCAAGCTGACTTGAGACGGTGTTTATGTTTTCGAATTTCAGTTAAAGAAACCTTTAAAAATGAAGATATTATCTACTCTTGAAGACCGAATTGCTGCACTTCCACATATATGTTCTGCTACTGAAAGAGCCTGACATAGGTTTGCAGTATAAGGAGCAAAGAATCCAAACTTCATCTTTCCCGCCACAGATGGGGCTCGGATTTGTTGTGCAAGCCTGCCACAGATTCCAAAACCAATCGAAATCAAACTGATTCCTGCCCCCCAACATCATCAATTGGTGCCAAAGCTGCTGTTGTTGCTTCCCATGCAGGGGCATCTAAGTATTCAAACTTCATCATTCTTTTTTGTCCCAATATCATAAAAAAAAATATCGATATTGAAGAGACTACCTGATTCCTTATGCTGTAAACTTCTAATCGATCATATATACAATATTTTCAAGCCTTAATATGATGCACTAATTCATTAATTCAATTGATTCATGAATTCAATAACCTTACTATTTTCTCCTTTGCCAAACTAATATTTACAGTTTGAACTCATCGGAATCTTAGTATTGTATTATCCTAAATGAAGTTTTGTTTTCTCCAAAAATGATTTATAGTTATTTACAAAGTCAGATGCAGTTTAATCTAATTAATTAAACTAATTACAAACGCTAGTACAAAATTGTAAGTCAATTAGTCCATGTTAATTATAATGGCAGCATAAACTTGATGCCCATTGAGGTTGGGTTCGAGCAGGACCTCAGAAATAGTTAAATATATAGTTCTAAGTCATCAAGCCAACCCAAAATTTACTCCTAATAGAGTCTTCAAAACAAGCCTGTAACAATGCATTACCATATTTCACTTTGTACACCTAAAAAGAAGCATGCAAACCCACAAACTCACCTACCCACCACCCTCTTTTCTTCTCACCACGACAAGTACTGCTTTTATTTTGCAAGACTCACATCTCGCTCTAGAAGATGTTTCATGTAATCAAGCTATGCAGCTCAATGAAGTTCACTATCTCCAGTAGTGTTATGGTAATGACTAATGTGTGACAAAAACTAGTTAAAAGAAACACAACTAGTAAATAAATCAACTGCTCTGGAAACAATCACAGAACAGGAAAAACACTACCACCGTACATGACCGTACATGATCGAAGAACAATCGAGGCAAGCTTGTATATGCAAAAAATTCATATCAAATAATGACAAGAAACTGGACTAGAGAAGATATATATATATATATTAGTATATTACGAAAACTGAGCAACTTTATTCAATAGAAACAGCAGTTAAAAGAGTGCAATGCTCTAACAAAAGAGAACATATATCAAAGTTCAGAAACTTGCAAAGAACATAAAACCAGAAACAAAAACATCACAATGCTAAAAAAGACCACCAGACACGGAGAGAGAACCATAACACCATCAGTAACCACCACGGAGGCGAAGGACAAGATGCAGAGTAGATTCCTTTTGAATATTGTAATCTGCCAAGGTGCGCCCATCTTCAAGCTGCTTCCCAGCAAAGATCAACCTCTGCTGATCAGGGGGAATGCCTTCCTTGTCCTGAATTTTGGCCTTCACATTATCAATGGTGTCCGAACTTTCGACTTCCAGGGTTATGGTTTTTCCAGTCAAGGTCTTGACAAAAATCTGCATCCCTCCACGCAGCCTCAGCACCAAGTGCAGGGTGGACTCCTTCTGGATATTGTAGTCTGCAAGGGTCCTCCCGTCTTCAAGCTGCTTCCCTGCAAAAATCAACCTCTGCTGATCTGGTGGAATACCCTCCTTATCTTGGATCTTTGCCTTGACATTATCAATGGTGTCGGAACTTTCAACTTCCAGAGTAATGGTTTTACCAGTCAATGTCTTCACAAAGATTTGCATGCCACCACGTAGGCGGAGAACCAAGTGAAGGGTAGACTCCTTCTGAATATTGTAGTCAGCAAGGGTCCTTCCATCTTCAAGTTGTTTACCAGCAAAGATAAGTCTTTGCTGATCTGGGGGGATTCCTTCCTTGTCTTGGATTTTTGCTTTAACATTATCAATTGTATCGGAACTCTCAACTTCCAAGGTAATAGTCTTCCCAGTAAGAGTCTTTACAAAGATTTGCATGCCTCCACGAAGACGGAGTACCAAGTGGAGAGTTGATTCCTTCTGAATATTGTAGTCAGCAAGGGTACGACCATCTTCAAGCTGCTTTCCAGCAAAGATCAATCTCTGCTGGTCTGGTGGGATCCCCTCCTTGTCCTGGATTTTTGCCTTAACATTGTCTATGGTATCGGAACTCTCAACTTCCAAGGTAATAGTTTTACCGGTGAGGGTTTTCACAAAAATCTGCATGCCACCTCTAAGACGGAGCACCAAGTGTAGGGTAGACTCTTTCTGAATGTTGTAGTCAGCAAGAGTGCGGCCATCCTCAAGTTGTTTACCAGCGAAGATAAGCCTCTGCTGGTCTGGTGGGATCCCTTCCTTATCTTGGATCTTAGCTTTCACATTGTCGATGGTATCGGAGCTTTCTACCTCAAGGGTTATGGTCTTACCGGTGAGAGTTTTAACAAAGATTTGCATCTGTTGAAACGAAAAGAAAAACATATTATAAATAACTAAATGGAATAAAAACTTTACTTTCAGATACAAAAATAAGTCAGGCTAGCACATGGACTTCAACATTCAACAGTTGGCAAAATATTTTAGTGAACAAAATAAATAGCACCAACCAATGAATCAAAATTACGGCATAAAAAGTCTGATTTCTAAGCATACAATCAGATATAAAAAAAAACATGGAAAAAATAATAATGCACCATATATAACAAATCACAAAAAACTTTCATCACATTCAAAAATGTTATCAAATCAAAATTAAAAGTCTAATCTAGAATCAAAAAACGAAAATACCAAAAACAAACAAAAAACATGCATCTAAAAAAAAATCACAGCTTCGATCAAATGTAGAAATACCTTACATCAAATATCATCGCAAATCAGAAAAGGGCTTTCAAATTAAGGTCAAACGCGAAATCTTGACAGAAGAAAAAAGAGAAAATCACGATCTGCTAATCAAAAACTCAAAGACATGTACACCGATTAATATAATTCAATTCAAAGTATCTATTAAATCCACCAGTCGCAATAAGATTTCTTACACAGCCTCTACAAGAATTATCATAAGAACCAACAGATTCGATTAAACTAATACAAGATCTAATATAATCAATTAATCAAAAATATTCGATATCGATTATATCATAAGACCCAAAGATAAAAATAATTTTCAATTACATCAAACGCAGAAAATAACGCTCTTGATCCCAACAAAAAAAACAAATAATAAAAAATAAAAAAAATAAAAAAAAAGTCAAACATATAAATCATATACATATAATCAATCCACAGTAAAATCCATACCTAACAAAAATTCATGCATAAAATCACGAATCAAGAGAATTCTTAAAAAGCTAATAGATAAAGAGATGATCTTTTAGATCTGAATCGAAAATTACCTTGAAAAGATTGAAAGAACGAGAAGAGAGAAATTATCGGAGATTGTATTTGCAGACTAGAATTCGATGTATTCAATTTAGGGTTGAATTTGGGGGTCTTGTGTATTTATAGCAGAGATTGCCAACATTATGAATGAAAAGTATAAAAGAAAAAACGAATAGGATAGTGCCACGTTTCGGTTCCACCCTGTCATGCCTGTGCGTATACGCAACTTTAACTTATTAGTGTAATGCTACATTGTCCAAATTTGATGTCCAAATCTGGTGCCGAAATGATATGGCAACAATATAGACCATTCATTTAAATCATGTAAATTTAATACATTTTAAATGAATAGTCTATATTATTGCCACATCATTTGGGCATCAGATTTGGACAATGTAGCATTACTCAACTTATTAATATCGTGAAGACCAGGTGTTTCTAAAGGAAATATATTTTAATTAGGCTTATATATATCACTAATTCAATTTAATTTAGATTTATAAATAAGATAAGAATTTTACGAGTCATAGTCTCTGCTTCTCTGATCTATAAATTATCATTATAGTTACAAAAAAAAAAAAATTAAGAAAAGAATTTCTACCAAATTCTATTATGGGTTTATCAGCTAATCTGTAATTAACAATTTATTTCATTCAAATCTATTAAATACCAATTCAACAATTCAAAAGATTTAGGAATTTAAAAAATAAAAACTAAAAACATATGAAAATAAATAATATATGTTTTTTTTTTTTTTTTGTTAATTGTACAAACATATTCTCTATTTATCTAATAAAGCATATTTTCAAACAAGTGTCATATTCAAATACAAACATCCCAATTAGAATGTGCTTAAGGTATGGAAAGTTAATAGTGCCCTTGGTAAAAAGGAGATGTTATTTTGGTGGATAAATTTTACAAACAACCCTAAATTTAGATGTAATTATATAGATATTCATTTTTTTCTAATAATTACATAAATATACTGTACCGTCATTTGACTTTTGTTAACTTTAACATTTAATTACATTTGTATCCCGAAATGACTAAACTACCCCTTGAAAAATTATTTATCTTTTTTTATTATTATTTAAAAATATTAAAAAATATTTACTTAAAAAATTGAAAAAATCGGTACTTTTTTTTTGTTGCTTTTATTTTCTTTTTCTTTCTATCATTTTTTTTTTTTTTTTTACATTTTCTATATCCCCAAACACCAAATTTTCAGATTTCAAAAACCAACTTTATCACCAAAACATTCAATTTCATACTCATAAACCCACAAACAATTTCATTTCATCAACACAATCAAAATCCACCAACAATTACATTTAATCAACAGAATCAAAACCCACAAAACTCACTAAATACAATCAAAACCCACTAAACACAACAATTTTTCCAATTTTGTGGTTTCTGATTGTGTTTAAAAAAATGATAGAACGAAAGCAACAAAAAAATTGTACCGATTTTTTCAATTTTTTAAGTAAATATTTTTTAATATATTTAAATAATAAAAGAAAAGATAAATAAGTTTTCAATGGTAGTTTAGTCATTTCGGGATACAAATGTGGTTAAAGATTAAAGTTAACAAAAGTCAACTAACGATAGAGTATATTTATGTAATTATTATAAAAAATTGAATATTTATACAATGGCACCTAAATTCAGGGTTGTTTGTGAAATTTACCCCATTAAAATAACCTCTCCCTTTTACCCAAGGGTACTATTGTTCCATACCCCAAACACATCCAATTAGGATGTTTGTATTTAAATAGGGCATTTGTTTGAAAATTTGCTTTATTAGATAAATAGAGGGTATGTTTGTGCAATTAACCCTTTTTTTTTCAATCCATTGAGCTGTTTTTTTTTTTTTTTTTTATAGGAAACAAACGTAAAAAATAAATAAATAAATAAATAACTAGCAATAATCCACAGTAACTATGCTGTCAATTACAGATATTTCCTCACCCAAGAATTATCGAGGATAATTCCTCACCCAAGACCTATCTTCATCACAAGACAACACGTTTTTTACTGGCACATAATCCACAGAAACACAACGTATCTTTCGAGCTGATGTTTATTAGCTAAACTCAAAACTTGATCCATGCCAACAAAATGGGCCACTATGCTGTCCAATTAAAGCTTCTTCTTTTTTGCCCTCTATATATATAATAATGTGTATAAATTATGAAGTTGTTAATCTATGAAATCAGTTTTATAGTATCAGTTTGAAAGCCCTGTTGCCTCGTTTACATATTAGTTATTACCCTGTTAAACTTGAGAAAGATTTTCACAATGAACAAACCAAAGTAGAGGTATCAAAGCAAAGAGAACTAAAAACAGAGATACATGTAAAACGTAAAGCGTAAAGCAAGAAGTAGAACATAATACGGATATTTATTTCATAGAAATCTTATAAGCAACAATACTTTTAGAAAACACTGAAAACATAAAACCATAAAGCATTAAAGCAAACTTCAAATCGTTTTTACAACTTTTATTTAAAACAAGCCATTTCACCAATGGCTAACAACCACAAACCACACACTTTGAAAACCACAGTCGACCAAACTCAATAACCTCCACGAAGACGGAGCACAAGATGCAGAGTGGACTCCTTCTGAATGTTGTAATCTGCCAGGGTCCTTCCATCCTCCAGCTGCTTTCCGGCAAAGATCAACCTCTGCTGGTCTGGCGGTATCCCCTCCTTGTCCTGGATCTTAGCCTTAACATTGTCAATAGTGTCCGAGCTCTCAACCTCCAAGGTGATGGTTTTCCCTGTAAGGGTCTTAACGAAAATCTGCATGCCACCACGGAGACGGAGAACAAGGTGGAGTGTGGATTCCTTCTGGATGTTGTAGTCAGCAAGGGTCCTTCCATCTTCTAGCTGCTTACCGGCAAAGATGAGCCTCTGCTGATCCGGTGGGATACCCTCCTTGTCTTGGATTTTAGCCTTCACATTGTCAATAGTGTCAGAACTCTCCACTTCCAAAGTGATGGTTTTGCCTGTGAGGGTCTTCACAAAGATCTGCATACCACCACGGAGCCGGAGCACCAAGTGGAGGGTTGACTCCTTTTGGATGTTGTAGTCTGCCAAAGTACGACCATCTTCAAGCTGTTTGCCAGCAAAGATCAACCTCTGCTGGTCTGGGGGTATTCCCTCCTTGTCCTGAATCTTGGCCTTTACATTGTCGATTGTATCAGAACTTTCAACTTCCAAAGTGATAGTTTTTCCGGTAAGGGTCTTAACAAAAATTTGCATACCACCCCTGAGACGGAGGACCAAGTGAAGGGTTGACTCCTTCTGGATGTTATAGTCAGCAAGTGTGCGCCCATCCTCGAGCTGCTTGCCGGCAAAGATCAACCTCTGCTGGTCTGGGGGGATCCCTTCCTTGTCCTGGATCTTGGCTTTGACATTGTCAATGGTGTCTGAGCTTTCCACCTCAAGGGTGATGGTTTTTCCAGTGAGCGTCTTTACGAAGATCTGCATACCACCCCTGAGACGAAGGACCAAGTGAAGGGTAGACTCCTTCTGAATGTTATAGTCAGCGAGAGTGCGCCCATCCTCGAGCTGCTTGCCGGCAAAGATCAACCTCTGCTGGTCTGGGGGGATCCCTTCCTTGTCCTGGATCTTGGCTTTGACATTGTCAATGGTGTCTGAGCTTTCCACCTCAAGGGTGATGGTTTTTCCAGTGAGCGTCTTCACGAAGATCTGCATACCACCCCTGAGACGAAGGACCAAGTGAAGGGTGGACTCCTTCTGAATGTTATAATCAGCAAGAGTGCGCCCATCCTCGAGCTGCTTGCCAGCAAAGATCAACCTCTGCTGGTCTGGGGGGATCCCTTCCTTGTCCTGGATCTTGGCTTTGACATTGTCAATTGTGTCTGAGCTTTCCACCTCGAGGGTGATAGTTTTTCCGGTGAGAGTTTTCACGAAGATTTGCATCTATTGAACAAAACAAAACGTGAAATCAGAAAAATAAATAAATAAATCAGAAAAAACAAACTTCATACAAACCCACAAGATACAATCAAGACAACCAAATCAAAATATAATTGAAGCATGAATCAAAGTAATCCATCATCAGCATAATAATTTCGAAGCATAGTTTTGTCAACAGAAAAAGAAAAACATTTAAGCGTAGTTGAAAATACTGATATATGTTAAAACTAAAATCACATAAATTCAGATTTATAAACAAACGTAAATAATTCCACCAGTTATTCCCTTCAATTATATAAAGATAAGAAAAAATTAGGTGCTCCAATACATTACCAACAACAAAGAAAACCAGCAAAAATACACCATAAAAAAAAAGATCAAACTCTTTATCAAGGTAATTGAACAGATTTACAGTTGACCATCAAACATACAAACAAATAAAATGAAACTAACCCTAATTCAACAAATAATAACATCAGGAACAATAAAACCTAACCATAATTCAGAAAATTTCCAGACAAAAAAAATACAATATCAGAAAAATATTCAGATAAAACAAACTCATACAAACCCACAAGACCCAATCAAGTTAACCAAATCAAAAGATAATTAAAACAAGAATCAAATTATTTCATCATCAGCATACAATCGGAAAAAAAAAATTAAAGCGTGGATGAACAATCTGAGATATGTTAAACCAAAAACAAATTATTTAAGATTTATAAACAAACGTAAATAATTCCACCAATTATTCACTTCAATTCTATAGAGATATTCTTGCTTGAGTAAACATTAGATGCTCCAATATAACACCAACAACAGAGAAAACAAGCAAAAATACACAAAAAAGATAGAAGGATCAAACTCTTTATCAAAGTAATTGAACAGATTTACAATTGACCATAAAATATCTAAACAAATAACCTAACCCTAATTCAACAGATAAAAACTTCAACGACAATTAAACCTAACCCTAATTCAAAAAATTCCCGAAAAAAAATAATAATAATAAATCAACGGACCGAATTATCAAACAAACAATCTACGAAACCAATTTAATAAATTAACTAATTAAAATATTGAAATACGGAAAATCAAAACAAAGAAAAAGAATTACCTTGAGCGAGTTTTGAAAGGACTTTGATTCGACTTTCGTTGAGAGATTATAAGAGAATTGGCGAGGAGGTAAGGCTGGAGACCTCCTCAATTTATAGTCGCGATCGGAGAGCGAAATGACAAAACTGCCCAAAGAAAGAGTCGACAGAGTGATGCCACGTGTAATTATCGCATGTCCTTGCTTGGCACGCATGCCAAGATTAGTTTGCCTAATCTGTTGGCTAAATAGTTTCGGGCGGATATTGATATGATACTATTAGGACTGGTATTGTACCACGCTCTTCCAACGCGTGTGTACCACTTGTTGATATTATCTTTTTTCTTTTTTTAATATATACATATATATTTTTTTTAATATACAACAGGCACAGTCCGGAATACTAATTTCAATAATAGGGAGAGGGCATTCACACTTGGGATTAATAGCCAAGGTGGGACAAGAGTGCATTTTTGCTCACCCACACTAACTAGGGTGAACCATTACCACTCACTCCAGGTGTTGACACGTGTCCCAAACTTAACCCAAAGTCCAAAGCTAACCTAAAGTTAACTCAAAGTTTGGGACACGTGTCAACACCTGGAGTGGGTGGTAATGGTTCACCCTAGTTAGTGTGGGTGAGCAAAAATACACTCGTGGGACAATGAATATATATATACATGTATGCCTTGGGCGTTGAACCGTGGTGGTTGAGGGCTCACTTGGAGGTTCCAACCACATTGGCAAGAGGTCATTGACATGTTGTTATCTTTTTTTTAAAAGGAAAAAAATATATACTTTTATGATTGTTATTGGAATTTTTCACGCAATTTTTACTTGTTCTTTATTTATATATATATATATATATATATCTCTAATAGCAAATAATTATTTTTTATTTGCCAAAACCCTAGAGACGTAGTTCAGCTGGTAGATGGACGAGCTTGAGGCTTGAGTAAATGACTCTCAAGTTAGCGGCTCTAATCCTACCAATGGCAAAAAGCTTTAAAAAAAAAAATACATTACCTAAATAGGTGGATTAATAGATAATGTCAAAAATATATATATATATATATATACAATAAAAATTTTTAAATGTGCATGAGGTAGCTTTGTGTTTTTTTTTTATTTTTTATTTTTTATTTTTTTTTTTAAATATGCTACAACCGTATATAAAAACTAAAAATAATATTTTCTTCTAAAAACTATCCATTAACAACACAATTAGTTACCGTATTACATAATAACAATACAATTACTATATTATATCTAAATCCTATAATTTAATATGAGTAATGCTAGACTTCCCAAATTCCTTCTCAAATATTGTTGGCATATTAGGTGTTAACATCATATAACTCACCACATAATCTCATGATTTAAAAGATATTAACACCTAACGTGCCAACACCATTTTGGAAGAATTTTGGGAAAACATTTGGGAATATTTCATATTTCATGATACTGTATACACATTTTTTTTTTTTTAATATTTCATAATGAGTAATGTTAAGCGTCCCAATTTTTTATTTTTTTTTTCCAAATTGTCCCAAATGATGTGGCACTTAAGGTGTCAACATCTTATAAGATGTTGACATCTCACGTGCTACATCATTTGTGACAGAATTCAAAAAGAAAAAAAATTAGGACTTCTAACATTACTCTTTCACAATATATATATAATATAGAGAGAGAGAGAGTGAGAGAAATTTATTAACATTAGAACTCTATTAATTATTAAAATCAAACCAAAAATATGCTTTTCACAAAATCAAACCGGTTAACTTTTGATGTTGGGATCTCGTTTTGAAAATTGAATCTCACTTGCAACAACATTTGGGGGTGTTGGTTGATATCTAAATTATATTCTTTTAAAAAAATTAAAAAATTAAAAAATTATATATATATATATGTATATATATTTACATTGTTATATTAAAACGAATTTTTACCTTAGTCTTTCTCAATTTTGTTTTTAAAAAAAAAACCATAAATTCACTTGATTACAAATTTACAAGTTTACAACCCATAACATTTAGAAACCTCTTTGGTCTATAATGTGTGAAAAAAATTGTTTCAATATATATATATATATATATATGGGAAAAAGATTACAAAAAGCACAATATAATTAAAAAATAATTAAATTTATATTCTTTATTTTTCATTTGTAGCAAAAATCAGTAATCAATGTCTAAAGTTAAAAAAAAAAAAAAAAAAGATTACAAAAGGCACAATATAATTAAAAAATAATTAAATTTATATTCTTTATTTTTCATTTGTTTTTAGCAAAAATCAGTAATAAATGTCTAAAGTTTAAAAAAAAAAAAAAAGATTACAAAAGGCACAATATAATTAAAAAATAATTAAATTTCTATTCTTTATTTTTCATTTGTTTTTAGCAAAAATCAGTAATCAATGTCTAAAGTTTAAAAATAAAAAATAAATCCAAGCAGTATAAAACGCCGTCTGTGGGGATCGAACCCACGACCACGTGGTTAAAAGCCACGCGCTCTACCACTGAGCTAAGACGGCTTCAGTTGTTATTTTTTGTTTATTAAATTACAAAATCTTTTAAATATTGAGAAATTGGTGGCTGAATACTTTTAATATTTTATCCAAGAATTCTGTGTACAATCTAATCATTAGTTACTTTTTTCGAAATAATTCAGAGTTTTTAAGGAAATGAGAGAGACTCATACCCATGGCCACCAAACCAATCTCATATCATATAATAATTAAAATTCTTATATAGTCTATAGATAATCAACATCTAGCGGTCAGATATTTTTTTTTCTCTCTCTCTGCTCTCTTCTTCTTCTTCTTCTCCACTTCTCCAGCGAAGGTCTGTATTTCCGTCGCCGGTTTCTCGCTGTGGCAGCGGGAGCCGGCGACGATGGGGTGGTCTTCTTCTTCTTCTTCCTCGTGTTTGGCTTTCCCGGTCAAACGAGGGACGCCGGCGGCTGCTACGACGGCCCTGTCCGTCGTCTGGATGTCTCTCTCGCGCCTCCGGGTGGGACGTTTTGTTCAAATGATGACGGCAGCTGTTAGATCGGGCGATCCTCTTGGTTATGGCCAGATCTGGTGTGTTTCGGCGTGAGTAGTCTCGATCCTGTCCTCTCCGTCGGCCACCGCCGGCAACTTCGACGTCTTCATTCTCTGATCTTGGTGTTTGGCTTGGTCGGTTTTATGCTTTGTGGCGACGGGTATCGGAACTGGTGGAGGTTTGATGGTATGGTGGTTTGGGGTTTCGATCAGGCATCTTCGACGTCTTTGCTTGGTCGGCGGCATCCTGGTGGGTCTTCTCCAGCGGCATAGTCTCTCCTCCGGATCAGTTTCAGCTCGTTTGTTTGTGGTTCTAGTTTGTTTAGTTTAGTTTGTTGAGTTTAGTTTGTTGAGTTTAGTTTACTGTTGTAGTTGTAATCCCACTTCTGTGGGCGTTTTTTCTCCCGTTGTGGGACTCTGTTCTGGGACTCTGTTCTGGGCTTGTGCTCAAATAGTTTTATTTGTAGAGTCCCAGTTATGGTTGTAACCTTGTCCTGGATCTGGTTTTCCAGGTTTTCAGGTGCCTTTCCATCAAAATAAATAAATAAATAAATAATAATTAAAATTCTTTAGTTACATCTCTTTAAATATGATACCAAAGAAGATAAGGGATGGACTTATCAAGATAAAACAAAATATGAGAGAATATGTGTTTTGTACTTACATATATATATATATATATGAAATTGCATAAAATAATCAAAAAATTTATTGATTTATTGTTTTAGCCATAATTTTATATTTTATTATACTTATCATATTTAGCCTTGAACAAACAAGATTGCCCTCCGTTTTGTCTTTACTTCACCCACCTAATAATTTGGAAATCAACTAGTATGTAACTTGAAAGTCAATTGACATGTAATTAAAACTTAATTGACATGTAACTTGAAAAATCAATTCGCATGTAACTTTAAATATCAACTCGCATATAACCAAGTTATATGTCAGGTGAAGTAAAATTTAGGGATAATTTTGTCCAAAAATGATCAAAAGTGATAAAAATAATCAAATATAAATTGGTGGCTAAAACAATAAACCAATAAAATTTTTGGCTCTTTATGAATTTACCCCATATATATATATATATATTAATTTTCCAATGATAACTTTTACAATACAGATTTTAAGCACCTTTTGATGAAATCAGGGACGTAACCAGGATTAAACACTAGGATGGGCTAAAATAATTTTTTTTTTCGATCATTAACAATACGAGAAAAATTGTATGAATTAAAAATAAAAAATACACTTAGTTAAGAAGACGTAGCGGGGATTACTCTGTAAATGTATTTTATAAAATAAACATACAATACAAATACAATCAAATAATTACAATTTTGAGTTTTGTATCTTTTATTATTGGGATTTGGGAGGAGATCTTGAACTTGAAGTGTGAACATCATATGGGGTATTTGGCCTACTTGATGACTCACCATCATTTTTTTTTATTTATCGAAATAATGGAATATGTTTCGTTTTTGTATTACAACCTATATAAATAACAAAAAGACACAAAAATAAATCCTTAAATTGATCCTTATTTTATTACTTCTATATACGTCAAGAAATAAGAAATTATTTACATATATAATGTTCTTATATTATAATATTAGTTGATTTATTCAAAATATACAACTACAATGTTAAGTGTTAAAAGAAATCTATATCATTACTTTCTAAAAAATTATAATTTATTTAATTATTAGTTTGGTCTAGTTATGATGTAGCGTGCACGTCACATTGGGAAATAAATTTACACTTATATTTCTATTTACTAATAAATCTAAAAACAAAAGAATAATTAAAAACAAAAAAACAAAAAAATAAAAAATTAACAAGTATGTATCTAAATTTCAACTAACACAAAAAGAAATTCATTCACAATAGTGTTAGTTTGTAAATTAAAATTAGAATAACTAATAATTAGATTAATCCTAAAATTTTATTACGAAACAAAATATTTAAATTCACAATATTTATAAAAACATACCTTATTGGAATATCATGGCCCTAAAGGGACCAACAAGGTGGAGAGATTTCATTTAGATGAATGGTTTTCCTCTTTGTGTTTCTAGAGAGATTGAGCCTTGACGTATGGAAGAATTGTTAGTTTGTTTTGTTAAAAAAAATATATTGATATTGATAAAAATGATGGATCAAAGGGGAAAGTTGAGAGAAATTATAGTGAAATTGCACCTATAGACAAAAGATCATTTTATTGCACAAACTTCCCCTGAAAAACGTTGACCATACGTTTGACTAACTACAAGTTAACGGTTGGAGGGGCAAAATGGACATTTCGTATAGTATAATAAATTAATAAAAAAAAGTAAATAATTTATCCAATCACAACTTGCCATGCCATCCCATAAAAATTAATAAAAAACTAATTAAAAGAAAAATGAATAATAACTATTGTAGGGTGTCGACCTACAATCGATATGGATCGGATCGTATGTTGATAGGCCCAATGCAACTTGGGTTGGATCGTTTAAATGCTGTTGTCGTCTGCTGAATTATCCTGCAAAAGAACTCGGTCGACTGCAATGGAACTTGGTCGATCGACCTAATAACCTGCAAATATTGAAGAACAGATAAACAATGAAAGAAGCAAATTAAAGAAGTGGTTCAGATCGTTAGCCTTAGATATGCTTGGGCTGAGCAACGATGATCGTGAAAGCTGGGCTTTGGATTCCGGTGGCCGTGATCCTTAGAATCAGAGTTTCAGTACGCTGTTATAAGCTTTTTATCTTTTTTTGATTGATTGATCCCTCTCTGAAGAAAATGCTTTGCTATATATAGCAAACTTTCTGACTACCGTTTGAAATAAGCAGGTAAGATCATGGGCTCGATCGTGGGCGAGATTCTTGGAGAGATTTTCTCCCTAGAATCTCGCTATTCTGCACACCTGGCTGACTTGGTCTTTCAGACGACCAAGTCGTGTTGTTGCTGCTCTCGTTGGGCTCATTGGGCTCTTCAAACTTGGGCCCACAACAAGACTAGCCTGGGCTTTACACTTTTGGGTTTATGAGCCATTTTTGGCTACCACAACTATTAATTAAAAGACAAAAAAGGAAAATACAATTTCATCTTCAATCATCCACCATCATCGTTCATCACCAAACTTAGATCATCATCATCTCCCTCAATCTCATCTCTCTCGATCCACCATTCGCCATCACTAATCCACCATCCCCGTGACTACCAAATTAAATTCCACAAACAAGACAAAAAAAAAAACCCACAAATCGAATCAACAAAAAAAAAACCCACAAATCGTTTCTTCTCCCGGGTCGATGGGTTTTTGCACCAGACCCAGGCAATTTGAGCCGACGAACCAAGTCGCTTCTCGTTGGCCACCGCCCTGTTTTGAGTTGGTTGTCGGTCAACGACGAAGACTAGGCGAACTCAATCGTCCAAGATTCACGCTTGGAGGCAGATCGATTGCAATCCACCCAAAATCTATTCGTTTCAGATCCGCGTGATGTGGGTCAAAGGTTGCGTCGCCGTCTACCAAATTAAATTCCACAAACAAGACAAAAAAAAAAACCCACAAATCGAATCAACAAAAAAAAACCCACAAATCGTTTCTTCTCCCGGGTCGATGGGTTTTTGCACCAGACCCAGGCAATTTGAGCCGACGAACCAAGTCGCTTCTCGTTGGCCACCGCCCTGTTTTGAGTTGGTTGTCGGTCAACGACGAAGACTAGGCGAACTCAATCGTCCAAGATTCACGCTTGGAGGCAGATCGATTGCAATCCACCCAAAATCTATTCGTTTCAGATCCGCGTGATGTGGGTCAAAGGTTGCGTCGCCGTCGATCTTCCTTCTGGTGACGGTCTGGACGACGACAAGCATCGATCTAAGCATTGACGACGACGACGACGAGCATCGATCTGAGCATTGACGACGACGACGATGACGGCCGGAAGTGACGATGACGAGGAAGATGTTGTCGCTGGTGAAAGGCCATAGGAAGAGGAAGAGGAAGAAGAACAGGAGAGAGTCCATAGGAAGAGGACGATGAAGTGGAGAAGATGCCATAGGAAATCTGTGTTTAAAATATATATTTTTTCTAATTTTTTTTTTTTTTTTTTTTTTTTTTTTTTTTAAGTTTGATTTCTGTGGTGGAGATCCATACAACAAAATTAATAATTTTTAAAAAAATTATCTTTTAATTTATCTTTTTACTGTGGAGATCCATCCAACAAAATTTATTTTTCAGTTTTATTTTAAAAAAAAATCACTTTTATCTGATTGAAGATGAAGGAGGAGTGTTTGGAGTTGAATTATTATTTTTTTTCTGTGTTGAATTTTGATTGAAGATGAAGGAGTGTTAAGGGCATTTGTGTCTTTTCATCCAGTCCATCCGGTCAACTGTTAAAAGTAACGTTGGTCAACGTTTTCCAGGGCAGGTTTGTGTAATAAAATGATCTTTTGTCTATAGGTGCAATTTCACTTAAAGTTAGGGGTATTAGTGCAATTTTCCCAAAAAGAAATTGATATTAATTATCTCGTAAGTCGTGTCATCGTGAAGCGTGATTAGGTTTGAAAAAAGTTTTCTAACACAGTCCTATGTACCTAGTCCTACATGTTAACGTTTTTCATTGATATTTCATTAATTAATTTTTATTTTTTTTTAACTTTTCAATTTTTTTTAAAGCTAGGGTTGAGCCCACCCTAGCCAAGCCCTAGGTCCGTCTTTGGATGAAATTGTATATAATCAAATGTTTTTCAATGAGATTTTTTGTATGCTTCTTAAGAAAATTAAAATACAAATGTGGTAAAATTTTGGAATTTTTTTGGATCTGAGAACTATTTTTTCTTATATTTCCCTATTTTTAAATGTTTTATCTTCAAAAAAATCGGAAAAAAATTAATTCTTGCACCCGAATTTTTTTAATTTTTTTTTTCATAAATGTATTTCAATGTTTTAACCATCCATACAAAAAATCTCATCAAAAATATATTTAATTACATGTAATTTCATCAAAAGATGCTTAAAATGTGAATTGTAAAAATCCTCATTGGAAATTTTTTCTCTATATATATTTTATAGGAATGAAGTGTATCTAACACACACAACACACGACAATATCTATTGATTTGAGATTATGTATTTTTTTTAAAACTTTCACCATTAATATGATTTGAGCTGCTAACTTGAAAGTCATTTGCCCAAGTTCCAAACTCGTCTATCTACCAATAATGAAAACAATGTTGATCGAGGAAGACGTCTATTTGGTTGAACCGTTGAAGTGCTCAAATGAATGTTAAAACACGCGTCGTGGAAGAGCGTGGATTTGTTCAAGTACATGGTTGGTGGTTGGTATACGTTACTTGCCGTTCGTTTTTTCGTAACGGCGTTACTACACGACAACAATTCAGTCACATAATTCGATAATAAACAAACCAAGAAATCATATAAAAATCTGCCACTTATGAAAAATATCAATAAATTATAGTCAACGGACTACGGGCCGTATCAATAATTGCATTTTCTAGTTGCCAAGTTGATAACAAATAATTAGACCCCTCACGCCTCAACAAAAGAGAAACATGAATGGGGCCGGTGCACTAGGGCGGCTCTTCAGCGTGTGATGGACCGATGTCGACTCACCATCCCATTTAACATGATAGGAGTGAAACATGTACAATACATGATATATAGTTAATGTGAATATGTGATCATCTAAATATATATTACAAGCTATGTAGCACGGATACATATATAGATATGTGATATAGATACGGTACGATACGGGGATACGGTAAATCATCAAAACTAGGATACGGATACGGTAATTAAAATAATATATATTTATATTTAAATATATATATATGAAAACATATTTGATAATTCATTCAAAATAAAAGCATATTCATAATCCAAATAAAACATGTCACATGACTACATAAGTCATAATAATGTAACATATTATAGAATCCAAATAAAACATGCCACATAAATCGAACATATTACAAAATCCAAATAAAACATACGTCACATAAGTCATAACATATTACAAAATCCAAATACTATATAAAATAATTTATAAAACATATTTTAAATTTATAATTAACTTCATTATCATCATTCATATTGTTAAAAGATCTAAATAATTCGGTCTCTAACTTTGGTTCATCAAGAGAAAGGTTTGCAATATCAAGTATCCCGGTATTCTCCATGTCAATGGAATCAAAACCAAAATTTCCTTACAATTTCATTTTGACTCCTAAAATTTTGAAATTATAATTTGACCCCGTTTTATACTATAATAATTATAATATTGCCCCAAACGTATCCTCAAAGTATCCTCAAAGTATTCCACAAGTATCCTCTAGTAAAACTTATGAAAAAATCAACGGATATGCCATTTAGCATATCGAATACGTATTCTAGAGTATCCGAAGAGTATCTGAACTGGATACGAGTTCGATACGAGTTACCTCCACCAAATGGAGTATATATGCTTCCTAGATTGCAAGTGATAAATTATAAGTGAATTAGACATGCTGCAAGTGGAATTGACACACTACTTCGAGAAGATATTCAATAAAAAAGACGATGAGTTCCAGCAAAATATGTTCCTTAATACACCCAACAACATTATCAGCCCAAATACCGAAACCCGGTGCAACCTAAAATTAAAACTCAAATCGTTTGGGCCCAAACTAAGATCTGTAAATGAAATTTCAAACAATGGAGGGGTCAAAATAGAAAAAACAAAAATAAAATGGTTAACATCTTACGTCTGTTAAGTCCAGTGAGTGCAGGCGAGTACAATTCACCCTTACTAGTTTGATCTCATATTACAAAGAGCGAATCTTCGTCGAACCAATTCACTGTTTCACTCGAAATCCAAAAATGGCGCCTCCTGGTCCTCGATCCGGCGACGCAATCTTCGCCAGTGTCGAACGCGTGGTAAATTACTCGATTTTTGGTGTTTTTTTTTTGTTTTTTTGTTTTTTTTTTTTGTTTTGTAATCTGTGAAAAAATTGAATCTTTTGAAGAGGTGTGTGTGTGTGTGTGTGTTTTTTTTTTTAGTTGGATTTTTTCAATTATTTGAAGTTGATTGATGTATTTTCTTAATTTTATAGAATGCTGAGCTGTTTACGTTAACTTATGGAGCGACTGTGCGGCAGTTGCTGACGGATCTAGAGGAAGTTGAGGAAGTTAACAAACAGCTAGATCAAATGTATGGTTTTTTATTTTATTTTTGTCACATTTTCACTTTGATTCAATTTATAGTCATTTGATATATTTATGGTATGGATTGTCGATTTTTTTATGCTGTTTTTGGAATTTAAGTCAATTGAATAAGAGAAAAGAAATTATAGGAGAGAACTTTGAAGTTAAAATTGAAGAAAACAAGAGAAAGCGAGTGTTTGATGTACGTAAACAAAGTGTTTGTTAAAAGGTCTCAAAGAGAGCCATTTTTGAGAGCTTGAATAAGAACGGTAATGGTAATGAACTGGAATCTTCTGATTCTCATTGATGAATTAATTACGCCTAATACAACCTATGTATACACAAAGAAAACCTGAAATGTCAAAACAGAATTTCCTGATTAAGAATAATTACAACTAATCCTAATTAATTCTGCCACCTCAACTGTAACGAACTCTCACACAATTATTACATGCTTTTACTCTGTTTGTTCCACTTTGACTCCCATTGACTGACATCCTGAGTTATTGATCATGATTGTAGTCATGTATACAACCATATTGAGTATACACTGTATGAGCTGAGGATGGCTGCCTCTGATTGTTGCTCCTCTGCTTCTGATTGTTGTTCCTCTATTCTTCTTTGATTTGATGCAGGTGGTTAGCACTTGAGCTATCACCTCTGTTGTCCTTACTTGAGCTGCTATCTTTAGCAGTACTCTTCACAAAAATCAATATCCGGTCAAAAGTTATTAAAACTAGCTTAAAATGTCTGTTATTTACTTTTCAATCTATGCCATATGTTTAGTTGATTCTATTTCTCCAAAAGTTATTAGAATTAACTTAGAAAAATTTTGCTTTCGGTAAGTGATTGTTTCATTAAATGTGAAATATTGTGTAAATAAGTCTAGGCAAAAGCAATCCAAAGACAGTAATCTTAGAGACTAAGCTAAATTAACCAAAAATAGTAAAGACAAATCGTTGGAAAGTATGAAGTGGGATAATGAAGGCGGTCGGCTTGAGAGGAATTTTTTTTGTGCATTCCATTGTGTTTGATCAAATAAAAAAAATTACCGAACAAGCCAACATTCTCGATATCACGACATGGCAAATTCTTGAATTGACGGGAAAATTCCATCTTTGTCTCAAGTTCAATATTATATTAATCGTTTCTATGCAAGAATTTACTAAGAATATTCATCAGTTTATATACAAATGTATTTGGCTAACTGGTCTAAGTGTTTCTTTTATACCATCTAATGGAATTCTCTGGATTAGATGATGCCATTTATTTTTATCTTGATTGTGTTGCAGGGGATACAATATTGGAATTCGACTGATTGATGAGTTCCTAGCAAAATCTAATGTCTCTAGATGCGTTGACTTCAAGGAGACTGCTGATGTTATTGCAAAGGTCTATTTTGATAACTTGGCTTGATATAAAGTAATAAATATAGAAGTTTGTGAAGGTCTAAGTGTTTATAGCTTCTATATGTACTCTTACTGATATTATTGTTGACAGTTCAAATCATCATTGTATTGTTCTTGTTGCTTCCCAGTTCCCACTCCCACTCCCACTCCCTATGTCTGTGTCCTGTTAAATTATATTTGGGGTAGTCATTGGTGAGTTGATTTAGTAAAGTAGATGAGTAGAAGTTATGTTTGGGGTAGAACCAATAGCAGGCTCAATATTGAATGGTACTTCATCTTGTTGGTTGAGGTTGATACTTTTTGGGCTAATAAACTAACTAGAGGAAGCTAGTTAGACTTAAGACATAGGTATATAGTGCAACCACAAGTTGACATATTGTTTGAGCTATTGTCTTTATTTTAAAGTTCAGTAGAATCCTCTTGTTGAAAAAGTGCATATTGTTCGGTTTGCATCTGGATTGAAAATATAATTGTGAACATTATCTGGTTGGTGCAATATGTCATATATGTCAAAAGTTCCATCTGAGGTACTTGGAACATGTTGGCATCTGATTGGGTTGCAACTTGCAAATAAAAATATTTGAGGACTTGTTTTTGTCATTTATGTCATTGTTTTATGTGTTTGCTAGATCATTACTTCTTATCTGAACATTGCAACATGCAGAAAAAGTTCAACATTCCACACAAACTTGAACAATTGCATTAATTGTATTGTTGTTGAGCTGTAGTTGAATGACCACTTTGTAAAAGTGTGTGTCCTTATATGACTTGTTCAACCTCTTTGATTGGACTTGGTGTGGCCTTTGAATCAATTGAGCCTATCTGGCTTGTAGCATTACTCAGATTTCTGATAGTATGGTAGTTCAGATGTTTTCACCATTTAATTTCGTTTCAGCATGGAATTATGTGGCTGTCTATATTTTTGGCTTGTGTGTTTTGATTCTTAAAGGCATGTGCTTCAAATATATTTTCTGTGCTTGAAAGTATTGTCCAAGACATGTTTATGTGGTGCAAGTTGCTATGCTTTCTCAATTTCCTCTTTTAGTCTTTTAAAGTATGAAGTAAGTTCATTTCATGTGATCCCTAATACAAGCTTTTATACAGGTGGGTTTCAAAATGTTCTTAGGGATTAATGCAACTGTGACCAATTGGGATGCTGATGGGACATGTTGCAACATAATTTTAGAGGATAATCCCCTGGTGGACTTTGTTGAGCTTCCTGATACATGTCAAGGTCTTTACTACTGCAACATCTTAAGTGGAGTCATTAGAGGAGCCCTAGAGATGGTGAGTGCCTTCTGCTTTGAATGGGATTTCCATGATTGTTGTTTTCTCTTGGTGCATTATGAATTAATGCCTCCTAGTGATTCACATACCTCCTTTTGAAATTAATTTATGATATTGTAAATTCTGCAATTGAGGTTATATTAGTGCACTAATGCTGTCAATCATATTATCACTACTCAGTTAAAGATTTATTACCTCGGCTATCTTGAGAGAGAGAGTTCGGCGGTGGAGTTTGTTTTTCAAAATTGATTGCATGCCTAAGCTCTCTCAATTTTGAGATTGCTTTTCTTTGTGCTAACATTTTAATAGCAGGTGAACTCAACACAGGTGACCTATTATGCTTAAACAAAATGAAAAAAGTCCTCTATTTTAAGAAACCTCTGTTCGAAGTCTTTTTTTTTTCTGCATAGCTTCTAGCCCTCTTTTATCACATTTGTTAGGATGGTTGATACAGAAATCTCCATTAACTCTCTCTCATGTGTAAGAATTGAGATGAAAAATTCTTAATTTCTTACGATAATTGCTTATTGTTTCTTAACAATCTTTTATCCAGCACCTGGTTAAAGATTTCCCCATATCTGAAGTTTCTATCTTAATATCCCAATTTATACCCAAAAACCATGCTTTTACAAAAATATGGATTCGTTGGCAGAATCTTTTCTTTTGATGAACAAAATTGTCCATTTGTAGCTTTGGTACTTTTGTCATCTCCTTTGTTCGTTTCTGTAGCTTGAGTAAATCTGGATGATACTCAAGCCTTTGTTTTACTTTCCTTCAACTTCGTTTTCCCTATATTGTCGTTATGGTGTTCTGAATTTTCCTCCATTGCAGGTGTCAATGAAGACTGAAGTCACTTGGCTCCGCGACGTGCTTCGAGGGGATGATGCATACGAGCTGCAGGTGAAACTTCTGAAGCAAGTTCCAGAAGAATACCCATACAAGGACGATGAGTAACATCTTCTCTTCATACTTGACGTAATGATAAAACAATGTTTTTTCTTGCACTCCGGTCTCTTCCCTAAAAATAGCCATTTAACACTTGTCTTCTTATATATGTAGATCTCAGATGCTTTGAATATATTTGACCTTTTCATTGATACATTACCTTTGCCAAGTTTTATCAAGATTTTGAATGATCCTGAGTTAACTACTACAATATTTCTATCGAAACATCATATCGTAGTCTTTTAGGACAATACCTACACCCAATTCTACCTGGAAGAGTTTAAGCTTGAACCCTTTACTTCTAATCCGAGTTCATTTGAGCGTTACACGAGTTGCCATTGAGTTATGGTTTGATGTTTCGGTTTTTCCAGATTGTGAATTAGGAAGTATTAGAAAGTAGTTGTCGGGCTAATACAAATCTTAACAAGGTGGAAGATATATTATGAGTTGCTTTGTGATTTATCAGAGCAAATTCAACCGGTTTTGTCGAATGAAACATGTCTGAAATCCAGGATTCATTTTTCATGGATTTTGCATATCACATAGTTTTTCTCATCTCCATTGTGGATGTGATTTATCTGTTAGATTCCATTAGGATAGGGAAATGCCCGGTAGTTAAACAGAAAACTTAAAAGCCAGCGAACCTTTTTCTTCCATTTGAACCTATTTCGATAATTCTTTTTTTTTTTTTTTTTCGGAAACATTTCGATAATTCTTTTAGGCTATGTTTAGTAAGAGGGAGAGAGAGTAGGAGGGATGGAGAGGATAATATCAATCCTTCATGTTGTTTGATATTGAAAAGAGGGTTGAATGGATGGATTAATACTTAATTTGTAAAATTACTATATTACCTTTAAAAAAATTGGAGGGCATTATAGTAATTCCCCTCCAATCCTCTCTCCCTCCTCTCATCCGCCCATCATTGGAAGGATCCAATATGGTGGGCCCGGATGGATCTTCTCTCCCTCCTCTTCTCCTCTCTCTCACTCTCATCTCTCCAACCAAATAAGGGATTAGACCTCTCCCTTCCTCTATATTTCCCTCATTCGTGGCTTGTCTATTCTTGGTCTTTATGGTAGAATCAATGGGGTCTTGAGAGGCGGTTGTGTACCCTGTAGGCTGTGGCAAATGTGAATGGTTAGCTAAAATTTCAGTATTAAACCCGAAACTCTCGATAAATGATCAACGAACCCAGAAAATGAATAAATCGGTTATATTTTTTCTCAGGCTACACGGCAGAAGAAGATCCACTCATGCTGTTGAATTTAACTATCTCTTAACTAAATTTTATGATTGATAATTAATTATTTAATATTTTTAAAAAAAATTTAGTGCAAAGGCATGCATGTATAAATACGTACGTATTGCATTTATATACAATGGGGGTGTACGTAGTGTGACCGACATGGTAACTGAGTATTTAAATACATATAAAATGTTGAATATCTATTTATATGTAATGTAAAATAGACCACAGTACCATATGGTTGCACATATCCTTGTTATAAATTCATAAAGACATTCAACAGATCAATTATGCCGGTTTCATGCCCCCCTTTTTTTTAATAATAATAAGACAAGGAAAACAATTAATGTCAGAAAAAAAAAAAAATCTTGAGGCTAGCTGTTTTTTTTTTTTTTTTTTTTTTTTTTGATATATAACAGAACACAAACCGGTACAACCAAAATACCAACATTACAAAGAACTAAAGTCCAGCCACATAAACTCCCTAAAAGAATAAAAAGCTGAATCTGCAAGCCTAAGAGCAAAGGAGTTTCCATAACTGGAAACAGCTAAACACTTAATAACGCCAACATTTGATAACAACAACTTTATATCATTTACAATGAACTTAGATTCCCCTACACAAGGAATGGAATCGTTAATAAAAGAAATCACTGAGGGAGAAATCACCTCAGCCCAATCCACCTTCAAATTATAAAACTTTGCCAGCAAAAGCCCTTCTCTAAGAGCAACCATCTCACCCATATTTGTATTAAATAAACCTGGCAGCTGGTTGCAACAAGCAGCAGCAACAAACCCCTTATCATCTCTGATTACTACCCCTACACCAATATACATCCCATTCTTGCGCAAAACAGCAGCCGTATTGAGCTTTAGACGACCCGGAGGAGGAGCTAACCACTCAACCCCATTCCTGTTCTGAACAGAGGAGAGCAACGAAGAAGCTGCAACCTGGATAGAACTTGCTGAACAACCTGCTTGAAAATCAGAAACACGCTGAGGAGAGACAGCCAACCTAGATTTCTGAAATTCTAACAAAAAGGAATAGCACCCGAATAAACCATCTCAGGAGATTTTCCTTTCCCATCCAAAACACGACAATTTCTGTTATTCCAAATAGACCAAGCAGACAAACAAAATCTGCACAAATCTTCACTAGATAAAAAAGAAGAGAAATACAAAAAAACATCCAAAGAGGAGAGCTGATTCACATCTTCAAAAGGACAGCCAAACACTGTATATCTCCAAACTTTCTTAGCCTCTTTACACCAGAAAAGAACATGAGCAGCAGTTTCAGTAGGCTGTGAGCAGCTATAACACCTAGTCGAATCCACCACCTTTCGCTTCCACAAATTATGTAACGAAGGGAAAGCATTCCAACAAGCTCGCCATACAAAAATTTTTACTTTTGGAGGAATATTTAAACTCCACATCCTTTTCCACCACCTCTGCAACACTAACGAATTAGAGCTAGAATCAGAAATTTTGTAGGACATAGCCAGCTTATATCCACTGCTAACTGTATACTCCCCATTCCTCTCATAATGCCAAGCTAGAAAATCTACCCCTCCAGTCCAACATATAGGAATAGAAAGCACTAACTCCTTATCCCCATTCAACAAAAAATTATTCAACTTATCTATATCCCACCACCTCCTATTAC
This sequence comes from Acer campestre, assembly GCA_954870605.1. Classification (NCBI taxonomy): domain Eukaryota; kingdom Viridiplantae; phylum Streptophyta; class Magnoliopsida; order Sapindales; family Sapindaceae; genus Acer; species Acer campestre. Next base: position 45,124,089 of record OX940801.1, on the reverse strand, counting down.
TGTCAAACAAATCAGCCACTCGAATATCTAACCCCGGATCCGGCGAAACTGTCCTAAAAGAAAAGGGACGAGGCAGTCACTTATCTTTAAAGACTCTAATTAACTTTCCATCCCCTACCACCCATTTCAACCCTTTATCCAACAACTCTCTCCCCCACAAAATACTTCTCCACACATGAAAACTACCATTCTTAATCCTAACATGCAAAAAATCCTCATTATTAAAATATTTAGCCTTTAACAACTTAGAAATCAAAGACTCGGGATTTTTTAGGATTCTCCAAGCTTGTTTTGCTAAAAGAGATTGATTAAAGGAAATAAGATCCTTAAAATCCAACCCCCCTTGACTTTTAGATCTACACAAAGCTTCCCATTTCACCCAACTAATTTTCCTTTTACCCTCTCTTGAACCCCACCAAAATTTAGAGAACATAGAACTTAAATCATTACAAAGACCCACTGGAATTTGGAAAATGCTCATAGCATAGGTCGGAATTGCTTGAGCCACAGCCCTAATCAAAATCTCCTTTCCTCCAAAAGAAAAAAAATTATCTTTCCAACCTCTAAGCTTCTTCCAAACCCTTTCCCTAATATCATCAAACAAAATTCTCTTGTTTTTTTCCCACCATAGATGGGAGACCAAGATATTGATCCTGATTTTCCTTATGCTCAATGCCAAGCAAATCATAAATATTTTCTTTAGTACTGTCCACAACATTTGAACTGTACGTCACCCTTACTTTTTTGGAAGTTAATTTGCTGACCAGAGCCATTTGCGTACACATTCAGAATCTCCCTAATACTAGAACTACAATCCCTCGAAGCCCTACTAAAAAGAATACTATCATCCGCAAAAAACATATGACTAATCAAAGGACCTCCCCTACTACATCTAACACCCAACCCCCTACCATTATTTTCAGCTTTCGAAATCAAACCTGAAAAAGCCTCTGCACATAAGATAAAAATATATGGAGAAAGAGGGCAACCTTGTCTAATTCCTCTAGTTGGCTGCACATTACAAACCCTATTACCATTCACTAAAAAACTCATAGAAGAAGTAGAGATACAATCCATTATAATCGCTATTAACTTAGAGGGAAAATTCTGCTTAACCATAACAGATTCTAAGAAAAGTCATTCTACCCTATCATAAGCCTTACTCATATCTAATTTTAAAGTCATCAGCCCTTTATTCCCAGATTTCTTCCTAGCAATCGAATGAAGAACTTCAAAAGCCACTAAAACATTATAAAAAATAAGTCTTCCAGGAACAAAAGCCGATTGATTAGGAGAAATAATATCTTGTAGGTAAGGCTTAATTCTAGAAGCGATAACCTTAGTAATCGTTTTATAAACCACACTACACAACGAAATAGGCCTAAAATCCTTGCCTAAAATCCTTAGGAGAACTAGGATTTTTAATTTTAGGAATTAAAACAACATCAGATTTATTAAACTCCCTAATAGAAGACAAACCATTAAGCACACTCAAACAAACAGCAGTAAAATCAACACCTAAAATACTCCAAAATTTCTGAAAAAATAAAGCATGATAACCATTAGGACCATGAGCTTTTGTGGATTTAAAGCAAACAATGCTAACCTGACATCCTCAGCAGAAAAATCCAAACTCAATTCGGCCCTCTAAGAAGCATCAAAACCGGAATTGATGGCTGCTGAAGCCTTACTGATATTCGAAAGAGAAGGATTTGAAGACTGAAACAGACCAGCAAAAAACTGATGAATAACCCGAGCCAAACCACTCTCAGACACTTCCAACCGACCCTCACAGTCTTCTAACCTCTGAATAGAATTTCTCCTCTGTCTTGCAGTAGCCCTGACATGAAAAAAATTCGAATTTCTGTCTCCAGCTTCTAACCAGTCCACCCTTGACCTCTGCTTCCACTTTAATTCTTCACTATCAATCATTTCTTCCACTCACAGTTCAAGCTCCTTGATATCAGTCATTACACCAACCAACCTTCTCACACTCCTTATACAACAACTCTATATCTCGATTTTTTGCTGCAATTAAAGAGCTGAAATTTTTAAATCTATCCCTACTCCAACCTAATAACCTTGACCCACACCTATCCAACTTAATAATAAAATCTTTGTTAGAATGCACTGGACCCTTCTCACTCCATACATCCATAATCACCCTACCGATATCTTCTTCCTTCAACCAATAAGGTTCAAACCGGAAACCAGCATAATTCCCCTTAACTGGTTGGCTGAACTTATCAAACTTCAACAAAATCGGCCGATGATCCGACGAATGGAACACCAAATGTTCTACCTTAATTAACACAAAATTATCCCTCCAAGAATTACTAGTAAAAAATCTATCTAATCTTTCCTGGATATTATTTTTGGCCTCTCTTTTATTACCATTTATGGTGTTATAAATGACAAACAACACAAGTTCAGAGGCGAATGTGGGGGGTGGGGGACCCCCGACCAATAAAATAAATAAATTCTATTATATATAAAATCAAAATGATAAAAAAAAAAAAGAGGAAATGGGGCAAAATAGCACTTTTGAAATTTGAAGTTGTGCAACTATCACCACATTACTAACTCATGTTTTATTAGCACCAAAAATGGAATTTGGACAAAAATACCCCCCAGCTTCTTTTCTTTTCTCTTGGGTGTCCTTCACCTTCTTCTTCATTTTTCCCAAACCTCCATTGATGGAGCTTCAATGGAGGTGCCATCGCCGACCGACGAGTTGACCGGTAAAACCACCGGGAAAACGTTCGTCGGGTGCCAATCATTGTAACCAAAGTGTTCGTTTTCATTTTCGAGTTGTGTAGAGAGAGAAACGAAGCAAAACCCAAACCATCGCGAATCTTCATCGTCCGATTTATGACGATCCGTCATGAATCTGATGAAACCAATAGCGCCAACGAACTCGGCATCGTTCAATCTTCCAGATCCAACTATCTCCGGAGTCAATTAGCGCCGTCGTCGGATCGTCACTGTCGCCATTAATGGAGGTCGACAAAATAAGTCTCGAAACGCAGGAATAAGTCTCGAAAAACGCATGAATAAGTCTCGAAAACGCATGAATAAGTCTCGAAAAAATCATAAATAAGTCTCGAATTTTCGAGTAAAAAAAAAGGAAAAGAGTAAGTGGGGGTATTTTGGTCTCATCACCTATTTTGGTGCTATTAAAACATGACTTATTAATGTGGTACTATTTGTACAAACCCTCCCCCAAAAAGTGCTATTTAATTTTTGAACCAAAAAAAAAATGTACATAAAATGTGATATATAATTATATATATATATAAAGTAAGTGATAATATTATCTTGTCCCTTTATTATTTTAATAATATAAGTTAAATAATAATTTTTGTTTCTATAATTCTATTGACTATGAAACTAGAAAACAAAATCAGTCCATTCTAATATTTTAATTTCCTATTATTTCATACATTTATTACCTAATTTAATGTGTATTTCAACACAAAATACATAACACAGCAGAAGTTTTGTATTGAAAGACAAGTAATGGAAGTCACAATCCATGGAAGATCAAGCAGAATATGATTCTTTAAGGAAAAAAAATCAAATTCCACAGCTGAAAGCTAGGATATGACTTCGACACGAAAGTGCTTATAAATCATATTGCCATTTGAGTCTATTCTATATACATACACACACAAACATCGGAGGTTGTTAACATCTTGGAAAAGTGAGAAAAAACCAATAAAAAAACACTTACTCAGACTTCTTTAATTTTACGGTTGTTCTTCTAGTCTGGCTAGGCTCATCAGCTACCACTGCCAGCAGCAATATGTCTGGTTATGTTTCACTATATGGAAGCTACTATGATGGCTGTGACGGTTGAGACAACAACCTGCAGTAGTCTTTGAAGAAATAAAAGATCTACAAAACATATATGTGATGTCGAAGTCAGATTAATTAAAAGACAATTATGAAGATGCATTGAGAAATAAAGTGAAGAAGCAAAATACCCAATGACACGGCCTTGAAGATGAGGAGGGGTTCGAGTGATTTTAATAAGAATCCAAGCAATATATATTCTCGCTCCGCCGTTTGTCGTTTCTGTTTACTTTTCTTCATTCATTTAAAATGAAGGGGTATTATCACTAAAGTCCCTATTTTTTTATGAATTGTCACCTATTTAAACGTCTTTGCCATATTAATCACTTTAGTCCCTTGTTTTTTTTAAATACATCACTTTAGTCCATTTGACCAAAAAACTAATGGTCAACTATAACAGAATGTGTAAAAATACAATTTTACCCTCTATTGTAATTTTTTAATTTTTAATTTTAGTCCCTCTAGTTTCAATAATAGTTGGTCAACCCCTGAAAAAAATTAAAATGTTTTCATCAAGGATCGAACCTTCAACCTAAAGGTTAAAAGTCACAAACTTTAACCAACTAACCTACTTTAGCTCATTGTTGAAGGTTTGTTGATTTAAATGTATATATATAGTTATAAAATTTGTTTATATAATTTAAAATCAAAGCCTGTAATTTTTTTCTTTCTTTCTTTTTTTGGATTTTTTTACTAATATATAATAATAATATATAAAAACATATTTATGAGAATGAAAAATAAAATAACAAAACAAAAGGAAAAAAAAGGAAAAAAAAAAGAAGAAATTTTCAATTTATGGGATTTGATTTTCTGGGTTTTTTTTTTTTTTTTATCAAATTGAAATAATATATTTTTTGAAAAGAAAAAAATCCAAAAAAATAAAGAAAAAAAAATTGCAGGTTTTGTTTTTCTGGATTTTCTGGGTTTCCTTTGACTTTTGTTTTGTCATTTTCTTTTTCATTTTCATAAATATGTTTTTACATATTATTATTAAATACGAGTTTGTTTTAAATTATATAAAAGATTTAAATTAGTTTAAACAAATTATATAACTATATATATATTTAAATCAACAAACCTTCAACATTGAGCTAGAGTAGTTTAGTTGGTTGAAGCTTGTGACTTTTAACTTTAAGGTTGAAGGTTCAATCCTTGATGGAGGCATTTTAATTTTTTTTAGGGGCTGACCAGCTATTTTTGAAACTAGAGGGACTAAAAGAAAAAATTTAAAAATAACAATAAAGGTTAAAATTGTATTTTTACACATTCTGTTATAGTTGACTGCTAGTTTTTTTGGTCAAATGGACTAAAGTGATGTATTTTGAAAAAACAAGGGACTAAAGTGATTAATATGGCAAAAACGTTTAAATAGGTGACAATTCATGAAAAAGTAGGGACTTTAGTGATAATACCCCTAAAATGAATGTCCACGACAGGAAACCAGTTTTAATTTTTTTTTTTAAAATTGATGACGTGTCTGAGCACGTCATCAGGATTGGACGACGTGTCATGGCACGTCAACCTACAGTTGCTCACGTGTAAAAGCAAGTCAGCTTATCTGATGACATGTCAAAGCACGTGAGTTAAGCTGGCTGCTGTGAGTAATCACGTGAGGCACCTCAGCTATTCGGCGTGACGTGCGCAGACACGTGAGGAAAGGGGCTAAAAATGGAATAAACCCTAAAATTTACAGAGAAGAAGAAAGAAGCTGAAATCGAAATGGTTATTACGTATTTTACCGATTCTTCTTCTACTTGTAACAATCACATCGATGCACCTCACTCCGATTCTAACTACGTGGAATCTCAGCCCCTCCGATGCTGTTGTTGAAGCTCAAATCAACCAACAGATACCAGAGACATTCAAGATACAGTCTTAAGTAAGTTTCTATTTCTTTCTTGGCTATCTGTTATGTTTTGTGAAGATATAACAAGTAACGATCTAGTGGGTTTTATACAAAAATTCAAAGTAACTTGAGACATGTCTAGGAATAAGAGTTGATATTCATTTACTGCATGTGTTGTTGGTGTATGGTGTTGTATTTATCATTAGAAGGTCAAGATCATCACAGTTGTCGATTGAATTGTTAGTTTCAATCAGCCCAGAGTTGATATATCCTTTTTTTTGTTGGTCTAGTCTACCTAAGCAATCAGCCCAGATTAAGGTTTTCATGACTGGGAAAACCTTAATTCATCAAAGAAATAATGTTGGTTGTTCTTCATTATTGTTCAAGTTGAAGATACTTGTTTGTCTAAAGTACATCGAAGGAAGGAGGTCCTGTCGAAATGCTTCTAGAAACAAATCAATCCAAACCAATTCCAAATTTGAAGGAATTGCCAATGCTGTGGGAAAGGGTAAGCAACAGAAGCAAAGGCGAGAGCAAATCATTCATGAAGAGATCTCCACGAGCAAGTGTAAACCTTTGGCAAAATATTCCCCAAGACGATCCTCACGTGTCGCCTCCAAAGGTGATTTGGTTGATCTAGAATGCCGGTTATAGTGGAGAGTCCATCTGAGAGTTTTTCAGCTCCTAAGGAACCTCTTATTGAAGATGCCAGATTGGCTGTGGGTGAAGTTGCAAGGACCAAAAACAATCTGGTAAAGTTCTTGAAAGTTAAAACAAGAAGAAGACATACATTGGGGAATTTAATTTGAAGCAATGAAGCAACTTGGCTCTGTTGAGGTTTCTACTGTCAATACTGTAATGAAGGAGTCCACAAACAGCGTAATGGTGAATCTAGAGGAAACTTCTCACCTGCCAATCAATCAAATAAGTTAAATAGAAAAGGTGATTTTGGTGATGTCAGCCTAGTTGAATTGGAAGTGACAGAAATGAATAACAAAGCTAGCAATGTGATTTCTCCTGAAATTACATCTCCAGGGGTTGGCTTTTCACTTGCCAATCAATCAGGTAATTTGAGTGACTGATTTCTTATTTGCTTTTGCTTTATAAATTATCACATTACATTTTTTTGGTAGTTGTTTACCGTGTTCTTAACAATGTGCAGCTGAACCTTCTAACATATTGGCCTGGCCTGGGGGAAAGCAGTTGAAGCAGAAGAACCATCAACAGGGAAAATCACAAACCGTGGAAGTGATAATGTAGATGATCAATCAAACAAAGATGACAGGGCATTGGTTCAAGAACTTCAGACATTAGTACAATCAGAAGACGTCAAACAGACTGCTGAAACCACTATTCAGGAGGCACTTCTTGAGGAAAATCAGAATGAACTCAGTGAAAGAAGCTCAGAGAAAAGGTTTGAAATTCCCCTGGAGAAAGCTGAAGAAGCAAGTGTAATTAATCCTTCTGATGAACAAGGAAGTTCTCACACTGAAAATTTTCTCGAGGCTGTTGAAATGCAAGAAATTTCTGCAGATTCAATTCTTGTTATTGGTGTATCTAGTGCACTAAGGACTGCAGAAATGCAATTGAGAACAAATGGTGGCAATGCTACAGAGGCAACTCCATCTAGACCTGCATTAGAAACTGAAGGTCTGCAATATTCCTCATTAAAGTTTTCCTCTTTGTGTGATACACTGATACTTGTAGGCATTTGAAATGCATAATTTCTGATGTGGTTACCATTATTAAATCGAGCTTTTATCTTTTTTTACTGGTTTTTTTTTTTTTTTTTGCTCTATAGCCATGGTAGTTTTTGATATTGAAGTGAATAATGGCCCTGGTCGTACTTTATTGCCCCAAATAATTTTGACATGAAAGAAGGTCCTTTCATATCTTTATAATGCTATGATATCCCAGAGCATCCGTTTGAAGTATTCTCTTATTGTGCAAGTTGCAGAAGCATATAATGCCGAGGCTCAAAATGATTATGAATCCAATGGGGTTCAAAGAAGCAGCACATATTCCATTGGAGGATAAGAATATTCGGGTAATGGAATTGAAAAATAGGCT